>JAWNNM010000342.1:1200000-1800000 GCA_035044965.1 Lordiphosa andalusiaca
CCTTCGCCGCTTAGCAATCTGAACTCAATTCTTTTTATCGACTTTTTAATAGGAATTACCATGATTTTTATTTTTAATTTAGAAATATTGTTAATCCAGCGGTGGTTAAATTAGAAATTTCCAAAAAAATGGTTTGAAATACTAGATCTGCATCTCGCATTTATGAGCCATCGCGTTACATATCTGAAAGCCTTGATTAATATACACTAGAAAATCACACTATTCGGGAGTTTTTTCCAGTTAAGTGAGCAAAATGAGCATTAATCGGTTCTTGGGCCATATCTTCAGATTTTGGGGGTCCCCGAGGAAAACCAAGTATGAGGAAATGCCTTACGCGACCTGCTCTACAGCGTACGGTAGGTCATTTCCCAGGATTTTTCCCACAGTAGCACGGTGTAATGGTTGTTAGACTAGCCCAGATTAAACAATTCTGGATATTGAAAAACATCGGAACAACGGATTCCCAAAGATTGACTTTCACAAATATATTCCAAATTTTGTTCGCTAATTTAATATCTTTATAAGCAAAAAATTCTGCTGCTTTTGAACCCCGCATTTGAAACTAGTATGCTTGCCTCTCTTCTGTTTGCAACAGCAACAATTCTTTCTTTTTGATTTTGTTCCATCCGGTAACCCCCCTTCATGTGCAATTCCTAGCTTTTCTCACTCAACCATCTCTAGAGCAGTTCAAAGCCCGCCCATACCACGTTCTGAATTTCTAGTTCCATTGACCAAGCAGACAATATTTTGCTAACCGAGCACAGTTTTGGCTAACCAGCACATACAACAACAGAAACAGCAAACGCCCACGCCAAGCGGAACTGACATCTTCACATCAAAAGTTGACGTAGTGCGAAAATCGCTTTAGACTTTAACCGAAAAAAATGAGCTGGAGCAGCTCGGATCGGAGGCAGCAAAGAGCTTAATATGGATACAGTTAATTGACCTTGATTGAGCGTATTTCGCTGTGTGTGTGCGTGGACTGAGTTCATTATTTGCCAACGGCGCTAACAACAACATTAGCGGCTACATCATCATTAGCATCGGCAGATGTAAACGAGTGGGGTTGTCCCATTGGTGTCGCATTGCCGGAATATTTGGGAGAAATTCTTTGAGGGTGAAATTTGTTTGTCTAACTAAATAATTGGCATTTTGGGGAAACTCACCCGCAGACATGTTCAAGCGTTTGCGCGCATCACGCTTGGAGTAGAGGAACTGAAAGCCAGAACCCAGCTTTTTGCTTGCCGAGCTGCTGGCGCTGCCGTTGCTGCTGTTGGCGGCCGCTGCCCGTGCGGCCAATCCCGGCGAGCGATACCGTGCACTCTTAGCGCTTCCCGTGGTGGCCGAAACGGTGGATGTGGAGGAGGAGGGTGTGTAGTTGAGGGCACTTTGTGACTTGGTCATGGGTGTGCTGGTGATGGCCGCACCTGTAGAGGAGGTGGGCAGTCGTGGCAGTGAATTGGTGCTAGCCACCTGACCACTGGTCAGACTGCGTGGCAGCGTTGAGCGAGCGCCACCAAATTGGTTACGGGCGCCTTCGTCACTGGAGTCCGTCTCGTAGATGGCGTCAGGCACACTAGAGCGACGCACATCCTTGGCAGAGTCGCCGCACGAGCTGGCCGAGGAGAGCCAAGCTTTCGCCGGAGACGCTTCCAGCTGATGGTGATGGGCGTCGCCGCCACCAATGCTGCCACAAGAGCGTACACGGTCCAGCTGCTCGCGGCTGAGACTCTGCTGGTGCTGACTGAACAGGAGATCGCCTGCAGATCGTCGCTTTGCCACAGCCAAAGCGGACGCAGACGACGAGTTGTCCCTGTCCAGTTGACTCAGCTGGCTGAGTCTCGTTCTGCTGTCGCCATTAGCCAGTAATGCCGACTCAAAACTGCCGCGCCACGAGAACCGCTCGTAGTCGCTGGTCACGCCGCACTCCTCGCCAGCGTTCTCCGCTCCCGATCCTGGGTGATGCACTGTCGCGGGATGAGCCGGATGGTGACCGGGTGTACCGTCCAAGAGTAGATCATGGGATCTGCTGCGCAGCTTCAGCTGCTTGATGGGCATGGCCCTCAGCTGCTCCTCCACCTCGTCTTCTTCGTCCTCGGTGGTGGTGGCCGATATCTTGGCCTGCAGTCGTCGATGGTGTCGCTGACTGCAGGAGGGTGTTGGCGTGGGGGTCTCATTCCCACTGCTCACCTCGTGCATGAGAGCCACCAGTCGTGTGCCAATGTGCTGCATCACCTGGGCGAACAGGTGTGGGGATCGCTCACTGCTACCGTTGGACAGTTGATCATCTTCCTGTTTGGTGGGCTGAGATTCGATGGTTTCACTACTTGCGGCTCCAACTGCCACTTTGCTGAAGGAGGCCACCAATTTCTGGTAGACCAAGGCTGTGTCACCCTGCAGGCTCTGCGTCTCGTCCAGCAATCCTCCATCCCCGCGGTCTCCTTCTTCGTCTACCTCAAACTTGTTGATAATCTGCTGGCAGCTAGCGGAGATTTGGGCCTTTAGCTGACCCTTATGATCTTTGCCTCCTTCCAGATCGGAGCTGGTGTAGTCCGAGGAGTCGTAGGAGTCGGACCAGGTATCTTCGCTGCTGAGGTACTCCACAATCTCACGTACCTGCTCGTCATTGATACCCGGCACTGTTTTCATTAGGCGGGTTAGCTCGTTCTCGAAGTAGGCCAGCTGGGCGGGCCGGGACTTGCCTAAACGGCGCGCCGAGCCAGGTGTACTCTGGCTTTGGTTCGGCGTGGTGGGTTTGCTTTGTTGGGCATTAGCCGTGGCCACGATGAGGGTCTTAAAGAACTGACGCATCTTGCTCATCATTAGATTGGTCTCCTCATCGGAGCTCCAGTTATTGAAGCTGTCCTTGCGCACCAGATTCGAACTGGTGGTGAGGGGAGGCAGGGTTACCTTAATGGAGCTAGCGGCTGCAGCCGAAGTGCTGGGCAGCTCCAACTTGGACAGACCTAGAGCAGGCAGTGGCTCACGATCCTCGCTGATTTGCTCCAGTGCGGGTGTGGGAGACTTTGGTGGCTCACAGTCTGGTGTCTTGAGCAGATCATCATTGCTGCCCACAAAACCGCTGTCCCGGCTATGATGATGCTGTTGCTTTTTGTTCGTCTGAGACTGGCTGACGCTACCCATGGCTCCGGGAGTGGGTGTGCGACACTCGGAGGTCATGGAGGCCTCCCCTACACCAATGTCATGCAATTTTTTCTCATCCAAAGAGTCATGGCGCTTGCGCAACTGCTTCTTCCGCTTGATGGTGTCGGAGGAGGAGCCGTCTGAGGCGCCAGCATTCGCCAGATGAATAACGGTGTCGTCACAGCCCGTCTCCGACTCGGAGGTGTCTTCCAGGGTCACACTTGTGGCTGTGGCATCCAGAGTTTCAGTCTCGGTTAGCAGCAGGTTGTCCAGCGAAGAGTTGTGACTACGTGGAGTGCCACGAGCTCTTACCAAACGCTTACGACGCTGACTGGGACTGGGATGTCCCTCGCTATCGCTACCCACACTGCCGCCGCTCTCATCACTCTCCGCCTGCTTGTCGCCGCCTCCGCTGAAACCCATGAATCCGGAGAGAAAATACTTCTCCAAGCGCGAAGAGGCTAAATCGGCTGCATTGTGTCCACCATCCAGATGCTGTTCTTCCGGCGGCAAGGAGTCCAGACTTTCCGAGCATTCCGAACTCACCTCAGAGGCGGTGTCATCGCCACGTGTATCAATGGAACTCATTACCTTGCCATCGCCCAGGCCAAAGAAGAAATACTTCTCCAACTCAGAAGCACTGAGCCGATGATGATGCTGCAGGGTGCGTTGTCGACGACGCTCGGCCAAGTCCTCCTCCTCTTCGTTGTCCGCACGCATGGAGGCCACCTCGCTCTCCTCACAGCTTTCCTCCACAATGGTGTGCAAGGTGAAATCAATGGCTGAACGGTGATAGCCACGTAGCTCTTCCTCTCGATCCATATAGTTGCTGTGTCGTCGGCCACCAAGGTCACCATCACCCTCGGCATCCTCCGAGTCGGTGGCTGTTGGTGTGGTGGTCGTAGCCTCGTCATCATCTTCGTTTTCCCCCCGCTGGCTCAGCTCCTCCACCCAAGAGTCATCATCGGCCAATCCATCGTCCAGGCTCGGCTTGGCGGCGGGGGGTTCGTTAAGCGAATCCACACTGAACGAGTCGCGCGATGATTCCCGATCGCTGGTCACAAGAACGTCGGGGCCGTCTATGGCGCGAAATGAGTCAGCAGCGACAGCAACGTTCTGGCCCTGGTCTTTTGTAATCATGACCAAACTCCGATATTTGGCTGAAAGTGAATTTTTGGCCAGCGTTTCGTCTGCCTCGGGGGCTGCCGCTGTTGCTGCTGTCGATGTGTTGCCTGTTTCTGTGGCCGCTTCTTCGGAACATTCTTTGAAATGGCTGCCAAATATTTTGTCGTAGTCGTTTTCACAATTTTCAAACACGTTCACATTCACATTCACTACGTCACCGCTGCGTTGGCCAACAACAACGGCAGCACCGCTATTTGTCTTTTGTGCTGCGAAAGCGTCATTATGGCCAGAGCTTGTGGTATTGTTGTTGTCGCTGCTGTTGCTATTATCGTTGTTAATGTCTTTGTTGTTGGTGCACAACGAAATGCGAGCGTAAGCCTCTTCAACCGCAACGTTTAACATTTCATTTTCGACTGACTTCGACTCCGACTTCACTTCGGCTGCGCAATCGGCTCTGGCAACAGGTAAATAACAGCGCGCTTTACTCTCCCTCTCTGGCAGACCTGCTTGGCTCTCCGTTTTGAAAGCTACCTGCTTATGTTGCTGTTGTTCAGGTGCCTGTGCCTTACTCGCGGCCATAGAGAGCGCGACGTCGGCGTCGCTGTAGTCGTTTATTTTGCATGCTTCGCTGCATATAAGCAAAGCCAACTCCCCCTCCGCCGCGCTCACCGTTTGCACAGCTGTTTGCTCTTCTGGCGCTGTAGTTGTTGTTGTTTTTGCTGCTGCTGCCACTTTGTTATCGCTGTTTGCCTTTACCTGCGCTTCTTCAACGTTTACGTTTACATGTTTACCCTTAGCTGCCGCTGCTGCTGCTTGGGATTCGGTTTCGTCATTAGAATTTACAATTCCCTGGAATTCCACGCCTGCACCCTCGACACTGCATTCACCTGGCTTCTCTTGAGATGGGGTGGCAGCCGCATCAGTGCCAGACAGGGTGCTGATGGCCGGCAAATGATCCTCATTGATTTCGGCCACGCCGCGTCGCAAACGCTGCAGTTTTATCTCCAGCTGAGAGTTTTGCTTGTGCAGCTCCAGCAAACGGTTCACATCGTTCGAGATGCTGTGCAGCTCTTCGCACAGCTCCATGCTAAGCTCTGATTGTGGTGGATCGGCGTCTGGCAGAGATCGCATGCCGTTTAAGACCACGCCATCGTTGTCGGTCCGTCCGCCTACCACAACAATGCAGTTGGCCAGCTCATCGCTTGAGTTGGCAATTCGGCATTCACTTTCATCCTCATCCTCTTGCTCGGCGTCACTTGCCTCGACTGCACATGCCAAGGGCTGCTCTTCTCCCCCAGCTGCCTCGCCCAAGGCCTTCACATAGTTCAGCACAATGCCACAGTCCGTGCGCTCTGTATCCGTATCATTGTCCGAAGAGTCTTCTAAATTTGCTTCCGACGAGGATAGGGAATCTCCTTCGGTGGATGAGCTGACCCGCACACGTGCTCTGGCCCCCGCCTGTCCGGCCTGACGGTTAACAATGAACACCTTGTTGAAGCGTTTGCGTTTGGGACGACGATCGGCCACGGTGCCGGTATCATCCGAGTCACATGACTCGGAACTGGAGCTGGAGTCGCTGCTGCTGCTGCTAATGCTGGTCTCCTCGCTGCTGCTGTGGTGGTTTATCTGCTCTGCCTGCATGGCCTCAGCCACATCATAGCTGCGCTCCACCAATTTGCGTGGGTTCTCCTCCAACTCCTCCTCGTCTGCCTGGCTGCTGCTACTGTCTAACGATGCCTCATCGTTACTATCGACTGCATAGCTTTCGCTTTGCAAGTAACCCACCAAAGACGCCCCCTCGGTTGCCTCATTCTCGGACATGTTGTTGGTGGCGGCGGTTGCTTTATTTATAAGTCGATTGGAGGACAAATTCTTGGCAATAGCCTGATCTATCTGCTCTCTAGGCGCGGCGGCAACAATCTCAACATTTTCAACATTTTCGACTGCAAGTTGTTGGCTCAAACGAGTTATTACCGCAGGAGCCGCCGCGGCAGCAGCAGCAGCTCTAGTTGATGTTGTTGCTGGTACTTGATTTTTATGTATATTCGTTTCGTCTGCTGCTTCCACTTCTTCGTCGTTGTTGTTGTTGCTGTTGTTACTGGCCAGGTAGGTTTCTGTTGTGGCTGTTTGTTCAGTTTCGCATAGATTTCGGCTGTGGCATTTGTGGGGCCCTCTCAGCGCTGTTGCTGCCGTTGCCCTTGTGGCTGCTGTTGTCGCATTTGTGTTATCAGCGGCAGCAGCAACATGTGTCTGTTCTGCCACTAAGCTATTGTCGCCGGGTTTATCATAAACATTACACAATTTCTGAGTTGTGGGCGTCGCGTCGTCGTCATTATCATCGACTCCGACCGGTGGACGCGATTGTTGTTGCTCACTCGACGGCATGCGCGACGCTACTAAACTTGTTGGCGTTGGCTTGAAAGCGTTGCTGGCCATTTGTTGCTGCTGCTGCCGCTGCTGCTGCTGCGGCGAGTTGGCAGCCCGTGCCAGGCAAAGGCAGCCGGCCAATGTTTCCAGGCTGCGACCCGCTGTCCCATAGCCCGATGTGGCGCAGGAGGACGATGACGAGGCGGAGGCTGTGGAGCACAGCGACTGTGTCATTAGTGAGCCCAACGAAGCGCTCAACTCCGGCGCCGAGGACTTAAATCCACCCAGCTGACTTAGCATTGGCCTGGCCAGTGGCGGCGGTGTGGTGGGCAGTTGTTGGCAGCTTTTGCTAGTTGCCGGCGGTGTGGCATCGAACATGTTGCAGCTGGCCGCTGCAAATTGTTGTGAGTAGGCTGCCACCATGGCGGCGGCAGCAGCAGCGGCCTGCTGTGGTGAGTTTCCAGCGGCTGCTGCCTGCCAGAGTTGCTGCAGTGAGGCGGCTAGCTGCTGCTCGTCCTGCTCCAAGAGCGGACCAGCTGCCGGCCAGTTTTGATAGGCGGCCATGGGCACCAGTATGGGCACCGGTATGGGCACATACTGGGGCTGTGGCTGTGGGTGCTGGGTGGATGTGTTGCAGCTGCAGCGACTGGGTGTATGATGATGATGATGGTGGTGGCTCTTGAGAAAACGCGACTTGATGCGTGCCTTCATGCTCAGCGGAAGTGGCGGAGGTGGCACTGGGGGTGGCGTCTGGTCAGAGCTGCTCTCCGTATGCAATAGCAGTTCCTCGTCCGTGCCAGTGCCTGTATCGCTCTGCCTTATCCTGGAGCCATGGCCACGCAATTGCTGCTGACGTCGCTGTATTAGCGGGGAGTCGCTGTCCCGACGCACACGAGGCGGCGGCGTAGGCGTGGACGTAGCAGTGGCCGTGCTGGCGTAAGCAATCATTGTGGTCGTTGTGGTGGTGGCAGCGGCAATCATCGATGGCTCAAAATAGTCCCAATCACAGTCCTCCACATTGCTCACAATGCTGTGACACTGATGGGTGGAGCAGGACGAATTCGAGGCTGTGTCTGTGTCGTCCTCGTCATCCTCCTCCTCTCTGCACGATGATGATGATGTATCCGAATTGAGAAACACCAACTTGAACTCGTCAGCCTCGACGCAATACTGTGACTGCCGTTGTCCATGCGAGGTTGTGCACCTGAACTCGAGCTCTGATGACGACGACGTTTCCATGGCATCGCCGCTGGTGTCACCGGAAGCGGCTGCAGTAGCTGGCAGCTGCACGACTGTGAAGTAGCAGGGTGGATTTGTTCACATTTTAGACCATTTTTGTCATTGCTTCAAAGTTGACCAACACCGCGAAATAGCACAAGATACACAGGTATACACAGGTGAAAATACCGGTTAGAGAGGGAAGAGGGTTGGTTTAAGCACCACAACACAAATGTTAACACCACCACCCAAGGTAAGATACAGGGAATAGATGCGTTTTTAATGGGTTTAGTATGGAGTTTTCAGTGGTGGTGAGTTAAGAATGCAGTTAAATATATGACCAACAGATTACAGATTTGGGTTGGGATGGGATGAGAAATGGTTATGATGGTCAAAGAATGATAAAACTGTTAAGTCTTATCGACAAGCACGTACGACTACACCCAGAAAAAAGGATATTCAAAAATTTCTATATCTATGATAATCTAAACTCAAATATAGTCCTGCACCTACCTTCTACTCAAGCGGTTACAATTGACATTTATCAATTCATACATGTTTATTACTTTTCTTCTAAGAACCTCCCCATCCTGGGCCAAAAATTCAGCAACAGCCTGACTCAGAGGCTCAGACTCTGGGCTGCAAATGGCTGGCGTCGATTGCACCACTGTTCCAACGTTTGTTTTGTTGTACGGAGTCTCAGAAGCAAGCAGTTAAGCAAATTTGGAAAAACTTTGTTTTCTTCTCACATTACACACATCCGTCATGCTCTTTTCAAGGTTCGCGACCAACTAGACTTTAGTTTAAAACAGTTCTGCGAACCGGTTTTGAATCAAACCGTTTCGAACCTGGAAGTTGAACTCTCATTTTGCTGAGAACCAAACCTTAACACAAACCTCTTTACTTTAAGATTTCGTTCGGTTCAAGAAAACTTAGTCTGGAAAAAAGGTCAACTATTGCCTAGTTATTCTGACGGTTTTGTACGACTGAGTCGTCTTACAATCGGCAGAAAAGTTTAAGGAACAAATCTATAAAATTGTTGAGAATTACCTTTAAAATCCACCCATTATTAGTCTATGTTTTTTAAAATCCTCGACCAAACAATTGACTATACACAGCCCCCCAAAGGGGCCAGAGTAGAGCTTTGCTTCTCTCAATCTCATAGCTTGTGTGCTTCGAATTTTCGCACAAGAGACAGTTTAACGCCAAATCCGAATCTGAGTTTTCAAAAGATTTTCCATTGTTAGATTTAAGGAAAAAAACTAATTCATTAGATGTCCCGAGGAGGGATCAAACCCACTATTTCCGACACAGTAAGCGGCAAACACACAAAACCACTGCACCACACCCGGCCAATCCTTGAATCCTCGACTCCAAGGTTTAATAAAGGACTCACAAAATAAGAGCTTAGATACATGAGCTATGAAGTCTATGAAAAGGAATTATACTCAATAGTAAATTATATTTTGTATAATTCCTTCTGACGTGTTCTAAAAATCACTTCCGGCCCAATATAAACATAATTCTCACAGTTTGTGTCGTGTTCGGGTCGATGACTATATAAACTTGTATGAAGCAATGTATGAACCAAGATTGAAGCCATATGCTATGCTCATTCCATTTTTATCAAATTGAACAAAATTACGCTGAAGCAGATAATGTTAATAGCTGGAAAGTTTAAAGACGTTTAAAATTCAAAGCTCATGTTACTTTTGTCACTAAAACTAAAGTTTTTCGACCGGGTATTCCTAACGCAGCTATATGCTAAGGTCATCTGATGTTAACAAAACTTTGTAGTATCATGGGAAATCACAGGAAACTTATGAAAGTGGAGTATATAGATATTTTAATTGAAAAAAAATAGAGGAAAGGTAATGTCGGTTCGGCCGACGCTTGTATACTCTTGCAGCACGTTTTTCCAACTAATTTGAAGAACATTTACACTGAAAAAAACTAGTTTTTCTCACCAAGACTGCACGGAAAAAAAAAAGCTAAAATCAATCCTAATCGGGATTGAAAACAGGGTAATTCCGAAGCAGGCTTCAAGTGATCCTGTTTATTGGGATTAAAAACAAAAAGTTGGAGTGAAATTAATCTTTTTTCGGCTCGGCTTAAGAATATGCGGGATTACACTGTTTTCCATTCCGTTTCGGATTGATTTCTTTTTTGAGTGTACTTTTCTGACTCTACTTTTGTATGAGAGCTATACTATATAGATGATTGATTTCGACCAAACTTAGTGAAATGATGGAAAAGCTTAGCAAACTAAGAAATACAAAGTTTGGAGGCGTTTTCTTTGAATACAAAAAAGTTTTTCTCACTAAAACTAGTTTCTCGACCAATCATTGCTATGGCAGCTATAGCCTATAGTCAGTCGATTTGGACAAAAGTTTGTAGAATTGTGTGAAAACTTATAAAATAAATATATGTGAAATTAAAGAGGTTTACATTGAAAACAAAAAAGTTTTTCCCACCAAGACTATTTTTCTAACCTTACTTTTCTATGGCAGCTATACTATATAGATGTATGAATTCAATCAAACTTGGCAGAATGCTGGAGAAGCATAGAAAACTAGTAAATACGGTGTTTCGAGATGTTTGCAATGAAAACAAAGAAGCTTTTCTCACTACAGCTAGTTTTTCGACCGATCGTTCCTATATGGTAGAGTCATACAATTCGGCCGGTTTTGACAAATGTGCAGCGTATTTGTACCAGAAGACTTTGTGCAAAGTTTGGTCGTGATAGCTTTAAAACTGACGGAAAAGACTGAAGCAACTCGGCTCATCGTGCTGATCAAGAATATATATATTTAAAGTGGTCGGAGCTGCTTCCTTATTTGCATTACAAACATCTGGAAAATTCTAATATGCCCTCTGCAAGGGTATAAAAAACCTATAGTCCGATGTCTAGTCATGACGTAGTAGCAGATGTCAGCGATAAATTTATGGCTGAAACTCAAATGAGGGATGTCCCTCCGTTTCAGGGCCGATTCACCAATGAGCCAAACTTAAGGGATGCAACCGAATATTGGCTTATTATGTCTGCCCTTAAAATTGTAAAAAAAAAATGACTAGACGGTTACTGGTTTCAACAAGACCAATCAATTCGAACAAAGCAGTGTCTGCAATGAAAACTCATCGATGTCAAAAAAAAAACGGGTAACCCAGCAAGCCCCAAAACATTGATGAGCTCAAAGCAAACATTTGTGTCGAAAGCATCGTTGAACCGCCCGAGATGCTCATAAAAAAATGATGCAAAAAAAACCCAGCAAAAAGTGAAATTTATTTTTGGTCTACAAAGGCAGCCACTTGTGATTGATGTGTTTTAAAGTTGGTCCAAACAAATTGTAAAGGAGCAAATTATAAAAGCACTTTTGGGTATGGAAATGGTTCGATGTAAGCAAATCTTAAAGCCAATTGTCTGTTATTTCTAAGTTTATGTGTAGCTGTCAAGTCGGCCCTTAAAACGAACCCCTCCGCTTAAGTTATAAAGCGAATTCCTTAACATCCTTTTTTTTTTTGTAATAAAAACTAGCACAATTTCTTGATTTAATCGAAAACCTTTTGATGCTCCGACCACCTGCCAACTGGTGGTACAACATGATAGACAGTTCTGCTCGTTCAATCCATTGTGTTTGGGCAAACAATAGAAGCACCAGCCACTGCATGCACGTTGCGCAAATTGCTGGCAGCCGCTAAGCAAACATTTGAGCTTTAACACCCCACTCTAAGCCATTCGCTGAGCACACACACACAGACACCCACCCACACACACACAAACAAGGTGCGCGAGATAAGATTAACTGCGAATTTTTTGACAGCCCACTCCTCCGGCAAGGGGAAGACGGGCATTACCTGCCTGGTGGTGGTTAACGACAATCCTTGAGACCGTGCGGTTGACGTCGGTCACAAAAAAATCCTCCCACAAAACGGTAAATTAAAACACAACAAAAGCCGAAATGCTTTCAGCGCTTTAAAACGCAATGCGTGTGGGCGCAAAACGATTTAAAGCGGTTCGCCGGCCATTTTGGCGGAAAAGAAAAGCAACCAACATTTCCCCCCCCCCCCCCCCAGCACCAGGCAGCAAAATCTTACAAACCGTCAACTTGTGTCGTGAATTTGGTTGGTTCATTGCTTGTGGCAATGTCGTTGACTTGATACATTTAGGGGTCTATCGCAAAAGCATTGCATACTTTGTGGAAGGCAGCGGGGAAAATACGTAGCCTGCTTTTGGGATGCGCTTTAAAGATCCCATGGGGTATATTAGCCCCTGGGCCGTAAGTCAAAATATTTAATTTATTTTAATAAACATTTTTAAACGCTTAACGTTGATGTAACAGAATGAAGCATTGGCACAAGAATTGGCTTTGATAAGGTCCCAAAAGTGGTGAAATGCTGCCGCTTGTCATCCCAACGATATCTAAGAAAATCTTCAAAAATCGACTTAAATACCTTTCATAAAATATAACTTTTTCTGAATATATACGGCATGGCTTTGGCTTGAGGTAAGTAAGTTTTAAGTCTTCGTCATCGATGGTTCTCTACCTTTCAAGCGTACCATGAGCGGTCCTCAATTTGGAGAGCGTGGCGTATTAAACGGTTTGCCTAAGGAACTCTGACTCTATAAATTTAACAAAAGAAGTTTCTTCTTGCAAAAAAAGCTGAACCACACAGTTGATATTTATATTAATTAACACTCCAGACAATAAACACTAATATCACTACATCGTAAGTTGCTACCAAAAAGTAACAAAATAGATGTAAACTAAAATAAATAAATCAAAAGTTTGGTTTCCGCTTCAGTATTAATATCACACCAGTATTGGTTTATTCAAAACCACTGAGAAATAACGAAAAATTATAAATTTGTTTCGTTTTGCCTGGGACTCGAACTCACAAAACTAGCAGCCTTTTACCGGCTTGTTGACTTGTTCTTAACAACTTTTCTTCTAGTGGTATTTCGTATACGCAGGTGAGAATATGACCATTCGTTTTGCATTAAACACAGGTCAACTTAATTAACCTTTTTTAAATTTGGTGATTTCACAGACAAATTATCATTCTTAAGCGAAATATGGATGACAACAACATCAGACGCTTGATTTTGATTTGACTTGCCTGCTCCAAGGTTAAGTTCTTTAAACAGAAACTTTTCAGGCCTTGCACTCGAGGTGCTTTTGGAATCCCCTTACAAAAAAAAAAGAAATTTGAGTAATTGAAGTCAGAAAACGTTTTCGAGTCAAGCAGCTTAGTACTTTCCTTTTCATTATGAGCTACTTGATTCCTTGATTGATGATATTATCAAACTTGTTATAAAATTCAATTGGATTTGATTACTCTTTAGGCGTAAATCTTCCCAGGCATTTTTGCTTCTGTGTATTTGCTTTGATTTAACATTATCTTTTAGAGACAAGTGTTAGGGTAGCTAAGGTAGTCGCTAATACTTAGGTCGATTTATCATTATTTATTTTGCACAGAAGCAACGCGTAGAAATATTCATTTCCAACCCCATAAGCTATATACGTATATTCTTGATCAGGGTGACGAGCTGAGTCGATTGAGCTTTGTCCGTACGTCTGTCTGTCTGTTTCAACGCGAACTGGTCTCTCAGTTTTAAAGCAATCGAGCTGAAATTTTCTTTTTACTACTAATATGTCGGAACCGACAGGATCGGATGACTATATCTCATTATTCCCCTAGGAAAAATCGGTCGGAAAACTAGTTTTAGTGAGAAAAACTTTTTTCTTTTCAATGGAAACGTTTATAAACTTTTTAACTGTATGTTTTATATGTTTTTTTTATAATTCCATCAAGTTTTGTTTAAATCGGACAACTATATGGTATAGTTGCCATACAAAAGATAGGTCTGAAACCAGTCTTAGCTAGAAAAACTTTATTGTTTTTAATGGTAGCATCCTGCATTTCCTGTATTTGTTAGATTCACATGCTTTCACATAATTTTACATATTATATTTTTGGCCAAATCGGATGACCAGTTTAGCTT
The DNA here is from genome assembly GCA_035044965.1 of Lordiphosa andalusiaca. Lineage (NCBI taxonomy): Eukaryota > Metazoa > Arthropoda > Insecta > Diptera > Drosophilidae > Lordiphosa > Lordiphosa andalusiaca. The sequence continues at coordinate 1,213,859 of JAWNNM010000342.1, forward strand.
AGAGTTTCGTTCAGATTGTAAAAGCTTTAGATATCATTGAACAATGTTCACTGCGAAGACAGGTTTCTGCAACTTTCCAAAATATCAGAACATATCAATTTCTACACTCAGACCAAATACAAATAAAATACTTGATTCAAGTACAGAATTCTTAAATCAAGAACGATTTGTTAGTCCCGAAATACTCGATCTTAGACTGTTTTGGTATATATTTAATATACTTGGACATTTTTTTAGGAATTTTTTGAACAAACTTTTAGGCTCTAATGGTCTCAGGTCAAATCCGATTTCCTCCCAAAATAAGTGGAAATGGTTCTTTCTTAAAGACCAGAAGTTACTAATGCCACCACAAAAACATTCTAAAACGAAAAAAGGGTAAAGTGTCAGAAGGGTAACTCATAAGTACAAAACGTTCTTTATTAAAGTTCTAGAAAGAAAATACGAGCATATTAATCATCAAATTTGAAGAATGTTCTTGATCTGAGCCCATTAAATTCTAACGCTATTCCCACTTTGTTCTAAAACGAGGGCCTTGTATTGAACCTAAGAAGGCTAGAAGTATCCAAGGGCCATAAACATAGAGCAGCTTAGAGCTACTGTAGTTCAGAAATTCCGAAAATCACTTCTTATCAAAAGTGTTAGAGGCAGTTGGGAATTCTAAAAACAGACTCGCTGTTGCAGACTTTGTGGGGCTGGCATAATATAACATATTTTGTACTTCGACTAAGAACTCGATTTTTCTTTGAATTTTTGTAAGTACAAAATGTTTTTGAAGCAAGAACATTTGTTCCCATTTCAACAATATTACCAGTCATATTTCGTTTTAAGAATGTTTTGTACTGAATTTAACAAAATCCAAAAATATAACTTAAAATTTTAAGTACAAATCGGCTTCAGTTCTCTCCCTTTTTGTCTAGAACACCGGTAGCCGTGTAAGCCCCTGATTGAGTTTTCTTTTTTGTGCTCTAACAACAACTATCAAAACTTCCATCTGAAATATTTGCTATTTAGTTTATTTGCACACAAACATATTTCTTGGAAGTCCATTCAATTCCATCTTAAAGATGTCAACTAATTGACTTGCCACAAAGTTCTAATGCATTGCCAAACAAGCCCAAGCACATGTAAGCAGACAATGTTGAACCGCCCAAGTCAAGTGGACGAGTTGCTCAACCTTTTTTCCTTTCTTGCTTAATTAATTAAGTGAAATAGAATGGAAAATGAAACCGCGCTGGTCGAGGTTTTGTTAGTCACAGGCCACCATTAGAATCAGTATTACCATCACCAAGCTAATTACGCCCACACACACACACACACACACACACACAGAGAGAGATAGCTATTAGCGCTCACCTTCCTCGGCGGCCTTCTCCTTTGCCTTGCGTCGCTGCAGGACGACCTTTTTGAAGACCACAGCAGCGGCCTCCACTGCATTCTGCAGCTCCTGCTCGCCGAGAGTGCTGGTGTGTGCGGCAGCGTTGTCCTTTAGTGGGGACAAGAAGTGGGTTGAACAGTTAAGCCTACTTGCTCCCATCTTTGATGCTGTACTCACCGTTGAGGTGGCTTCTTTGTTCGCTGAAGGCTCATGGGATTTGTCGTTGTCCGGCTGCTGCTGCTGCTGCTGCTGCGTGGGATCCGCTTCCGTGTTGGCTACTAAGGCGACAGGAAGTGGCGTTTCTTTCAGACGCATTGCTAAATCAGAGTTTCTATGCATAAGCTCTTGATGGAAGGAGTATACGTGCTGGGGTGTGCTACCTGTGGGACGGTTAATGGGAGGGGTGCCAAGCATATTGTCAATTGGGTGCCAGAACAAGCTAAAGCTACAAGGTTCTACCAGGAACCGCAACATTAGATTAGATGTTGTGGCTACTCGAGCAAACACTACATGGGATAAATAGCTAATGAGTTGCGGATTAATTTGAACATTTCCCAGGGAAAGTCATAAATGAATTCATGCAAAGAAAGTTTATGATATTTTTGTGTGTTTGCAAAAGCAAATCTTTTTAAAACCAAACAAAATAAGGAGTAATTTCTCAACTATTGATCTATTGATTCAGGTTCTTCTGCTGTTTCACAGCTCATACTTATATACATTTTGAGTTAAGTGGGTTTCATTACGGTTCCTGGTTTCTACTGATGCGTGTGTGCAAAAAGCTTCAATAACTACCAAAAGTACGAATCACTACAGAACTTACCATCGGCCTCTGGACGACTATTGCGTCTACGTGGCTGGGGAATCTTTGAGTTGGCACGCGACTTGTCCAAAATATCAGCCAATGGACGCGGGCTTGGAATCTTGGAGCCTTCAGTTTTTTTGGGTGGCTGCAAAGAAATTTGGTAAATTAAAGTAACAAATTGTCATCATCAAAGCACAGCAGAATAGAGGAAAGAGTTCGAAAGTTCCAAAATAGAAGAGCACTTGGAAGTGTTTTGGAAAATATCTATCAAAAAATAAGTGAACAAACTGCGGATATTCAAAGCATCCCCGCTGAGTTCATTCTCCATTAATACAGCCATCCAAGTGAATGGAAAGTGGAAATTTCAATGTGGAACCATAGTCTGTCAAACAAACAATGCACACATACAGCACACAAATGTTAAATTGAAGGTCCACATTGAAAATTTCACTTTATATTTACATAACATTCATTTGTATGGCCGTTATGCAACTTGTTGTATGTCTTTGCATCAACTACAGTTGAATCACTCATTCAATTCTGCTGAAGGATTGAAGTGAGGTGAAGGTGAAGAATTGAAGTGCAATTAAAACTCTGGAATTCTTGAAGGTCAGGATGCGGAAGAATTACTCTACCATACACAACACGAATCTACATCTTTCGAGCATCGCAGGTAGGCATATTTTAAGTGGTGAAGAGCAGTACGTTTCCTCTCTAGATTTCAGACAGAAGATCGCGTAGATAAATACAGTAAAACCTTGGAATGGCTTCTGAAAAACATCTAGGAGAGCCTCTACATCCTTGGAATGTCATGAAATCATAAAAATCTAAGAGAACCTCTACAAAAAGAACCAAGCAGCGGTATGGATTGCAGCTTATCACATTGGTTAACCACCAAAACGGAAGTATAACAATGTTGTTTACTAAGACCACTGCTCTATCCTTATACCGAAACGATCTTACTGATTGGGTCCTCATTTTATGCTGACTCTATACCCACTCTGTGTGGGAACACCGTCTTAAGGAGCAAGCCAAGGCCTCGACAACGGATCACAGGTTGTAGTCCAATGGATTCAGATCTGGGCTACCAGCAGGACAATCATCTGTAGAAATCAAGTTCGGGACATCCCAGCAAACATTTTATGAAATTTTTGTTATCACTTTTATCGAATCTTCGATCTGATAGTCATAAATAAGGTAATTTTCTGATAGTAAATGATACAATAGTCGAAAGAAAATGGTACCCTACCAGCGACTCATCTTGAAGAGTCGTTTTTAACCCGTTCTTTTTAACAGTTTAGAATCATTTTCGACTCATTTGAAAGTCTTGTTTTAATCATACTTCACAAAATCAAATTTTAAGCGTATTAATGAATTTATTTCGAGTCTCTTAATTGCACATGATAGGTATTTCTTTTTAATTATCAAAAGGGGTCGGAAAAGACTCATCAAGGTGATTTTTGTGAAAGAAATCTTTCAAATGTTGGGTGGGATAGTTGTTTTGGAGTCATTTTTGCCTTGTGAGCGGAAGCGAAGTCTTGTGGAAATGTCCACGGGCTGTTTCCAAATGATGTCGTGTTAAAAGACTTCAGAACCTCTTCCAAAACTTTGACTCCTCTTTCACCAAAATGGTGCTTGGGTACCCCATCGACTCTTCACTAAACCGTTTCATAAGCTTGATGGTGAGCTCTCTTAACTCTCGGAGTTAGTGGTTTGATCACACTGCATGCAATCCATCGTTCTGTTTGCTGAACGACTCCTCTAGTGTCAACACTTTCTCATCAGCAAACAGAAATCGTTTGAGGGGTTTGTTCGCGCACTGGCGGCTCAATGATTTCGATTTTGTCTTGCGTTTTTCTTTCAATGGAGTTAGTTACCGGTTTGTCCCTTCTATGCAGTTTGTCTCAAGTCAAGTTTAATAATGTCGCGACCTGCTGTGCTTGCTAAAATTATCTCAAGAGACATGATATTCTGCTAGCGCAGTGGATTTCGACGAATACGATCTTTCACTTCTTTGATGGCTTGTGGCGTTCGCCAGTGTGCGGACGGCCAGATTTATCGTGGTCTTTTTCTTAAGTATCCTTAAATAAATTCCCGGTTTGATGCACAAAGTTTTGGGAGATTTCAAAGGGGTGCAACTTTCGAAAGATTTCGCCTGTTTCGTAAAAGCAACAAGATTTTCGAGCCAGCCCCATTTCATGATTGCAAAAAACTGTTGCCAAAAACCTTTGATGCCGAAATATAGCATAAATGTTAGTTGTCAAAAACCCGCCAGGTTAAATTGTGTGAGTTCATTGTTTATTCAGAACTAGTGTGTTCAATACGAGCACCAAAACAATTGCGGGTTCTAGGTAGCTGTCTTATTTTATACTCCTGGAAGTTTTGCAAAGAAAGTATAGATAAGCTTCCCAATTATTTCAGTAAGTCGTGCAATTTGGTGTTCCAAAACACTGAAGAGGGTCAGCAAGGTAAACATCTTTGATTGTACCACAACCATAAGGCCAAATTCAATCAGAAGTAAAAGAATAAACAAGCTGACTCCAAAGTACTCATCTATTTTAATTGGAGGATACGTTTAAAAACACTTTATTTTAAGCCGCTTGGTAAGTTACTTATACATACTAAACTTTATACCAGGACAGATCAGGACTGGAAAACTGCAAAAAAGTTAAAACAGAACATCATCTTGATGGTTGATCGTCCCATTGTATCGGACACCAGGTAATTGTAAGAAGTTCGGAGCAACTTTGGGAGAAAAGCTGATTTTTGATACGTTAAATGGAAAGAGTTGATATTGCTCTTATATTGCTGGATCTTCAAATCGTTTTTAAGCAGAAAACTTGCAGTGGGACTAAAGAATGTGAAAGCCAACTCAAATTCTAGATATTTTCCAGCTTATACTGAAATTTTTGATTACTGCAAGATGGACCTTGTATTAAAAGTGAACGACTTACTATTGAGCCTGATGAGCTCTGGAAACAGCATCGAACATTATTAGTTTTTGACGATGCACAATGCTCTTGACTCAAGAATGTGCAATCTTAGATTTAAGTGCGTTTAACACTTGATTCAATAAATTGTTCATTTGATTTGGGAATGCATTGTGCTTCGCTCAACCTTGCACTTAACTTGGTTTTGTAAGCTCTACAAACACAATAAATCTATCGAATACTAAGCGGGGGTTCGGCAGTGTTGGCAGAGATGCTGCCACTGGCAACAGCGAAAATATGCGTATACATAAACAGAAAACATGTAATCTCTTAGATCTTTTGGACTCATTAGTGGAAAGTACTCAACATGTTGACCACTTTCATTGCCTACTCTCCCATTGTGTGTACAAAGATCTACAGATCGGTTAATGCTCTCACCTGTGTATCCTTTTCGGGGTGTGAGAAGGAGCGACGAGTAACCGGCTTGGGTGTTGTCTTTGCACCCGAATCCTCCGAAACCGAACGCATTTGCTCTGGCTTCCTACGCTCGTTCACATGATTGTCCGGTATATTGGCTATGCAGCCAACTCCCAGTCCGACACCACCGGCATCACCGGCCTCCGCATTAACCACACTCACCAGTTGAGCATACTCCTCCTGCTGCATTTGCAGCTCCCTCGACTGACGTCGCCGCATGCGATTGTGCATGAGGGGAGTGCGCGGTAGAGCGGCACCTCCGTACATGCCATAATAGCTACCCACTCCGCCCACTCCACCGGAGCCCGGATAGCCCGACTCGGTCAGCACATTCTCCGCACTGTAGATGGGACGCTGCGGCGCTGGCTTGTAGCTGCCATCGTCGGATCCGTCATTGTAGATGATGCGCGGTTCACTGTTGAAGCCGGCATTGTAGTTCTTCTCGAACTGCACCTCGTCAGACTCCAGGAAACTGGTGGAACTGTTGCCAAAGTAGTCGGTATACTCCGGCAGATTCTCCAGCTCCTCGCTGACGTCGGGAAACTGATGGAACTGCTGCTTGGCCTCACCGAAGGTGCGTGAGCTGTGCTCCTCCTTCAGGCAATCCTGTCGCACCAGGCGACTGGGCGAGCGGCTGCAGGCACGCGTCACAGTGGGTATCTCCGGCAGCAGACGGCGATTCTCTACGTGAGCCTTGCCATTGGAGTACTCCTCATTGCTGTGGCTGCGCACCTTGATCATCTTGGAGTGCGGATCGCGCGAGTGATGGATGTTGACACTCTGGCTGCTGGAGTACTGTTCGCCGGCGGCGCTGGCCACACTCCCGCCACTGCCCAAGTCCGCTGCCCCCACAGTGGGCACATTCTGCTGCGAGAGAAACTGGCGCGGATTCTGCACGCTGGGGAAGAGGAAGTTCTGCTTGGTGCGCGGTGAAATGGGCATAAACTTGGCCGGGGGGGTGGAGTGCACGGTGAGGGTGTTGCCACTGTTGAAAGCCTCCGGATTGGGCAAGGTCTGTTGACGCATGAACTCCGGCGAGCGTCGGAATTGCGGCGAGGTCTGGCGCTTGGGCGGCGACGTGGGCAGTAGCTTCACATGCTGGTCGGGATTGGGCAGCGTGGCCTGGCGCATCATGCGCGGCTTGGCCTGCTGCTGTTGCTGCTGCTGGGATTGGGGGTAGTCCATCTCATCGCTGGCCATGCTCGAGGCCTGCGATTCATAATTGAGGGGCGGGGCCACTGCGGAGCCAGAGGTGGGCTGGCTGGGCAGCAGCTTGGTGCGATGATACGCGCTGGGTGGTTCTGGAAAGGAGGTCTGTCGCATAAACGGCGGATAGCGCTGCTGCTCACCCGGCGAACGTTCCGGCGAGCGGCTGTAGATCCGATTGGGTGAGGTGGACATGTAAATGTTGGGCGTCGGTTGGGCTGGCAGCGTTGACTGACGACGCACCTGCAGCCGGTGGTGTGTGGGAGTGACTTCCAGTTGCGGCTGCGTTGGCTGTTGGCTCTGCTGCTGCTGTTGCTGCCTATAATTGTCGCAGTCGCCGCCCACGCCAACTCCCTGTCCTGCTGCTGCCGTGTTCATGTGGATGATGTCGTCGCTGTTGTAGACGCTCGGATAGAGCGGTGACTTCTGCAGCTGATGCGGTGAAGTGGGCGCCGTGAGATTCACGGAATTGTAGTTGGCCAAATTGGCTCCACTGCCGCTCAGACTGGGATCGTTATTCAGGCTGCTCGGCAATGTGGACTGACGCAGCACCCGTCGTCCCAGTTGCCACTTGCTGCTGGTAGTGGGCGTGGCACTGCCACTGTTGTAGTTATGCCCGTGAATCTGCCTCGGTTGCGGGGGCAGCTGATGTTGATGCAAGGTGGGATAACTGCCAGCTGACTGCGCCTCGATGAGATGCTGCTGCTGTGGATACAAATTGTCGGCCACAGTTTGCTGTGCGTTGGGATTATTTGGGTCGTCCTCGGGGTCTGTCGATATTAAAAAAAAAAGTCATTCTAAACACACACAAGCCAAATTGGAAACTCACTCGATATGGTCCAAGAGCGACGTATGCTCTTCCTCAGCACATCGCCGGTGGTCAGGTGGTCCACAGCACTGCAGGAGCCCAATGTGTAGGCGTCCTTTATCCACTCGCCGCTGGCAGTTTGAATCTCCCTGCAAGAGCAACAAAATTGCCATTTGAGACACCAAAAAACTTCACCAAACATTGCCAAAAATCCAAAAAAAAAAAAAAAGTCAACGAGAAATTAACGTCTGGCCGTGTCAGCTTCAGTCGGCAAACTGGCTGACTGCCGCAAGCAGTTTGAGTGGCAGACACCAGGCAACAACAACAACAACAACAAATAAATTTGATGACACCAACACAAAAGTAAGGCAATAAGTGTATTGAAGGTGCGTGGTGCGAGGTAGGGGGAGCACAGTGATACGAACGTTGAACGAAAAAGTGGCTTAACTTAACTTAAGTGATGAGGCGAGTACCAGGTAATTGTCCCGAAACCACGCACCCGGAAGATAAGCCAGAGAAATTGTAGTGATTCCTAGTGAGTTTCACATCCCAGCAGAATTGGTTCAAACCCACTTCCATCAAATCCAACTACTGTGACTTTGCACTCGGAGAGCATCAGAAAGCTATTGCGGTATAGCTTAACACTTAGCCACCTCCGTATTGTCAATATCTGTCCAACGCCTTATAAAGCCTATCAATATTGCATCAAAACCCAAATCTTCACTTAGAGAAAACTGTTGGTAAATAAATCTTGTGACGCTATTGAAAATTTGTAATGGATATGTTGAAGCCAACAAGGACTAAGGCTACACCCAACCAAATTGGTATCAATATCAATATGATACACGCTGTCTCAAATTGAAACTAAAACCAGTATCGTTATTGTTATCAATATTATTCTAGAAAGTACACAGAAAATAAGATGCCAAAAGATGCTATTGGAATGGTTAGTTCTTATTATTCTGAGCTAACAGCTCAGCAGGCGCTTGACGATTGACATTTAGTGTTATGTTCCCTATGGTATGTAAAGCAATCCCTTAGATGACGGGTTCAAATTCCATATGAAACACAAGCTTTATATTTACATCGTTCCTTGCACAATCAAGCCATCATAGTTGGTGCAGCACCAAATCAGAAATCGCAAGAGGCACATCCTGTAGGATATGTTCAATGTAGCCTCAGCTCACACCACCACCTTACAGAATCTATCCAATGCTTTGCAACAGACGGTTCAGTTCGGTTCGGTTTAGTTTAATGATGAGTTTTAAGACTTCAAAATACTTGGAAATTGAAAAACGAAAGCAGGCCTTCTTAAAATAAACAAAAAAAAATAAGACTGAACCACTGAACTGAACCGAAACCGCGGCTTAAAGACAGTTTGAACAATTGGAACAGTTCTGTTTGCATAACTGAAAAATGTAGAGAGTTTATGTTCGGTTTAAGTTTCCTATAGCTAAACCCAGATGCACTATGTCCCAACCTAGGGATTGGAGTAGAAGAAGAAGAAGAAACCCAGATAAATTATTAAAAAAAAATTGGTTCATCTTTTGCGAAAGCGACAAGAATAAATAGACTATAGCAATGAAATAAAAGTTGAAACATTCGGGAACAAATGAATAGAATTTGCTTGATTTTATGATCTACTTGACTGCAGTACAACATAAGCTTACACGATTGCTCACCCTGTCAGCACGTCTCTATTAAGAAGGAACCACCAACTAGAGATGGACGCTTGACGAATATTTTCAACTCGACACGATTCTAACACGAATGGCATAATAAAAACACGTACACCTCAAGCACGGTGCAGCATTCTGTAACCTCAATACGACACGTCTTTATTTCATTTGCCTGATTTTCATGCATTTGTTCATTAAATTCTGGAAATGTTGTTCTTCTTTGACTATTCAAGACATAATTTTTTTTCGAGGGACTTTTTAGTCACTTGAAGTTAATGCATAAATATGAATATCGATGTTTTTTTGAAACATAAATCTTTTTGTGACTTGTCACTTAAAACCAGGGATGCAAACCACTCGACAATAAGTACTGGTTCGGTTGAGTGGTTCGCACAGTTTCTAAATCGCCGGTTCGGTTCATAACATGGTTTTTGGAGTTAAATGAACCGCAGTTTCGGTTCGGTTTAGTGGTTCACAAAGGCACATAATAAAATATGATTTCGGTATTTGACCATTTTTGAAATTTGATTCCTATAATCCATTCGAATATCTTTAAAATCCTTAGAGCAATCTGCAAAGATTATTATGTCGGATTTCCAGGACTCGTCTATCAGTTCCTGGAGGAATGGAGGAAAGCAATTCCCGTTAAAACTCGTCAGAGAACTGAACCGAACCGAACCGTTTTTATTTGTGGTTTTCGGTTCGATTCAGAAATTCTGAAAGGAAGCCGGTTCGGTTCACCAGCCGGAATAAGGGGTTCGGTTCGGTTCAAAACCGGTTCAGCTCAGAACCGGTTTGCATATCTGCTTAAAACTGACAAGAACATGCACGCACAAAATCTGATCTTGCAACACGAAAACGTCGTATTGAGTCGATACGAAAAAAACACGACACGCGCCCAACTCTACTACCAACCAATAATAAAGGAATATGTATACCCTTGCAGAGGGTATATTGAAATTATCCACATAAATTATATATAGTCTTGATCAGCATGACGCGCTGAGTTGATTTAGTTGTCCGGCCGGATCGGATGACTATACCAAACGAAAGGTCGGTCGAAAAACTAGTTTTAGTGAGAGAAACCTTTTCGGTTTTCTATGCAAACGTCTCCAACTCCGTATTTACTAGTGTTCAATGCTTCTCCATGATTCTGCCAAGTTTGGTCGAAGTCGCACATCTATGTAGTATATCTGCCACAAAAAGAAAGCTTCAAAAAATAATCTTAGTAAGACAAACTCTTTTGTTTTCAATGTAAACCTCTTAAAAATAAGAATATATTTATTTTTTTAGCTTTTACACAATTCTTTTAAGTTTTGTCAAAATCGGATGACTATAGGTTATAGCTGCCATAGAAACGATCGTTCGAAAAACTAGTTCTAGTGAGAAAAACTTTTTTGTTTTTTATGCAAACGTCTCCAAACTTCGTAATTCTAAATTTGCTATGCTTTCCCGTGATTCCACTTAGTTAGGTCGAAATCGGACATATCTATATTAGAGCTGTCATATAAAAGTAGAGTCAAAAAAGTAGTCTTATTGAAACAAACTTGTTTGTTTTCAGTGGATATGTCCTTCAAATTAGTTAAAAAGCATGCTGCAAGGGTACACAAACTTCGCCTAACTTGCCTCTATTTATTAAAACTTGGTTTTAATAGCTCAGCACACTGTGCAGGGAGGGGCAGGGTGATCTCTATAGAAGACAAAGTCTGTCAGGCGTTGACTTATGAAAAATTCCAATCAAAGACAGCAGCAGCAACCAACAATCGATTAACGCCTTCTTCTTCAACTGGCACCATTTGAGGCTGGGCTCATCATCATCCTCATCATCATCATCATCATCATCATCACCACCAGCTGCACCAGCCGTGGCCACTGCAGGAGTGCGTCATCATGCGTTGACAGTTGGCTGCCTTTAAGAGGCGTCAAATTGCATTCACCTGTAGGCGAGTTGGTTGATTCTTGGCTGATACATTTACATAGTTGCCCTGCAGCTGCTGTTGCTGTCTTGGCCAATATTTAATTAGTCAAGTGTCTGCTGTTCGCCTTGCGTATTTCATTTATTTTTCGGGGCTTGGCAATTAACACTGAACTCTCTGTGGAGCGTGTGGGGGTCGCAAGTATCATTAAGTTGATGCTGAGCTGTGCTGTGGCAACACAGGGCGGATGTGTAATATTTGTGTGTTGAAACCAAACACCCCTGCACACTGCAGGTAAATCGTTAAGCAGCTTTTTACAAATATTTTGATTAAGTTCTTTTATGCGTGCACAAGAGACAATTTCCTTGAGTTTCAGTCCTTCCTTTCTCACTATCACAAATGCAGTTAAAAGTTGGTAAATGCTACACCACTTTGTGCTGACATTTCCAGGAAATTGAAGTGTAAGAAAAGCTGACTGTGACACTTATTTACAAGCGAGATGTTAATTCTTAATGTATGTGAGAAGGAGACAAGCTGATTGTCTTGCACCATAAATTATTTGAGCACAAGTTTAAAGTGTCAAACCGATTTGCATACTGAGAAGATGATTTACTTAAATGGGTACATTTTTTCTAGTTTGCTGACACTTTTCCTTCAACAAACTGAAGAATAAGTTTACAACAAACAAAAGCAAAGCTAGTATCAGTTTAATAAGTAATCAGGTGCACTTCAATTACATCAAAATCCGATTGCATTGCTTGACCAATTCCCCTAAATAGAATTCAACTCATTTGCATCCTTCACATCCAAACAGCATCGGTCAGCCGTATGGGGAATAGTTACATGCAAAGTCCTTAGAAAACTACGTGCATAGAAAGCATTCCTGTCCCCCCCCTCCCCACACCACACTCCAAACTTGACAAGAATCTGCTGTTGATGCCATAACGCACACAAAAAGGGGAATTAAAAATTTGAATTTCAATTTTCTCGTTTTTGTATGGGTCTTGCAGTTTCCGATAACAAAGAGCGAAATCAACCAAAAATGCAACAAAAGCAAAAGACGAAAACCAAAAAAAATGTCACCTGAACACCTGAACGCTTCAGCTTACATTTTGGGTCATCTGATGCCGGTGGAAATTGAAATAAAGGCAGCAAAAATGTTCCGTACACTTTCAAAAAAGTTGTTACATTCCACCACAGTTTTCCGCTTCGCTATGAACATAAATCATTACAGTTTTATTATCATTCGGAAAACTATCATTCTCCGGTAAAAGTCTATTTTCACCAGCCGAATATGAAAATGAATTTGAACCTTTTTTCTGCCTTTTTTGTGTGTTGCGCCAGCGAGCACTATCCTCTAAAGCTAACAATATTTGAACAACATTTTGTAATCAATTCGGTTACCTGTTGGAAAATGTTATTAGCAAAAAGTTCCTGTTTCCATTTTTTGTTCTTTCTATTCTCATTGTTTGTTTGCGCACTCTGTTTTAAGCTCTGGGCTTCAAATGTCAGCATGGGTTTCACAAAGTAACACAGAGAGGGAAAGAGAGAGCATCTCGAAATTAGATTGCAAGTAAGAAAATGCAGCGTTCGCACTTTGTGTGGGAGTCTCAAGTCAGCATGTCGAAGTTGAGTTAAGGAATGCTTGATACCGGATAATATGACATTGATAGGAGGAAAAGTGAAGCCATTATCCAAACTCAAAAAATTTATTATACCATTTTTGGTAGTGCGGAGTAAGTTGCATTTCTTAACACTCTAATTCCTAAGCTGAAATCTTGAAAAATGTTCAGAGATTATTTCTCAAAACTTTCCAGCAGAAAAGTCATGAAATTTTGGTGATAGCAATGTAGAGTCCTTGGTCTGATAAAAGTATTCATAAATGCGCTCGCTTTGTGATCATAAATAATACCTATGTAGGTAGAAAATGGTACACTTGCAGACTTTTTTTTTGAAAAATCGTTTTAACTCATTCTTTTGATCATTATCGAGTCATTTGCGAGTCTTTTCGAGTCGTATATCAATACCCACCTAACATTTAGAAGATCATTATCAAAAAAGTCACCTTGATGAGTCTTTTTCAACCCATTTTGATAATTAAAAAGAAATGCCTTTCATATGCGACTAAATAAGACTCGAAAATGACACATAAATTCGCTAAATATGTGATTTTAAGATATACGACTAAAAAAGACTCTCGAATGACTCGAAAGTAATTCGAAACGGATCAGAAGAACGGGTTAAAAACGACTCATCAAGAAACCTCGCGGCTAAGGTACCATTTTCTCCCGACTAAAGTATCATTTTTGATGAGAAAAAGGTAGAGGAAAGTTAAGTTCGGCTTGTATACCCATACCCATACCACATTTCCATTGAAAACCAACAATTTTTTCTCACTAAGAACACTTTTCTGACTCTACTTTTGTATGACAGCTATACTATAGAGATATCCGATTTCGACCAAACTTAGTGAAATCATGGGAGAGCATAGCAAACTAAGAAATACAAAGTTTGAAGACGTTTGCATTAAATCCAAAAAAGTTTTTCTCACTAAAACTAGTTTCTCAAACGAACTTTCATATGGCAGCTATAGCCTATAGTCATCCGATTATGACAAAACTATAAAGCATTGTGTGAATGCTTCTAAAATAAATTTATTCCAATGTTCAAGAGGTTTACATTGAAAACAAAAATGTTTTTCTTACTAAGACTAGTTTCTAACATTACTTTTCTATGGCAGCTATACTATATAGATGTCCGATTTCGATCATACATATCGCAATCATGGAGAAGCATTGAAAACTAGCTATGACGGAGTTTGGAGTCGTGTGCATTAAAAACAAAAAAGTTTTTTTTCACTAGTTTTTCGACCTATCGTTCCTATGGCAGCTATTTGTTATAGTCATTCGATTCGGCCGGTTTCGACAAATGTGCAGCGTGTTTGTACCAGAAGACTTTGTGCGAAAGCTTTTAAACTGACGGAGGAGATAGCATAGAAACGGATGGACAAGGCTTAATCAACTTAGTTCGTCATGCTGATCAAGAATATATATACGTTATGTGGTCGGAAATGCTTACTTCTACGCGTTACACACATCTGGACAAAATCAATATACCCTATGCAAGCTTATATAAAGTAAGCATTTCGATATAGAAGTAAAGGGTATAAAAAGGTTTGACTTTTAGCTAAATTACCAAAAGTCGTTATAAAATAATTAATTGGACGTCTATTTGTTTCGGGACTATCTTGAAGTGCTGGCGTGCAACATAAATCGTTAGAACACAGATAGAGCATTATGGAAACACAGTTTAATGGCAAGAAGCGTGCAAGATTTAGTGAAATGGAAATGATTATGTTTTGATAAAATAAGTTCTACCAACATTTAATCTTATTAAACGACACATATAAAATCATAAAAAAAAACTAAAAATTTATCAAATCTGAATCCAAGTCTTGGCGATTATTTTACACTAACGTTCCGTAAAAACTATATTTACACTAGCTAGCTTGTATGAGTAACTGTAACTGTCATAAAAGATAATGTCAGGGAAATTAAAGAGGGAAATTTGCAATGCTGTCTGTGTGCAAAGTATGTACGCCAGACTTCGCACACACACTGCACACTCATTTGAAATCGAGGGTCCACATTAAATCTAGAAGACTTTTCTATGTAATAAAACTTTACAGACAAATGTCTGATTGAAAAGTGAGCTCAGTCTTTTAACTTTTTCGCCCCACCTATTTTCATTTTAGTTTGTGAATCATTCTTTTGCTAAACAATAAAATATTATGGATTTTCAATAAATCAAACAAATAAATACGTATTTATTTATAAATCCTTTTTTAATAAAACATAAATCCAAATGGATTAAATGAATAGACATAAAACACTGAAAATTTGTTGCATAAATACTTTGGTATGTGCAGTTAGCTATTTGTGTTGATTGGTGTGCATGTGTGGCCTGTGTGGTGACTGAGTCACTGAGTCAGTGAGTGGGTGCGGCGGGGAGAGACAGAGAAAGACTTACATTTGCTTGTAACACACCACACACACCCAATCCGTGGTGCGGGAGGTGAACTCTCGACAGGCTTTGCACACGCGCAACTTGCAGACGCGGCAGGGGGCACCTCGATTGGTGATGCGGCCCAGTTCGGTGGTGCAGCGAGCGCAGTGGCGACTCAGGTCGTGGTGTAGGTTATGGTTGTTATGTTGTTCGAGCTGTTTTTGTTGTTGTTGTTGTTGTTGATTTTGCTGCATTGTATGTTGTTGTTGTTGTTGTTGTGGCGACTGTTGTTGTTGTTGCTGTTGTGTGGCGTCGTGTGGCTGCGCTCCTCCACCAACGATCTTAGCCGCACCCTTGAGCCTTAACGAATACAATTCAGCGCGCAAGAGCCTGTTATTATTGTTGTTGTTGTAGGGGTTGTAGGGGTTGTTGTTGTTGTTGTGTGGTTGGGCATTTATGGGAGTTGGAGTTCGATTTCACGGGGGTTGATTGGGGGGTGGGGGGGTTGGAGACATAACATAATTACGAAACAGACGCATACAAAATTTTAATTAGATTGTTAGTAGAAAAATAAACACGTTACAAACATTTTGTCGACATGACATTGTTGTTGTTATTGTTGGTGGTGGCAAGTGGCAAGTGGCAAGAAGCAAGAAAGCATTAGCGATAGTTGGAAGCGTGTGATTGTGTGTGGGTGTGCGTGTGCGTGTGCGTGTGCGTGATGAATGTAATGTCAATTTGATGGAAAGAGACAAAGAAAAAAGAACACACAGAAGATTGTTATTAGTTAATTTAGTAGCAATTAAATCGATTTGAAATTCAATTTATGTATTTAATTATAAGTTGGTTTATTCAAATTAAATGTATACATTTGTGTGTCATTTCAATGGGAGAACTTTTGTTAACTTAATTAAACGAGAAAACAATTATGATTCGAGTAGGTGATTTGATGAAAAACTGGATTTTTTAAGCCTGCAGAGCAGGGAGATTTTCTTTCTTTGAAATCTACATGGAAACGTCCAATTTTAAGTACCAATTTGATGAAATTATCTATTAAATCGTGTGACCATACCCAAGAGGGTGACATTTAAATGCAATTCCAAACAGTTAACAACATTCCAAATACCCTGAACAAATATTTGACTAATCTCTTTCGTCAACGAGAGAGTTTGGAGATAGTTTGAGTGGTACGGGTTTTCGATTATACAAGTCACATCAGCTCCTTCAAAGCCAATAACTCTCCTGCAGTGAGGTACATTTTCTAACCGGTTCAACATGGCGGTCCCTGAGTGATTCTGGCTTAGTGCGCACGCACTCGAAAAAATGCTGGCTAACGTGAGCGGTTCCTATCACCTTAAAAATACGCCACCAATGAAAACTGCGACAACAGCTTACAAAAAAGTGGCATAGTTATATCATATATGGAATGAATTTGCGATATATGGCATCACTTTTCTTACATCCCATCAGGAAATTGGCGATACATCGCTTGAACATCAGTTGGCAGACCCAAATATCAGTTTCCCTTTCTATAATGCAAAACTGGAGGACTACAAGTGGTCTTATCCTATGCGATTGGCAGAAATATGTTGTCGAAAATCGAATTTCAAAGTAGTATCTTGACGTGTAGCAAACAGCTTGTGTGATGGAGCCACTGATTGAGAAGGCACTCTAAATGTGCTCTGTCCAAAGGCCACGAGTTCAAATCCCATAAAAGGTTTGAAATTTAAAATATAGTACGCAATTTTATTCCTCACAAGAGAGTTATAGCACCGACATGGAGATACGGCCTGAAAGTATTCGAGACTGCAGCTATTACACTGTGCAGACCATCGGGAGCGAACAAACTTAATGTCCCAATGAAATAGTGTTGGGTAAAGGTTGTTCATTTCAGTGAACATGTTCACTTGTTCTTGTTTTCAAAGTGAGTCAACTCAGTCAAATTGCTCAGTTGTTCAGTTGCTCAGTTGTTCAGTTGTTCAGTTGCTCAGTTGTTCAGTTGATCAGTTGTTCAGTTGTTCAAATGTTCAGTTAATCAGTTGTTGTTCAGTTGGGCAACTGGCTCAGCAATAGAGACAGAACAAGAGCGGCTGACCAACTCTCAATGAACAACACACAGAACAAGAGCAACTGAACAACTCTGACAGAACAAGACTCACTGAGCGACTGAACGACTCTCAATGAACAACTCTCAGAACAAGAGCAACTGAACAACTCTGACTGAACAAAAATGAACAACTAATGGAGAACATGTTCACTTGCTCAGTTTAGTGAACAACTCAATTTTGTTCACTCACTCATGAACAACCCAACACTCAGAGAAAAAATAGAGTATTTCATACTTGGATCAAGAATTTTCGAGATCAATAGTTCGATAAGAGTGAAAATTCTCGATCCAAGAGCGAAATTCTTGATCCAAGTATGAATTTTTGATCTCGGCTTTCTTGATCCAAGAGCTTCAATACTTGATCCAAGTACGAATCAGTCTCAAATCAAGCACAAGAGTTCTTGGATCAAGTGCTAAATATACTCAAATTCAAGATTGCTCATTCTTGAATCAAGGGCATACAGCATTGTCAAAAACCGAGAATGTTTTTCCTATTATCAAGAGCTCATCACATTCAAAAGTAAGGTCGTTTGCTCTTAAATCAAGAGCTTCACAGATTCCAACCATACAACAATTCAATATCAGTTAATTTTTCCATTTTCTTTAAATTTATTTCATGGAAAACTAATTGTTGAGCCATGTTGCAACTTTTAGCCGGCTTGAGGAAGACACACCTCAAAGCAGCATCAGTCCTTCTGTGTCAACTATCAGTGGAACACAGGTCTCTCCATGCCAGCAATGCCATAACAGGTTGGGAATTCCAAAGCAACATGAATGCAAAAATCCATTACGCTCTCCACTCGATAGTTTCCCCACACCCCTCTCCCATAAAATACAAAACTGTAAGAGCAGCTTCAACGCTATTCTCTCTATTCTCTCAAATGTGCTTGCTCTCCTCTCTCAGTTTCTGTACCTCACTCCCCTCGCCTAAAAGCACCAAGCTGAGAACGAATTTACATCGATTTCAAGACCGAAATTCTTGAAAATTTAAGAACGAATAAATATTTTTTCAAGAGCGTTTGCTCTTAAGTTATTCGTTCTACTTTTTTCTGGGTGAACACTACAATGAAAGCTGACGTTATTCACAAGCAATCTGCGGACTACCTGAAGAGACTGAAGAGGACACCCAAATCGGTTAGCCAGGCGCCTGCTGCGAAGACGAAGAATACAAAAAGACTTCAAAGAATATTTCTATACCAACTCCCAAGTCGACGAATCTAAATATGTCAAATACAAACTACCAACAAAATCTACATCTACATATCAAATACTTTTCGGGAAAACAACTCTTAATTGTTTGGTTGGGCCACTTAGGAAAAATATATTTTCTTAAGCGACTTGTTTTCTGTCTTAAAAAACTAGCTGAATCGATGTCGAGAATCGTCTCATCTTCTGATAGTGGTGCATAACTCCTATTAAGACATAAATCAATTTACCATTTTTATGTATTCAATTGTCCTCCTGGCAGTGCAATAGCCAATTATATTTAGCAGCAACTCCTGAACAGGTTATCCATCAAACTCATCTCCCATTAATCCAACTATCAGCTCATTTAATTAAGTCTTAAATTTGACAAGGCTCTTTAATTAAAACGCTTGGGAAAGCGTCTTCCCATTGGGTGCAAATTATGCAAATGTCGAACGTGTAAGCAAAAGTGAACATTCTAATTAAATCCACAATAAAATGTAACGTCCATTGGTGAATGGGGAGCAGGAGCTGCCTGGGGTTCTTTGCTCGGCATTCTGTTTAATATTAACGTGCAGCTGTCAGGCAGGAGCCATAAAACAAGCGGCTCAGCAGAATTGCTGATACACAAAGCAAACACCAGCGGTTCCTTCCACCCATATGGGAGTCTTGGATGTGGGGATGTCTGTGTGTTGGTGCGGTTAAGGCATGTGTCAGTGAAAGAGTCACGCAGCGCACATAAAAATCCAAACAGGATTTTTTTGTTTCTGTGTAAATTATGTCAGCACCCAAAAAGCAGCAACAACAAATTTTTAATTATATTTTTATCTACATTTGAGCATCGAGTTGGAGTTGAAGTTGAAGTGGGAGTCGTGTGGCTGTGTGTCCTTGTGAATTATATTAGCGTCACAGATGTAAAAAAGTAACGACAGAAATAGAAGTAGGTTGAGGGACACCAAAAACCAAGCTCCAGCTGTTGCATACTTTAGGGCCGTACGCACACACACACACACACGCACACCTGCTTGGAACTACACACTAACCACAAGACCATTCTGTGGGACATGTTTTATGGTTCTTGTTAACCAACAACAGAGTCGGAGCAGTAAACACGCAGACCCAAAACCATTTCAAAATCTCCTGCCAAGCAATACACTGAGAAATTATACATTATTAACCAGAATTTTCCATTATATTGGGGAGCAGTTTTTTTTTGATTGTCTTCGAATTACATTTAATATCAAGACTATCCAATCTGAATTTTTGATTATAAAGTACTTTTGTATGTTATAAGTCATCATCAAAGGACTTTGACTGACACCGAGTCAGAAATATTTCAGTTGAACTAGAATTCGTTTCTACACTCAGACCAATATATGCTCATTTTTAAGCCCGAGTGGCTTCCTTCCAAATTGAACAATAGCATCTTTGTGTGATTGCATCTGGTTGCTTCTCTGTCAGCATGACACCAAGGCCACAGCACAACGCCCACACAGAAAGTATCACCAAAGAGATGATGGAACATTTTTAGAGTTTAAATATAGCCAGGCAGTCTGCAAATGCCACCGCCACATGGGGAAAGCACATTCAACAGGTAAAGCTAAGTGCAGTTGCTTTACCAAGAGGCTTAAGTACAATAGAATAGGATTTGTGCTGAAGAGCTAGCCAAAGGTGAACTATGGTAGAATCATTGATGCATACCTGAACAGTTGATGAATTTCCACCTTAGTCCAAGTCTTTGAATAAAAAGTCTTTTCAAGTTTCCCAACAATCAAGAGAAATGTTTCTCTAGGTAACATCAACACTGCGGACAACTGTCAATACTTCCAAACCGAGTCTGACTGGGCTGAAAAGTGAGATGCCCGCAGTGCTTATCGGTACCACTGGATGAGTAGCAGCCCAGGCTGATCACTTGAACTTGATCACTTAGTACGATCTAGTCAAGAAAAATCGTAATTGATTCAAACTCGAAACTTGTACTTGATTTCATCTTCAAGTCGAATTCACTTGAACAAAAAGGATTGCTTGAAAAATAATCTAGATTGACTTCGATATTCAAACAATGTCTTAGACCTTTTTAACATTCAAACCGGTTCGAGGTCATTAGCTGTTCTAACTTAATAGACTCTTCAGCATGGCTGTTGACTGTTTGGGAATTTCAAGGCATTATAAGTTCATTATTCAACACAAAAATAAACGCAAAATTCGACCTGAAAATAAGAAATTCTCCTATGACATCCGTCCTAAGGCAATTCATCCTCAAATCATGAAAGATATTTGCCCATTTATGGCATATTTTGCTGAAACTTAGAAAATGTTCAATAAATGAGAAGTTATTTTTCGAATGGGCGTATCTGCTTAGGAAGGATTTCATTGAAGAATTTTGAATTTTCTTGTCAAATTTTTTTATGTATGTAGAATCCTTTTGCAAATGTGTGTGTGTGTCAGAGCTGTAAACTACAATTACCATAACCATTTCAAATTTTCAGATAATAAAAAACCATTTTCGTTGACCATCTTTTATTAATCGTAATTGTAATTTGGAATAACGAATATTACTGATTATTTCGTGACTATTTCAAAATATAATTACTTTCACAATTACTTGAATAATTGTATCTGCTGCAAGCTGCATTTACGATTACTAAAATATATTATAATCGAGATTTTGGTAATGATAAGTAATTAAATACTGGAAATAATAATTACATTACAGCTCTGGTGAGAACTTGTTGAGCCTCACAAGTAAGAGACATTTTTAAGTAATGATCCGAGAGAGAAATAGAGAATTAAGATTGATACACGCTTTTCAGTATTGTAACAAGTCCTCTGGCTGCTAGCCCATGAAGCTCCATTTTTGTAAAAAATTAATGCAAGCCTTAACAAAAGTGTATAAGTATTAATCCGAGATTTTAGAAAGGGCTACAAGCTCCATTTTTTTTTATGAAAAATTAATCCAACACGACATTATTTGCCAACAAGCCGGAGCTTGCCGGTCCAGCTCACACGGCAAAAACGACTCAAGCGTGGCTAAAAAAAAACCATGTAACGAACTTAATTTTTGCGGATGATGGTAGCCCAGACCTGAATCCATTGTTTGAGCAGTGAACAATTTCCCATTGCATGAGGTGAGATCTCGATGGACTGGACAAAGAGACGTTGGCGTCGCTGCAAGGCACAGGCGGCCATTTCGAACCAGTTGTTCCACGATTTGTAGCAAATTAAAAAGAAGAAAGCATTTTGAAAAAATTTGCAATCATTTTCTCATTTTATACCCAACAATTGCCAGTACTCTCCTGTTTTTTCTGTGTAGGGAATAGGGTTCTTACTACAAGGAGAAAAAACGGTTAATTCAAAATATCCAACGCAGCTGAAAATCATTCAAAGTATAAGATAAATGATCAGCATTGTTGGATGATCTAAAGGATGTTAAAAACACTGTGTGGGGGATACAAAAAATATAAAAACCCTTTAAAGAGCCTTTAAAGGGATAAGCAGAAGTGCTGTAAACTCTTAAAATAACTAGGGGAGATAGAAATTTGGGTCTGTTTACTTTTGGGTAAACGATGTACTTCCAATTCTTGGACTGGTAGATGAAAAAACGAGATAAATTAATCATAAAGAATCATTATCTGTCAAATGAGACCCCAAATAAATATGAAACGAGAAGCTAAGCTAACTTCGTCTGTGCCGAAGTTTTTATACCCTTGCAAGTGCTCCCTTGAATAATTTCAAAAAATACTCTTTTTCCCAT
Organism: Lordiphosa andalusiaca; assembly: GCA_035044965.1. Classification (NCBI taxonomy): domain Eukaryota; kingdom Metazoa; phylum Arthropoda; class Insecta; order Diptera; family Drosophilidae; genus Lordiphosa; species Lordiphosa andalusiaca. Next base: position 1,236,103 of record JAWNNM010000342.1, read on the forward strand.
TTTCCGACCAATCGTTCGTATGGTAGCTATATGATATAGTCATCCGATTTGGTCAAAAATTTGTTAAATTATGTGAACGCATGTGAAACAAACAAATACCAAATTGCTGGATGCTACCATTAAAAACAAAAAAGTTTTTTTAACTAAAACTGTTTTTCAGACCTATCTATTGTATGGCAGCTATACCATATAGTTGTCCGATTTTAATAAAACTTGGTAGAATTATAAAAAAAACATAGTAAATCTACGATTACAAAGTTTGGAGACGTTTCCGTTGAAAAGAAAAAAGTTTTTCTCACTAAAACTAGTTTTCCGACCGATTATTCCTATGGGAGCTATCCGATCCGGTAGGCTCCAACATATTAGTAGTGTGCAGCAAAAAGAAGACTCTGTGCAAAATTTCAGCTCGAAAGCTTCGAAACTGAGAGACTAGTTCGCGTAGAAACAGACAGACAGAAGGACGGACAAAGCTCAATCGACTCAGCTCGTCACCCTGATCAAGAATATATATAGTTTATGGGGTCGGATATGAATATTTCTATGCGTTGCACACTTCTGGGCAAAATTATAATACCCTTTGCAAGGGTATAAAAATGGCTTGGGGGAAAATTTAACACAAAAAAATCCAGTGATATTTTTGTTTAAATTAAATAAATATTTATTAATTTTATTTCAGGTATTTGCGTTGTTTTTTATTTTGTAAAATAAAAAAACGAGTAATTGTTACGATAAAATGTTGCACTTAAAGGTTTCATACTTCAAATTGGGGCATTGTTTCATTATGAAAAACTTTTCAAATTTGTGATTTATGTCACTTAATCTTTTAGGGATTTATTTCCTGCTACCATTCAAAGCATTTTTTGAGTAAAATATCACTAATTTATCACTTGTATAATGAAAATGCTAACTTGAATGTATTTTTGCCAAACTGCCAATATCGCTAGGCTTAGAAACAACCAAACTAATCTTTGCAGTGCTGAGACAACCGAACTCACTTAAGTTGGTATTCAATTTATTGGGCCAACTGTTGATGTTAAAAAGCCATACTGTAAAATCTGTTACTCGCATAAATAAACAGTTACCAGCACGTTGCCTGAGGTCGAACCTGAGGCTTAATGCTTCATCAGTAAGTTGCCACAACTGAACTTTGTTGTCGTGTGCTTAAGTGCTGTTGGGCCACAACTACTTACTTGAGTTATGAATTAATAATCGTAACTAGCCACCAACAATGGGTTGCCGCCCCAAAGTGCTAAACTGAGTAGCCATAAATTTCCAGCCAGGCCAAGTTGACAGTTGGTTGGCCTGCAGAAGGTTGGAAAAGTTTCTGGTACTAAAATGCCGTATGATACAAAAATGAAATCCTAAGTCGGCCTAAGCAAATAGGTTTACGCATGTTTCTGATTATCCTGCATGGCGTATGCAAATAACCAACTAATTAGGCTGATAGGAATCAGCTGTGACCTTGGCGGCTAGGTCCCAGGGTTGTGGTTACGCTTTGGGGCCGTGTGACCCTTTTGACCAAACGCACACCTGGCACACACACAGAGGCCACCGATGATAGATTGCCACTGAGTGGGATACGAAATAAATGAAAAACTCTATACTTCTGACACAGTTTTCCCCCAGCTTGTCCATTAGATTTACGACTCGAATGATGCCAGTGCCAGGAATCTCTCGTTGCGAATATAAATAATTACGGCGCTAAATATGATTTGTTGTGGGTGGCCGCCTGCCGGATGCTGGGGCAAGGACAGGGCGGCTTTATTATTTTTTTTTTTGGCTGAAATGGCCATTATGCTGCGAGTCTCGCGTTTCCGTTTCGAATTAAACTTTTTGACAGCGCGACGACGACGAGTGCTTTAATGTGAGGCGGCAGGCACCGGAAATGGCCAGCCATTTGCTTACCTTTAATTATGCAAGGCACGACAAAATGGCGTCACTCAAGTGCGTGTGTGTGTGTGTGTGTGAGTGGAGGGTGCTTGGAAATGTTATTAGCTTTAATTAATTTTGAATGCGACACTCATGTGGAGCAACAAAATATAAAAAAACGAGACCCGCAGGTCACGCAAACAAGTGGCTTGCATGTCCCAACAATTCACGATGTTTGTGTAAAATTTTTGCACTAATGCAGTTTGTTTAGTTGTGGCGACAGGAACAGTCGCTAAACATTAATGTAATTACGTGTGGGAACCGCCAAATCGTGTTCGGATCAAATTAAATATGCATTTTGTTGGCAAAAACGTGTCGTATACTTAATGGGAAACCTAAGTAAACGTTCACCTTTTTCAAAACCGAAACAAAAAAGGGAATGCTGGCCAGCATAAGCATCGATCTGACAGTGATAGGCGGACACCAGACGAAGCAGTGCCTTGGCATTTGCATAATTACATACAAGGCGACGAGACCCGCAGAGCAAAAGCCACCCACACACGCACACACACACATTGCGCTGCGTACATTGACACCGGGACGCATATATGCAAAAACATTTTGCCAGAGCTGCTCATGTCTACAAAAATTAATGGTTCTCTTTCTTTCTGCGATTTGAGCCTTAGGCCCCGGCATAAGGGTTTACATTTGGCTTAGGGCTTAGAGTGTGTTGGTTTTACTGAGCTTAAATGTCCATTGTCAGTTGAATCGTAATGAAGTAGTGTGCTATGGGACACCGCCAGACTTTAGCAGCCTTAAGAGTGTTGTGTTGTCTTGAAAAGGTTTCATTAAAAACCAACTACATGAAGTTAGTAAAACAATCTATTTTGATTGCTTCGATCTATATTTTTTACCACATATGGGACTAAACTTTAACCAAAATGTGATTCGAGTCAATATAGACTACCCTGAAGGCAATTGGCTGGCAGAAGAAGTGGCCATTTATGCGACTTTATCCGAGAATGCCTTGTATAATGTCATCAAAAGAGCAAACCTCAAAACGCCAAAAATGGAATAAAAAGGTATCAGCATTTCCAAAGCTAGTTTTAGTTATGGTGTTAATAGTTGTGAGTAAAATTGAAAAAATTTTACTTTAATATTCAAGGGGTACGCCATGACCTTAAAGCTTTAAAATAAATACAAATTTCTTATATGAATCGTGAGCCACGTCTGTCGGCTGTCTGTCTGTTTCTTTGTCATCTCCTCCGGCAGTTTTAAAGCTATCGCCACCAAACTTTGCATGCAGTCTTCTGGTACGACTACGCTGCATAAGCACAAAGTGAGCAACAGAACAAATAAATTAATTTTAAACGAGTCTGTTTTTTAAATTCCCAACTGGTTTTATCAATTTTGTAATGGAACGATGGTAAATTTCTGAGCTACAGTAGCTCTAACTTGCTCTTTGGTTATGGGTCTTGGATATTTCTTTGGTTTAATACAGAGAACTTGTTCAAGAACAAAGTGGGAATAGCTTCTGTATGGGCGCAAACCAAGAACATTTTCGGGCCTGTTCCCGTTTTCGATTCCGATCAAATTATGTGAAATCGGAATTGGAAACTCTTTCCTTTTCGAAAAGCCGATTGTTTGACTCATCTTTTATCTTATAATTTCGAATCCTCTCCAAAGAACTCTCATGATGGCTGACAGCTTTAACCGATTTCTCTAATCAATACTTGAATATCAGATCTCTGGCCTATTCCGATCGATCGAATTCGGAAACGAGAACAGACCTGTTTGTACTTGTTTGAAATACTCTTTTTTTAAACTTTTTAAATTGTTACAACATGTCTTCTGCAATTGCCCGCCGATCTTCTAATTTACTTGTCATCAATCTAAATTTGTTTCTCCATTGGACAATAGGGGTATTCCTGCAAGTGATTTTGATTTTGATTCTGATTTTAATTTCGGTGTGACCAGATAAACTGGAGAAAATGCCGAAAAAACTGTCAAATAAAACAAAATCAAATCACTTTGCAGGAACGACCTAAAATACTTTGGAGTTTTCGCAGCTTTCTAAAGGTTCGTTGTAATTTAACTTTTCTATGGTTTTTTAATCGACTGCAGATCGTTCGAGGAGAAGACAGGATGAAATTGTTAACGAACTGTTAATGTACGGTATTCAAGGAGAACTTTACCGATATTTCATCCCCAACATAAAGCATTCTGTCCCTAAGTGCAAGCAGTTTATATCCGATGTGAACGAGGACCGTTTTAAACACTTCATAAGGGTAAACAGATCCCAATCAGCTGCAGCTTTGTTTGGGATTGGTGATGGTGGAACGATTCAAAGAGTAACGAGAAGGGTATTTAAAGCTATTTTGAAAGCAGGCGGACAGACATATCAAAATCAGCCTGGAAGTTGATTTTGATTTTGTTTGGTTTGACATTATTTTCGGCATTTTCTCCAGTTTATCTGGTCACACCGAAATTAAAATCAGAATCAAAATCAATATCACTTGCAGGAATACCCCTAATATTTTATTGACCTTAATTCAATCTTAATCTGTCAATAAGTAAGGGCATCCCTCTAGGAACTGAAAGACGAGTCTTGGGGATCCAACATAATAAACTTTGGACATTGCTCTAAGGATTTAAAAAATGGTCGAAAAGTCACATTACCACAGAAATCATCATATCATCAATCATATTGTATAATGTGCCTTTGTAAACCGCTGAACCGAACCGAAACCGCTGTTCATTTAACTCCAAAAACCATTTAATGAACCGAACCGAGTGGTTTGCATGCATGGTTTTTCCCGAAAAAAAAATATTTTTTATATATTTAAGAAGTTATATACTTTAGTATTCTATTTTTCCAGAAATTTGCATTAAAATAATTTTGAGCTACTTAATTTAAAGAAAAAATTCTTGTCCTTAGACAGTGGCACAAAAATTTAGGTTTTTTTTTCCAAATAATATCTTTTATACAAAAATTGTTTTAATTTTTCTTCAATTAAGGATAGTTTTTCTAGATGTGTTTTCTCAAAATGTTCTTATGTACTTGAAATAGAACGAAAAAAAGATTACATTTTCTATCTCTAATTCGCGGAGCCGAAAGCTTTTGCTTCCAACAGATTTTGGCAGATTACAAAGCATTTGCATTTGCAGGTAATTCAGATGCAGATATAAATTGTTGTCATTCTGGGAAATGAACTCTCATTGAGTGTGGGAAAATTCCTTGAACTGATTCGCTAATTGAAATTGAATTCTTTCAGCTATGGGAAATGAAGCTTATTATTCGTGTATTGGTTTTTTAAAATGAAACTAATTTGCATTTAAATACAAAATTTCTATCAGATTAGATCAAATTTTGACTTAAGGCAAATGCACACACTGCGTATACGCAATGACAATACGCATACGCCAGGTGTGCTGCAACAAAAATGCAAATGCATTTGAAATTTAAAACCAAAATAAATAAAAAAGACACACATAAACAAGACATTTTAAAATCTATGAATAATTGATAGCTCGAGTGCAACCCAACCAGCATTCGTTGAGCTCTCCTTGGCCAATCCACTCTGCATGGTGGGTGGTGCATGTACAATATGTTTTTTATTTTCGAGCTTTGCATAATTTAATACATTTATTTCGCTGAGCACAAAACTTGGCTGGCCCCGCATTTTGCACACCATTTCTAGCCAAATATGTACAGTAAAATAAGAGCAACGGCAGCGAAGATAAAGTGGTCGCTGCGCCACGGCCAGGTGTGATATATAGTATATATATAGTACTTTTAGCATTTCCACTTATTTATGAAATGTGGCCCCTGAAAAGACAACCAAAATGGGGACGTGAGATGAACGATTCAGCTTGTGCTTGTGCGCTGGCTACAAGGTCGTTACATTTGTCACATTTCTGACAGTTTCCCCAAAAACGATTGCCAACTAGAAAATTGTGTCACTTTGTTGCTTATTTGCAGGGATGGAACGCAATGGCGGGAGAGCGCGAGGGCAGCACCTGATGTCAAGTGTTGACATTTGTCTCTGACGCCAAATTGCGCAGATATATATATATATTAGCCCCGCCAGCGACAAACTCCAATGTCATAATGGCACAGAAATTACTTAATAAACGCTGCCCCAGAATGGAGCCCAACAACGGAATCGAACTGGGCCCCCCCAGTAGCATCAAACTCTTGCGTGTGGGGTGGCGGGGGCGGGGGGAGGGGCTTATAAGGGTTGCTGGCATTTACTTTGGGCTCAAAGTTGCTTAAGTTGTTTTTTGTGTTGTTGTGTCTTTTTTACAGCACTTAACTGAGCCATTCGTGCGTTAAATTATAGCCAAAAGTCTCCGGGGCCTGTGCCTTTGCCAGTGATTTGTTTTTGCACCAAATCAAACAAATCGTCAATTTGTACTTTCATTTACTTTCCTGGGCGAAATAAACAACAACAAAGGCAACAACGGCAACAAGTCTGGGCTGGGTAAAAGCGGAAAGTAGCGGAAATCGCACGGCTGGCATTTTAAGTACCGACTAAATAACAGTTAATCGAAGCATCGCTTGTCAGCATTGTCAACGTCCTCACCGTCGCGGCTGTTGTCCCCGTTGTTGCTGTTGTTGTTGTTGTTGTTTGCTGTTATCATTCCTGGTCTTCACTTGTTGTTGAACCATTGTCTGTTTGTCCATTTTTGGCCGTTTGTTTGTTTATTTGCCTTGCGCCCTTTTCCCGCAAAAAAAAAAACAAAAAAAAGACAGAAAAGAAAAATATGCAATTTTCGCTTTAATTGGCCAGACAATCCTCGACTCGCCAACGTCGTCGTTGTCCGCGACAAACGCATAATTTAACGTCAAATTGCGATAAGAACAAAGACATTGAGGTCGTTTTATGGTAATGGGGGAGAAAAGCGAACAATATTTGTTGTCCTAATGCGTAATTGGTGGCAACCTTTTAAAGGTCAATGAGAGGCCAATGTAACGCTGCTAGCAATTGGCGATTATGTATGGCTTTTAAGCCTATTTTAATCAATTTGAGAGGAGTTTCACCATTTTTTATACTTTGAGGTCTGCAGCTATCGATCCGATGCAGAATGTGAGCTCCTTTTATAACGTGGCCATAAATTCTGTTTCAACTTAAATCAAGATTTGGCGTTCTGACTTAAGAAGACAGATCTACGGCAAACCACAATAATGCATCAAAGTTTAGGGATTTGACTGTACCGGCACACACAGCCGCACCGAGTACTGATTATTGAGTATCGAGTACTTAGAATCGAATACCAAGAATTCCTCCTTCTCAACGTAATTCCATCACCATGGAGTACTTAGCATCGACTTAAAGTCGAGTACTTAGTATTGAATACCGAGTATCGAGTATTTACTATTGAGTAGTTAGTATCAGAGCTGTAAGCTACAATTTCTATTACCAGTTCAATTATCATTACAATTGCCACTACAATTACCATTACAATTTCCCTTACATTTTCCATTACAATTACCACTACAATTACCATTACAATTACCACTACAATCACCACTACAATTACCACAACAATTACCACTACAATTACCATTACAATTACCATTACAATTATCATTACAATTGCCACTACAATTACCATTACAATTTCCCTTACAATTACCATTACAATTACCACTACAATTTCCCTTATAATTACCATTACAATTACCACTACAATTACCACTGCAATTACCAATACAATTACCTCTTCAACTACCATTACAATTACCATTGCAAATTTTGGAGCATTACAAAGTGAAATTACCATTCAAATTACAACTATTTCATACCTAAAAATGAATTAACAATTACAATTATTTGAATAGTAATTCAAAATAATTAAATAACTTAGTAATGGAAATAGTTGTTTTTTATTTTGTTTTCAAATTTGTTAAATACTTAAAACTTGCAATCTAAAAACTATTTCAACTACCATATAATTAAATTTTTTTAAATAGTTTTTTAAATAATGGTAATTGTAATTAAACTTTTAATAACGAAATAATTGTAATTGTAATTGAATTTCAAATTTTTAAACATGACAATAATTGAAAAGATTAATTGTAGACTCTTCAGTATCAATAAAATGGTAGTAAGTACTTAGTGTCGAGTACTGAGTATAGAGTACTGAGTATCAATCACTTAAAATCGAATATTTAATATCAAGTACTTAGTATCGAGAACGAAATATTGAGATCTTAGAATCGAATACCTACACAGAAAAAGAAAGATCCAAAAAAGTATCCATTTGGGAGGGATATGTCTGAAATATCCTTTTAATCATCCAACGGAGCTGAAAAATCATCCCAAGAATCATCATTTTTGGATTGGATGATTAAATGGATATTTCAGACATATCCCTCCCAAATGGATACCGGAAATCATCCTTTTTTTTCTCTGTGTAGTACTGACTTCTGAGTACTCTGTATCGTGGTCTGATTACCGAATACTAAGTATCGAGTACCGAGTACCGCGTATTGTTATGTGCTATTGAGCTATTATTAATAAGAATCTAGTGTAGAATAACACAAGTAAGTGAATGGTGGAGTATCGCAGCTATTGTTTTGACTCTGTACTTAACTCCTATTGGGGATCTATTCTAATAGCAAACGTTTATGTCTTCATAAAGCAGTACGATACTTTGAATAACGTAACCCCAAAATTAAGTTTGAAGCGCTTCAAAATCTATATATCTATCTATGCACCGCAGACTGCCTAAGCTTCAATATAATTAGCTAGATTTAATTAGTTAATATGAGTTCTTAATGTCCTGAGTTCATGTTCCTATACCTATTTTCTATGTGAAAAATATCAAAATTATTCTGAAAGGCTTGTTGCAGGTCACTGTGTCGAACCTTATTGACATATTATTTTCTTCCACAGAAAAAATTATTCAAATGAGATCCATTTGGACTGGATATGTCTTTAATGTCGTTTTAGTCAGCCAACGGAGCTACAAATTATACTATGGGTAATCTTTGCATGTTTTTCAGCTTCGTTAAATGATTAAAAGGATATTTAACTTGTGGGAGTTCATCCAATGGATAATTTTTAGTGTTCTTTTTATGTCAGTGTGGTAAAAATTATCAGTTCTTGAAATTATGGGCAAGGGCAAATCGAAAAAATGTTGTCAATTTTGCGTTTTGCAATTCATGCAAAGATGTGACAATTTTCCCTCAGAGTGGCACAGCTGAGTCGCTGTGACTCCGATGCATTTAATAAAAACCAAGGAAAATGGAACTCACACAATCAAAGTAATTACAGTTCATAGCAAAAACGTTGACCGAAAAAGATCAGCAGATTATTTCCTTAAAGCAGCTGCAATTGATGGCCAAAGCTAAGATGTTGCCATTTGGTGTGTGAGATGATACTATGAAGTTAGACATTTATCAGGTGCCGAACCATCCGGCTGAGCCACTTCAAAAATGGAACAGCTCCAATTGGCAAATGGGTTTATTTAAGCTATGAAATTTATAGCTTTCCCAATTTAAAGCTGTTAATATTGATGTGCAGACAGTTATATATTGCTTTCACCATAAACTTTTGCTCACAATGCAAAGGACCCGAGCGACGCCGCGTATATTTTTAAGCCAATAAAGTTTGACAAAATTATGTCACAAAATAAACAGCTCACTTTAAATGCCTTCAAAACTTTTGGGGCTGAATTTAGTAATTAAAGTTTTGGTTTTTATGCCCCGAGGAGTATTTATGTAATTAAAAGAAAATGATTTCTTTGCGAATTTATGCATAAAAATTGGCTTTAAGCGCTGCCTTGTTTCAGTTTAATTTGGTTTTTGTTGAATTAGGCAAATTTCGAGTACTTTCAGAATATCTGTTCTCATTTTTGACTGGCAAAATGAAGCTTTTGCTCTCAGGCATGTTGATCGATTTGTTTGCCTGGCACGTGCTTTCAAGTGTCCTTTAAGAAGCTGCTTGAAGCAAACAAGATGTCAGCTTTTGTGCCATTGGATACTTGTGGGCAGATTTTGTTTGGGCTGAAATTGATCTTTTTGCAATCAGCAAGCCAGCCGTGAGATGAGGGCCTTGGCCATATGCGGGTTATTTCGACAGAAGGCGGCTCTACTACGCTCATTATCCTAATGAAATGTGGTCATCAATCAATGGCAGGGCACAGGCCGCTGCAGCTGCTGGCTATTAATCAGCAATGGCTCCAAAAGTTACACACACACACACACACACACACACACTGAGTGTTTGCATTGAGAAATTGTTATGTTTCAATGGAGCACAATTTCGTAGTCCTTCAATAGGCAATCAACATGACAGTCAAACCCAATTTCGCCATGAGCGTGGAAATGGTGGACTGTTTTGCAGTGCGAATCGCTTGCAACGTGAAAATTTCAATATTTTCATTTATGCTCTTTGTGTTGGGAGGGGGGGGGGGGGACAGCGGCATGTGTGAGCCATATTTCGTTATTAATATTTAATAAATCCCCCATGTAAGCTAAGCAAAATCAATACAGGTAACACAACGAGAACAAGAACCGAGCAACTGGCAGTGAATATTTTAGGTCAACACGTGCCGGCGCAAAAACGCACTCCAGGAATGCTACATGAATGCTTCGTTCGGAAGATTTTCTGTGGCTACAAATATTCCATTGAGCCGACAACACTTTAACGCCGCCAGTTTGCCTTAAATATTCAAATCGAAGACTGTGCAAATCAAACGGCCGCGGGGCCAAAGGCAAAAGTCAGGACCCAAAGTCATTGACATGAAAGTCACGTAACTTGACTTAAGTTTCGAAATTTCCTTTTGCAGAATCCAACTTATTGACAGACGCGCCAAAAGTTATGAAAACATTAAAAAGAAAATGGTAAGAAAAAAATAAATAAAGAAGAGAAAGAAAAAGGGTCACAGAAATTGCGAAACACTTAGTCAAATGAAGCATTTTCCGGACGAGAGCTTCAGTAAATTTGCTTCTACACTCAACAAAAATAGGAAAACACAACAGCCGAAATCTACCTACAATTTAGAGGCGTTAAAGCCGATTCGCCATATATTTCAGATAAATATTTTAATATGTAGATAATATTAACCATTAGTTAGAAAATATTGTCTTAATTGTAAAAAAATATTTTACATCCTTTATTTTATATTTCTATGTTATTCTATCAACTGTAAAATATTGTCTTAAGGGAATAAAAATATTTTGCAGATTTTAGAACCAAAATTTTCAAACTTTTAAATACGAAAGGGAGTGAGGGGAGTGGAGACAAAAGAGGAAAACTAAGACGGGTTTAATCCGTTATATATAATTTGTATTTTATATTTTTTATACCCTTGCAGAGGGTATATTGAAATTGTCCAGATGTTTGTAACGCATAGAAGGAAGCATTTCCGACCACATAAAGTATTTATATTCTTGATAAGCATGACGAGCTGAGTCGATATAGCCATGTCCGTCTGTCCGTCTGTTTCTATGCTATCTCCTCCGTCAGTTTTAAAGCTATCGCCACCAAACTTTGCACGAAGTCTTCTGGTACAAATACGCTGCACATTTGTCAGAATAGGTCGGATCGGATGACTATAACATATAGCTGCCATGGCAACGTTCGGTCGAAAACCTAGTTCTAGTGAAAAAAACTTTTTTCCAAACTCTGTATTTACAAGTTTTTTTATGCTTTTCCATGTTTCTGCCGAGTTTGGTCGACATCGGACATTTATATGGTATAGCTGCCATAGAAAAAAAAAGGTTAGAAAAATGGTCTTGGTAACAAAAACTTGTTTGTTTTCAATGTAAACATCTTCAAAATTGGCAAATATTTATTTTATCAGCTTTCACACAATCCTTAAAAGTTTTGTCGAAATCGAATGACTATATGTTATAGCTGCCATAGGAATGATCAGACGAGAAACTAGTTTTAGTTAGAAAAACTTTTTTGTTTTCAAAGTAGACGCCTCCAAACTTTGTAATTCTTATTTTGCTATGATTTTCCTTGATTCCACTAAGTTTGGTCGAAATCGGACATCTATATAGTATAGCTGCCATACAAAAGTAGAGTCAGAAATAAAGTCGTAGTGAGAAAAGCTTGTTTGTTTTCAGTCGATATGTCCTTCAAATTCGTTAGAAAAAGTGCTGCAGGGGTATACAAACTTTGGCAGAGCCGAGCATTTTTATTCCTAAATCATGGTAAAATTCGCTATTAATTTAAAAAAAGCTATTTGGAAAAAAAAATTTATTCTTACCCTTCAGTTCGGGTCAGCCCTGAATCATAGCTGAATCAGGCCTGAAATGGAAGGGCTGGTACTGAGTTCATGGCATCCTTTATATGAGTTTCAGCCATGAATTTAACACAGGCATGTCCTTCTACATCATGACCTCTGCTGATTTTAGGCATGGTTTCAGGGCTGAACTCATGGGCGAGTTTCATGGGAAGTACTGAAACAGGCCTGAATTCAGGCATGAAATTTAGTTATTCCTCCTGCTCAGGTCTGAATCAGCCCTGAAAATTCAGTACTGAGTCGTAGAACTGCAGTGTAATTATTAAAAAAAAAATTTAACCGAAATAAAGCTAAAGAAGTTGTCATTAACCTAAAAAATTAATTATGTCGTATTTTAAATAAATAGAAAAGACCTTTATTTTAGCCAAATTTTGGAAATTTAAGAAATTATTTTCTGAAAAATTTAATTTTCTGGCCTATTTTGAGAAAAAACCTGTCTAAAAACAATTAATTTTGTTTAAATTAAGAAAAGAAAATTATGGCGAATTTCTAAAACAATGAAAATATATATAAAGCATATTTTTAAATGTAAGAAACTATTTTCCAAAAATTAAATTTTTGAGCTATGCTTTCTTAGTTTGAAAATAAAACTGTCTAAAACCAAAAAAAAATTCAAAGTTAATTTTAAAAAATAAAAAGATTATTTTAAGGTGAAAATACATTTTTTTTTCGAGTGTACTCTTGTAAAATTATAAATTTATGGCACATCAAACACAACGAAAACTGAAAAATGGGGGGCGCAATGACGCTTGACAAACTCTCCGTCAATGTAAGAAATAAGACCAGAAAATCTAGAGAAAAGGTGCCAAAATAGTTGGGTCAACTGGTGTGCTAGTGTGAACTTAGTCAGGCCGCTCTGACCTCTTGTTTGGCTCACACCAACGCACGTCTAACTGTACATAAAGTTGGCTCGCCGACGACACTCTTAAGTGCTACGTGCCGCCGTTGACGACAATTTTTGTACGTGCGTAAATTGGTCGCCTGCCAAAAAGGTTGTTGACTCTTGGCCGCCGCTCGACTCCAGCTTACAAATTTGGCTAGCCAAGTGCCGTTTCCTCCAGCAAAAGCGTGACAATGTTCAATTAATTGTCTGCATTTCAGAATTTTAAGTAATTGAAGCCAACGCACGCTAACTAGCCAACAATACCGTTTAATTATGTAATGTACCGAGGAAAAACCGGCATTTCCATTTTCACGCTATGCAAATTATGGAAATTGGTTGAGGGGAAATGTGTGTATAAGTTCGAAGAAAAAACAAAAAACCCACACACATCTTACAACTCACTCGTATTCGGGTCTCTTGCCATTTTCGTCGATAAAATTTATGACAAAAATATACTTCAATTTGAGCCATGTGTCAATCAACAGCTGCATTTAAGTGGAAAATTATGTGCAGCAGTGTAGAAGAACTGGCCCAAAAGCAGATCGTGCTTGTGTGTCCATGTGTCAGCTTATTTTGACACAATATCGTAGGTTCTGGCCCAGTTGCCCAGCCGCAGGCAAGCGTTTGATTTTTAATATTTATTGAAAACAAAAAAAAAGTGCATTTTACAATGGTTTCTGCATAAGCTGTCCCAGTGAATGAGTTTGTGGCTGACAGCTGTGGGCCACATGTAACCGCATTGTTAAATAAACAACGAATGGAGATGCCATTTTTGTTAATTGAAATTATTGAGAGAAGGTCGCAGAGTGCAATCGGATCAATAATTCGCCAGTCTTGGCTTTAAGTGGAACTAGTTTTTAAAATTCTTGTACTATTTGTGTAAAGTTTGAACAACTGCAAAGTCTGCAATCGTTTCCGATTTGTTTCCTGGAATTGTTTAATGCTCCACTTTCGAATACCCATTGTGCTTTACATTCAAAGAGAAATGTTTTAAGCAGGGCATACTGGTACAGATTGATAGACTGACGGACAGAAATTCCAAAAATTGAGATTGTATTCCAGTTGCAATAAGTGCCCTTGGGTCGAAAATGTACAGCTTTGCAGATTCCTTGAAAGGAGTTCCGCAGTCAACGATTTCAAAGTAAAGCCTTCTGTTCTGATACCTGCGCGGAGACTTACTGTTGCACTTGTTTTAGCAGCTAAGTGCTATGTGAAGGCTATGTTTCTGTTGCCGAATGACTATATTTTACCATTATGCAAATAAATGTTTATCTTTTTTTCGAACGGGAAATTGACGACCGGCTATGTCAGTCCTAAAAATGACATTTAATCTGAGTAGTTTTATTTATAGCTTTTTACTTTGTATGACAGCTACATCTAAGTATTTACCAATCTTAACGAAAGTCGGCTAGAATATTTAACCTCGCATACGACTATCGTCAACCGAAAACTGTCCAAGTCGAACTAGTTTTGGAAGTACCCCATACGGAACTTGTACGAAAGCAGCTGTCCATCGATCTCCCAATCGGAGAATGTTGGCCAGGTGTAACACTACAGCCTCGAAAATCCAATGAAACAACTTTTTCATTTAGATTTTAGCCCCTTCCCCATCAAAAGTCACGATCAAAACCTTTAGAATCCTATGAAACGATACCCTATTCGATTTTTCTTTATTATATATCCAGGAATGAGAACGCAGCACTAAAAATTCCTATAAAACGAGGCCACATTTGATTTTATTTTAGATTTTACCCATTTCCCACCTCTAAAAGTCGTCCCCCTCTTCACCAATCTGAATAATATTGCCAGAAATGAAATTGGAGCACACAAAAACCAATAAAACCGTACCCCATTCTAAAAGTCGTCCCCCTCCTGCCGACGAACAGAAGAATATTGCCAGATATAAAAACGGAGCAAAATCGGCGAATAACCATAACCCACCCTCCATAAGTTGGCCCCTCATCAACCGACTATAACATACTCTGCAGCTTCTAAACACAAAGTTTTGAGGTGTGTTGAGAAGTGCTGCCCATCATAAATGTTTGCTTTACTTATAACTCGACTATCGCTCAACCGATCTTCGCCATTTCTTCGGCGAATCGATAAACAATGCTCATTATTAAATATGTCTAGAAGGAACAAACCTACTTGCTAATTAATTGTGGGAGATATGACGTTTTCCTTAAATTAAGGGGGCGTTGCGAAAAGTAAAAAATTTAAGTATACAAGTCAAATCTCTCTCTCTCTATTATCATGTCTGAGATCTCTGCATTCATACAGAATAACGAACATGACTATATCGATTCGGCTGTTAATGCTGATCACGAATATATATACTTACTGGGGTCGGAGATGCTTACTTATTATACTCTGTGTACCTTTGGTACATTTGGTACAGTGTAAAAATATAGCCAAAAATAAAATCAGACCACCCAAAATCCAATAAAACTATACAACATTCGATTAATTGATAAATTATTAATATCTTTCTTGTAAGTAATTAGATTATTAATTAAATGTAATCAATCTAACAATTACTTGAATCAATGTACTTGTAAGGAGAAGGTTTATTAAGTAATTGTGCTTGAAATATTGAATTACTAAAATATTTACAGGTATAAATTTCAGCTAACTAATTACTCTTACAATTACTTGAATAATTGTTCTTGAAGTATTGAATTATTCATAGGTGTAAGCTGCAGGTGTAATCTGCAATTATTAACAAGTTACTTTGGCCGTTTCCAGACTTGATTGATAAAGAACTCATTTTTCAGCTGCAATTACATGAATAATTCAGCAATTGAAACGCAATTACTCAATAATTAACCTTTAAAGGTACGATTATGCAAGTAATTGTGAAAGTAATTACATTTTAATTCATTCATAGATTAAACGCAATTCTATAACAAGGAGGAATTCAATCAGAAATTCCTTTTTATTCTAATGTAAAGCAATTAAATATGAAAAGTAATTATTAAATTACAGCATTGCTATAACAGATTAATTGGAAAAACCCATTCTACTCAATATTCCTTAGGTACAGCAAGAAATCAAAACAAAGCCTTCTTAAAGCTTGGCAAATAGCTCAGTAAGCATAACAATTTTATGAATTGCACTTGTATATCAAATAACATCAAAGTCACAATAAGAACAAATATAGAAATATATTGAAATCAAACATTCAAATCTTCATGTCGAGTGCAATAAAAGTGTACGAATGATGACGGCAGTAAGCCGCAGGTAATGCTTCTATCTACAACATGCCAGCAGGAGTCAGGTTTCAGAATGGGCAAAAATATGCATTCTTGTTGCAACAAAACGGCAGATTGTGTGCGGCAGGAGGTAAGTTCTCATTTGAAAAAAAAAAAATGGGTGAAGCCAAGCAATTGTTCCCTTTCTTTGGCGAAAACTTTAAGCCAAATGAAGCAAATGCCATGAAAAGTTAGTGCTTATGTTTGCTACATTCAAAATCATTGTGTCATTTAGAGAAGGGAAATATATCTGACGAAAATATGGTTACTTTTAACCATATAAGAATCATCATAAAGTTGAACTTCAAGTTGATCTTTATGCAACCTTCAAGCAGGTTTAAATTGAGTAAAATGTAATTGTCTTGCTAAGAGTGTTGCTTATCACTTCTTCTGCTTTACCTTCGTCCCCCATTGAAACAAAGATGAGAACCTCTTTAATCTAGACAAACTTCATCAATGTCGTAAAGCTTAGCACTAAATTATGTTTCTTTGTACTTGTTAGACATAATGGAACTTTAAATTGCACCTGTTGCGGTTCCTTGGCAGACAATGTCGGCCCAGCTACAGTGAAAGAAGGCAGCTTAGAATGCTCTGGTGCAGTGCAGCCAATATATGTGGCCCCCATGTGGATACAACCAACTGACAAGGCCGGAATTGTGCGACAGACAAGAAGAGGAGGATGCTGCTGCTGCTGTTGTTGCCATTGAACGCACTTCAAACGGGCGGCTGAGCATTAAAAATTGATTGTGTTTGGGGAACAGGCTGAGGGAGATGTGACAAAAACTCTGGCAGACCGACTTGGTATCAATTTTATTTGGCAACTCGAAATGGCAAAATGTTGTTTAGCATCAGCAACAACAAAGAAACCGAGCAATTTGGCAAAGAAACAAAAAAAAAAAAAAAAACAAACCACAAGGAAACAAAGCCCCGTCGTTGCTGCCGCCAATTTGCATTTTGTGTGCGGCGCTGACAAATGCGGCATGTGATTGGCCTGACACGGCCATCACGCATACGCAACGTTGTGCCTAATGTAAAGGAGGCCGGGCCAACCGGTAATTGGAAAATCATCCATTACAAACGGCTAATGGATACGCAGTGAAATTGTCGCTAAATTCGATTAAGTGTGTAAGCATTTGGTGCACGTTTTGTGGGTTTTGACTGATTGGTAGGTCGGGGCCCAAAGTTTGCCCTTTTGGTGACCCGCTGGGCGATCACGTCCAATGTTATAATTATGTAATTTAATTTAGCGGGATTTGGTTTGACAAAACAAAACCACAAATTTAAATAAATTACGTACATGGTACCTTAACAGTTTACTTCAGGTTCAGCAGTTTCAATATTTTCCCTGTCGGTTTGAATAACATTGCTGGGCAGCGTCCAAAACTTGTCCCTAGGCCACATGAAAAGTTGTAGTTTAAATAAAACCATAACATGATGAAATCAAACACACTAATCTCCATGTCAAGTGCAATAAAACTGTTCAAAGATGATTGCAGTAAGCCGCAGGTATTAGTTGTATTTACAACATGCCAGCAGGAGTCAGGTTTCAGAAGGGGAAAATATATATGCTTTCTTGCTGCAACAATAGTAAAGTTCGTGTGGGTGCACAGTGGAATGAGGTAAGCTGGCAGTTTAAAAATGGGAAGCCAAGCAATTGTGGCATGAACTGAAATAGCCTTTTCAGTTCGCAGAATTCGTTGTTATAAAAACGAAAAAAAGGAGAAGTGCTTTTGCTTATGTAAAAATTATTTTGTTATTTAATGACGTCCAATTTATGGAAAGTTTTCTGTATGATAAAAATAATACTTGACTTGAATATTAATTGGCGAAACTGCGTGGTACATGTAAAGATCTTAAATAAAGGTTTTGTGAATGGAAATAAACAAAATCTAAGTGGTCTTTTCAACAAAAGGGACCGGACCGGCTTACTGCGAAACCTGTGCACCTTTTGGTACAGAGTATTAAAATTATAAAAATCAGGGATCAAAAAGTATCTCCTTAAAATAGACTTAGCAAAGACAAGCACAGCCATGTTTAAATTAAACTAAGAATCCAAATAATATTCTTTATACATTACTTTTCAAATAGCGACTAAGTTGAGTTGAACTGTGCTCATTTCAAGTATTTTATTTCAAAATTCTGATGAAACATGATGTGCTTATTTTAAGTGGAAGGAATAGGGACACTTTGAATAAGCATTGTGGCTCGAGCCACTACTAGAAGAACCCAAAATAGGCTCAAGTGACAGATGTTTCTTAAATTGTTACCCATTGTCTAAGATGCAAGTTAAAATTACTATTTTTATTATATATTTATACTATAGAACTACGCCGAAAAATATGTAATCATCAAAATAAAACTATTTAGTCTTCAATTTAAAACCATTTATTATCATTATCTCTTTAATTCTTTACTCAGTTCCCCATCCGAGCTTCTCTCTGTTTAATACCTATAACTAACTTATAACTAATAAACCATGGCTTAATGCTTCACAGCTAACGCAATCATATGATCCCCATGCGGCATCGAACGCACATTCTCTTGCACACACACACACTACCCGCTGCACCACATACAGACTTTAATTCTTACTCTAAAAGTACAAAGTTGAAGTTTTCAAAAGTATTCAAATGATTTTTCGAATGTATTTTATGAATTGTATCAGGCTGATATAGTATGATACTCATACTATACTTTGTTTGAGTTTCTTAGTATCATTTTGATGCTGTCTCTTATCAATTTGACATTCTAATTGGCAAAGTTTATGCGTAATTGTTTTAGAATAAGTCTGACCTGTTTTATATCAAAAAAAAAATTTTAGAATTAAGTCAGAAAATCTTTTATCACTTATATATTAATTTTGAACAATAATAAACTATAAATATCTAAATTCGTCTGGATTTTGTAACTTGCCCTTGACTATTTGGAACATTGTTCTCTCACACTGCTGCATGCTCTGTGTGCTAGCTGATGTTGCATATCGAAACACTCCAGATATAAGCTTTTCGTGTCAAATTACAAAGGATCAAATTAATACCTAAAATATCAGTATAAAAATGTGAGAAATTCTATTACAAGAAATTAGAAAATATTTATGAGATTCCTTCGACCCATTGTGACATGATGGTTAAATTGGCCTCCTTATTATCATATTATCAATGGAAACAGCTTATCAATTGACATGTTCTAAACATGACATGAAAATTCAAATTTTTCTCCATGACATTCAGTGTAAATGGAATCTCAAATTTTTCATTTATGTTTCCAACAGTGTAAAGGCAGCCTTAATCTTTTTTTTGAGTACATTAAAGCGAACTTTGTAAGTCTAGCAAAGTTCAATCAATTCCTTTAACTGTTAATAAAGAACCGGCTGAACTATTTGTGCTTGGTTAATAATTAATTGCCAGATATCTTCGTGAGGAGCCATTACATTGATTGAGTGATGATGACCTAGCTAAATGGTTAATGTTTAACTTCCGTGAAGGAAAACGGCCACGTATATATATATATTTATGGTATCAATTAACGCAATTAGCAATGATTTTCAGGTGTTTTTATACATTTCTGCTGTCTCATTGGGATGGACGGAAACTTTTTCATCCACCTTCGAATTTCTGTACACAAAGCGTTAACATAATGAGCATCATGTAATGCCACACGCATGCAGCCAGCTAGCTACAGAGCCGCAGCTGCAAAAAGAAAAAATAGTGAAAAAGAAACTGCCAACAACAAATATTGGTCAAAAGCAGCTGCAACAAATTAACATTTTTCAAAACTTTACAGTCTGACAATGCGTTGACACTTTTGGAAAATTGCGTGCCATTTCAAATGCAGCCAGTAAAGTTAACGTGTAATTACGAGATGGCAGAGAGAGAAAAAAAACTAAAAGAAATTAAACAAACCCCCGGCGAATCGCATTCGTTGCGCAGTTGACAGTTATAAAATGGAAAGGTTATCTAAACTGCGGTGGAAGACCAGACTCTAAATGCATTGCCCCGCAGCACCAAAGGAAAGTGCCAACCATTAGCCGCTGCCGCCGCTACTGTCCAAGAGACTGCGACTGCGACTTCTGTCTAAGACATTGACTGATGGTGTGGCACACCGAAGCACAAAGAGCTGATGCTGATGCTGAATGCTGGCATCATGAGGAGATGATGTTGATGATGATGACGGGGCGGCTCTTTGCAAACGTTTAGCAGTTAGATAAGTAAACAGCAATTGCAAGGACTGCTGTTCAAACAGATTGCTGCTTAATAATTTTAATTAGTGTAATGCAAATGGAAGCAATTTCCGAAAATATATTTCAATTAAGCTGGCTGGTTTACCAAGAACTGGCAGTACAAAACCGGCAAGCGTAATTTTGTATTTAGTAAGAAAGCATAAAGCTTGTAAATACACGGAAAAGTTGAGTCACACAGAGACAAATCGCAGTCTGGGTAATACCTGGCTGGGTAATCCACTGGCAAGCATTCCACATTAGTCTATAAATGCGCTGCTTTCTTGTTTCATTAATCTGATTGGACTGTCATTTTGTGTGTAAATAAAAGCTCAACTTCCACGTGTCAAGCAGCATACTCTTTTGGTTGTCCCTTCATGTTATAGCCAGTTGGCGAGTGTGGTGCAGCGGTTAGTCGCCGGGACATTATAAGTGGTTTCTTCAAAAAAACTTGGTACTCCCGGTCACCTTCACCAGCTGTTGGCGCCAGCTGTAAAGTAACTTGCCCTGAAAAAGCTACTCAAACTCTGCCAATCAGATTCGGCGTTAAACTGTAGGTCGCTTTCTCTTGTTAAACTGGTCTTCCAGCCCTCTATACCCAAATGCTAGCATTACATTTCGATTTCAATACAAAAATGTTCCAGAGTATGGAAGCATGGAAACCACTGGCACAGAAACAGAATGTAAGTTTAGAGACCGGTATCTTGCGGAAATCTCGGTGTACTACGAGTACGTGTATCTTAGGTCACTAAATATGTATAGCTTAAGTTAATTTTGTGAATTAATAATCTAACTACTAGCTACTATCTCATACATGCATGCAAGTGACAGTGGACTGAGGCGCACGTGCATACATATACACCAAAAACACCTAGTTCGTGCTATAGAGACATTCATACTTGTAAAGTATCTATTTTTGTTTCTCCTGATGACTAGAATGATTGAAATCCGGTCAAGATAACACCCTTATTTGTAAACAGCACCCTTTGTACCAACCTATAGCTTCTTCTACTCTTGCAGAGGTTATTACAAAACTTTCCAGATGAAGGAATCATCTCCGACACATAAAGAATATATATTTTTGATCAGCATGACGAGCTGAATGAATTAAGCCTTATCTGTCTGTCCGTCCGTCCGTCTGTTTCAATGCTATCTTCTACGTCATTTTTATAGCTTTCTTGACTTCTGGTACAAATAATCTGCACATTTATCGGAACCGGCCGGATCAGATAACTATAGCACATAGCTGTCAAAGGAAAAATCGGTCGATAAACTAGTTTTAGTGAGAAAAACTTTTCTGTTTTCCAAGAAAACGCCTCCAAACTTTGTACTTCTTAGTTTGCTAAGCTTTCCCATGATTCCACTAAATTTGGTTGACATCGGACATTTATATAGTATAGCTGTCATAGAAAAGTAGAGTCTGTAAAGTAGTCTCAGTGAGAAGAACTTGTTTGTTTTCTATAGAAATGCTTTTTTAATTTGTATTTGTTTATTTTAAATGGTTTTACACAATTCTTTAAAGTTTTGTCCAAGTCGGATGACTAAAGGTTATAGCTGCCATAGGAATGATCGGTCGAGAAACTAGATTTAGTGAGAAAAACTTTTCTGTTTTCCAAGAAAACGCCTCCAAACTTTGTACTTCTTAGTTTGCTTAGCTTTCCCATGATTCCACTAAATTTGGTTGACATCGGACATTTATATAGTATAGCTGTCATAGAAAAGTAGAGTCTGTAAAGTAGTCTTAGTGAGAAGAACTTGTTTGTTTTCTATAGAAATGCTTTTTTAATTTGTATTTGTTTATTTTAAATGTTTTTACACAATTCTTTAAAGTTTTGTGCAAATCGGATGACTATAGGTTATAGCTGCCATAGGAATGATCGGTCCAAAAACTAGTTTTAGTGAGAAAAACTTTTTTGTTTTCAACGAAAATGTCTCCAAACTTTGATTTTCTTTCGTTTGCTAAGCTTTTCCATGATTCTAGTAAGTTCGGTCGAAGTCGGACATCTATATAGTATAGCGGTCATGGAAAAGTACAGTCTGAAAAGTAGTCTATGTGAGAAGTACTTGTTTGTTCTCCATGGAAATGTGCTTAAAAATTGCATTTAATTATTTGATTTGCTCTTACACAATTCTACAAAGTTTTTGTCAAAATCGGATGACTATAGCATATAGCTGCAGTGCTACTGATAGGCCAAAAAAGTAGTTCTATTGAGAAAAACTTTTTCATTTTAAATGAAATCAACTCAAAATGTTGACCACGCTAGTTTGTCAGACTTTTGCCTGATTCCACCAAGTTTGGCCGAATTGGGACATCTATATAGCATAGCTCCCATAGAAAAGTAAGGTTTGACAAGTAGTCTTAGTTAGAAAAGGGTATACAAACTTCGGCCGAAATAAACTTTCCTTTTTAGGTAACATCTGACTTCAATGCCAAAGGCGAATCAAAAAGTAACTGCAAATCCTTGAAAGAAAATCACCAACTGACTTTTAATCACACAGGGACCTTAGAATCCTGTTCTCCAGACTTAAATTGCATATCTAATGTCATTTCGCAGAATTGATGCCTAATAAAGCTTACCTTTTGATACAATAAACAACCAGGAACTGTGCAGTCATTACATTACATTAATGCGCTCATGTCTAGGGAATCACTTGAGTTTCCTTTTGGCTACACCAGCGATACAGATGCAGCATGGTCAGTACGTGGCTGCTAAGTTCAGCATCTGCTCAAGTATGCTAATCTGGAGCAAAGCTTGCAAAAACCTCTGTCCCACCGCTCGAGTGTCATATGGTTGGAGAACTTTGGCTTATGCTTTTACTGTGGGTTTTGTGCTGGTCAGGTGAGCGTACAATACTTATTTCAAATTCAAATCCACATTTTGCTAGGGTACCCACAACGTTAATGAGAAGCTCTTTGTTGACACACTCACACACACACACACACTGAAGTGACTCCGGCTCCTCTCGTCTCTTCTCGATTCACTTTGGTCGCAAAAATTTACTTTTACCCAAGCTGCAGTTTTTACCAGCAGGTCAGGTTTGTAAACCGAACCGGTTTCCCCCATATTGCAGCTGGAAAATTTGTTTATAATAATAACGTTTGCCTGGGCCACAGATGAACAACAGTAAGTGCACTTAAGTACACACACACACACACACACAAGGCGATGCGTGTGTCGACTTTTACTTTCATTTCTTGTGTGCTTGGACTTGGACTCATTAGCTTTTAGCTACCGAGACCCGGGGCTTTAATTTCATAATGTGAACTGACCACCTAGAACAAAAGTCTCAGACCAGAGGCAATGGAATTTTGGCCAACTTTCTCTGCAAATAACTTGGCCAACAGACATAAAAAGCCCACAGCTCTTGGCCTCAGCTTCAACTTAAATCTGCTGCTTGTCTGAGTTGAGAAAAGTTTTTTGTTTCAACTTTATTTTTTTTTGGGGCTAACTACAAGTGGCAAACTCTGGGGCAACAATTTGAAGCATGCTTATGCGTCTGCACCTTTACCAACTTGAAGAGTCTCAAATAAGATTCGGGAATATGTTTGCATTCGAATGAAATTGGAAAACTGAGCTGCAAAAAGTTGTACAATTGAGCTGATTTTACTTAAGCCGGTCAGCAGCAAGCTGGAATCGTGCCATAGCAATCATTGGGGCGTCAAACTGGCCCAAGCATATCCAACTCTGGCCGAGTCTATGATACTACCTGTGAGTGTGTGTGTCTGTGTGTGTGTGTGTAGACCAAAAAAGAGAACAAGGCAAGTCGAAGAACACAGCAACAAAAGCCACCAGAAGTGGACTGTTTGCGCCCTGCTGGGAATAGAAAATGTGAGGAAAATGTTTGTCTTCAACAAGTTTTCGTTTGAGGGGGCGGCGGCGGCAGTGAGACGCATATGCTTGACACGGAAAATGCAATGCTGTTGCATACTAATGTTTAGTAGGAAATAAAGGTTAATAAAAATTACTTTCTTGTCTCTGAAACGGCAGCCAGCAACCCACACGCAGTCACACAATCACACTCGACGACCCACGTACAAGTTTTGCTCTCAATGCTGAAGTAGCTCCCATCGATGTGGGCGCTATGTGAAAATTGCGTGCAATTATAAAAAAAAGAGATGATATCAGCCACGAAAACAATGCATTCTCAACGCCAGCCAATTCATGCGCTTTGTTTGTTTGTGTATTTCAGTGCCTTTGTCGTGGGCATCGCTGGGCGGGCCCAATCGATGGCCCAGAGCCAGCAAAACGAGTTTAAGCAAATCGATTGCTATAAATAAATAATTATTAAGCATGCAATTGGCTAAGTAAATGGCTAAAAGCGAATCAGCTCGATTGACCGACAGAATGGTAAAAAACAAAAGCCATAAGTTGGAAATTGATCTTAACATCATTAAGTTGTCTCTAAAAACTTGTTCAGCAGCGACACAGAAGCAAAAATATACATTTCAATAAAATGCAATTAAACAATCAGTTGATCAAATTGGTGATTTCTGCTTCCAAAGAGAAGGCCAACAAATTGCCATATTCGATTGAACTTATTAATACACTGAGAAACAAGTAAAATCAATCTTTAAAATAGAATGAATGTCTATTTAAAGAGAAGATTGCAATCTAAATATTAAAAGGTTTATAAAACTTGAAGTGAGATTGAATATCTCAAAATCAAAAATTATCAAATCTCAACTTACTTATCAAACCTTAAACAGAGTTCTGTGAAAAAAAAAACCAAAAAAATATTATATTTTATATTTTCATTCAAAATTTAGTAACTTAAAAAAAAATATCAAAAATAATTAAATCAATTACAATTAATTTTTTCAGTTCTCTGTAAAGCCGGGTATCCAGCACAGCGGAAACTAAAAATTCCTGCCAAACTTCATATAAAAAAAACTGTGCCAGGAATTTTTAGTTTGCTTTTTCGTTTGTTGTGTATCCAGCAACACGAACGAAATCCACACTTGATAGATAGCGGCGTAACAATAGCGGCGTTTCGGAAGCGTGTGTGGAACGAGAAACAGCTGTCATTCAGGCCAGGAATATATTGTTTACAATTATTTCGGAAGTGATTTGTCACAAGATGGAGGCAAAAACTGTGAGAAGAAGATTGATTTAATATAAGCAGTTGAGGCAAGACCATGTCTTTGATGAGCCACAGAGAAAAAGCATTTTGACAACATTTCTGTGAAAAGTGCTTAAGAAAGTGTTGCAGCACAAATTAATGAAGAAGGTGGAATACATGTAATTGTGTTTAAAGTTATTAAATGCATTAATGTTATATATGCTTGCCAGCGAATGACAGTAAGAACGCTTGGAGAGCGGGAGACAGAGACTAGAGAGAGAGAGAGAGACAGAGAACGCTCTGAACGACAGTTTGCTTTAGTTGGGTTCCACACACTCAAAATAATTAGCAAATTCCTGGCGTTCTTACGTTCTTAACTATTAACTTACGCTACACCACAACAATAATTAGAAGGCTTAGCTAATTCCGTTTGTGCCGTAGTTTTTATACCTTTGCAATTGTTAAATTTGTAATTTTCATGTCGAGCGAATTTTGCTTACTTTTTCTATATTTTTACTTGTCTGATATCGCATAGGGGAAACTCATATAATTTATTTGATGTATTTGGAAGGCATATCTTAGATCTTATAGATCTCAGACAAGTGAAAGTCGGCCCTGCCCGACTTCGAAATACCCAAGGCACTTAGTGTTTAATAACCTAATGCGGCTCAGATAAGTATGCAACGTTCTTTATGACAATTTGTGAGATTGTACATATTGGCCAATATCTGAGCTCGATAGCTTGTAAATTGTAGGAGATATTCAACTTTCATTGCGGGGGCGTGGCCAAATTTTGAAACAAACTTGATCTGCCTGCAGACAATACTAGCTTACATCTAAATTTTGGTTGCTCTAGCTCTTCTAGTCTCTGAGATCTAGGTGTTCATACAGACGGACGGACGGACGGACGGATTTTCAAAAATAATCTCTTTCCCACAACAATTTATTTTCCGACCGATCGTTTCATCCGATTTATACAAAAAATTTTAGAATTAGGTGAAAGCAAGTGAAACAAACAAATACAAAATTGCAGGATGCTACC
Source organism: Lordiphosa andalusiaca (assembly GCA_035044965.1). Lineage (NCBI taxonomy): Eukaryota > Metazoa > Arthropoda > Insecta > Diptera > Drosophilidae > Lordiphosa > Lordiphosa andalusiaca. Next base: position 1,262,688 of record JAWNNM010000342.1, read on the forward strand.
ATTAAAAACAAAAAAGTTTTTCTAACTAAGACTGTTTTATGACCAATCTTTTGTATGGCAGCTATTTCATATAGTTGCCTGATTTGGGAGAATTATAAGAAAGCATAGAAAACATATAAATACAAAGTTTGGACACCTTTCCATTGAAAAGTTATTCTCACTAAGACTAGTTTTCCGACCGATTGTGCCTATGGGAGATATGAGATATAGTCATCCGATCCGGCTGGTTCCAACATGTTAGTAGCGAGAGCAAATATAAGTCGGACAAAGCTCAATCGATGCAGCTCGTCCCCCTGATCAAGAATATATATATAGTTTATGGGCCGGAAATAAATATTTCTTTGAGTTGCAAACTTCTGATCAAAATTATAACACCCTTTGCAAGGGTATAATTATGATATGATCTGGGGCTGAGGTGATTTTAGGATAAGTAATACTTCATTTCTTGACTGGTTAAACTTAAAATATTTCAAAATATATTTCAAAAATTTTTCTAATCGAATAAATAAGTTTTTTGTATTTAGATCAAGTATTCAAAAACGTGATTCAAGTCACAAATACTTGAGAGTCTTTGGCAAAGTGTTTACACCTTGTTGCTTATTGCTATTGTTGTTCACTTACATTTTGAGCTGCCTGGCACCAATGACCGTTGGCGTTTCATAAAAGCAAAACAAAAAAAAACCGAACTATAAAACCCACCACATTTCGTTGTTCAAATAACCAAAAATAAAACAATAATTGAATTGAGTTTGGACACTTCAAGGCAGCTGATGCCACGACAAGCAACAAAAGTGCCTCAATATTGAGAGAGTCTGCTTTGGAAACCGTCGCATTTGTTATTTATTATTATTTTTTCTTTTTTTTTGTTGTATTTGTTCATTTTGCGGCATGTGCAAAAACACACAAAAATTCACAAAGTTTCCCCTCCACCAGCTGCGTTTCCGTTGACCGGCCTCTGATTCATCGATAAGTGTACATTTTTACAAACTCTCGGCTAAAAACATTCTCAAGCCATGTCGGTTGATTAAAATCGGCCTCGTTTGGCTGCCGCCTGTTCACAGAGCTTTCCGACACATTCTCAAAAAAAAATGTTTCACCGCATTTTGGACTATTGAAGACAAAACAGTCGTCGGGTATTTTCATTATTGGCCGAAAAACTGTCAGTTGAATGGCATTCTTAATGTGATTAGACCAATTTGGGCTTTGTGGCAAGGCAGCGCGCATTAATTTGATTCTAATTGTTCTTGCATGTCTATATGTATAATTGCACAAAAAAGCTGTGAATGAACTGTGGTGGCAAACACAAATACAAACGAATACAATTTTAAAGCCAAAATTTGTGATTAAGCGAAGCAAACTATTTAATTGGCACTTTATGCGCTCAGGTGGATTGAGTGGAACTCCCAGCGAGTGGAGATTATGACAAGCTAAGACCACATTTAGGTATATCCATGTGTTTTTGATGATTGCCTAGGAATTAACCAATCAATGAGCGGTATTAATGTGGGCTTGTTTATGACTGAACTGAATGACCAAATCAGCGTCTTTCACTGAATTATAGAAATCAACTGGACCTCTTCTAGAATACTGGAAATTATCTAGCTAGTTTCTTTTTAATGAGCCACCATTACCATACTCATTTTCTTGGCTTATGCAACTTCATTAATGTTTCGGTCTTTTGGTCAGTCCCACAAAGCTGGTTCACTTTCATTACTCATTAAATTCATACCATTCTCATCATTTGAGTTCAGTTTTTTTTGATGTTTCTGTCGTTAAATTACAGTTAACCCAATTTGCATTTGTGCTTGATCAAAGTTTTTGCGATTTAGATGGAGATAGTTTTATGACAAGCCCAAGCAAATCAAAATTGTGGCTATCTTTCGCTAGCTGTTTCTTGTCTGCCCGCCTGCCTGTTATGGCAGCTGTTCTCATTTGATTAAAATGCAAATATGTTGGCAGAAAAAAAAATATATCGTTATTAAACCCAATAACTGTCACTATTTTCAGCATTAATTAGAATAAATTACTTATCAAGAAATTCGTATCCAAAAGGAAGCTGGTGAAATGTTAATGATAAATGCACAAGCCACACAATCTCTTCAGGGTGGGGGGTGCCTGTGGGCAGGTAGTTGGGGCGTTACATGGTCAGGCGCCAACACCGACTGAATATCTCTAAATGATTAATGAACGTTCCGTGTGGGGCAAAACACCCAAAAAAAAAAAAAATAAAAAAATACCGAGTGTAACAGAAATGCTGCAATTTACGCAGAGACATAGGCTGAAAGTTGAAAAGTTTTTCTTTTGTTTGTTAGAACTGACAGAATGGACAAATATTTGACTGCTGCGCCCATAAATAAGACACCTAAGTACATCAGATAAGAGCGCCTTAAAGTTAGCTCATTTCGTTTGACCTTATCGCATATGATGACAATAGAGGAGGTACGAGGGCAGCTTAATAAGTCAGTGACTTCTTTAATCTTTCCCACAAACGAAGTTTCTAACTTCTAATACTTAGGCAGCAGGTGCTGTGTTAGTATCGATAAGTTGTTTTTTGATATTTTTCTAACGATATTTAAGAATAAAATTTGTGACTTCAGTTCTTTTGGATCGTCTTAATGAAATGCCAAGCAGTTTAGATCACTCAGTCTCATTTCGTTGAGTAGAGTTATGATTATTTGGTAAAGTATCGTATAAAATAACAAAAATATTCTGCATTTTTGACTTCGCACCTGAAATGTTAAGGCTATCTGACGAGTTTACTCCAGAGCTGTCTTATAAGCTATTTACACTAGGAGTGCGTTATGTGACAATCAGCTTTTTTCGCATACAAAAAAAAGCTGATTGTTGGCTAATAAAGCATAACGCACTCCTAGTGTAAATCAGCTTTAATTTCATCATATGCTTGCCTACAGATGAATAAGAAAAGCCACAAACGCAAGAACTTTCAAATGTAATTGTATAAAAGCTTACTTAAAATAATTTCAGTTATTTTAAAAGGCTTTAGGAAATAATGATTTATCGATATATGGATATTATGTAGACTGAATACATCCAAATCGATTTTGTAAATTTATCTTTTTGATTTGATCGAATTATATATTCCGAAAACTATCGACAACTCTAGTTAATGTGAAATATACTGTTTAAGTTGAGCGTGACTCGGTATATATAGTTCGATATTCAGTACTCGCTTCTTGTTACTCAGTTTTGATACTCAGTAGTCAGTAGTCAATACTCCATACACGATGCACATTACTCAACAGTCAAACCCCGATACTCAATTCTCTATACTTTGGAATTGATACTCAGTTCTATATGCTCGCTATTTAATACTCAGTACTCGATGCCAAATATGCAGTACTAAGTGCTCCCTGCTCGATACTCAACTCTCGACATATAGTTATTGATACTCAGTACTCGGCACGCAGTGTTCAATACTGAGTACTTGATACAAAGTACGCAGTACTAAGTGCTCGATGCTGCAGCAAGTGAAACTTGTATCTCGATACTGAGCACTCGATACTCAGTACTCGAATCGCAGTACTCAGTACTCAATACTCGAAACAAATTTCTTAAAACTCAAACCTCGATACCCAGCTCTCGATACTTAGTAATTGATACTCAATACTCGACACTCAGTGTTCAATACTCAGTACTCAATACCAAGTACGCAATACTAAGTGCTCAATGCTACAGCAAGTGGAACTCAGATCTTGATACTCAGCACTCGATTCTCAGAACTGGATATTCAGCACAATCGAATCACAGTACTCGAACTTTTCGATACTTAGTAATTGATACTCAGTACTCGACACTCCGTATTCAACACTGAGTACTCTATACCAAGTACGCAGTACTAAGTACTCGATTCCGCAGCAAGTGCACTGTTAGTCAAAAAAATAAGCACTATTGCAGTTATCTGTATTCGATACTCAGTACTTTTACTTCAGATCTCAATACTTAAAACTTAATACACAGCTTTCGATACACAGGACTCGATAATAAGTACTCGAAATGCAGCACTCGATACTTAATACTCGATATGCATTAATCGATACTAAAACCTTGATACTCAATTCGTGATACAAAGTTCTCAATACTCGATACGCAGTATTTAATACTGAGTACTCAATGCTACAGCAAGTGCACTGGTAGTGTAGAAAGCAGTCACTGATGCAGATATCTGTATTCGATACTCAGTACTTGGGCCTTAGATATCGATATTCAAAACTAGAGAAGAAGCTCTCGATACTCAATACTCGATACTCAAACCTCGATACTCGATTCGCAATACTTAGTAATTGATACTTAATACTAGTATTCAATACTCAGTATTCAATACTCGATGCTACAGCAAGTGCACCGTTAGTCAATATAACAGGCACTATTGCAGATCTCTGAATTCGATACTAAGTACTTGGAGCTCAGTTCTCGATACTCAGTTCTCGACACCCACAACTTGATAATCAGCTCTAGATGCTCCGTACTTGTACTCACTACTTGAAACACAGTCCTCGATACTCTGAAATGCAGTGCTCGGACCTTAATATTCGATACTCAAACCTTGACACTCTGCAATTGAAACTTACAACTCGATGCTCAGTTTTCGATACTCAGTATTCGATTTTAAGTGCCTATTTCTCTATACTAAGTACTCAGCTCTAAGAACTCGAAGCTTCAGCGAGTGTACTAGCAGTCGACCTTTTTGTATTCGAGACTCAGTACTCGATACGCAGTATTTCTTACTCAGTATTCCATACTCAGTATACGACTCTCAGTACTTAATTCTCGAAACTAAATAATAAATACTCAATAGACTCGATATATAGTATTCCATACACAGTACTCGATACTCACTATTACATCACCTTCAAACGCCTCACAACCGCACCACAAAATATGCCATTTCAGCGTGACGCGTGATGCTGAACTCAAATTCTTTCCAACTAAAATCTAACGTACCGAATAAAAAGATGTTTTTGCTCAAAAAGAAGTGAATATTTTAATGAATTCAGTCCTTAATCCGTGCTACATTTGCCTAAAAGCGAAGAACCTACACGATTTAGTTAAAACAGTTGCCTGCTTCCAAGATCATTGGATTGAATTCATACGTCTTTGAGAAACCCACCTATTTGTCTGGGAAACAAAACTGTGAGAAACACTCTCATTTAAGTGAATCAAGCATAAAGCAGACTTCCTTTCCTGGTAAAATGTACTGCATGTGCCTGACAACCTAATTAATTTCTGTGGATTTGCTGTCAGTTGGCAAAACGTTGCACTCCTTAAATATCTGCATGCCCCACAAAAAGAATCCACAAATATTTGATAAGTATCTGATAACGAGAACTTTTTTTTTTGTGAGAATCGCAAAAATTATTTGCTTAAAGTTTAAGCACCAGCAACAAAAATTTGCATATCAGGTGTTTACCCACAAAAAGCCAAACATTTCACACCTACAAAAGATACAAATTTTTATTACACCCAACAGATACAATTGCCATTGTTATTGTCGCAAGCGAGATATGAGTCATGGTGGGCCATTGGCAAAAGCTGTTAACTGCTTCCACTTCATCGTCAAGTTGTCAATGATTTTCAATTTATATGCCTTCCATCAGCTGGCCGTTTTGCCTAAGAGATGAAAAATCTATGAAGTGGCCAAGATCATCAACTAAATGCAAACGCTTTAAGTATCTGTCAGATACAAGCAAAGGTTCTGCCGGCATTTGCGGAGTGGGTGCATCTCAGAAAACGAGAAAACTGTGTATGTAATCTGCTTTTAACGAGTGAAACGAACAGAATAAATACAAATACAGGCAAAGATACCAAGTATGAGGGGGGAGAGAACGTCTTGTTAAGCATTTTTTTGTTGTTGTTTATACCTTTCCAATGACGTTGGCTCTTTGTTGATTCTTTCTCTCTATCACTCTCTCTATGTTCATCTCTCCTTTTCTCTTTGGGGCAATTACTAATTATACAAACCGTTAAAATAATCCAAACCCGGCAGTGAATTCCTCCACTGGCCCCCATTCTGGGCCATTGCAACTTCACTTAACAATTATAATCTGTTTTTTTTTCTGTTTACCTTTTGGATTTGAGATACTTCGTTGTATCTACTGGACTGAGTCTTCTTTTGTGTCAGCTTTGATGTCGTTCGTTAAAATTGATTTGGCAAACTTTGATTCTTGCCAATATCTGCTTGGCATAGAAATTTCCAATTTCGAATTCGTTTTGTGGGTTCGTTGCGGCTGCTTTGCATACCTTTCGATTGCGATTACGCGTCGCGCTGCGTGCGGTATCTGTCAGATACTTTTGTATGAATATGTTTTATATATCAGCTCAAAATAAAAAGAATGACACCAACAAAAATCACTTCTGTGGCACAGGTAGATAGATATACACGAATCTTAAACCGGCAATCTCATCGCGCGCGCTCACACACACACACACACACACGCAGATACAACCGTTTGGCTGCTCAACTTTGCTTGTAAGCGACGGGCCAAAGCGACGTTCGCTCGGCTCAAGACTTGTTCGTTGACTGAAGTCGATCGCCGAGATTTTGACCGCCGCCTGCGATTGAAACAAAAACCGCACGATTGAAAGCAACAGGTTGAAAAGCGGCTCAGAGAGAGTGGCCGCTCTCGCCGGCTCTCCCGCTCTTGGCCTGCTACCTGAGGCGCCCTTCTCACATTATCATTAAGTAGAATGCGCGACGAGCGACTCCGCGACGTCGTCTTCTGTCGCCTGCTATCAATTTAATTACGTATGAGAAAGCGGAGTTGCATTGTTCTTGGTGTTCTGGGAGTGCATTCATTCGGTTCCTCGTTCTTTTCGCATGAAATGCGCACATTTCCCAAACTGACATTTTAAGCGCAATTTAATACACGGCAGTCATGAAATGTCATCTGGGAGAAGCTGAGACTGTTGGTTTTGTTTTGGATGCGATTAGTTGGGTGTGGTACAAATTTATTATGAGTTTAGTTGAAAAGTTCAAGCAAAAGTTTACTTCAGTAACATACTTGAGCTCTATGCTTGATGACGCTGGAATAAGATGTCCTTTCCAACACATTCGAAAACAAGTTAACACTACTTTAACCTACTCTATGCAGTGCAGGAAATGCTGTATGGGTTTTTTAATAAGTCATCGCTTAAATAAAAAACAATTTTATTTAAATAATGGAGTTTTTCGAGCTACACAGAACGATTTCGGTATCCATTTGGAATGGATATTTTGTATAATCCTTTTTATACCATGTTCCCATCAAAAACGGGAAAAGGGGGATCAGGAAGTTGTGCGAACGTATGTAACAGGGAGAAGCAAACATTTCCGACCCCAAAAAGTATATACATATATTCTTGATCAGCATGAAGAGCCGATTTAGACATGACGGTCCGCCCGTCTGTCTGTATGAACACGTCAATCTCAGAGACAAATTTTTGCATGAAGTTAGGTGTAAGCCGTACGCAAATCCAGTTTGTTCCAGATTTGAATAATTTCATATTTTTCATATTCTTTGGATGATTGTCAGCTCTGTTGGATGAATATCAAAGATCCATTTAACACTAAATTATTATCAAGCGAGAGAGCTAAGCTAACTTCGTCTATGCCGAAGTTTTTATAAACTTGCAAGTGCTTGCTCAATATTTTCTTAAATAATTTTTTTCCCACAACGACCCATTTGCCGACCGATCGTTCGTATGGGTGATATAAGATATAGTCATCCGATTTGGACAAAAATCTGTAGGGTTATGTGAAAGCATGTAAAACAAGTAAATACAAAATTGCAGGATGCTGCCATTAAAAACAAAAAAGTTTTTCTAGCTAACACTGTTTTTCAGACCTATCTTTTGTATGGTAGCTATACCATATAGTTGTCCGATTTTCATCGAACTTGACAAAAAAGCATACAAAACCTATGAATACAAAGTTTTGAGACGTTTCCATTGAAAAGAAAAAAGTTTTTCTCACTAAAACTAGTTCTCCGACCGACTGTTCCTATGAGAGCTATGAGATATAGTCATTCGATCCGGTCTGGTTCTGACATATTAGTAGTGTGCAGCAAAAGGAAGAAAATTCCAGCTCGATAGCATTAAAACTGAGAGACTAGCTCTCGTAGAAACAGACAGACGGACAAAGCTTTATCGACTCAGCTCGTCACCCTGATCAAGAATATATATAGTTTATGGGGTCGGAAATGAATATTTTTATGCGTTGCAAACTTCCAGGCAAAATTATAATACCGTTTGCAAGGGTATAAAATATTATTAACATATCCATGCTATAAGACGGTATGGGTACTAACAGAATATTAATTAAATATCAAATAGATATTTCATAAAGATACAATGGAAATCAAAAATAAGATTTTTATCGACATTTCAAAGGGTATTTTAATCTCTTATTTAAGAAATTGATACACTTTGAAAAGATCTAATGTATCTAATGGATCTAGCCAGTCCAAATGGATATCTCAAAATCATCCTCGTTTCCATCATTTTTTTTCTGTGCAGTATCCCAGAAGCATTTTAAGTATTCACGAGTTGTTGAATTGTAATCAAAATGCGATTTATATAAGCAACTGAGATTCTATTTTCGTATTGGTACGACTTCAAATTGTATTCCTCCGTTGAATGCATGAAAACATGTTAAAGCAAGGCTGTCACGCACTTAAGCATCATGCTCAAATTGGTGGAAAATTCATTATGCGACACTTAATCGAGTTTACAATTTGAGCGCCTAACTAGCCAAGCCTTAATCCGATTTACTACAGAGAGCAGTCGATGCTAAGCCTAGCCAAGAGACTTGTGGTCAATTGTTTAATTAAGTGAACTTCTATTGTCAGCCAATTTCTATTGATATTAGATGCCCTCTTAGGCACAATATAAGGTCGAGTGAACAATAAATGCCTAAATAATACTAAACGCCTTGTACCAAATTTCAATTGCACAAACAGTTTGTGATTTTAAAGCGGTTTTTGGTAATTAAAACATCAAACTTTTGAGAAATTGAGAACAAGGCTGTATTTGTAACTTTTTTCGATTAGTTGAAATTAAGAAGAGGTCAAGTATCTGAGGCAAGTTGCAGCTGCACTTGTAGAGTTAATCCATTTCAAAGGAATACCGAAGTCATCCAATGAATATAAAAATATCGTTTGGTTGATTTTGGCATCCATTTGAAGTGGAGATTTTTATACTCTGTACCGAAGGTACATAGAGTATTATAAGTTTGTGCAAAAGTATGTAACATCCAGAAGGAAGCATCTCCGACCCCATAAAGTATATATATTCTTGATCAGCATCAACAGCCGAGTCGATATAGCCATGTCCGTGTGTCCGTCTGTCCGTCCGTCTATCTGAACGCACAGATTTCAGAGATGGTAAGAGATAGAGGTTTGACATGTATGGGACATATGCTTCTTATGTCTGTAGGCAGATCAAGTTTATTTTCAATTTAGAAAAATCGTCATATCTCCCACAGTTTTGAAGATAGATGGCTTGTTCTTTCTGGACATATTTAGTTATTAGGATAACTTATCGACCCGCCAAAGGAATGAAGAAGATTGGATGAACGGTTTTCGAGTTATGATGAAATTTTCTTGGTACAGAGTATGTTATAGTCGGGCTTGACCGACTTTCTTTCTTGTTTAACATCCATTTGTATACCCTTACAGAGGGCATACTGACATTGTCCAGATGTTTGTAATGCATAGAAGGTAGCATTTCCGACCACATAAAGAATATATATATATATTCTTGATCAGCACGACGAGCTGAGTCGTTAAAGCCATATCCGTCTGTCCGTCTGTTTCTATGCTATCTCCTATTGCTACCCAGTTTTCTGTTACAAATACGCTGCACATTTGTCGGAACCGGCCGGATCGGATAACATAATAACATATAGCTGCCATAGGAACGATGGGTCGAAAAACTAATTCTAGTGAAAAAAACTTTTTTGTTTTTAATGCAAACGTCTCCAAACTCTGTTCTTAGTAGTTTTTTATGCTTATTCATGATTCTGCCAAATTTGGTCGAAATCGGACATCTATTTAGTATAGCTGACATAGAAAAGTAAGGTAAGAAAAATAGTCTTAGTAAGAAAAACTTTTTTGTTTCCAATGTTAACCTCTTCAAAATTGGCATACATTTATTTTTTAAGATTTTTCATAATTCTTCAAAGTTTTGTCAAAATCGCATGATTATAGGCTATAGCTGCCATATAAATGATCCGTCAAGAAACTAGTTTTAGTGAGAAAAACTTTTTTGTATTCAAAGAAATCGCCTCTAAACTTTGTATTTTTTAGTTTGCTATGCTTTTTCATGATTCCACCAAGTATGATCGAAGTCGGACATCTATATGGTATAGCTGTCACACAAAAGTAGAGTCAGAAATGAAGTCTTAGTGAGAAAAACTTGTTTGGTTTCAGTGGATATGTCCTTCAAAATCGTTAGAGGGTATACAAACATCGGTCGAGCCGAAGTTAACTTTGCTCTATTTTTAGATGCTAAAATATACATTCAATGTTAAATGGATCTTAAATTTGTATCCAACTGGGCTGAAAATCATACAAAGGATATGCAAAATGGACATTTAATATTTTCGAAATATTTTTTCTATGCGGTCATTTGAAAATAATTACAACAATGATGACATTAAACTCCAGGTGTTTGAGTTAATGAAATTTGTGGTGGAAAAGTTTGCACCGAAGCCAGCCGCCGGGCTTGAATATACAAATACATATGCATGTTTGCATTCCCACCTATTGATAATTGTGTGGCATACTTTTTGGCGCGTGAATTCGCCAAGCGAACAAAAATCTGGCTAATGAGACAAACCCTCAGTGACCAATTAAAGCAGATGAAGGAGAAATATAGACTAATAAACATTACATTTTTTTCTTCTCCCATTCTTTTCAGAAGACCCCGCCAGCGATGTGGTTACGGCTGACTGCGCAAAAGTTTGTAGTTCATTCTGATGATGACCATAACTGGTAATGGGAGATGAGCAGCGAGTTTCCTTGCCTAGCAGCAAAATTATAATTAAAAGTAATCAACAACATTAGCAAGTGAAATGTGCAAAAACAGAGCGAGAGAGAGAGATGGAACCGCAGGAAAAACTTTCCACAAAATATACGAGACACATAGTTGTGTCGTTGTGTTTGTGACAGAGCGTTAGCCTTGCCGTTATTTCCTGACACTGGCCCAACATCAAACAAAGGCGGTGGGGCAACAATAAGAAACAGACTGACAGCAAAGAGGAATCCATGAACGTAGCAAATATTTAATTAAGTTCTTTGACTGAGTATGAAGAACGGGGGTCTGCATTTAAAGTAATTTACTTAACAAGTAGTTTTAATATTAACTATACAAACAATTAACTGTAGGTGAATGGCTGAGGAAATGAGAAAAGTTCTATTTTGTACGCAAATATGCAATCAGTCAGAGAACAGTCAGTAGAAAGCATCTCTGAAATGATTTCGTACTATTTCTTTGGCTTTATGGTGGTTGCTCTACGCACATTAAACGCATCAGTTGGCCAGAATTCTGAAGACATTTAAATTTTATTCGGTTTCATGCACAACATGAACGTTGCAGTTGCACTTTGACAAAGCCGCCCAGGAAGAAGTGTCTACAGTTCCTTACCCAAATGCCAAATGTGTGTGTGCTTTTTACTACAACAGACACACACACAATGCTTGCCAGATACTTGCACCCTAATTGCTTGCTCGTGTGCGTGTGAGTGTTAAGAGTGCGTTGCTAGGTATTGCCCAATAATAAACGCGTGTGCAACAGCTCAGACATTTCCTTTATGTTACTTATCTCCAGCAACCGGCAATTAGAATTTGCATTTTAAGCACTTTTTCAAGTCGTTAACAAGATACAAAACTGAAAGTCTGCTGAATTGCTTACTTCAAGCTTCTTTCGAAGCCAATTAGGGAAGGGATATTTCATATGCAGTTACGCAGATGGCGTCCTTGGGGCTTATAAGTTTGTAGCTGCACCGAACGATTTGCATTTTATAAATATATATTAAATGGCACCTGAAGGCGATATGACGCCATATGTGGCAAATTTGTATGTCGCTTATACACTTGCAAATGTATATCCTAGTTTTTAGAAATTCGCCATAAAACTAAATTTTATACCCTTGCAGAGGGTATATTGAAATTATTAAGATGTTGGTGAGGCATAAACCACATAAAGTATATATATTCTTTATCAGCATGACAAGCTGAGTTGATATATCCTTGTCCGTCTGTCCGTCCGTCTGTTTCTATGCTATCTTCTCCTTCAGTTTTAAAGCTTTCCAGAGACCAAACTTTGCACGAACTCTTCTGGTACAAATACGCTGCACATTTTTCGGTACCGGCCGAATCGGATGACTATAACATATAGCTGCCATATTAACAATCGGTCGAGAAACTAGCTCGAGTAAGAAAAACTTTTTTGTTTTCACTGCAAACGTATCCAAGCATAGTTTTCTATGCATCTCCTTGATTGTGCCAAGTTTGGTCGAAATCGGACATCTATATAGTATAGCTGCCAAGAAAAGTTAGGTTAGAAAAAGAAAGTAAGGTTAATAAGAGAAACAAGAGAATTATTTGATATCTGATATAATCGAAAACGGTACATCATATTTTCTTTACATATATATCGATATTTCGGTGTTATTTCCATCATCCCTACTTTATTTCCTCTCCAATACTTAGATACTTTTGCTTTCTAAAATTTAGAAAATACTTCTTGGTTTCTTAATTTTAAATAAGGTTTTATAAAATATTTGCTGAATCGCCTTTGAACACATTTTTAAGGCAAACTTCTTTGTTTTACAGTTTCGAAAATGAGTTTACAGATAATCGCTGGGCAGTTAAGCTCTTGTCCAAACCAGCTTATATACCCATTTTCCACCTAAATAGGTAATTAGTTAGGAAGATAACCTTGCATTCATTTCATAGAATAGACCTGATCTAAAACTGATCCAACACACGATGTCAGTGCTGACTTTCAGCATAAGCTAAAACTACACAGATTAAAAAAGGATGATTTCTGGAATCCATTTGGGAAGGGTTTGTCTTTAATATCCTTTTAATCATCCAATTGATATGAAAAACTATGATCCTTGGGATGATTTTTCAGCTCCGTTGGATGATTAAAAGGATATTTAATATCTCCCAAATGTATACTTTTTTGGATCTTTTTTTTCTGTGTACTATGAATAATTCAGCTTCCTATCTCTTCTGGTTTTGGCTACAGCAAGCAGTTTTCCATCGGAGTTTTCCCACCTTTGGGGCTGAGTTTCTAACATCGGAATATGGCATCGCATATTAATTTCCCTTTTCTTACTTTACAAGCTGAGTTTTAAGGCAATCGGGTAAATATAAGTTTATTGCCATTTTTATTGTGAATGCATTTTTGCATACTATCGAAACTTTATTCCAATTCATTCAATAATGAACAAAATTATTTTGATTTTCATATATGTGTATTTAGAAGAAAAAAAGGCGTTGATGTGAAACATGCTTTCTAGATACTCATAACTCGATTCTCGATAAACCCAAACCTAAATTCTAAAACCGAAAACGTAAACATAAACTTCACCTCCTCCTCACACAAAAATTCTATTGAGGGAGGTTATTAGGGTGTCAGTTGATGAGATTTTTAATCTGCATTCAAAATCAGGGAATAATGTGAATTTAGTTACATATCTTCTAAATTTTTTAAATATCCAATATCCACATTAACAAAGAGAGTTTGAACCTTGCAGTAGGAGAGGTGGCGATACCTTCTTGCACCCCGTTACATTGGCCGCGATCAACAGATCAATTATACATGTTCAATGTTATTTCTACTGAACACCACTTATTCGGTAGCACGAGAGATAATTTGACATATCATGACAGAGAAAATAAATTGCTTCTTGCAAATGATACAGCTGCCACCAGCAGCAATTTTAAAGCGATAGACTTTTTATCGATACCGATATCCTTTGGGTGAGTTCCAAATAGAATTCCAATATTTTGCAATATTTTGGAATTTCTCTGTGTGGAAACCCTGTAGGTATAAAAGTGAAAATATGTTTTAAATGAAAACAGATTCTTCGAAATGAATAAATTTCGATTTAAAAAAGCCCAAAATTTATGATAAATTTTATGTTAGACCTATGGTTACTTCGGGGAAACTTCTCAGAGTTTACCCTAGATTACGTTTCTGCCATACGCATTCTTAAGTTTTTCCTTTCTTCAAGGAAAAGTTTAATTATTTACCTTGGACCAAAGGCTGCACTGTGAGTCACATCTTTCATCCTTCAAATTGTAGATTTTAAGCCAAGGCTAGCTTAGATTTGTTTCGGTTTCGGTTTCCCATTCCATTCAAATTAATTAAAGCATTATTAAACCAATTCAGAAAATGTCGCAAAATTAATTACTTTCGCTTAACGAGCGCTTAGCTTTTATAGCCATCGCTGCTGCAATGAAATCGGCTACGTGGTCCAGCGATGAGAGTCATTATAGCAATCGTCTTCCCACTCATTTCCATACATAAATTTAATACGCCATTATCGTAATGTATGTGGGCGGACAACATTATTGAAACTCGATGCGCCGTCATTAGGAGGCGACACCATCCAAGCGGCAGCTGAGCTGCATGTTACCCCTGTGTGACAGGTATTTCCTGCGGAGCTCTTCCTGACGCCCGGTGGTCACATCGACTTCTTCAGTGGCGCTTTTCAATTTGCCCATTTCCGTTACAAGGGTGGCCAACATGATTAAGCAATCACAGACGCCCGAGTGGCGGACACACTTCAACGAAATGGGCAAAGCAAAAGAAAGAAACATTGTTGCCGGCGGACAGGATTTATGTGCACATTATTTTAACTGGTCGCACCAATAGAATGCGTTTATGTGATTGGCACTAAAAACCAGCGGCTTTTGTGCTAAGCGAAGTCATTAAATTTGTATTAGGCGGGCGCACAAGTAGACTACAAAATATGCTTACCCCAAACTTTGATTACACACGGCCGTAATTGCATTCCAAGAAGCTCGCTTAATTAAATGTCACTCGGTTGAATGTAATTTCAATGCAGTCGGACATACGACTCAATGTGATTTCTAAGTTTAGATTTCTGTCAGTTGTAATTGTAACACGAACAAGTCTAGCGAACTGTTAGAAAATAACCCAGCATGGAGAGACAATCTGTGTAGCTGTCAGCAGTGAAACAGAAATAATCGAGCAGTTCCATCAGCTTGGTTCACTGTAATGTCGCTGATGATTTTCTAAATTAAAATGTTCCATTCACCTAATCAAAGGAGACAGAGAGATGGACAGAGAGGGACACCGCTGTCGCAAAGTTTGATAAATGTTCGCTCAAAACAAAACGAAATCAATACGGGTGAAATACGAGAAAACTAGGGGATGGTATTTCGATTTAGTTGAGTTTACCAGGAAAAAGCCCAATTACTGCGACAACCGATTCGCATCCTTTTAATCTTGTAACAATATCAATTTGATACACATGGATTCAAAAGGATAAGACTTATCGTAACTGTACGCCTGGGTCAGACGGTATCCCAACAAAAGCTGTGAAGATTATCGTATGAGCACAGTCGCATGTTTTTACTGATCTCTACAACCAGTGCATCCAGGAGAGAATATAAAACTTAGCAAATACGGACAGTGTCACCAGAAAGGTAATGTAAGTTCGCTTCAATCGTACAATTGGTTCAGGTATCTCCAAAAGGTGGTCAAACAATCCAAGAGTTTCTTTAAAAGCGCACGGTAGGTTTTGGTTTTATACCTAAATGGAAATAGAGCTCTTCAGTCAATAAACAAGGAGATGGAGTACCACTTAAAGATACACCCACTCCATATGAGCCACAAAGTGGATCGAAAAATAGACCAAATTTCGTTTTCGGTGTGAAAAAGATCTAAAGTCTTATAACAAGAATGATCAATTAAAGGAATCAATAAACTTCTTCGCAAGCTGAGCTCAAGAGAATGCCACAGGTGGGCCGTCAAGCTTATCAGAGTAGGCGAGCAATCGACGTCAGCAACTAACTAAAAACATTGCAACCTAGCATGCTTCTAAGACTACGGAACAATCGCAAGCGCGATATTAGGCGGTAGGCCAGCAGGCGAGCAATCGATGCCAGCAATTTTCTTTGCTTTAAATAAGTAGAACGGCAGTACAGATTAAGATCTGCAGAACAAGCGAGCAATCGACGCCAGCACTTCGCTTTAACCCTTACATTTGAATAGTTGCTGAGACTGCACAACAGTCCATATCGCGGAGCATTAAATGAGTAGAACGGCAGCCCAGGTTGAGTTCTGCTTAATAGAGGGAGCAGGCGAGCAATCGACGCCAGCAGTGCGCTATATGCCACACATCTAAGATAGCTGCTGAGACTGTGAAAGAATCTGAATCGCCGAACAATAAACAATTAGAGCGGCAGCCCAGGTTGAGATCTGCTTAACAGGTGGAGCACGCGAGCAATCGAGGCCAGCATTTGGCTATATGCTACACATCTAAGATAGCTACTGAGACTGCGAAACAATCTTAATCGCCGGAGCAATAAATGAGTAGAACGGCAGCCCAGGTTGAGTTCTGCAGTGCCCCGTATGTTACACACCTGAGATTTCTGCTAAGTCTACGCAACAATCTAAATTGCAGCAGGTCAGGTTAATATCTGCAAAAAGGTTGGAGCAGGCGAACAATCGACACCTCCAATTTGCTATGCCCAACGCATCCCCGAGAGAACTGCTGAGACAACAGTTAGGGTAGAGGCATAAGCTTGAAGACAGGCTATTACAGAAGCCCAGTAGCAACAAATGGCAGGAAAAGAGTGTCCATAAAAACGCAAAATTAGAAAATAAAAATTCCATTAAAAAAGATGGATAGTGTAAGTCGAAAGTTTAACAAATCGCGAAATTGCGTAAATTCTTATAGAGGTTTTCTATCAAGATGAATATTTAATAGATGACAACTATGGGCGGGTAATTAGAAGGTGTAGACTGAATGGTTTGTATAATAGCTGTGTAATAAGTTTATGTTATCATGAGGATTTGATAGCTGGCAAAGGATAAATAATCCTTGAATTCGCTTAAGTATGACGCCTTAAAGCGCACTCCTATAAACTGACGTGGAAAATTATGCATAAAATGAGTAAGTCATTGCTACTACCAGAAAACCTACGACCATAATGTTGGTCAATTCAGAACTAATTTAAAGAATATCTCGATTCTTTGACACTTAAATTAATATTTCTCAACAGGTCGTGAGACTTATTAGCCATAAAGAGTACATCTACTAATGCATTACCTTAGCCTTCAAGCCAAAAATGTTTATTTAAAGAAATTGAAATTAATGTAATGTAAGCTGCATGGCCGAAGTAGACTGGAAAAGGTGGCTATCAAATTTCAAGAAATAGCTAAAATTGTCTCTATGTCATTATTAATTATTCCATTGATTATCCACATTTAACACAAATTGTATCGAGCTCTGGGGGTGGGGGGCACCCCAAATCAATGGCAACCCCTTTGGGAAATCGATACAGGGCCAATTTTTAGACCATTTTGCCGCCATAATCTCACACCTTTATATAAAATTCCTTAAAAGGGAAAACGTGTACGGTAATAATTGACACGCAAGGGGGAAACACAATAAAATTTATTTCAATTTTATGCCAACAACAACAACAACAGCCGGGTGACAAAGAAAACACTTTCAAGTGATTTGAATGCCAAGGCGAAGCAGTTAAGCCTGAAAATGCAGCATAAAACTTGGTTCTCTCAAGACGGCCCACATCTAACGACGCATTAAGCATAGGAGATGGGCGGGGAACTAGAACAACAAACAATACATATTGAGGGTCACATGCTTCAGCTCACCCAAAACACCATTAAATGGAGCTCGATTGTGCTGCGAAATTGAGAAGAGGCGGTGAGCTGGGTGAGGCTGTGTGGGGGAAACTGTTGAACAAAAGAAGCTTGCCTTGAAATGAAAAACAATTTTCCACGCATATCACCTGGACTGTATGTGCGTGATTTGTCGCCCAAGTGCCGCCAGGTAGCTATACCATGCCCGCCTACCATGCTCTCTGCCCAAAAGGACGCAACGCCATCCAACGCAAGTGCCAGGCCATAAATTGCGGTTTTAAAATGAATGGAGACGTGCCTGGCAGTAACCGTATCGCCGAATAGAAACACCAGCCACTTGGACTTGGGCAAAAGTTTTCGCAGTCAATAAAAATGCTGTTCCGAGTGCATTAGCATTTGGAATTTGGAGTGCAAGGAAGAGTGCAAGTGAATTGTTGTGTGATGGGACCAAGTTTTTTGGGAGTATTTGATTAAGAAAATTTGTGAAAAGAAGTTGCCGCATTAAATGAAAGAAAAATAAAGGGCAGAACGTGTTCTAATTAAAACTGTGAGAGCTAAGCTAACTCAAACTCGCACAGGGTAAACGAGGCGGGTGTAAGGCTAATGCGAGGGCTGTAAGAGATTTTGGGACACACACGTATGTTTGTGTGTTTGCAAGATTGAGTGATTGAATGATTGTGTATTTGAGTGTTTGCATGTTTGAATGTTTGTATGTTTGTAGGTTTGCATGATTGCATATTTGCATATTTGTATGTTTGCATGGTTGTATGTTTGTAAGTTTGCATGTTTGCATGCTTGCATGTTTGCTTGTTTGCATGTTTGAATGTTTGCATGTTTGCATGTTTGCATGTTTGCTTGTTTGCATGTTTGCATGTCTGCATATTTGCATTTTTGCGTGTTTGCATGATTGTATGTTTGTAAGTTTGCATGTTTGTATGTTTGCATGTTTGCATGTTTGCATGTTTGCATGTTTGCATATTTGCATCTCTGTATGTTTGCATGTTTTCATATTTGCATGTTTGTATGTTTGTCTGATGGCATCTTTGTATGTTAGCATCTTTTTATGTTTGCATGTTTGCAAGATTGCATGTTAGCATGTTTGCATGTTTGCGTGTTTGCTTGTTTGCATGTTTGCGTGTTTGCTTTTTTGCATGTTTGCGTATTTGCATTTCTGTATGATTGCATATTTGCATGATTGTATGTTTGCATGTTTTCATATTTGCATGTTTGTATGTTTGTCTGATGGCATCTTTGTATGTTAGCATCTTTGTATGTTTGCATGTTTGCAAGATTGCATGTTTGCATGTTTGCGTGTTTGCTTGTTTGCATGTTTGCATATTTGCATTTCTGCATTTCTGATTGCATTTTTGCATGTTTGTATGTTTGCATGATTGTATGTTTGTTGGTTTGAAGGTTTGTATGTTAGCATCTTTGTATGTTTGCATGTTTGCATATGTGCATGTTTGCATGACTTACCAATCACCAAACAGCCCTCGGCTCTTGGCCAAACCCTCAACAAAAATTATTCTTATCAAGTACTCACATTATTCTGGTTGCATCCCGTTGCCGCACTGACTCATCCCGATTTAGTACCTCAATTATCATCTTGCGCTCATTTTCCGACAAATTCTCGAGCACTTGCGAAGTGGCCACCGCCAGCTCGGGCCCCAGTGCATCAATGGTATCGCCTGGTATGCGCTCACCGCTTGAATCGCCGGCTGTGTTGCCAACTCCAGAGCCAAGGTTAAAGGCAGGCATTCCTCCCGACATGCCACCCATATTTAGGTTCATACCCATCTGCAAGCTTCCCACGCCCATGCCAACGCCCACCCCACCACCCACACCCAAGGCCGCTGATGCAGCAGATGTTGTTCCCGTGGAGGCGGTGGCATTCCCGCTACTGTACTGCAGCATACTGTTGCTGTTCGGCTCTCCGGCAGCTGCTGCCGCTGCTGCTGCTGCGGCCGCGGCTGCCACACGATGCTTGTTGTTGGCGGTCTGTGTGGGCGTGGGCGGTAGGCGTGCACTGCGTCCACTTGACATGCTATACCGATTTCCTCAACGTTTTCGGGTATGTTCCTGTGTATGTGCCCACGCGTGGATATTTGTATGCCGGATTGCAAATGGCACAAAACGACAGTTTGACTGCACACGTTTCCCGCCCGCAGCAATTCGAAAATCGTCGTTTTGTAGTGGATTTGTTGATTTTCTGACCTTGCTCTTGATGATATCGTTGCTGGCGGCGTTTTCCTTTTTTAAAATTTTGTTTTAATTTTGGGTTTTGCAATGGCCTTCATTATGGCTTGAAATCAATATCTGTAAAGAGTTGAACAAATGGAAGATGTGAGTGTAAATGGAGGTACATCTGATAAGCTGAGATTTATTGAGGGAAAAAAATAATTTAATTTAAACTGAAATGCTTTCTTTTTTGATTCCAAAATATGTAAAAAGGCACCACTGCGTATGCGTGATGAAAATACTTTAGACACTAAATTACTGCCTGCCTCATTGCACTTAAAGCAACTCAAAAAGACTTCATGCTCAAAAAGAATTGAATGAGTTTATCTTAATGAATTTGTTTTTGAATGTTTTGAGTTTACAACATTCAATCGTCGAGGGCCCGTCTTAAACTTAATGGAGTAGAATGTGAGAGTGGAATTAATCTAGTGCATGCTAAAGGAAATAATGTTGCTTTAAGTACGAAGTCCACTCATAATCTTAGGTAAAATTGCAGAACTGACTAAGGTTGTGTGTTCTATTAAATGTTTTCACTGTTTAATGATTCGACAGACACAGTAAAACGGTTTCGCATTCTTTATGCTCTTAATAGGACATCCATAGCCACACTTAAACTTCAGTACTATGGCTTTTCAGGCCTAATTACCATGAACGGTCCTTAGCTAAAAACTACGTAAATATAATATATTTGATTTCTTTTTTTTAGTTTTTCGCGACTTTATGATTCTTCAGTCCCGGTCAAAAGGAATGACAAATAAACAAGTAATATCTACACAGAAAAAAAAAAGATCCATTTGGACCTCCAATCGAGATAAAAATCATCCAAATGATGATCATTTTTCATATCCTTTGGAATATTTCATCTCTGTTGGATGACTAGTAGGATATTTGAAGATCTATAATAATATTTAGGTATCCGATACTTGAGTCTCAGTGCTCAATACTACGTTCTCGAACTACAGTTCTCAAAACTAAGTACTCCGCATTATGTACTCGATACTCAGTACTCAGTACTGTTGGATGATTAAAAGGATAGTTGAGATATCTAATAATATTAAGGCTTCCGATACTTGACAATCAGTACTCAATACTAGCATCTTAATACACAGTTCTCGATACTAAGTACTCCGCATTAAGTACTCAATGCTCAGTACTCCGCACGAAGTACTCGATACTCAGTTTTTGATGTTCAGTACTCGATACTTAACACTCGATACTCGCTACTTGATAATCAGTATTCGATACACAGTACTCGATACTTTATACTCATATTATTGTTAAGCGACTTTTTAGGGACTTCTTTTTGTAGGTAAATTGTTACTGTTAGTTGTAAGTTTTATTGTAGTAGCCAGATAAGTTTATTCGTTGGCGAAAAATTTCTAAATAAATAAAATAGATACTCATTACTCGGTACTCCATGCTCAACACTCAATACTCGTTACTCTATACTAAGTTCTCGATACATCGATGCTAAGCATCCGATACTCAGACTTAATACTGATCTCTCAAATCTCAGTATTCCACTGACAGTGCTCGGTACTAAGTACTCGATACTCTATACAAAGTTCTCGATACTCAATACTTGATACTCAGTACACGATACTCATTACTCGACACTCTACACTAAGTTCACGACAGACAGTGGTCGCTAATCGACACTAAGTCTACGACACCCAGTAATCGATACTCAGTGTTTGATACACTGTACTCGAAACACAATACTCGATACTGATACTCAGAACACTCAGTAAAAAGTGATTTCTAGAATTTTAGGAATTAAGTCAATACTTGCCTTAAAAATTTAGTCTATATTAAAATTTTTTTTTAAATTTTTTTACAAATTTGTGTGCATGAAAATGGCCAAATGGACTTCAAATATTTTGTACACTTAGAAAAAAGTTTAACTTTTAGAAATTCGCCTTATTTTAAAATTTGCCCTTGAATTTTGAAAAATTTTCCTACAAACAGAAATAGTTTTCTGAAACTCAGAAAATTATGCCATAAACTAGAAAATATTTTTCTAAAATTTTAGGGTTAATCGCTTTGGGACGGATTTCATTGGAAAATTTCAAATTTTCAGGGCGAATTTAGGACTTTTTTTTTTTGATGCATTACACTAAACGGCGAACTAACGCTAAGTGATGCATGAGGTCGTTAGACCAGCTAGGCTCTTGACACCAGCAGAACTACAGGGTAAGTTTATCGAACAATCCTAGCCTGGAACAAAGTATCAAACAAGTCGATTTCAACCGTCTTTCCTAGAAGCTGTATATATTTTGACAGTTTTGTTTTTTTTGGGGTTGCGAACAAGTTGGATGAGTAAGCAATACTTAAAGCAAAATCACGCCTTGTCCTGATGATACAGCACTTGTTTCTATTGCAGTTGCGGATTTTTTTCATGACAGCTGAAGTAGCCTTCAGGCGCTCATATTTTTTTATGACAGACTCAATTTATAACATAAATAAAAAGGGCTTTGCTAAGTCTGGTCCTCCCATCACACTCTCGGAAATAAGTTTTCTTTGGATTTCGCGTCTTATGTGAATTCTCACTGAGTCAAGTTCTAAATTGATTATTGCAAACGCAGTTTAAAATAATATACGAAAGTGATGTGAAAAACCGCTTTTCCGCTACACAGCATTGACTTTTGACATTAAATATAAGTAGTAAGGCTTTAAGCATCATTCTGCCAAATGAATGGCATGCTTTTTAAGTGCATCAGTTTCATACAAAAAAAAAACAAAGGGAAAAATTCTTACAATTTCCATATAAATTTTATTCTCATTTTTCTGCCATCATTGAGGGGTTATTAAATTTCAGTTTTTAAGCCTTTTGACCTACTTTTTCAGCTGCCCTCATACTGTAATTGAATATAGGAATTTAAAAGGAGCAGCTCCTGCTGCTGTACAAAGTGATTAATTGATGATTGAACACGTCGTCGTGCGGTTGCCATGGCACACGCATGCCATAACATTGTATGTGGGTGGTTGCTGTGTATTTGGTTGTAAAAGTACACAAAATGAAGTTTAGATTTCAACGTTCCATGTGGCAGGTGTGTGATTTGTGTGTGATAAGGCGGTGGCGGCTGTCGCGTATGTTTGCTATGCCATTAAAACCGAATTACAATGTCAAACAAAGCCAACCGTGAAATGTGTATGGCAACCACCAAATTCTTTAAATGTCCAATCAACATGGAGGATAGACAATAGCAGTATGATATGCGCACATGTTTTGATAGGCAAATAATAAAGCATTTATCACAATTAAAACAAATGCCCCAATTTAATAGATTTGATAATGAAGGCATTGTCAGTAAATCAATTAAACATACAATCAACGTTTACATAAGAGAAAAGTTGGAAAGTATGTAAACAAAATAATGTTAATTTATGGAATTAAATGAGTTGACTGCTTTTGCCGGCAACAGCAAAATTGTACACATCTGCTGTAATTTTTGATTTTATGTCGAAAAATTTGTACCTTTAGCCCAGTGTGCGCCATAATACTGCTACGATTCGCACACTTTCACGAGCTTGGAGTGTATAATTCAAGAGCATTTGTACTCAATTCCAAAGGATCAATTTAAGAATGTTTCGTACTTAAATTAAGTTCTTCCAAGAAAAAACCTACCCTACCCCGACTAGGCAAAAAAACAGCCTGTACACCCAAAAAAAAATCAATCCGAAACGGGACTAAAAACGGGATGAAAAAGATTGATTTTACTTCCACTTGTTTTTTTTGATCCCGAAAAACAGGATCATTTCAAGCATGCCCCGGGATCACCCCGTTTTCAATCCCGAATTCTGATATTTTTTTTCTGTGTAGTTTTATTTCAAAATGAGCATGATTTGTTCCAACTTTCCATGAAATGTTATCGCTTAGAATAGATAGTACAGTGGAACTTTTACACAGACACTCAAGAAAGAACTACCACATACTCTGTACCAACGAAATTACACGCTCAGCATACATTTTGATGCTGCAGTAGCAGCTGAAAGCAGCGCTGCTACTGCGCAGCAGCAGCGAACATTCTTTTGATCATAACTCGAAAACCGTTCATCCGATCTTAACCATTCCTTTGGTGGATCGATAAGTTATCCTGAAATTACTAAATACGTCTAGAAGGTACGAACCATCTATCTTAAAAACTGTGGCAGATATGACGTTTTTTCCAAATTGAGGGGGCGGGAGGGGGCGTGGCCAATATTGAAAATAAACTTGATCTGCAGGCAGATATAAGAAGTTTTTGTCCTATACACGTCAAACTTCTATCTCTCTATCTCTTACCATCTCTGAGATCTGTGCGTTAATACGGACAGACAGACGGACAGACGGCCAGACAGACAGACGGACATGGCTATATCGACTTGGCTGTTGATGCTGATGAAGAATATTTATACTTTATGGGGTTGGAGATGCTTCCTTCTGTCTGTTACATACTTTTGCACAAACTTATAATACTCTATGTAGAGATAAATGATTTTATCTCGACCTTCGGATTGAAATTTAAAGCAAAAGTCGAACTATATCCAAAATATCCGAGATGAAGTCAATCCTATTCGTAATTGGAATGAGAAAATCCGGGATTGGCCAACTTCTCACTACGTTTGGGATTGATTTAATACCGGAAATCTCGGACATCTCGTATTTTTTTACTTGGAATGAGAAAATCCGGGATTGACCGACTTCTGACTTCGTTTGGGATTGATTTAATCCCGGATATCTCGGACAGCTCGAATTTTTTTTCGTTATAATTCCGTTGTTTAAATACTAAACGAAATTGCAGTGCTTGTGATATCAATTCACCATAAAGAAAACTTCGTTGTACAAAAGTTCCTAGAAGAGAAGTTGGACTGTTCTATGTCGTAGCTTTAAGCGTTCCCAAACAATCAACCATAGTGAGAAAATACATGGCTTAAAAGTCAGATTCAAAATGGAATAAAGCTTCTGGTTAGTCAGATGCAAATTGAAAACAACAACAATGAACACATCAACAACAAAAAATGCAATTATTCTGATTAGTTTTTAAACAAAAGTCAGACAGATGGTAAAACGTTTTTGCTTTTGCCACAACTCACATACAGAAATTTACATTTAATACCCTTTAAATGGTTTGTTACATTCAAATGTACTTCAAATTATATAAATTATGTGAGAATAAAACAATCAACATAGAACAACGAAACTGAAAGGGGTAAAAACGAAGACAGAAGCTAAAGTTAAACGTAAATCTTATGAAACATATTAGAACGTTGATGGGAAATTGGAAAGAGTCTAACCTAAAGCTATTGTTTGAGGTTTCTTACCAATTTTTGTTTAGTATTCAAAAACAATTATTATTTCAATTAGTTAAAATACTATTACAAAGGCAGCATTAAGAATTGTTATTCTATTTTTTAAGACCTACTGAACGGTGCAAGCAATTATGCCAGTTTGGTTAATTTAATTGAACACTTTGTTAAATTAACATCAGCAGATCGACGATCGCTAGACCAGGGGCACATCCACAAACCTTCTTTCATTTCACAAAACTGTGGATAATGAGAGTCAGCCCTCTAATTGGGTAATTGGTGTCCTTTAAGACGTCTTTGGTTGCAGCTTCAGAGACGTGTAAAAGATTTAGTCTGTCAAACTTTTTTATTCGTGCAACATTATCTCTTACCTACGCTCAAAATCCTACAACAGTTTTAAGCACGTTTTAATATCATTTTCGGAACGGCTTGGAATCAATTTGAATCATATTTTTGGTTGATTTTATAAACATTTTAGTAACGGTTTTATATATATTGCTTATTTCAAACTATAAATATTGAAATTGAATCTTGTTTTGTTCGTGTGCTGAATGCTGCATACTTTCTTCTGCGCGTTTGTTCACGAGAGAGCTTAGAAAAAAAATAACACCACAACATGTGGCGCAGTAGGTGTTCATTCCTTCTTTCTGATGTATTTTGTACTTTCAGTGGTTTAACAAATTTACATTGCATATTTTCCAAGGCTTGTGCTGATCAATTATGGGTACAGTAGAATGTAAAGAAGCCAAGAAGAGGTCATGCTAAGATTGGTCGGCAGATTGGATGTGCTCCAACAGAAGAGGTTTGTGTTATTTTAAGAGAATCGTCTCGGATCAGAATAAGTGACAATCATCTAAAGAGATGAGAGAATTCAACAATGAGCAAAAACTATTAAAATATGTCATTTGGGAGCAAGCAAAGAATTGAATAGACTAGTCCGAACTTTAACAATTTTTGATATTCAAAAATATCCCGACGGTGTGTTTTAAACTCAAGTGAAATTGGTGGTGAAATTTAAATGTGAGCCAAATTAAAATCCAACATTTAAGGAAATGTTACCAACAACAGCGATGATGAATTTGATTTGCTGGTGCATTGCTCTGTTACGAGGGGTACCAATGAGTAGATGTAAGTCGATTTGAAACGCAGTAAGAGAGAATTCTTTTAGACCGGATAGAACCTTTAGCTCGCTCTTTAACCACAGCAGAGTTCCTGCCTTCCAGAAAAGGCAACACTGAAATCAAAAAAAAATTGAGGAAAGTTAACTTCAGCTCGGCCGAAGTTTGTATGCAGTTGCAGCACTTTTTTAACTTATTTGAAGGACATATTCACTGAAAACAAACAAGTTTTTCTCAATAAGACTTCTTTTCTGACTCTACTTTTGTATGACAGCTATACTATATAGATGTCCGATTTCAACCAACTTTAGCAGTATCATGGAGAAACATTAAAAACTAGTAAATACGGAGTTTGACGACGTTTGCATTGAAAACTAAAAAGTTTTTCACACTAGAATTAGTTTTTCGACCGATCGTTCCTATGGCAGATATTTGTTATACTCATCCGATCCGGCCGGTTCCGACAAATGTGCAGCGTACTTGTAACAGAAGACTTCGTGTAAAGTTTGATGGCGATAGCTTTAAAACTGACGGAAGAGATAGCATAGAAACAGACGGACGGACGGACAGACGGACATGGCTATATCGACTCAGCTCGTCATGCTGATCAAGAAAAAAAATACTTTGTGAGGTCGGAAATGCTTCCTTCTAAGCGTTACAAACATCTGGACAATATCAATATACCCTCTGAAAGGGTATATATATAATATACGATACATTTCGATGTAAAACAAACTAAAAGCTGATTTACACCAGAAGTGCGTTATGCGATAATAGTCAACAATAAGCTTATTTTGGGAAAATAGCTGATTGTTTGAAATAAACGCATAACGCACTCCTAGGGTAAATAGCTCATTACACTTTTCTTATGAACAATCCACAAAAATGATTAAACAAGCAATCAACTATACAGACTATTTTTTGTATCCATTCTCTCCATTCTCTTCATTAATAGGATTTAAAGCACTTCCACGCGAATGCTTGATAGTCGTATGGGCTAAAATGCCGGCACTTGTGTTTAAATTGCAGAGAAAAGGTTAGTGAGTTGTGAGTTCAAGCCAAAATTAACTTAAGTTGTGGTTGTAAGCTTTTTAGAAGGAAGACTTTCCGCTATTTAATAGTGTTATTAAAACCTAGAATTTTTCCCATTGAAAATATAGGAAAATAATCAAAAATACTGCAAAGTAATTTTACAATTACTTTTGACTATTTAATGAATACCACAAATAACAATTGTTATTTGATATTTTTATATTATTTTTTTAGGTGAATTATATAATCATTACAATTCTTTTGAATAACAATCTAATTAATTAGTTAATTACTTATTGTAATCAAAATATAACAGGCATGGTTTCAGCTAGTAAATACCTCAATGAAATACATGTTCCTTTGGGTAAAAAGATACTAATAGTATGTACTTTAAATCACTTTACTTGTTTTTTCATCTAAACTCACAAGGATGTCTGCCCTCAATGGCAGTCCGAAACAAACAAAATGAGACTGCAAAGTTGCTGACTTATCAATCTGTCTATTCTATGCACAAGTTGCAAGGGTAGGCCAGCTTCGACTTGCTCGAAATGGCTACCCACCTGCTGGTTAGTTGTTTGTTATTTTTGCACTTTTTTTTTAGTTGTTAACAACAGAATTTCATTATTAATGCTAAAAATAAACTGTACAAAAAGGAGAATATGTATGTTTCCACACCTACACAGAAATATTTATTCATCCAGAGTGAAAAACGCATCTGCAGTGGGCAGGGGTTGAAACACACACAAAACGCTACTGTACCCGTGTTCAATTAAATTTCTATGAAAGCTATGGAGGGGCACGCTATATGTGGGTGTGCATCGAAAGTTACATCCACTGCAAAAACACAATGACAGAGCAGAAAAAGCAACTGTCAAAAGGCATTTAAATGACAATGACAGTTTAACTGTGGCAGCCCTGCAAAGGACAATAGGCCCACAAGGCAATGGGATATGTAGACAATGCCTGCCTGCGACTGCCTGGTTGGAAAAAGGTAAGGGAAACTTGGATGATGCAAAGTCCAGCAAACTTTATCGACATGTCGTGTAGCAGCGGATGCTGCCGGGCCGGGAACAATAGAGCTGCGTGTGAGTGTGTGTGTGTGGGTTCGCAACAGAAAATTAAAAACGTCATAAAGTTGCGCCCAGGATGTGGCGCATGTGTGTCGCGGCTGAGTGACTTCCAATGACATGTGATATCAATAGAAAGCCAACGTTAGCCTAGTTAAGGTGACGACCCGCTACCTGCCATTAATCTGCTACTCAATGATGGATGAGCAACGGCATCGTATCCAAACCAGGCATCGTCTTGAATGAGTGCAGGTGGCAAAAAAAAAAAATGTAATTACGCTGGTGGCAACAACAAGAGCGATTTACGGGGTGGTTTAAGTCTGCAGATTAATTTCTGTTTTATTTTCAGATAATTTCCAATAAGAAAGCATTCTTCGTAGCATAAATCTAACCCTCTGGTTCAGAAAAGAGAGCATACTTATGGCGCGAATTTTAGGACTTATAAAAAATTCATGGTCATGGATGACTGCATACGCTGAGTAAGACGAATCTCTTACAGTGGCAAGTTAAGAAAATTTTATTTACTTAGGCCCGTTTTCTTATCTTCTACATAGAGCTATCTGTCACATAAACCTACAAATAACAGCAAAATTAAAGTTTATCTGACACATCGCAGCTATTTAGAGAGGTAAAGTTGCCCCTGTAGAAACTTGAGTATCAGAGAAAAAAAGGTTTAGGTCAGGCTAAGATTCTCCAAAGAACTTAACATTTATCTAAAAGGAACGTCCAACTCACCAAGCAATTGCTTGCTTGAAAAGTCTTTTAATGATATTTAAACAGTGCAAAGTACAACTTAAAATACATTAAGATAACGCACCCCCCAAACGGAAAATTTAAATTTCTTCATAATTGAGAGGACTCACACTCAAATAAGCAGAAAAAATTTGTGAAACCGAAGTAAACTTAAGAAAACCTTGATTTAATTTATATTTAGCATCAATCGGGTATTTATCAGTATCGAATCGCCCTTCATTGAAAAATACTCAAATGATGTGTTCGAATATATCATTCCAAAATTGCGAACATATCAAAGTGAAATGTTTTTTTGCAGTATTTTCACAATACCTGTACGACATGGCTGAAATATTTAATATATATTTTAATAATATCAAAGTTTTATTAATATAATACCAATGGTGTATTTAAGTACCCATTAAGTACTCAAATGTCAAAGATATTTTTGAATAATATTATAATTAGTGACTTTAGTTGGCTCGAGGTCCCGAAAAGTTGCGTTTGTTTACAACTGTGAACAACTTATGCATTTATATACACCAAAAAGAGCTGGTTGCCTTTACAGTATTGTTTCATGATTCTCCCCACTCAACCTTCAATAGGCTTGTCGCCAATGACTGTCGCTGTTTGAATGTCTCTCCATGCGCTCACCGCTTTAAACAGTTGGGAACTGCAATCAGCAATGAAAGCCAAAACAGACAAATCGGAAGAGTATGCGCTGTCTCGCTTGCTTCGGCAGAGACATGAACATTGTTTTTGACTTTTCCGAGTTGCACTAAAGCCGTCTCCCTTTGATTTGAGAAACTCTGGGTGTCTCTTTCTGCCCTCAAATTTTCGATGTCTACTATGAACTGAAATCATGTCACTAGGGTATTTTTCAGATCACTATGATAATTTCACTTATCTATATAACATTAGTAGTATCAATGGAATACCTAGCATCATATTGACATGAAATAGTATATCTTTGATATGTAAATTTTGATATTTTTAAAATTATAATGAAAGATTAAGTCGATATTTGATCTTATTTTTTTCTGTATATAAGAAAAGATTTATCTGACTTTCAGCAGCCGATACACAATAATTTGATTTCCATTTCAAAGCCAAAAGCCCCCTGGTTTAATACCCTTACCTCGTTGTCTTATTTAAAATGTACTTTTCTTTAAAATTCAAACACGTGCTGGCTGGCCAACAACGTGAACGTGAATGGTGAATTGCTATGGCATCAACGTCTTATGCGGTACTTTTTAATTTACACTTGCTGAATTTTTAATGATGCATGAGTGTACCATGCGTATGCGCAATGTAGAACAAAAAAACACATGAAAATTTATGACATTCACCAAGCCAAATTTCAACTAAAGCGGGTATTTTTAGCAGTCCAAATAAGCAGATTTTGATACTCGGCATCAGGATATGGAAATATATAACCCCAACTGTCAGGTGAAAGTTTATTTTAAAGCAAAATTAAAATGCACATTGCTTATACGCCACGCTATACCAACATAAAACGTTTTCCTGGCACATGAATAAGCAAACGAATGGCAGCAATGTCAACATTTCAGTGTCATTATCAAATGTTTAAGGGCAAACATGAAATCTGTGCAAACAGAAGAAAGTCAGGGACAAAGTCGACCTCCGGAAGCCAGCGTTGACAGTTCAAATGTACAATAGCACAACGAGATTTACAAAGCCCTGTCGTAATATGCAAGACAAACAGACAGTTATAAGGTATGTAGATATGTTTGTGTTGCACGGACAGTCAGTAGAGTGGACTGTCTGGGCAAAAAGTAAACATTGTTTCTGATATGGCATATTAAAACAAGAACTATAATGAATGCATTAAAATATTTGATTATTTGATTGCATTTTATTTTCAACCGGTTGACTTGAAACTCGGTTTTCAAGGATTGTTTGCATGGATTGAGGTGGAATTTTGCAGCACTGGAAAATACTGCACGCAAATTGAATTGCTTATCTGATTGATTTTAACCTCGGTTCGTATGGATTGTTTGCGAAATACCTGAGAGAAATTTTGATTTAATTAATAATTAATGCGAAATAATTTGAGAGGTGTTTTTGCCAAAGTTGGAAAATTCGGCTCAGGGCGAAAAAATTCCTAAGAATTCTTTATACAAAAACCTTTTTATACCCTAGCCAAAGAGTATTATAATTTTGCCCATAAGTTTGCAACGCATTCAAATATTCATTTCCGACCCCATAAACCATATATATTATTGATCAGGGTGACGAGCTGAGTCGCTTTGTCCGTCCATCTGTCCGTCTGTCTGTCTGTTTCTACTCGAACTAGTCTCTCAGCTTTGAAGCTTTCGAGCTGAAATTTTGCACAGAGTCTTCTTTTTGCTGCACACTACTAATATGTCGGAACCGACCGGATCGGATGACTATATCCCATAGCTCCCATAGGAACAATCGGTCGGAAAACTAGTTTTGGTGAGAAAAACTTTTTTCTTTTCAATGGAAACGTCTTCAAACTTTGTAATCGTAGGTTTTCTATGTTTTTTTATAATTCTACCAAGTTTTATTAAAATCGGACAACTATGTGATATAGCTGCCATACAAAAGATTGGTCTGAAAAACAGTTTTAGTTGGAAAAACTTTTTTGTTTTTAATGGTAGCATCCTGCAATTTTGTATTTGTGTGTTTCACATAATTTTACAAATTTTTGGCCAAGTCGGATGACTATATCGTATAGCTCCCATACGAACGATCGGTCGGAAAATGGGAAAAATGGTATTTTTGAAAATATTTAAGCGAGCATTTGCAAGGGTATAAAAACTTCGGCACAGCCGAAATTAGCTTAGTTTTCTCGTTTTTATTCCATTGACTTAAAAATCGGATTTTAAGAAAAGAATGCAATATTTTTTGTGATTTGTTTTACCAAAGTTGGCAAATCCGGCGTAAGGGCGGGAAAATTCCTGGATATTCTGCTGTCAAGAATCGATGTTTACCTGATTGACTTGAAACTAGGTTTGCAAGGATGGTATGCGAAACAATATCAGATGCAAGTTTACAATACTGGAAAATCGGCCACCAGGGTGTGCAAATTGAAACTCTGTTTAGAATCCGAGCATGCAACAAATAAGCATGAAATCATTCAACTCTATAAATGTTTTGAATTGACATTGAAACGAATCAATGGGTGCCTTCAACAGATAAATCCGATTAACGATTACTGATTTTCGATTTGCGATTGCTAATAATTCTCTGCTGAATGTCACTGATTGCTAGGTTAGGCTATTTTCTGGCAAGTACATTTCGTCAACTCATTTAATGCAACTAAAAAATTTTGATTACGGCTGTCAAATTAATGCCAATTAAAATTTGCATTATTAATGAGCATTACCAATTAGTAGTGCTAATTGAAGAAAGTAATGCCAGCGGTATTATAAGACCGTCCAACCAAACGCGATAAAATGCTTGACCAACATATCAGAAAATTTATGACCAAACGACTTAGTGTGAAAAGGGCACATTGCAATTTTATAATAGTCTATAGATACACCTACAAAATCATGATATATAGTTAAGATTCTAATGTACAGAATAAGTTGGAATAACCAAAAATTAATTAAATAAGAAAATAAAGTAATTCCGTTTAGTTTTTAATTTATTCAATAAATAATATATTAATCTCCGTACTAAATAAATATATTTGGAATCAAGGCTGCAAACCTTGAAAATTATCCAAGAGGTTCGGTCCGGGGTTCGAACCCATTGTAAAATGTAAGGATCGGTTCGCGGACCCGTTCTTGGAACCGCTGAATCCAAGGTTCTGGTTCGATCCTTGGTTCGCTTGCACATAGAAGAATAGTTTGACTTTTGAATCATTAATACGTTGAAAATGAAACATATGTACCTTCCATGATACAATTATATAAGGTAGGGCATTCAAGCTCATAACAGCTCGTTAAACTGATACCTGAGTTGCTGGTACAGCTAGTATAGTAAAAGGAATATTTTATAAGCCTTTGTTATTATGACCTTACCAAAATGTTGAAACATTTGTTGATGGATGTAATTTTGGACAATTTTTTAAAGGAATCTATAACATCTTTTACAGATTTTATATTTGATATTTGATTATAGCTTTCATAAACTTCTCGACTTCGCAATCAAACTCTTATTAAGCATATTAAATTGGTGAACCGAACCTCATTTTTCGAAAAAGTGGTCCGGTTCGGGTTCAGGTTCGAGGAGTCAAAAATGTAAGACGCCTGGTTCAAGGTCCGGTTCGCGAACCCCAAAAAAAGCCGAACCGAACCGGTTCTCAGGGGTTCGGGTTCGGACCGGCTTGCAGCCTTGTTTGGAACAAATTTATGCACTGAGTTATAAGGTCATCTTGTAGCACTATGAAATAAGTTCAACAAATGAAAAAAGCGATTCTAGTGACTTTTTAAACTCGCACCACAATTTGGAAAACTTATGACCAGGCAGACGGTATATTCAAGGCTAAAATATAATTTATTAGTAAGTAAGTCCTCTCTCAACCTTTAAATTTTGATCAAATATTAATTTTACTTCCCCTCTTTGCCATTCTCCACAGGAAAATCTCCTAAAATTAATTAACAAAACAAAAAAGGCATGCAATGGTCTTAAATAAAATAATAACCTCAGGATGAACCCACGTAGCCTCTTAGCTACCCACTCACACATGCTCTCACTGGCACTCACTGGCACTCACTGGCCTTGCTTTGACCTACTTTTACAGTTCTTTATACTTTAAATAAATCATACGACCCGTGCGCCACAAAACCGCTGCACCAGCACACAGCCCACCGGCAGTGACAAGTAGCAACTGTGTGTATCGAGAAGTTGCCATATGCAACTCTTCCTTCCACAACTGGCGCATTTTTTTTTCCATCTGCTTACCCTTGATAAATTTCATACTTCAAAAAGTGCGGCTTGGGTGGGTGGCGCCTTCGGCTGTGTGTAAATATTTCAAGTTCAACTTCTGCCTCAGTTAACATTTGGCCCGGTTAGTTTCTTCCACTTCGTTACCATCATTACTTTTCTTTAACTGATTTGCCTGGCCAACCGCACAGCTCAATCGAAATGTGGTCAAGTTTCTCAAATATTAATGGCTGTAATTTGTGTGGGAATTGCCTTCGATTAGTTGTCTTATTATTAATTCGTGCATATCACAGCAACTAAGTGGCTCCAGGTCAACTGTGCCCCGTGGAATTGGTTTATTTTTGGTCTAGGTTTCTAATTTCCTATTTCTTGGATTATTTTCACACCAAGCGTTTTCATGCGTGCCTTTTTTTCATATTTCACATATCCTGTCCCTTGAATGAATAGCTGCTCACTTGTCACCGTCCCAGGGCAGTGCTCTTAGTTGTCAATATTGTGAACCAGTGAGAACCTTGTCGACAACCACTTGACACCAACAAGTTAGACACATAATGTTCATACAAACAGGCATAAGTACGTATGTCGGCAAGCGTATACAAGCCATATCCGTGTACTTGCCTGTACTTACATATGTACATACGTGTGTGCATATGTGTGTGTGTGTGTGCCACTTCAGTCATGCATAACCCTTATTTTACAATACACATGTATACATATGTTTGTAGATATGCCCCATAAGAGCGAAGCTTAAGTAAGTTATTAAGGGTGGTCCTATCGAGCGCAGCGGAAATGCAAATCAGGTACATGGTTCCCAAAATAACACGTTAGTCCAGCTTCTTGCGCTCTCTGGGCGTGTGTGTGTTATATAGTAAGCACTCAGTTCCTAAGCAGAAAAAAGAGGTCTTATAAAGTTGCATTGGAACTAGATATGTCTTTAATACAATTTTAATCATTCAAGGGAGCTGAAAATGATACAAAGAATGTTTATTTTGCATATCTTTTGGATGATTTGCAGGTCCGCTGGATGGTTAAAAGTATATTAAAGACATATACACAGTCCAAATGGATACCGGGAAATTCTTTTATCTGTGTAGATATAATATATAGCGAATAAAAGTCAAAGGAAATTTTGGTTAATGTGCCTGTGCTGTTTCTCCGAATTGTCGTGAAAAGCATTTAATTTTAAATATATTATTTCCTCTCTAAAATGTAGAAAACATTTTCTTAATTTTAGTAGAAATATTTTTCTGATTTTAGAAAGGAAAAAAGATTTGTTTTAAGTATTAGAAAGAACGAGAAAGATAAGCTTACTTGGTCTGTACCGAAGTTTTTATAACTCTCCTAAAAATTCTCATAAATAATTTTTTTTCCCACAACGACTCATTTTCCGACCGATCGTGTGTATGGGAGCTATATCATATAGTCATCCGACTTGGACAAAAATTTGTAGAATCATGTAAAAGCATGTGAAACAAACAAATACAAAATTGCAGGATGCTACCACTAAAAACAAAAAAGTTTTCTAGCTAAGACTTTATTTCAGACCTATCTTTTGTATGGCAGCTATACCATATAGCTGTCCGATTTTCATCAAACTTAATCAAATTATAAAAATGCATAAAAAACTTATGAATTCAAAGTTTGAAGTCGTTTCCATTGAAAAGCAAAAAAATGTTTCATACTAAAACTCGTTTTCCGACCGACTGTTCCTATGAGAGCTATGAGATATAGTCATTCGATCCGGTTCGGTTCCGACATATTAGTAGCGTGCCACAAAAAGAAGACTCTGTGCATAATTTCAGCTTGATAGCTTCAAAACTAAGGGACTCATTCGTGTAGAATAATTAATAATTCTCAATTTAAATAAGTAACTGAGAGTCAGATATGCCTGCGTCATACACAATCCACACTTTACATTCACTATGATTGACGTACTAATTGAGGGTATTCAAAATTAGTTAGTAATACTTAGTAGTAGGCCAACTATAAGAGAATTGTTTTCTTGAATTAGTTATATTATTAAGCATAGCATACTTTAGAGATCATTTATCATGATAATTTTGTTGTGTATAAACCGGGTATATGGCAATTTATTTACTTTCTTAATTGAAGAGAGTTTTAATAAGAACATCTACAAAAATTTACCTGAACTTAAGAACAAAAAATCTACCAGTTTCTAAAAAGGCTATTTTCGAGTTGTTCTTTTAAAGTTACAAACAAATTTAAAAAATAATAATTAATTTAATATAAAACTGAATTATTTTATTGTGAATTTAAAAAAAATAGAAAATAAATATTTTGAGTGTAACGAAATACAATTTTAAGATTTGAGTTTTTAGTCGGAAAACAAACTACTAATCAAGAATTTCAATAAACTAGAAAAAATATAACTTTTTTAAGTGCACCATTAATACAGCGCAAAATTTCACTTGTTTAAGTTCTCAGAATTTAATTTTAATTGGAAAACAAACCACAAAACAGGAACAGTTATTAGTTTTGCTTTGTTGTTTGCTTCTGCTCAATTATACGAATGACTTGCCAAAACTCAAATATAATTTTAGCACAGTTCCGGCGTAGGTGTTTTGCGAATACTGCGCAATAAGCGTGGGATTTTGATAATAATAACAAGTTGCTTTTGGCTTGAAGTTGGATGGAGTAGGAATAGGAAATGAGTCTTCTTCCTGTGCACATAGTCCATGCTACGTTTGACCATTTGGGCTGTTGAGCGACGTGTTATATATTTATTTATATGCACAAATGTAGAGTAAGCTCGAAAAGTAAGAAAGCCCGACTTTAACATACTGTGTACCTTCAAAAGTTTTTAAATAAATGATATTTGTTGTTTTCCCCCTTCCCCTATCATCCGATCCATACGAAACTACTGGCGGATCGATTAGTAATGCTAATTACTAAATATAACTAAAAGGCATGAGTTATGTATGTACCAAGTACATTGTACCTTTTAGATAGATCGTAATTTAAAGTCGGTTCTGCCCCAATAAATAAGGGAAACTAATATTCCCTTAAGAGCATTAATGTAAACATATCATAATGTTAGCAAGCAGCGCGAGCTGCTCTGAAATGTATGCAACATTTTTTATAACTTTTCAATTGAGAGATTATAGATATTGTGACACATACACTATTGGGCAAAGTATGAGCTTGTAGGAGATATTCAAAAAAACTCGGATGTTGATGCTAATCAGAATCTTTGGCAAGGAAAGGGCATCTTTTGCATGCGAGTTAAATTTAAGTTAAATCTTAGAAGGTTTTTATACCCGTTACTCGAAGAGTAAAAAGTATACATAAAAGTTGTGCAAATGTATGAAGAAGGAAGCATTTTCGACCCCATAAACTATATATATTCTTGATCAATCACATTTTGCAGTGTAGTGAACGTGTCCAACATCTACAATCTCGCAAGTTTTCATAAACCTTGACAATATTTTGTCGTGTTACTTATCTCCCTCGACAATGCGAGAGTTTGGCTTTTTTTATCATAATATATCCCTTAAAAATCTCCTTGAGGGCAAGAATGCGATACTTTATTATTGGTCTCGCTTTTTCATCATACCATCTGAGAATTTGTGATACATCGCTTAACACTCCATAAGAAGAGCCAAATGCGATTCTTCTTGAAGTGAGTTGAACGACTTTTTGCAATATTACCAAAGGGAAATACTTAGGAAACGTTTCGGTACCTTAGGTGCGAAATCGTACTGTTAATTAGCAGAACTCGAAACACCTTTTATTCGTATGGCTTATCTTCAAAAGAAAAACCGCATTGCTGCCTCTAGGATGAATTACATTACCTTTTCTCCAGGATGAATCGATTTCCTATCGCTCAGAAGAGACTTTTTCCTATCTGCCAGAAGAATCGCTTTCTTATCGCCCGGAAGTTATCGCATAGTGTCACAATTCTTCCCGTATGGAGATGAAAATACGATAATACTGCGATATCGCTAGAGTAAAGTGATACCTGCTGGCGAATCTTATCTTCCGCGATAAAAAATGTTTGCTGGGAAAGATCGGATAATAAATGGCAGAGCTAAGAAAACGTTGCCTACTTATCTGAGCTGCATGCGTTGCATAATGTTTAAATATTCAACTTAATGTTAACGCTCTGTTAATTAACATAAGAAAAGGTTATAAAACACTAATTTCCCTGAGTAACGAGAATTTTGAAGTCGGGCAGTTCCGACTTTAACTTAGGCTCTCGTTTTATATTATTGATTTCAAAAACTAGTTTTCAAGTTGACAAGAACAAATGTTTAATGGATAAATATATCTCGATGGGGGTACTATTAATATGTCAGGAACTGGTAACACTAATGTCGAAAGGTATAATCCGAATATACCAAATTAATTAATGATATTTTGTAACATTATGGTCTCACAACATATTTATGTACTCGCGCTATTTGGTTTGCTTACTGTGAGTTGAAAGAATCGGTTTAGCTTTAAGGCTATTTTCCAGAACGCACGAGCATAAATTTTTATGTCGAACTTATTATGAAACGAAACACTTTTAAATGTTTGGAGATCTAAAAGATTATGAAAAGCCATCTTATTTGAATAAAGTACTGTGGCAAAATAAAGTTTTATGTCGTTTTGGAATGAAGCCTTTTAAATGGAAATATAAAGAGAAATATCAAGGTTTTCATTGGATTATTTTTGGATAACTTTCGACGGGACTATCTCTACATGAGTGTGTCGATGAACTTGGACTTTTCTATGTTGATAAAGCACCAACAAAGACCGCTGTATATAGCTGGTATAGTGAATTCAATCGATATCGTAATTCGCTCAGTGATCGGTCCACACAGCACAGCTGTGCCGGAGAACAACGATGCTGTGCATTCAATTATAATGCAAGGTCGTCATGGACTCATTATGAGATTGCGGCATCCCCAAGATTAGCATGAACAACTTGCCGTAAAAAAAGGTTTTGATTCCGCATACACTCAAAAAATGTACTACTTTACTGAAATTCGCCTTCAAATAAATAATTTTTTTCTTAGCTTAAAGAAAATTACTTATTTTTAGGAAGTTTTTTCTTAAACTTCGAAAGCATAACCATAAAATTGGTTTAGCAAGCTCTAAACTGTCCACAATATAAAATGCTTTCATTCATATGAATGACGCATGCAAAATTATTGATAATTACATCCATTGAAGACTATTTTTAATCAAATTTCGACACAAATTCGGTCAATATTTGTAACAATACTAAATACCCCAATCACTGATAATTTTACATAAAATGTTTATTCATTTAATCGGCACAAAAAACCCATCCATGCCCAAGGACATGCTTGTCCGCCTGCTCCGCTGTCATAGTCTGGTACATGCGCTGGCCAATCGATGGGAACATAACCAAATCGCATTAATTACGCTTCAACAATTGTTGCGCCGCAAAGCTTAAATGGCGATTAAGTGAAACGAGAAATGGGGCTGGAAAGGCCACATACAGTGGAGAGCAAAGGCGCAAGAGTAGCTGGCAGCATCCGCCTTTTTTTCCGGCTTTGTTTATCCATGTTTGTTTGGGTCGTTTTAACAATTTCCGGAATTGATTCAATTTGTTGCTGTATGCAGCGTTTAATTAAATTGACTGGCAAGTTGCAATTGGCTCTGACATCCGCATCAGCAGTTCGCTTCTGTGATCTGTACCAATAATACAAGTGACTTTACTTGCCACATCGTTGCACTTGGGCAAAGGTTACATTAAATTTTGATTGACAAAGAGCATTTGTTGTGAAATTGTTGGCTCTAATTATAAAATAAAGGGCCTATATTCATTAGATTGAGTGTTTTTTTTTTTGCCTTTCCCATTTGAGATGTCATGTGTTTATTTTCAGTTAAGTTTGCATACAATTCTAAATCGATTTCCAATCTCTCTGACTTGCCTTATCACATGAATCACACAAAAAAATTGACTAAAGGTCAAAAAGTAGCCGATGGTGGTGCTGCTGGTAGTGTGTGCGCCCGCTGTGCAATGAAACAACAAGGTTTTTCTTTTAAGAACTTACACACCCGATCTCCTTTCTAAGCTTATGACGCCATTTATGAAGGAACAAGCCCGAAAATTTCTCAGAAAAAGAAAAAAAAGGAAAACTTAAAAAGAAGATTAAAAAATAGATGAAAGTTTACTTAGGCTCTGCCGAAGCTTGTATACCCTTGCAGCACGTTTTCTAACTAATTTGAAGAACATTTCCACTGAATACAAGCAAGTTTATTTAGTAGTCTATGACAGCTGTACTATATAGATCTCCGATTTCGAACAAACTTAGTGGAATCATGGGAAAGCATATCAAACTAAGAAATACAAAGTTTGAAGGCGTTTTCTTTGGAAACAAAAAAGTTTTTCTCACTAAAACTAGTTTCTCGACCGATGATTCCTAAGGCAGCTATAACCTATAGTCATCCGATTTTGACAAAACTTTAAAGAATTGTGTTAAAACTTATCAAATAAATAAGTGCCGCTTTTAAAGAGGCTTACATTGAAAACCAAAAAGTTTTTCTTACTAAGACTATTATTCTAACCTTACTTTTCTATGACAGCTATACTATATGGATGTCCGATTGCGACCAAATTTGGCAGAATTATGGAGAAGCATAGAAAACTAGTAAATGCGGAGTTTGGATACGACAAAAAAGCTTTTTTCACTAGAATTAGTTTTTCGACCGATCGATCTTGTATGTTATCGTCATCCGATCCGGCTGGTTCCGACAAATGTGTAGCGTATTTTTGCCAGAAGACTTCGTGCAAAGTTTGGTCGCGATAGCTTCAAAACTGACGGAGGAGATGGCATAGAAACAGATGGACAAGGCTAAATCAACTCAGCTGGTCATGCTGATCAAGAATACATATATCATTCGGAAATGAGCTTCTTCTATGCATCTGGACAATTTTAATAAACCCTGTTCAAGGGTCTAAAAATATATAGACTGACATCTGAGCCACTAAGCTTCTATCCAGCTGTAAGCTTCAACTGAAACTGACTCAACTTTTTTTTAGAAACGTTTAGGAAAAGTGACCTTATCATTATATAAAAATGAGAAAGCTAAGCTAACTTCGAAGCTAAGCCGAAGTTTTTATACCCTTGCAAAAGCTCGCTTAAATATTTTCAAAAATACCCTTTTCCCATTTTCCGACCGATAGTTCGTATGGGAGCTATACGATATAGTCATCCGACTTGGCCAAAAATGTATAAAATTATGTGAAAGCATGTAAAACAAGCAAATACAAAATTGCAGCATGCTACCATTAAAAACAAAAAAGTTTTTCTAACTAAAACTGTTTTTAGATATATCATATAGTTGTCCAATTTTAATAAAACTTGGTAGAATTATAAAAAAAAAAACATAGTATACATACTATTACAAAGTTTGGAGACGTTTCCATTGAAAAGAAAAAAGTTTTTTTCACTAAAACTAGTTTTCCGACCGATTATTCCTATGGGAGCTATGGGATATAGTCATCCGATCCGGTCGACTCCGACATATTAGTAGTGTGCAGCAAAAAGAAGACTCTGTGCAAAATTTCAGCTCGGAAGCTTCAAAACTGAGAGACTAGTTCGCGTAGAAACAGACGGACGGGCGGACAAAGCTCAATAGACTCAGCTCGTCACCCTGATCAAGAATATATATAGTTTATGGTGTCGGAAATGAATATTTCAATGCGTTGCAAACTTCTGGGCAAAATTATAATAAGCTTTGCAAGGGTATAAAAAAGGACAGTAAAAAGTTGCCTTGAATGTTGAATTGAATTTAATTTTTAATTTTAAGATGTGCTTAACCTCAATTTAAGGTTTCTCTAATTTTCTATAAAATGTACACAGACAGCACACACATGTTAAGTCTGGGGTCCACATGGCAAATTTCCTCTGACATTCAACTAGGTCCTTGCTCTTAAGCAACAAGTAAGTAAACAGCAGGGATGAAACGAAATTTTCGGATTATGGTTTTAGCATTTTCTCTGTTGTTGTCCATAGGGCTAACAGATTTTCTTGTGGTAAAGTGTACAGGTGCCTTTGTGCCCCCCTATTCCAGTATAGTGTCCAATATGACATCAAAGCTGTTTCACACTTGCACACATCAATCATCCATATCGATTCATCATCCGCCCGTTTTAGGTTTTAATTTCACAAATTGTTTTAGGCATTATGAAAACGAAGAATCTTTCGAATGCGAAGCAGACAGACAATTATGTCAGTACCTGCGTCCCCATCCCCACCGTTCTCAAATTTCCCCTTGGACTCATTAGCGACTCCCCCTGGCAGTTTGTCGCCGACTGCATACTCAAATGATCCCCAAGGTATAACTTTATCGCACACACACACACACACACACACATTTCTACATATATTAGAGGCATGGTGCACACATACATACATACACACACACGTATATGAAGAAAGTTTTTTATGCCTTCCAGCTTTGTCATTACCGGCGTAGAGAGGGCCAGTGCCAGGACATATAATAATAATAATAAAATAAGTATTTTTTTGTTCGCCTTCTCTTCTGTTGTTTGTCGGCAACAAAATATGAACTTTTTGTGAAATTTCAATTTTGCTGGTGTTTCTGCAAACTCATAAATCAAAATGTCAGGCCAAACAAAAGCCCCCAAAAAATGCCCGGAATATCTTAACAAAGCCAAATGGATTGTCCGTAGGGGAGCATCAATTAAAGTGAAAGATTTAATCAAATATGGCCAGGAATATGGTGGAGCAGAATCAATCTGTTGCATGGCAAGTCGGCAAAGTGCAGTGGCCGGGTTACGGCTGCAAAACAAATATCCACACAATTTAGGAGATTACTTGCGGATGTGAAAAGCATCAATCTTTAAATGTCACTGAGCACACACAAACACACAACAAAAGAGAGAGAGAGAGGCACACACACTCAGAGTGCTCCAGTTATCCACCGAGTGGGGCTTTGTGTGGAATGGATGGCAGGCTTCATAAATCCATGTCAGCCGACAACTATTTAAAAAGTCGTTTAGCCGGCAAATAAATTTGATACACTGAAAAATTTGATAAACGTCAGAATTTCAATTTGAATCTCAATGCTGAATATGACACTACATAAATCTCAGCAGCCATGTTTTTGTTATCCTTTGGTAGTTTCTGAACAATGCCCTGATGCACGGCTTCATCAATATTTAATCCAATCCTGCAAATAACTTTCAACACACTCACTCACTCACACATCCGCCTCGTAAAAATAATCAGCACTCATAACAGGCCGCATCTGTGTGGCACCTCTGACCTTTAAGCAAAGTGAGACCAAAATGGCAGCTGGCCACGCTTCGCCAGTTCCATACAAAAACACGCTCACAAGTGCAAACATTTGCACACGTTAATGACTCCGCTCGTTGGCCCCCAGCTGGTCTCAGACACGTCCATTGTGGAGCCACACGAGGCACAATGGAGACAGTCAGCTGGTTAGCTAACCATTCAGGCAGACACCAACTGGTAGCCAAGGGATGGCCACAGGAGCCACAGCCGAAGAGTAGGTCGGAGGCTGGGTGAAATTTTGCATAACATTGACCTCATTCATTTAATGCCGTGCGGACCTTGGGTGGCAATTCGTGGAAAAGCATCTGCAGGCAGACCGCACCGATAGACAACACACACAGCGGAACGCAATTTTCTTTGTGGCTGCTCTCATAATTATGCTAATGTGGTTGCTGGGCAACAACTGAAATGAACAAAAGCAAATATAGCCACAAATCAATGAGGATGCAGACAGCACGGAAGCTGTGTTTGCGCCCTAGATGTGTGGACTCGGTGAAAGTGAAAATTCCAAGTGCAAACAAATATTTCGTTATGAAATATGCAGATTTGATCTAAATAGCTATTGGTCTTGTATCTTGCATTGGATTGGAGCAATATAATTGGATACGTTTTAAAGTTTGCTACAGACAAGCACACGTTTCCCAAATGATGGGAAACGGTTGAGACAATAAGAAATGCTTTAATTTACGACTGCTTTTAAGTGCACCCAAATAAATAACTTGCCTAAAAAGCCAAAAAACAAGCATTAAAAATTTAGGAAATAGCAAATAAAAAGGGGCACATAATTTTGACATTTATGCCCGAAAATTAAGGAAAAAATTGACTAAAATTCCTTCAACATTTTGTGCACACTGAAATGAAAACCAAATTTAGTACTTTCTTTTTGTAAAAAGGATATCAAACAATAGCCATTGGCTGTTTTCCCGTATCCATAAGACTGGATGTGTCTTAAATATTCTTTAAATCTTCCAACTGAGCTAAAACTCATCCAAAGTGTATAATAAATAATCTACTTTTGCATGATTTTCATCTTTTTTGGATCTTTTTTTTCTGCGTGAGGGAATCCTTTTTTATTCTTTACCATCCCTCGAAATGAGGGCTCTAAATACAGCGACATGTAAACGCAGACGACAATCAACATCACGCCCAGCAGTACCATCAAAAATTGTACAGAATTGAGCCAGGCGATAAATCACATTACATAGCACTTCGAACTGAGGACCCTGGATACACAGC
Source organism: Lordiphosa andalusiaca (assembly GCA_035044965.1). NCBI lineage: Eukaryota > Metazoa > Arthropoda > Insecta > Diptera > Drosophilidae > Lordiphosa > Lordiphosa andalusiaca. The sequence goes on from JAWNNM010000342.1 coordinate 1,307,448, forward strand.
TCAGTCGTAGTCGACATCTTAACGTAGATGACCATCAATGTCACGCGTGGCAATTCGTATGGGATCGGAAATGTCTCCTTCTCCCTCTTACATAAATTCCCACAACTTCATGGTCCCCCTTATACCATTTTCAATGGAACAGGGTATAAAAAAAGTAAGAAAGTCGGGCCATTCCGACTATAACATACTCTGTACCAACGAAGTTATACGTTCAGATCACCATTACTTTGGCGGATCGATCCTGATTACTAAATATGTCTAGAAGGAACGAGCCATCTATCTTTAAAACTGTGGGAGATATGACGTTTGTTCTAAAATGCGGGGACGGGAGGGGGCGTGGCCAAAATTAAAAATAAACTTGATATGCCTGTAGACATAAGAAGCATATGTCCCATATATGTCAAACCTCTACCTCTTACCATCTCTGAGATCTGTACAGACAGACGGACATGACTGTTGATGCTGATCAAGAATATATATACTTTATAGGGTCGGAGATGCTTTCTTCTGGCTGTTACATACTTTTGCACAAACTTATAATACTCTATGTACCTAGGATACAGAGTATAATGATATATTTTATGTATATTTTTGCATTTCTTCGAAAAGGGACGACATAGCTACTCGCAGTACCAATTTTATTAAAAATTTAATTAATTCATATTTATTAATGATTTTCAAATAAAAACATGACCCATCATTTATTTGTGATAGTTATTTTTTTAATTTAAAACGACGTCACCTCATCAGCGGACTTTGTTTGCTGTTCATGCTTCAACAACTTGTCAAACCGAAATTTATGCAACTAAATAAACACATGGGAATTCAAATATTGTTAATTCGCAGAACAAAGTTCAGCTGTGTTTTTTTTTTTAGCTATTTGTTTACCAATTTGATGTAATTTTTTTTCTGTTTTCTTTTCGCTGTTAAGTCAACCTAATTTATACCAGCTGACCAAAGTGCAGCACTCGGTTCCTGCAGTACAAGTGAGTGGTGAAAGATCGTTTCGTTCGGCCATCAAAATGATGCTTACTGATCAAAGATGCAACCTCGCGAAATTGCCTTTTGTTAAATTTAATAAGAATTAAACTTTCAACAAAATCTGACTTCAAAATCGAAAATAAAATGATAAATTTGAATCAAAGCTCATTTGCTAAAAATAAAAAATTTGGACGGGAGGTAGCTTTGTGGTGCCTTTTTAAGGATATGCCATAATATTGGTGAAAAGTTTAACACAGAAAATGCAAATTACAGATGAAATTTACTTTGAGCAAAAAATAAATAAAAAATTTGTCAATAATCATTATTTTTAAGATTTTTTTCTGGAAAAAAAAATGATTTCATAAAATTACTCAACACTCGAAAAAAAATCTGAAATTTAAAAATCATGGAAAATATGCAAAGGTTGTATAATAAAAATAAAGATTTTGTTGTGAAACATTTTTTTCTACACTCAGAGAAAAAATAGAGATTTTCGAGGTCAAAATTTCGATAAGAATGCAAATTCTTGATCCAAGAGCGAGATTCTTAATCCAAGTTTGAATTTTTGATCCCGTTTTTTATGATCCAAGAGCTTTAATACTTGATACAAGTACGATACATTCTCAAATCACGCAGAATAGTTTATGAATCAAGTGCAAAACATACTCAAATTCAAGATTGCTTATTCTTGAATCGAGAGCATACATCATTGTCAGAATCCGAAAATTTTCTTTCTAATATAAAGAGCTCATCAGATTCAAAAGTAAGATCGTTGACTCTTAAATCAAGAGCTTCACAGATTCCAATCATACAACAATTTAAAATCAGTTGTATTTTCCATTGTGTTTCAATATATTTCATGGAAAACTAATTGTTAAACCATGTGGCAAGTTTTAGCCGGCTCGATATAAAGCACCTTAAAGCAGCTTCAGTCTTTGCCTATTAACAGGCAGTCGCTCCATGCCAGCAATGCCATAACTGGTTGGGAATTCCAAAGCAACATGAGTGGAAAAATCGATGGCGCGCTCCGCTCAATTGATTCCATACACACCCCTCTTCTAAACTGAGAGAACGAGTTCAACGCTGTGTTCTCTCAAATGAGCTTGCTCTTTACTCTGTTTCTTTACCTTAGTCCCCTTGCCTAAATACACAATACTGAGAACGAACTTAGCTCGATTTCAAGAGCGAAATTCTTAAAAATTCTCAGACTTGGCAGTTTATATAGGAATTGTTAATGGATTGATGGTGTGACATCGTTGAAAGCTCACTGATGAGATTGTTTGGGAAATCAATTGAAACAGTACTGCCTGAGCAACATCTAACTGCCCATTATACAAAAATCTTTGTTGATTTCCTGTTGATTATTTGAATTATAATGAATCCGACCTTGAGCCAGCCAACATCCACTTTAAATAAAAATCAAACCAGGTCGCTAAAAACCCATATACTTAAAAATTTAAGAATAAATTAATATTTTTTAAAAAGCGTTCGCTCTTAAGTTTTTCGTTCTACTTTTTTTTGGGTCTATTTTAAGCGGGTGACTTTTTTAGATAAAAAATATTAGTAGTTAATATTTACGGTACATTTACATGATTTTTTTGGATTGATTCGTCATGTTGATCAAGAATATATATACTTTATATTGTCGAAAATGAATATGTATAAAAACTATGAGAATAAAGGTAAATTAAGGGAACTTCATCCAAACCTTTTTTATTCACAAGCAATACGCATTTCAGCTCTTCCAATTTATATGTCTTGATCGTGGCTTAGAGAACTGATGAGGAAAAAACCTGTGCAGAAACAAAGTTGCCTTCCACTCAAAATAAGTACAAGATGTTCACTCAAATTTTTGAGAGCAAATGGTTTTTAAATGAGTAAAACTCAGCTCAACCCAGCCACCGCACAGAAAAATATAAGTAGCCATTTAGATGCGAAAGCATGCTTAAGGTTGTAAGTCAGTGAAAAGTAGATCTTTCTTTATAAAATGAGGCATGGCAGTTGGTGAGGGTGTGTCTGTATTTAAAGTCGGAGTCTCTGATTCTCAGCGATTGTAAATTGAATTGGTTCCCGATTTCGATTAAGAATGTGAGATCCATTTATAATGCAAAGTTTGATACTCAATTCTTAGAAACAGAACATTTCAACTGAAATCAATGTATTTGCATGCTCAAAACTTTGCTCTTGAAGTGAAAACATTTTACTACAATTGAGACTAAAACAGTGCATGGCCTATTAATGCTTTTTTTTACCCTGTAAAGGCAACAACGAACAGTTTCTTGAAGTGTTGGCGCTGATTCTAGAATCTAGATAGTTCTTGTGAGCTGCACAGGCATTTACTTTAATTAAATGTTCCGTTCAAAGAATAAATTTGTGAATCATTTACAAACTCCATACTGCCTGTGGTGAAATCAATTTATTTGCATATCACTATCCAGTTGGGGTTATATCAAATATTTGTAATTAGTTGGCAAACTGAAATGAGCGCTAAACAGTGGGCTAGCAAAACCCAACCATTATGGCCAATCAAATTATTATGCTGAACCAATACAAACATTTGCACCATGGTTTGCAAGACAAAGAGACGAACGGCCATGTTGGCAGCTGGAAATGGTAATGGGAGACGACAGGCTGTTTGTGTTGGTGTAATAAAAATGGAAATTCAATTGACGTTGTGTCCTCTGAATGAATGCTCCTCCACTCCAATTGGAACAGTAGAAGCAACTGGCTGACAGCCACTAATGATTAAATCGATATCTGTTCCTTCTCATCTGGATTATGCCAAATGCTTGAGACATGTATGATTAATGTGCAGCAATTTGTTTGTCTGCCAATGCAATCGCATGCAAAAAGTTTCAAAACAAACAAATGGCAACTGCCTAGTGGCATCCACTGAATAATGTAATGGAATGTAAATTGCGAAATTGCTAAATTAAAATATCGCATTTTTCCATGACAAAGCCTTTACACATTCCATTCTGGCATTTGAACTGTGTGAGAATATATAAAATGCCGCTAACACTGTGACAATTTGATAATTTCATATTTCTTTTCTCTCTCTCTTTTTTTTCTTTTATGAATTTTATATCAAACAAAACAAAGAACAACAACAACACCAGCAATACCAGCAAACAGCAACCACAGCCCAAGAGTAAAGCAAACAGAATGTTGACTCTGGTATGGATGACGACAATGTTTGCTTTGCGGGCAAAATGTCGAAGCAGCTAACGGCGCTTCATTTGCATTGCTGTTTACCGCATGCCAAGCGGCGTATACGCAATTTTTTCCCCTTCTTAAATGCATGACAAATGGCAAGAGGGAATGGCATAAACTCACAGCCACCATCACACTGGAAGCACGCATCTTTGGGTTGACTAAGCAGAGGCGATTAAATTTGATTTTGTGTGCAAATCTGTCATACGCAAGTGAAACAGAGTGGCAGAAATGGGTAAATTACATTTTCGGTATTTTTTTTTTCTCAATAGTTCACTTAATCAAATGAGTCTGGCGCTTGCAAAGTAAATGTTAACACACGAGAACCCATAATATGTTTAAGCCAACTACTCAAGGTTATCTGACAATATTTCCCATTTTTTTCTTACTTCTGCCTTGAAAATCTCAGAAGTCTGTGTCAAAGCCAAAGCATAAATAAAAACCAAATTGGAAAAACAGGAAAGCATTTCAACAGTCAAGGCTTTGACAGTATTTTTTTAACATAACGAAAAGCTAAGAAATTGTCGTCTGCTTTGCCTGTTTTCATTTTCTTTGATTTGAATTTCCAATCTCTGAAAAGTTTGATTTGGAAAGTAAGCAACTTTGGCAATGTACACCAAAAAAAGAGCTGGTTCTGGATGACAGAAACTTACGACTCTATCTTCAGTAGGCTTTCGCTGGTGACTGCAGTTTATCGACTCTTAAAAAATTGGGAACTGCAACAAGCAACGAATTAACAGTACTATCGATAAAACGATGCTTTTTACACTCGACATATTGACAGCATTGTAAATATGGTTCTTCGATTTGATCGATTTGTATATTTTGAGAAGATATCGACAAATCTACCTTCAGGTGGCCTGCTATTGTGTATACGCAGTGACGACACCTCTAAAAACTTATCGATAAGTCGTGTAATCTGTGACAGAACGCGTAAAGGTGACAATCGGCAATATAAGTCTTCAAAAATACAGAGTATATCAAACTGCTTACATGAGGCAAGCATTCTTGGGCTATTGCTTTAAGGACAACAGCTGATTTAGCCGTATACAAAAAGTATCGTTCGGATGCAGCTACTCTCAAAAAAAAAATCAATCCGAAACGGGATTAAAAACAGGGTGATCAGGGATGAGATTGATTTCACTAACACTTTTTTTTTAATCCCTAAAAACGGGATTACTTCAAGCCTGCTCCGGGATTATATTTCCGATTTCTGATTTTGTTTTTCTGTGTACTGTAGTAGGATAGAGAGGATACATTCAAAGACTCATGGTCAACCTAACTGCTATTCCCTTTAACATTAACATAGTCATAACATTAGTGGACATAGTCGTCTCTTTCTCGCATACACCTAGATATAAGACTACACTGTAAAAGAACTGTAAAGAGTATGCTAAAAGAGACGCGACGAGATCATTCGAATATAAGTCGTTGTCGAGAGTGGAAGTAAAAACTAAACCAAGAAGATTAGAAGTGAATAAACCTAAAGAAACTAAACCTAAATATAACTGGACTCGTCTTTCCTCTCACAAAATCAGAAGTGGGCCTAACTCATAATGAACGCAGTAGAAATTAATCAGTTTTCGTGTATCCAATTAAAAAATTGGTTAGCAGTCCTTGGGTTGCCGACTAAGGGCTCAAAAGCAGAACTAGTGGCGCGATTAAATGCAATATCGCCAAATTGCCGTGGTGTTCCTCCAGAGCATCAGCCGGGTGCAGAAGTGGACAACGAAGATGCACAACAACAACCGCAGCCAGTTCTGGAGTTGAGCGACGCCGCTTTGAGTGGCGAAATTGCTGGCCACGCTCAGGCAAGCAACGGTGCCTCGCCGAAATCATCGCTCGATACACATACATGTACAGGTACATCTGGCGCAGCTGAAAATTTACAACAAAAACAGGCAGCGATCGCTGCACATACACAATCCGACATGTCAGAGGGTGCTGAAGAAGCAGTGGTGCAGCAGTTGCGTGCAGAGATAAATGCGGGAAAAATGTTGATTCAACAATTGCGCGCCGAAGCCATTAAAAACGCGCAATTAAGAGATGTGAATGACGTCATCAACAACGACCTCAGTGGCAACACTGGAGACGACATCGGCAACAACAACAGCGGTGGCAACGCCAGCAGTGTTGGAAGAGTCATCGAGAACAGTGCTGGGCAACAACAAACCGCAAATGTAAACAAACTGGCGCTGGCCAAGGAAATTACTATGGATTTCGACGGAGGATCGTGCGCCAGAAATTGGGTGGCGCAATTACAAAACATTTCAAAAGTATACGATCTGGATGCGGATGGATTGCGAATGTTATTGGTGGCGAAATTAAAAGGAAATGCACAACGTTGGCTGCGTGCCAATCCAAGTCGGATTTTGGAACCAGCTGATCGATTGTTCGAGCAGTTGATTATGGCGTTCGGAGGTAAGCTGTCCAAAGCGGAAACCAGAAGCAAATTCCAGGATCGTCAGTGGTGTGCCGATGAAATGTTTTCGACCTATTTCGATGACAAAATGATGCTGTCCAATGTCGTAAACATCGATGTGGATGAACTAGTGGAGTGCATCATTGAAGGAATTCCTGCATCAGGGTTGCGTGACCAAGCACGCATACAGTGCTTTAGTGAGCCGGAGCAGATTTTACGGGCATTCTCTAGTGTGCGCCTACCGGTACAGGAGAAAAGAGCCAACACATCGCAGATGGCAACAGCACGAGTTATGGGCAACAAGGAGCTGCGCTGTGTAAATTGCAACTCTAAAGGGCATTTTGCCAAAGAATGCCGTAAACCGAAGAGGGAGCCTGGATCATGCTACGCCTGTGGAGAATTTGGTCATTTTGTGGGGCAGTGTGCGAATCGAAAGGGTGCTGGAGTAAATAATTATGTAAGGTATTTTAAAATTATGTTTTCAAATATTTTATTATTGCCAATTATTGCAGCGTGCCTCATAGACAGCGGTAGTCCAATTTCTTTTATTAAAAAGTATCGAGTACCCAAAGAAGTTACAATGAAACCAGTTCGAAAATCTTATTTTGGGCTAAATAAAAGCCAACTTGAAATATTTGGAAAATCATTATGTTACATATGGAAAGGATCAATAAAATGTTATTTTCATTTATATATTGTTGCTGATCAATCTATGAGTCACGATGTTGTTCTTGGCAGGAACTTTATGGAGGCATGCGATTTAAATTTAGATCTAAATACGTTGAAAATGGTTACGATAGAGAATGTGGATATGAAACATAAAGAAAACAAGCCGGAAAAGTTACGAAATGAAAATTTTCCACAGTTATGTGAACCGACAACAAGAAAGCATATGTCAAATGAAAATGAATCGTCAATGGTAGAGTCAAATGAAACGGTTAGTGAAACAGTTAGTAAGACAGTTAGTGAAACAGTTAGTGAGACAGTTAGTGAGATAGTTAGTAAGACAGTTAGTGAAACAGTTAGTGAAACAGTTAGTAAGACAACTAATGAAACAGTTAACAGACAGAAAAAGTTATTGGGTAAATCAACTGAAAATGTAAATGAGAACGAAGAAAGTTTTGACAAAGACATGCTTAATATTAATTATACAGATGATTCAATGAATGATTACAATTGTGGGAAAAATGTGGATTATAGAACACGATGCCGATTCAAACAGTTAATTGAAGACAATTATGTAAAAGCGGAAAAGCCTCAGGAGCCGTTGGTCAGATGTGAAATCAAACTAAATTTGGAAAAGTCAAAACCGTTTAGCTGCGCTCCTAGAAGATTATCTTATACAGAGAAGGAAAAGTTGCAACAAATACTAGATGATTATTTAGAGAAAGGAATAATACGACCCAGTGAGTCTGAATATGCTTCAAACATAGTGCTGGTGAAGAAGAAGACGATAGAATTGATTGATTTGAGATTATGTATAGACTTTCGAAAAATTAATAAGTATTTGATCAAAGACAACTATCCGCTACCGCTTATAGATGATTTGTTGGATAAATTGGTTAACAAAAAAGTGTTTTCTAAGTTAGATCTTAAAAACGGTTATTTCCATGTGTTTGTCAATGAGGAATCGATTAAATATACGTCATTCGTAACACCATTAGGGCAGTTCGAGTTTCTCAGAATGCCTATGGGGTTGAAAAATGCCCCAGCAGTGTTTCAACGTTTTGTAAACAAGATATTTGCTGACCTGATCAGAGAGAACAAAGTAATCGTATACATGGACGATATTATGGTGGCAAGTGAAGATTTAAACGATCATTTGGAAACGTTAAAAGAGGTTTTCATCAGATTATCGCAGAATAAATTGGAGTTACGAATGGATAAGTGTGAATTTCTGCAATCAAGTGTTAAATATTTGGGATTCTTGATATCAGGTGAAGGAATTAGAGCAGATGAAAAAGGGATGGAAGCAGTGCAAAATTTTCCAGTTCCAGATAAAGCACAGGCTGTTCAAAGCTTTCTCGGTTTGTGTTCATATTTTCGCAGATTTATAAAAGATTTTTCGACTATTGCCAAACCTTTGTATGACTTATTAAAAAAAGATAGACAGTTTCAATTTGGGGAAAATGAGTTGAATTGCTTTTCAACGCTCAAAGAAAAGTTGATGCAATCTCCAGTGCTATCAATTTATAATTACAAAGACGACATTGAGCTTCACTGTGATGCAAGTGCTCTAGGATTTGGTGCGGTATTGCTACAGAAAAAAGAAGACAAGAAACTTCATCCAATTTTCTATTTTTCAAAGCGAACGACAGAGGCTGAGTCAAAGTACCACAGTTTCGAGCTAGAAACGCTAGCTATTATTCATGCTTTACGCAGATTTCGCATTTACTTACAAGGGAAACGCTTTAAAATTGTCACTGACTGCAACTCACTTACGCTAACGTTAAACAAGGTAGAGCTTAATCCACGAATTGCCAGATGGGCATTGGAACTGCAAAATTATGACTATGAACTGGTGCATAGAGCTGGGAATAGAATGCAGCATGTGGACGCTCTTAGCAGATGTACAAACATATTAATTGTGGAAACAAACAGTTTTGAAGATAATCTTGTCATTTGTCAATCAAAAGATCAGAAAATACAGAAATTGAAAAAAGTTTTGGAGAATACAGAACATAAATTATTCGAGATGAGAAACGGGGTTATATACAGGAAAGCGAACGATGGTAGAATTTTATTTTATGTCCCAGAAGAAATGGAGGATCATGTGATGTACAAATATCACGATGAAATTGGTCACATTGGTAGAGATAAAATGATGGATATAATAGGTAAAAGTTATTGGTTCCCGAACATCAAAGAGAAATGTGTCCATCACATTGAAAACTGTTTGAAATGTATTGCTTTTTCTCCGAAAACTGGCAAGGGAGAAGGGTTGCTGCACTGCATTCCAAAAGGCAACAAGCCATTTGAGGTAGTTCATATCGACCATTATGGACCAGTAGATTCTGGTAGATCGAAAAAGCATCTGTTTGTTGTGGTTGATGGTTTTACAAAGTTTGTGAGATTGTATGCAACAAAAACGACAAATACGAAAGAGGTTATGGTAGCATTGAGAGACTATTTGAGGGCATACAGTAGACCAAAATGTATAATTTCAGATCGCGGAAGTTGTTTTACGTCAAACGAATTCGAGTTATTTATGGAGGAATCTAATATCAAACATGTTAAGATTGCAACAGGCTCGCCACAGGCGAACGGACGTTGAAAGGATTAACAGAAGCCTTGGCCCAATGATAGCAAAGTTGATAGAACCAGAAATAGGTTTGCATTGGGACATGGTGATAGAAAAAGTAGAATACGCGATGAACAACACACAACATAGAAGCATTAAACAGTTACCAAGTAAAATGTTGTTCGGGATAGAACAAAAAGGACAAGTAATGGACGAATTAAAGGAAAAATTAGAAGAGAAATTAAATATACCGGTTACAGAAAGTTTATCAGGGATAAGAGACAAAGCGGCGGAGATTCAAAAGAAAGCACAAGATTACAACAAGGAAAAGTATGACAAAGGAAAAAGAGAAGCTAGAAAGTACAAAAAGGGAGATTATGTAATGGTCAAGAATTTTGACAGTACTGTAGGGGCATCTAGAAAGCTAATTCCGAAAAATAAGGGACCTTATATGATAACGAAAGTGTTAAGAAACGATAGATTTTTATTAAAAGACGTAGAAGGATTCCAATTGTCCCGTAACCCTTATCAAGGTATTTGGAGTGCACAAAATATGAGAATTTGGAAAGGAAATAAGAAAAAATTAATACGATACAGAAATAGCTGATAAACTAGAAATAATGATAAGTAAATTAAGATAATTTTTGTAAAATACTGTGATCAGGGGATACAGCAGTCAGGATGGCCGAGTTGTAGTAGGATAGAGAGGATACATTCAAAGACTCATGGTCAACCTAACTGCTATTCCCTTTAACATTAACATAGTCATAACATTAGTGGACATAGTCGTCTCTTTCTCGCATACACCTAGATATAAGACTACACTGTAAAAGAACTGTAAAGAGTATGCTAAAAGAGACGCGACGAGATCATTCGAATATAAGTCGTTGTCGAGAGTGGAAGTAAAAACTAAACCAAGAAGATTAGAAGTGAATAAACCTAAAGAAACTAAACCTAAATATAACTGGACTCGTCTTTCCTCTCACAGTACGTATATCTGTTATACTCAATAAGCAGTGTTAATTTCTGCCTGTTATTAGATTTTCAAACTTGAACAACAACACAGTTTATCATTATCCCTAATAATTTTTGTTAACGGCTCAAAATGAAGGTGACAAATGTTTTGTTTTCTCACCAGAACTAGTTTTAAACCTATTGTAGGTCTTCAAGCTCACAAAATAAACGATTTCTGCAGACAATGCTGCCAAATTCTAATACAAATAAATCGCTTGCATTCATTTTCCTTTTGTTTTTATTAAATTCCTTGCTTCGTCAAAAACAAAACAAGGCCCAGCTGTTTCCTTGGCGCTTAAGGCTAAGTTCTTACAGGCAAATAAAATGAACAAAATTTTAATGAAAATTTCGTCTAAATAGCCATGCAATAAAAAAACTTAAAGTGCAAAAATATAGAGCTTCGTGCGGGATCCGTCAGCATTTCGTGAGTAAACAAGGGGATATTTTTTAAAACCGGTATATTTTTTAGATGGTAAATTCAAATGAAATGAAAACAACTTTTTCTGATAGCTGACTGGAATTCCAAGAACCAAATTTAAATTTTTATTAATAAAAAGAAATTTGTTGAAAGGAAAAGAAAGAAGCATATATATGGGTGAAACATGTTCTTCTCAGAGTGGCACAGTTGGGTCGATGTGACTCCGGTGCATTCAACAAGGACCAAGAGAAATCGAACATACATAAACGAGTATTTGCACATTTTAAAATGTAACTCTTTAGAAACTAAGAAATTAATGCTTTCATTAAAATAACTTTGTATATCTCAATGATTTTCATAATGTTTCTCTCAATGTAAATGTTAATTGATTTAGATTTAAGAATTATATTAAATCTTTGTAACTATATATTTTTGTGACTAGTGCCCTAATCATACGTTTTTAATAACTTGTAGCACTAGGAAGTAAGTAAGTAATAAATAAATAACAACAAATTTGAAAAAAAGGCTCAACAAAACCATTAACCGAAGAAGATAAGTAGAATATTGTTCTAAAATAGCTGCAATTAACTGCTTTGTAAGTCAGTTCATTTTTATGTACATGCATTATTATCGGGCGTTCTTACATTCTTATTCCACCAAATTTGTATCAAAATTTGTCTAACAGCTTGCCTGAGTGAACTTAGCTTAACGCAATAACTCAACATTTTGCTAACGTAAACACCAGAGCAGCAATGTTATTATTACTTCCAGTATCTAATTACTTTTTATTACAATAAACGCGATTAATTAAATAATGGAAAACAATCATTTTAGAAAGCGTAATTGTAACTTGAAACAACGATTATTCTATGATTATTACAAATTGTTAATACTTTTACAATTACGTGAATAATTGCACATGTAAAGAGGGATTATTTAGTAATTGAGCTTCAAAAGTTGAATTATTCATGTAATTGTTGGTGAAAATTATGATTCAAACATATATCAAACTTAAATTATTATTTCTTTTTAATATGCCCATGTAATTAAAACCATTTACCCTGAAAATGTGGCTTGTTTATATTTAGTTGAATAATTACCGTCAATATTGGCAAACATTCCAGTTTAAATTCACAAATAAATGAATAATATCACATTTCAAGCACAATTACTCAATAATTCCTCGTTACCGGCTTAAGTAATTGTAAAAGTAATTACATTTTGTAATATTCATACTTGTAATTTAAAGTAACAATTATATTAAAGATGTGTAAACAGGAATGGTTTTAATTATCTGAAAAATGGTAATGGTAATTGTAATTGTAGTTTATAGCACCTATTCTTAGTTATTGTTTCGATAACGATATCGATAGCAAAGTCTGGGCATTGTAAGTGTTGCATAAGATTCGATAGAATTTTAAAAAACTTAAACTAAAACATACAAACATTTTTGGAAAATATATAAATTTTAAGATAAGTTTGCTCTTTCAAATGAACAGAAAACTAAAAGGTTTATTTAAAAAAATGAATACAACAAGACCACAGTTCAGTAATTCAGTCCAAAAATAAACCAATTATCTACCTATTTTACGGTATATTGCTAAAGCATATTTTCGAAAATAATACACTCCAGACAAAGTGGAACAAATCTTACTTAAATGATTATGGAACAAAATCAAATATGACGAAGTCAACGCTAACAAATGCAGAGAATTTGATTTAATGAATTTATATTAAAGTTCAGCCATACGCCTCTGCCAAACCAAAAGGAATTTAAGCAACAAACAATTTACAAAAAAAAGGCACTTTTAGTCAAGTGAACTGTCCCATGATGAAAACACATCTCGAACATTTTTAAAAAAAAAATCATCAAGTGTCTGCTCGAATTACTGAAGTGGGTGAAGATATCTGTAAGCGGCTCTGGGGATACTTAAAGCTTTAAATTGCAGAAAAATGTATGGTAAAAAAAGGCGGCCACAGCCAGAACAAATGTGCAATCACAAATAGAATTTATAGACAACTACTTTGCCAGGAAGTGATGAGTATGTTGTAGCTAAGTTCTTCTAGTAAAATGGAAAACAACACAGAAATATATATTTTTTCCCAAAAAAAGGAGTTCAATTGGAAAGCAAGAGACCTTTGAGAAAGCTGAGCGATGGGGAACATATGCAATAATAATAAAAAGAAAATAAATCTATCTATTCAATGATTTCTAAACGCCGTTCGCATATTAGTCTATTTATGGCAAATCTTACAGAGCATTTTTATTGATGTCAAATCTTAATAACCACACGTAAGTTGGCAAAATATGTACACTTAAAAACCAATTAGCATACAAATCACCCTTTTCAAACGTTGTGGCCGCTTATAGACTTAATCAAATTACATTCAAAATTAAGCTAACTTTTTTTGGTAAAGAAGAACGCTTCAAATGTGTATACAATTTCGAAATGAATTTAATTCCCAACTATTAAAAACATAACCATAATTGTGTCTGTTGGATTTTGTTTACTTTTTAGCCACACCAAAAGTTTTCACATGTTGTTTATGTTGCACATGTAATTAAGAGTAAAATAGATTTGCAAAATAAATTTGGAACTGGAATATGCCAAGCTTAAAGTTTGGCATCAAATTAAATGAAACTACACTTTTGTCAGTTCATAAAATTCTCGGAAATGTCTGTGGCTTTTAGTGCGTTTATAAAGTATATAAAGTCAGCTTATGTTTCAGGCAGTTCTGTTTTAATTTTAAGGAAAAAGCATAAACCAACCGCAGCGATATTCGTGGCAAGAGTTTTACAGAAAAGAGATTAGATGATAAAGTTCTTGAATTTGAATTTGTGGAAAAGCAAGGGTATTCCAACGTCGTTGAGCCTTTCCACTTGTTTTAATTAATGAAGACATACGAGTTAGCACTCTAGTAGTCCTGCGTAACTTTTTCAAAACCAATTTAATTTTATTTCATCTAGTGTGACTTCATTAATAAGACTCGGTGTGTGTGGGTTTTATGTGTGAATCAGCCGGGGCTGTGCTTGTGTGTAATTAGTACTTAATTAATGTGAAAATCGATTATATAGCAAATGAACTTTGCACTCACCCGAGCAGAGAAGCACACAAAGTCAATTATACACACATATTTTTGGGGATAACAATTAGACACAAGGCAAGGACCTAGAATGTTGGGCGCGGCCAGGCTGTTTGCATGGGCGTGCTAAGCCAGCAGATTAATCATTAGTAAGTGCAAAATGTAATTAAAATAAATCAGCAATTAAAGCTCAAATATGTAGAACAAAAGGAGCGTTGCGGCTCATTAGTTGATTTGCTCTAAATTTGCATTAGAGAAGCATATTGATGTAAGCATATGTGAATTCTATAGAAACTGAAAGCTTTGTGCCACACAAAGTGAAGGATGAAAGGATAATTGTGCTGAAGTCTCAGCAATTAAACAATCAAATCAATCAATTTGAACTCAATTATTTTATGAAAATTGTTTATTTTCTTGGCTTGGAATAGCATATGAAAATTATTTAAGAATCATTTGTATTTGCTTTCTAATTGGAACTGGTTTCAAAATTCAAAGTTGATGAACCTAAGCGGGCTACCACTAAGGAATAAGAGGAAGGGCAACTCCACTGAAGACCAACAAGATTTCTCACTAAGACTACTTTTCTGGCTCTATTTTTCTATGACAGCTATACTTTATAGATGTCCGATTTTGACTAAACTTGGTGGAATCATGGGAAAGCATAGCAAACTAAGAAATACAAAGTTTGAAAACGATCTCTTTGAAAACAAAAAAGTATTTCTCACTAAAACTAGTTTCTCGACCGATCATTCCTATGTCAGCTATAACCTATGATCAACCGATTTTGACAAAACTTTGAAGAATTGTGTGATAGCTTATAAAATAAATATTTTCTAATTTTAAAGAGGTTTACATTAAAAACAAAAAGGTTTTGCTTACTAAGACTATTTTTCTAACCTTACTTTTCTATGGCAGCTATACTATATAGATGTGCCATTCCAACCAAACTTGGCAGAATCAGGGAGATGCATTGAAAACTAGTAAATACGAAGTTTGGAGACGTTTGCATTCAAAACAAAAAAGTTTTTCGACCGATCGTTCCTATGGCAGTTATATGTTATATTCATCTGATCCGGCGGGTTCCGACATATGCGCAGCGTATTTGCACTAAAAGACTTCGTGCAAAGTTTGATGAAGATTGCTTTAAAACGGACGGAGAAAATCATCGTCATGTTGATCAAAAATATATATACTTTATGTGGTCGGAAATGCTTCCTTCTATGCGTTACAAACATCTGGACAATTTTAATACACTTTCTGCAAGGGTATTAACATGATGGCAAGGGCCATGAGTAATAATCTTTGAATTCATAGTGCACTTTTTATCAAATTTAAATTTTTTGTGTACTTTTATTACATCAAAACGCATTGAACTTATAATTTTCCATACATCACATGTCCGCCCTATTGCTCACCTATTTACACAGTATTAAGTTGAACTCGCCTCGATAGAAAAAAAATTAAATTGGTTACACATTTGTTGTTTTGTAACATTTTCATTAGTTTTTCATTGCAAGCTTCATTGTTGTTTCATCCAACAATGTTTTCTGTTTAAAAACCAAATGTCTGCACTTTTGATTTTGATGACTTATGTTAAAAAGTTGCCAACCAACCCTACAGCTCTGTACTTTTTTTTGTTAATTTCCGAATTAAAATTGAAAACTTTTTGCTTACTCTGCGGGGGCTTATACTCGGACTTGACCTTGGTCTTGACACGAGCAAAAACAGAATTATTTTACAATGTGAAACTTTGGTTTCTGCTGTGCAACCAAAAGCGGCATTGTTGGTCTTTGTAAGTTGCAAGCAAAAATGTCTGCACTGTAAAATCAAAGACCAAAATAGTGGATTATGCACAGAAAAAGAAATTTTAGTTAAACGGGATTAAATCAAACCCAAACGATGTCAGAAGTTGGTCAATCTCGGAGAGAGGGCTTGACTTTGGCTCGAAAAATTGGATTGATTTTAGCTTTCTAACATTTTCACTTTCTACATTTCAATTGGTAAAGTCAAAAATAAAAATTGGTAATATCAACTATTTTTAGCCAAAAATATAAATTGCGGATTTCACAATATTTTTGTCTGTTTTAGCTACACTCAGAAAACTTAATTGCGACTCAAATAACCTTAAATTAGTGTAAATCTGGCCCAAAAATTACGCCAAGGAAATCTTAATTTTTAAGGTAATTTTTACCTTAGTTTAAGGCAAAAAAAACTGCCTAAAAGTTGGAAATTTTGTACGTAAATGTACGGTGAAATACTGCTCTAAAATTTTGAAACTTTTTTCCCCACAATTTAGAAGTATAAACCAAAAAAGAAAGTACCCTGTGGGAGGTTGTTTTACAGTTCTTTCTTTTGAATAATTTATACAAACTTTTATTACGACCTCAAGTCAACTTAATATAAGGTCACTTTTCCTTAACGCTCGTAATGCCATTGTAAGCTTTAAGCTGTAAACAAGCCCAGTATCTCAGATATAACAAAGGGACCATAGAACGTGAGGATTGTGACTGCGAGTCCCACTGCAGGCGTATTTATTTTTATACCCTTGCAAAGTGTATTATAATTTTGCCCAGAAGTTTGCAACGCATAGAAATATTCATTTCCGACCCCATAAACTGTATATATTCTTGATCAGGGTGACGAGCTGAGTCTATTGAGCTTTGTCCGTCCGTCTGTTTGTCTGTCTGTCTGTTTCTACGCGAACTAGTCTCTTAGTTTTGAAGCTATCGAGCTGAAGTTTTGCACTGAGTCTTCTTTTTGCTGCACACTACTAATATGTAGGAGTCGACCGGATCGGATGACTATATATGAGATATAGTATAGCTTCCATAGGAACAACCGGTCGGAAAACTAGTTTTAGTGAGAAAAATGTTTTTCTTTTCAATGGAAACGTATCCAAACTTTGTAATCGTAAGTTTTCTATGTTTTATTATAATTTCACCAAGTTTTATTAAAACCGGACAACTATATGGTATAGCTGCCATACAAAAGATAGGTCTGAAAAACAGTCTTAGTTTGAAAAACTTTTTTGATTTTAACGGTAGCATCCTGCAATTTTGTATTTGTTTGTTTCACATAATTTCACATAATTTTGCCAATTTTTTGGCAAAATCGGATGACTATATCTCATAGCTCCGATACGAACGATCGGTCAAAAAATGGGAAAAATAGTATTTTTTTAAAATATTTAAGCGAGCACTTGCAAAGGTATAAAAACTTCGGCACAGACGAAGGTAGCTTGGCTTTCTCGTTATTTATAAAAAAAGAAAATAAAAATATACAAAATAAAAATTCTGAGCCACGCGGCTTGTTCACCGCTTCTTTCCATCGGAAAGCTTAAACTCAACTATCTTTACATTGGTTTAGGAAAAGCGACCTTATATTTAGATGACCCTTTCCTCAAAAAAAACTGACTAAAATTTACTGATTTAGTTTAAAATCTTGCCACTCAGGCAAGAAGTTGCTTTAAAATTTAAATTAAATGCAACTTTTCTTTTTAGGAACTTCTTTACCTTAATCTAGCCATCTCTTTTGTTTAATTATATGAATAAAGGTTCAAGCCTCTCTATCTTTTTCGATTCTCCTTGCTTAAATCACTTGATAGTCGTATTGGCATTTGAATTCTACTTAAAAATTCCATTTCACTTTCTGTTATCTGCCATGGCGCATGAACCAATCAACTGCTTTACTATAAATGCTGGCCAACCAAAACTTATCCAGCAGCTGCTGATTACTTTCTTCAAAATAAAACTTTTAACTCTTTCAAAGCATTGGAAAAAGTTTGCTTTTAAAAAATGTTATCCGAAAAGTTTTCACTTAAATGGACCAGGGAATTTAGGCCACTTTCGTGTCGGTGGCCAAGGCACATTTAAATCTCAGCATCAGCGCAGCAAAGTAGGCAACACTTTTTTCCACTCACAGCAACAAAATAAAATAACGTACAAAATGTAAAAGAAAATTAATACAGACATACAAAAGGAAAAAGAACTGGCACAATTTACCGCAAAAAGCGAGTGAAACAAACAAACAGCCACCGCATCTCATCATAATCAAGAAAATACCAAAACACTCGCCTCAAACAAGTCGGCTATCTGATGGCAAACAAAACGAAACATAAATGCAAATGGTAAATTACAAACGGCAAGAAATTATTATGATTATGTCCCCCCTCCTTCCTCCCACCACCATAACTTCATACAAAAGTGTGGGGCCAAGCATGAATTTTAAATAGGACACAGAGGCAAAGCCAACTTTTTCAATGAAAATGTGCGTACAATTAAAAGTTTTCACTTGCCTCGCAGCGAGCCGCCGAGCGTTGGCCGTGTGTGTACTTTCGCTTGGCTGGCGGTCGAGACCCGGCGGTGAGTGAATTAGCGCGCGTTAATTGTTTTCTAAATGAAGCCGCAGACAAAATGAACATATCATCAGCCATGCGTGCGTCTTATTGGGCAGCCAGCGAAGCGAGAGCATCCAGCGAGCGAGCAAACAGACAAACAGACGCGTAACTCGAAATGCCGGCGCGAAAAGCAAAACTTTGGCTAAGCGCTGAGCGAAGCGGCCACGACAAAGGACATCTACGTTATGAGCGGCTTGCCAACGTACGTAAGCTTGAAGCCGTACGAGCCGCCAGCTCTGCTCTACTCGGCTCGGGAGTGCTCGGCTAACGGGCATACCCGTTCGTTGAATGTGTGCGGCAACTGTTGCTCTTTTTTCAAGTTTATTGGCTCACAAGTGTCAAGGGAAGTATGTATTAATGGCAACGTGTTGCAAAAAGCAACACGCGGCATTGTTGGCAGCAGCATTGAATCGGCTTTGAATCAGAAATGGTAGTTCCGTAGCATGTGGAAATAGTAGTAGATATTAATGCTTATTTTTGGAAGTGGGACTTAACGTGGCCAGATTAAGGCAGATTTTAATAAGAGATTACAAGGCCGCAGTTACAGAAGTATTTTCAAATAATTTACGAGGGTGGGGTAATAAGTTAATGGATTAAGTACAACAGCTTTACTCTTTTTATTAAGTAATTCTGGGGAAAATCTCTTTTTCTGCTATTAATGCAAGCGACATTACACAGATTAATTGTCAACTGCTTTCCGGGAAATCAAATAACAATGTGGATTATGGTGGGTGTTCTTTGGAATCAACGTGACCTTGACAACTGGAAAATACTTGTTAGAGATCTTGAATCAATTCACAGTCAAGTTGAGACCGCATAACAATATTTCACTTTCTAAGTTTTTGTATCAGAAGAAGTCTATTTCTCTTAAATACGTGGTCCTTCGAGCCGGATGACACGTCATGGCCACTTTTATGTCATCATCAGGAGTTAGCAGCGACTACTCTATAACTTAGGTACTCAGAGTATATTAAGTAAGTGCAAAAGTGTATATAACAACCAGAAGGAAATATCTGACTAGCATTTGTGACTAGTGCATTAATGTAAAAGGTTATCGTTGTAGCACTAGGAATTAAGAAATTATTAAATAAATAATTAAAATCTACAACCCTATGCAGAAAGAACCATAATATGATCTGGGGCTCAATGTTATATTTTCTAATATCAATGAAATGACGATATTTTACTCATGAAAATGATTGAAAATTAACTTGCTGCAAATAATATCATTATTTTGTAAGATTTATGTAACAAAATTAGAAAATATATTGGAAATAACAAATTAAACTTCCTGTACAACTTGCCTTTCACGCTGCTTTTTTTAAGTAGGTGTTTTAAATTATTTTCGAGAGTCAGAAATCCACAAGTAAATCAAATTCCATAATTTTTGAACTTTACCACTCCCTGACTGGGTATCAAACTCAGAACCTATTTCACTTAACACGAATGGAACGACGTCTTGCTGTGGGTAAGAACCAAATTGTAAAAATATACAAAAATGGATCACAGTCGTTTACTATTTTGTTTTATAAGAATTAATGCTAGTTTGCTGGGCAACAAACAAACAAGTGCAAAAAATTTAGAAATATTTATAGAACCTGTGGAAATACCAAAACAAAATGAAAAAAAAAACTGATTTTCAATTTTTGAATGATTGGAATATGTGAATCTCTTGAATCTGATGAGCTCTTGATAATAGGAAGAACATTTTCAATTTATGACAATGATGTATGCTCTTAATTCAAGAATGAGCAATCTTGAAATGCTCAAATTCAAGATTGCTCTTGATTCAAGAACTATTCTGCTTGATTGAAACTGTTGGATCAGGAAAAACGGGATCAAAAATGCCTACTTGGATTAAGAATTTCGTTCTTGGATCAGAATAAGATTGTTCATTCTTATCGAACTTCTGACCTCGAACATTCTTGTTCTTAGTATGAAATATTCTATTTTTTCTCTGAGCGTATTTATATGTAAATATGTATTTATAGAACATCATTATAGCACATCCCTTTCAGGCAAGGCAACAAAAAGAATGACGAAATTTGCAATTAGAATCAGTACAGTCCCGACGCCAACTTCGAAGAGTGCACGACGAAAAAAGAACAGTTTTCGTAGTGGCACTCTTTACCGCAAGCTATGAACATCGTTTTTGCCTTTTTCAATTCGCACTATATAGTTGTCCCTTTTTGATATGAGAAACTCTGTGTGTTTTTCTGCTCTTAGATTTTCGATGTCTACTTTGATCTGAAATCAAGTCATTGGGGAATTTCTCATATCATAATGATTTCTCATATTAATTTAACATTTTTAGTATCAATGTTATGATATAGCATCATACTGCTATTAAAGTATGTTAATAAAATTAGATTGGAAGACTTAGTCAATATTTGATCGTTATTTTTTTGTGTGTTTGACTGCTGATCAACGATAAGATACCACCCTTCAATAAATAATCAGACGGTCACACTTCATTGAGTTAGTTTACATTGTTTGCATTGTGTTTTGTTTAGATTTAAATTGATTGACCTAGAGACCAGAACTCAGGGGCAATGCCTTAGTTGTGGGGATGGCTCATATTGTGATAATGGGTTCATTCATTCATCCAGTATTGAGCCCATTTTGCTGGGATGGGTGTCGGAAAAATTGCAAGCAATTTGGTGGCTTTTACCCAGTTAAATTCAATCAGCTGTTTAGCCAGTCAAGGTTGCGTCGTCACGATTTGTACGCTGAGTATGAACGAAAGCCTTTATGTGACAGGTAGTGCCATTTAGAAGACGAAAGGTACTTATTCCAGACATATTTATTTGACGATTTTAATCGTTATTTTTTACGATGTCCTGCTCTGCCCCCTGAATAGAAAGCTTTCGATTCTCATTTAAAGATATGGCCATTTACTTTCAAGAATGGATTCTAAAACTGGTTTCTAGGTTAAGTTCTAGCCATTAATTTCAATCAACAAGTCTGGCAACGCCACAATTCTCACGAACACAAACACAAATAGACGGGCACTTTATGTTTATGCTCGTGTTTTATTTTGTTGTTATTGCCATAAACAGGAAATACCGAGAAACACACCAGGCACAAACACACACACACACACATGTATGTATTTGTGCACGTGTTGCGGTTTTTTGTTGGACTACCGTTAGAACGACAGCTGTCTACAGCGAGTTGATCGACCGAGCGGGTCCTGGGCCAGCCATAAAAATGCGAACAAATGAAATTAAAGCAGCGTCAGCCAACTGCAGATGTTTTCACTCCTCCAAGGCATGCAAATGGCAGCACTGCTGGACACAGAGCGGCGGCCTAGCTTACGCCCGGGGGCAACTCAATAAGTTGTAATTTTCTTGGTGTTTTATGTGCCCAACGACGTCGACGACTGCGACAACGGAAATTGAAGATGAAAGCAAACCAGATGATAGCACGCACAGCACAGGAGCATCTTAAAGGAAGCAAAGGGAGCAAATGGAGCAATCCTAGGGAGGGGGCTGGGGAATGATTGATGGCTGGAAAATCGAACACAAAAGTGCTGTGCTGATGGTTTTCCAAAAAAATCAAATATTAATTAGTTTCTCAAATATTCAATACCAACAAATGTAGGTCAATTCGGTTGTAGTTAATGGGTCAATGAACATTATGGCGCTCATCAGTGTCGCATATACACATCAAATCCACTCATCCAGACCAGAACTTACCCATCTCCCAGTTTCAATGTGTGCGGGGTCGGAGGAATGTAGAAATCTCGTTTGTTTTGCATTTCGAAACACTTGCGCGTGGCGTCCGGTTAGTTTTAACCAAAACTACAACAGAAAAAAAACTCAAAAACTACTCACACACGCACACACACACACACACACATGCATGTGTGCATACGAGATATTTTATAAATAACGGTAGTTCCTTGCGTAAATGTATAGAATCTCGCGCGCGCACTTCACTTGGCCACGTTGTGCACAGACCAAAAACAATCCAGGCACTGAAACTGGCACCGAAACGACATCCCCAGCATATCCTGGGCACATACATATACGTCGACTGCGACTGCGAAGCCACTGCGCTGCTCCATTGACTCATATTCCCCCAAGTCTGGCCCAACCAATTTCAGGTGAAGCGGCTGCGGCGGCGGCGGCGACGGCAGCAGCAACAAACTTTGTCCGGGGACAGCGAAGGGTGGGCGCTTTAACTGTTGCTCCAACAAAATGGAGAGCATAACAGCTCGCTCTCGTTCTTGGTCTCTCTCTCTCACTCAATCTCACAACGGTGTTGCTGTGCTGCGTGTACGCTTTAAAACTGTTGCGCCTGGCCCTAGTTACTTGTATTAACCGCAATTCTCTGGAATTTCGATTTGTAAAAGCTTTCGTGGCATAGTTTCTAATGGAGCAAAGCTTTTACGTTACTTTTTACTTGGCGTGGGTGTTTGTTTATATTTCTCTTCATCGCCGAGCATGTGTTCAGCCACACATCCATACATACTTACATACCTACTAACTTATACATATGTATGTATATGGCGGCATTTCAAGCAAAGTTTTTGTTTGGCCGCCTGAAAAATGACGTCGCTTGACCTATCCTTCACATGTTTGCTTGCTTGGTGGCCTTTTCTTGTTTGGTGGGCCCAGACCACAATGAATGAGTTAATTTCATGTGGGTTTTTTTTTTTTAAATTGAAGCTCATTTTTTGTGTACCCACACAACCTTGAAGAACTTGTTGAAATTGCTTCTAGCTTCCTTAAAGTTCTGACTCATTAGTTAGCTTCGAAAGCCCAGAAGGCTGATTAGAAAAAAAAAATTTGCATATTTTTTTTGTGGTTTTGTAAACAAAAGAGCCAAAAACGAATAAAAACAGGGGAAGAAAATATAACACAAAAATAATTAATTAGTGGAATCGCTCTTGAAATTGGGCTACAAACATAACCACAACACCAAATAAGCACAGTGGTGGAAGAATTATGTTTGTTTGTGTGAAATGAGAATTGGCGTTGTCTTGGAAATGAGTAATTGAACAATATTGAGTTGTTCACTTAACTCAAAAACTGTACATGTTCCTCTTTAATTGCTCTTTTTTGTTCAGTGAGTGTCAATCACTCACCCTTGTTCAGTTCATTTTGCAAAACAAGTACAAAAATGTGCTTTCAAATTGTTGAGAACAACTATTTCTGAAATGAGCACAGTTGCACTTAACTCAGCCACCGCACAGAAAAGTTTAAGTAGCCATTGAAAAGTGGTTTTTCTCAGAAGAGACTTTTCCCATCTTCCAGACGAATTGGTTTCTTATAGACCCGAAATGTCCCGAAGAAAGATATGTATGCAAAATGGCTAGATGCGTTACTTACTGAAACAATAGCATTCTTGTCTTCCGCTGTAGAAAATGTAAGCGTTTGCAGACAGACAGAAAAGGCAAACAACACACAGCAATGGGCATTTTTGGGCTTTCCATTGTGTTCTCTTGTGGCTTTAGAATTTGGTTCTATCATTTGTGTTGGTGACTACGCGAGCATTTGATGCTCTGGGTCACTTTTGCAATAAACAAAGGTTGGTAAAGTTGATTTAATTACAAGTGATGTCTCTGATTCTAAGGAATACGGGCGGACGGGTGTCACATCTTCATCGAAATAAATGAGATTCCCCAGAATGTGAGATACATATACAACTTTGCATCAAACTCAACCCAATTTTTGTCTCCGGTTGTGATTGAAATTTTTCTTAAAAACCGTTACTTTTCAACTCACATCCAGAATTGTCGTTTTTTAAAATTTGTTCTTGAAGTGAGACCAAGTGGAAAACTCCGGCTAAGGACTGTTTCTTGAGTGCTCTCGACCTGTTTTTGATACCGATTATGCGCATCTTGAGTCTAATGTTCTTGTATACTGTATCGAGCTGTATTGTATCAATTTGCAAGCTGAGAGCTTAGTTTAACATTGATTGAAATTTTTCAAGATCGATTCGCTCTAATAATATGAATCGTTCATACAAAATTCTAGCATAAAATGTTATAAAATCAAGCAGTTTATTCAAGAACGAATCACTTTGCTTTAATTTTAGTGTAACTGAATGGTTCAAGGAATTTGAATGGTTTTACACAATCCCAGAGGATATTGCCCTAAAAAGTATGCTATGAAATTTGAAAAAACTGGCTCCAAGGTTTAAATCTAAGGCAGGAAAGAAATAAAATGCCAAACAAATTAAAATGTAATTAATCATTGAGCCATTCAACCAACCGCCAGCCCGCCCACAACCTCTCCGTCTCCCCTTCTACCCCCTTGGAAACCCCAAGCCCCCAAACAGCACGTGTTGAACGACCTATGACAATGTTCTGTCGTTCCCCTTTCGTTTGGCAATCATGACGGTTGCTGCCTGCCAAATGTCTGCCAATTAATTACAAAACGCATGAGAGAGCAGATAAGAGGGTTGCCCATTAAAGAAGTTAAGTTGGCGCCAACACAGGACCCAGAAATGGTAGCCCGGCAACGGGAACAAACAACCGTACAACAATGATGGGCCATGTGAGCAATTAACACTTTTTACAGAAGAAGTTGGCACCTGTGCGACGACATCAGCATTAATTGATTGCTTTAAAATTATGTGAGGTATTTTGGTTCTTTCAATAATTCTTTAATTTTAAGTTGATTGCATTATTGCAAATATTTTGTCCCTTTATTTGCCACAGCTTTTTCGTTGATTAATTGAATTGAATTATTTGTATTGGTTTTTCCCTGGAATTGTCAATTATTGAGTTAAAGACATACATTTTAATCAAGTCCCGGGAAGGGTTAACCCATCCGTGAGTAAAACTGGTCAAGCAACACAATTGACAAAATGAATATTTAATATGTGCCAAAGTCCTTCTCCGAGGGCGGCCAAAAATTGGCTCACTTTAATACAAACGCAAACAAACAGAAAGCGGGCGATTCCAAGAATTTTGTTGGCATTTGCGTACTGCTGGCGTCTGTGCGGTTGTGTGGGTGTTTGGTCTGGATGTGCGTAACTGTAACACCAAGGGTGTTCCAATTTGGCTACCATCTCTTATTTGGCTTAATCCTCTGCCCAGCGGCAGGCAGGCAGCAGTGAAGGACGTGTTCGTGCGTTTTGTTACATATTACACACATTGTGCCAGCCATTACTTCTTTCATTTACTCGATTTTCGTGCCTTTTATCCTTTATTGTTGTTGGCTGAAGTGCCGTTATCATTTGTCGGTTTATTTTGCGCCATATGTGACTGGAAGGTTCTCGGTGCCCGGTTTCGGTACACAAGCACACACAGGCAAAAAAAATGTTCCCCCCCAAACAATGCCACAAAAAGTTACATAAAATTAAACAAATTAAGCGTGTTGAATGGACTTATTTCAATTGAAAATTGTGCTGTCATTTGAAATTAACAGCTATTAAATGGCAAAATTGGGCATTGTTAGAGGGCAGGAGTAAGGCTGCGGTTATGGAGGGGAATGTAGTGGGGTAAGAATGCTGGGTTAGCCCTGCGTTTGAAGTCGACTCACACCTCCTCGCGATGCACCGGCTGCTGGCTAACTTGAGCGGCGAATCCCACCTAGGGTTAGCAGGATTGGACCACCCACCCACCACCTTAAAGAATACTTCATCAAGGAAGGCTGCTACAACAATCAATCGATTTCTCAACTTTTTATTTATTTTCGGCTTATAAGTGTCGATCGGAATATGCTTTAAATTTGTATACCCTTGGAGAGGGTATATGGAAATTGTCCAGATGTTTGTAACGCATAAAAGGAAGCATTTCCGAACACATAAAGTTTATATATATTCTTGATCAGCATGACCCGCTGAGTCGATTAAGCCATGTCCGTCTGTCCGTCTGTTTTTATGCTATCTCCTCCGTCAGTTTCAAAGCTATCGCTACCAAACTTTGCACGAAGTCTTCTGGTACTAATACACTGCACATTTGTCGGAACCGGCCGGATCGGATGACTATAACATATAGCTGCCATAGGAACGATCAGTCGAAAAATTAGTTCTGATGAGAAAGCCTTTTTTGTTTTAATGAAAACGTCTCCAGACGCTGTATTTACTAGTTTTCAAAGCTTCTCCATAATTCTGACAAATCGGACATATATATAGTATAGCTGC
Organism: Lordiphosa andalusiaca; assembly: GCA_035044965.1. NCBI lineage: Eukaryota > Metazoa > Arthropoda > Insecta > Diptera > Drosophilidae > Lordiphosa > Lordiphosa andalusiaca. The sequence continues at coordinate 1,334,317 of JAWNNM010000342.1, forward strand.
CAAAGAAAAGAAAGGTGGAAAAAATAGTCTTGGTCAGAAAAACTTTTTGTTTTCAATGAAAACCTCTTTAAAATTTGCGTATATTTATTTTATAAGCTTTCACACAATTGTTCAAAGTTTTGTCCAAATCGGATGAGTATAGGTTATAGCTGCCATATGAATGATCGGTCGAGAAACTAGTTTTAGTGAGAAAGACTTTTTTGTTTTCAAAGAAAACGCCTTCAAACTTTGTATATCTTAGTTTGCTATGCTTTTCCATAATTCCACTCAGTTTGGTTGAAATCGGGCATCTATATAGTATAGCTGTCAAATAAAAGTAAAGTCAGAAAAGTAGTCATTTTAAAAAAAAACTTGTTTGTTTTTAGTGGATACTTCAAATTAGTTTAAAAACGTGCTGCAAGGGTATACAAATTTCGGCCGAGCCGAAGTTATCTTTCCTCTATTTTTAATTTTAAAATAAGGGTTTGCAATATTTTATTGATTTATCGATATTTCTGATTGACGATAAAAACTATATCGATATGAAATTTTTTGTGCCGATATGTGGATATTGCTATACTTTTAAAAACGATAAATCAAAAGAAACAAAAAATATTATTTTCAAAAACTTCACTACTAGTAGTAGTTTAATTTCAAAAAACCAAGTCAATGATATCTTAAAGATATGCTAAGTTAACGATCAGATAGAACGACCACTTGTACTGGACATTGGCAGTCGTATGGTGTAAAGTTTACACTGTAAACGTTCTCTAATAACTTTTTGGTTTTTGTGTGAACTATAGAAAACAACAATATTATCAATATATAGACTTTTTTAGACGATATACATCAAATATCGTTATTGAAAATACATATTGATTTTATATATGATTGATTTTGATATATTGAGAAAAGTCGACAAGCCTGGTTCAGATACAATATTTTTAATTTTTATTTCAAAATGGAGGAAGAACGGTTGCGTGAAAAAGTCAAGCACGGGTGCATTTTAGGCGTATCGATAACAATGCAAAAAAGCTCCAATCAAATGCAAGTAAGTGTTGGCCACATAGAGAGTGATATATTGCTTAGGTGGCAAAAGTTTTGTATCTTTTTTAAGCTTAATGAAGTTTTTATTTCAGCTGAATGGAAGTTCACTCACGCGACCACCTCTAGCTTATAATAAAGTTTGAGCAGGGTAATAATCACTTTCCACATTTAATGTGGGTTAAACAGGCTCTAAAACTGTCATTAAATTAATCAAATTTATATTTCTTCCATATTATCAACCTTTTGTAACAACAACTTAGCAAGTTTTTCTTTCTGTGCACATAAAAGTGTTCTAATTCTGTACTTTTTCCATTGGGACGTGTATATTATATGTAGGTGCGGCGAAGCACTTACCAAATGTTCGCTGCCAGCGAGATGACCTGCCACAGTTAAACTTGCTATGCATTAACCACCATGCGTTCTTTGACCTTTGCCCTCAGTCATTATTCATCTGAATTTATGCGAGTTCCATAAATGTTGTTGGATAGGTATTTGCTCAACCTACACGTGGTTAATAACACGGGGCAGCTTGGTCATTGGCCATCAATCAACAACAACATGATTGTGAGCGACAAAATCAAAAGTTTCATTGCATAATTTGGGGAAGCTACTGCAAAACGCAGCTCTGACTATTCGTATCTCTAGTTAATGCCTATTTGGACTTAATTTAAATCCTAGAAAATTCAGCCTTGTGGCTTAGGTTAGGCGGTCAGGGTTTTATGGATCCCTTAAATTGAACCATGAACCAAACGTTTCAAATATTTAACCATCCGAACCTAACCCTAAGCCGGACGGAATCCATTTACAAAACAATATTCATTTAAATCAATTTCTTATAAACATTTATAACTTTCGTACGGATCAAATTGTTTTATTGTGGAGAATCTTTTTAATTGATAATTAAATTTGCCACCAAATTCGATTTTGAGAAAAGTAGGTCAATTTGGAATCCAATATATCCTACATTTGTGCGCGAAGGCGAGGATTTATTGCTAAATTTAAAGGCCTTCGCATGATAACAATTAGGAATATGGTCCATTTGTCTACTGATGGTCGATTTTTGTAGCTTGGAAACGCTTTCCTGAAAAATAATATATCAAAATTTTGACCGAAGATAGAGGCAAAAATCTGCCAACTATCTAACAATCTATGTTTGTATGAACCCAGATTCGAACCAAGGAACCTTAGGATTGCTAAGTACACGAACCGATTCGAACCTCCGAAGGTTCTTTGGCATAGATTTGAAGATCTCAAGAAAATCAGTAACCCCGTAGTACTCTTGGAACAATCAGTTTACTACAAATTTCAAACAAAGCTTTAATAAGCAATTAGAGATATTAAATTTTCAAAACCAGATTTGGGTTCAGCGTAAGAAACTTGATTAAACCCAATATTTTTTCTTCATTTGAGCTCCAGAACTGAGAACATATGTGTTTTGATATTTTTTTCTAAACACTTTGAGATATAATCCATATTAAGAAAGTTTTAAAAAGGTTTAAACTAGAAAAATTTCAAACTAGTTTAGGGAGCAAACAAAAAGTCAAAACGATATTGTTGGTATTCCTGATAGCGATTGTTGATTTAAATTAGTTTTAAATTTAATTTTTAATACAAAATGTGCAGTGTGCCCAGAGTTGAATCAGCTTTGAGGCTGATTTAGAGTTGGTTTTGTTTTGGGTGTGACCGCTCTTTAAGGGCACTCGAGAAGTTTGTTTCAATTCTGAAGTAAATTTATAAATTTCAAGCTTTGAGAATCATATGATTAAATTTAATTAATGCATTTTAGAATGCGAAGAAAGACCAGCGATCTAAAGTGGACGGAGTCATAACTGCTTCAACTTGATCAAATAGGTTGACGATTCCAAACCTGCTCAATTCTCTTAGAATGCTTTACTTAACAAGTTCTTTCACAATACTATCCTGAGTTGATCTAGCAAATGGCACAAGTGACTGCATTTCATCATAAACTAATACATAAATAAATGAATGGACCATTGTAAAATGCTGTACTTACAAGCCTATATCTAGGAAACTTACAAAAATAGTTTTATTACTTTCGGGGCATGTATTGCTTTCGCGCCTTATTTGATTTAGCGCCAATGTTCAATCTGCAGATTGGTCACACTGGCAGCAGTTCACAAAATCTAAATCAAATCAGTGCTCAAAAGTGCTCGTTCCGTCAAATGATTAAAGTTTAATTTTACAAAATCTAACTTAATTCTAAGACGATTTCACTATTTATTTAAACTGCATTCGAGTTTTGCGTGTTGCCAAATGAACTCAATTGTGTGTCACTGGCTTAAACTGACCAGTGCTGAGGGTCCAGCTAAACTCGATATATCGATAGGCGATACTTTTTGCCATCCCTATGGCGTGTCAGCTGTTCTTTGTTTTGCTTTGATTTGCCATTGTTTTTGTTGTGAAAACCCACGTTTTCCGTTTTCCCCCCATTATCACTTGCTCTGGCCATTTTCTCACATAAACAAAACTATTTTTAGCACAAATTGCCCAAACAATTAAGTGGGCAGCGGCAAGAACAGCAACAACAGAACACTCAACGGAATGCCTCAGTAAGAGTGCCGGCCAGCAGCAGCAGAATGCGTACAGATGTGGATGTGGATGCGGATTGTGTTTGTGGGGTGTGTGTAGAAGACCTGGCGCGCCACTTAGAATTAATTAGATAAAGTGTGTGTACGGTGAAACGATTTATGCGTGCTGCCAAGAATCCCGAGTAGGGTCACAGTCAACAGACACTCGCCGCCGCTGATTAACTTGTTGGCAGCGCCGGAGCGGAGCACACACACAGTAATTGGATGAAAGGACACTCGGCGATGATTTAATTAATCGGCATTTCACAGCGACAAGAAACAAGCGCATGGCCCCACAAATAGCACATGTAAAATGTGAAAGAACAATGGACTGATGCGAACAGTTGTTGCCGATGTCTGCCAAGAAAAAAGGCCAACAGCAACATCAGCCAGCCGCAGCATGCAACAGCCCATCAGCAACAATAAAATTGAGCAATTGGCTAGTGCAGCGTTACGTATACGTAATATTAAAAATAAAGTACGAGGGCCCAGCAGGCACATCAGCCCACAAAACACAGACCCAGCCAATAGACGAGTTGCAGGATGAACAAACGCACCGTCATCATCGCTGGTATTGCTGCCAGCCTGCTTGCCCTAGTGCTGGGAGCCAACTTTTACTTCATGTACTATTTGAACGCCGAGGAGAGCCACCTGGCAAGCGTGCGGGCCCTGGAGAATATGATTCGTCACAAGATGCGCAACCTGAAGCCGGCGTATTTAAATCGGAATCCCAGATTTTTTATGTTTCGCAATAAACTGCTTAAGAACTATAAGCTGGCGACGTACGAGAATGCCAGTGTGCTGTGGGATATAGCCAATTGGGTAAGTAGTTGCGAAGCAATTTAAAGGGGCGGTGAAAAGAATGTGTAATGTGTTGCAGGACTAATAACAGACCGATTGAAATATGAAACCTGAAAAGAAACCCATTGTCAAGTCTAAAATATCGAGGCGGGTCAGAAACAGGGAATAAAACCGAAAGAAATAACGCTTTCGGTCAGTAAAATCATTCCAGTATTCAGTATTCGTTTTGTAAAAAGGAACAGTTAGTCAGCAAGCCCGCAGAGAAGTGAGAGTGTTCAAGCTTATCGATTAAAGTTGCATCTCTAATGGCTGCTTGTGACGGACACTTCATTAGCGATGAGAATGTGACTTGGTGAAGAGTAATGTGTAGGTGAATTTTCGTGACTTCCACAGACGGCAATCAAATATTATGCTAGGTCCTCACCGCCTTGGTTTTGTCATCGACATCACGATTTATCGAAAAGATGCGATAAATTGGCAAATTCGCATTGGCAACATTCTTGCATCCATTGAACAGCTGACTGGGATTTGTTGACATTGTGAAAAGATTCGTTGGTGTAAATAAAATGCATTGAGATGGTGGGTTTCTGTCAAGGGCCTAGTCAGCTTCACAAGAACCCCAACTTCTTGGAACAGCTTTGTCTTAATGTTTCTTTCATGATACATTTTAGCATTAAATAATAAAATAAATTTGCTTTTGATATGAAGTCAGAAACAATATTCAAAAACATGTCGCAAAATGAATATATAAATGAAAAGTGAATTTTTCTAAGAAAAAGCTGTGAACAAGGGGGGGGGGACAACTTTCTGGAGATTTTCTTTTGGTTTTTTGCGTGTAAAGTTTGACAGCTGTTTATTGTTTTTGTTGGTGCTGCCAGCTGTAACGATACTTGACCGATAAGCAAAATGATCGATACCCTGTTATGTCACTACTCGAAAAGTAACGGATGCAACCGCATCCAAAATGGATGCAACTTTGTTGCTACCACTAGCCGCTATGATTTTTGTATGGCGTGAAAGTTGCATCCAACACAAGAATGCAGGAATGCGAGAATGAATGCTGCCGGGCATTAGTGTAATTCCTGAAAGTAATTTGCTTTAGATATTGATTTCGTGGAAGCAATTTAAAAGCAGTTGACAGGATGACCATGATTCCATTTAGATTTCAATAAAACAGAGGCCTGAAACTAAAACTAGTATTTAAAGGTTCTCAAATAAAAATGTTTTCAAGCTTAAAAAATTGGTCACACCAAAATCAAATCATATCGAAAGCAGACCCAAAGCTGATTTCGTGAAAGCAGCTACTTTCCTTACTTTTCTGGGCACACTATACACTTTGTAAAGAACCGATATCACTTTCAAAAATACCACAAATTTTTTGAAAATTTTCCAAATAAATTTTTACAAAAAAAGAATTATATTAAAAAAGAATTATAACAAAATCTTGATTTTGCTACCTTAAAATTAATTTTTTATCCGCAAATCCCTGATAACCCATAAGTAAGCATTAAGAGGCCGTAACACTTATTTCATAGGTTCAAAAATTATCTATCATATTGAATTTAATTTCTTTATCTCATTTGGATCAAAAGTAATGATTTTTGCAACGAAAAAACTCAAATGGCACCACTGTGCGTCGCATGTGATTTTTAATCATCCTCTTCTGCCCAACAATGTTACCAAGACCTCCAATTCCCCCACCATTTCTTGCCGAATCTTAACTTCTATCCCCATCTCTTTTTCGCAGTGGCCCCACGAGAACGAAATCTATCCACTCCATGACTCTTCGATGGGTCAACTTTTGGAGACGTTACGAAAGGAGCCCATCACACGGGTTAGCAATCTTGGACGTGGCACACAATTGAAACTCCTGATGCGCTTAACGCAACAACAGAAGGTCATCTTTAAGCCACAATGGTATCCACGCGATGAGATTATCGAGGGACCCGTCTACAGTGGCAAGGATCGTCATGCGGCCGAGGTGTATGCCTTCTATTTGGGTGCCGTGCTCGATCTGCGTTGGACACCCATTGTGGTGGGACGTGTGGTTAATTTAAAAACCGAGATCTTTGCCCACGGAGATCAGGAACTGCAGAATACCATCAATATTGAGGAGGATGACGAGGGCAATGAGACGTACTGCCTGTATGGCAAGTGCCATTACTGCAACGAGGATGAGACGGTGTGTGGCAATGAGAAGCACAAAATTGAGGGTGTTATCATTTATATAGTGCCTGGACCGTTGGCCAAACGACGTTCACCCTGGCAGCGTACCTACAAGGAGGACAAGAGAGCACCCTGGGAAGATGATATGAGCTACTGCAAGTAGGTGCCCGGCTTTGGGTTTCCAACTCGAAATCTGTGTAATGACTTTTTGCTTTTTGTGTAGAGCGCTTAAGAACAAAATGGAAACTATACGCCTGTTGGATCTAATTGATGTGGCCATTTTTGACTATCTGATACAGAATGGGGATCGTCATCATTATGAGACACGCGAGGAGCGTGTGGTACTGATTGATAATGGCAAGGCTTTTGGTAATCCCAATAAGGATCATCTGGATATACTGGCACCGCTGTACCAGTGTTGTTTGTGAGTCTAAGGACTATTCCAAGCCAACAAACTGATCAAATAAATCCTTCTTTTTTTAAGACTGCGAAAATCTACCTGGGATCGTTTGCAAGTGTTCTCTGGCGGTGTGCTGACCGAGATAATTGATCGACTATCCAAACAGGATGCACTCTATCCGCTCATCACGGACAAACACAAAAAGGGTGTGGAGCGACGTCTATTGGTGGTATATGCGGTGGTGGAACATTGCATGGACAAGGAGGGCGACAAGATGTTCAAAACGCTCTAGGATTAGTCCCCGTTGGGTTGTTGATAGTGCCTGCAAATCGTTGAAATCCCCCGCACAATTTGTCATAAGTAAATTTATTTATAAGATTTTATAAACATTTCGATCCAACTGCCACATTATTCCCTAGTTAAGATTAGGTTTACGGTCCTTCAAATTGGCCCAGCAGAATTTTCTTCAGTTAAGTGAACGAGTTCGGGATTATAAATGAAATCGGGGGAAAGCAGCATGACAATCGATTTTATGAACAACTGAACAACAAAGAGCTGCTCATGAGTTATAGCTTAGTTTTATACATATTTCTGATTGTTATTTAATATAGGTAAATAATATATTTTACAAAAATTCCAAATTGGTAGCATTGAGTTGCTGTTTGTCGGGAAGTTGGTGGGTCCCCTCTACTTTTTGCCCTCCTTTCTTACATTGCTAAATGTAAAAAGTTTATTAAACTGCTTGTTGTTCCGTTGGTTGGGACGATTCTGCAAGAGATTTGATTTTGATATAAGTAAAACTTGACCATTTTTGGGAAACCCAGAACCCACCTTGCCGCGCATCGACTGCTTGATCTCGGTACCCCTTGCACGTTGTGCGCCGCCCTTGAACTGTCGAAAGTCCACGTTTTTGTAGTCAAAGTTCTGGCTGGACTGAGGAGGAGGGGGTAAATGCACCGGCTGATTGGAGCTCTGTACACGAGCTTTGGCCTTGAAACGTTGTCTATTCTGCTGGCGTTTCTGTTGACGCTTGGACACGTTGGGAGCTGGTTGCTGTTCCCGGGGTTTCTTCTCTATGGGAACTTCCACCACTGCATCGTCGTCATCATCTGCCTCGCTGTCATCTACCTCTACCACAAGAGTTGGCTCACTCTTCACCTGCGGTTGGGTATTCTCATCCATTTTGCATCTCTTGCTGGTGCTGGGTTGCTGCTCCGGTTCCGATTTCATTTGATGTTTACGTTTCAGCTGGTCCCTTAGAGATTGTACTATCTCTTCTTCCTCTTGGACTGCCTCCAATTTGATATCCTCTGGCGCAGCAGCTGCCGGACACAGACGACGTTTGAGCAGTTCACTATGATCGTGTGCCCTTTGAACCTGTTTCTGTTCCTGCATCAGAGGCAATATGGCCAGGTAACGTTTGTAGGGCATACGCAATACTTGACTCTCCTTACGGAGGTAAGCCCAACGTAGCTCTTCCTCTGGTGTGGGTACTGGTGGTTTGTTAAATAAGCCCATTGCTGGTTTGGTCAAATTTGCTGTTGTTTCCACTGAATTCTGTGTTGCGGGTAGCTGCAATTTACCCAATGTGGTACGTTTTAGCAGTGTGGGCAGATCATCACGCGTTTCGTCTATGTGCGAAAAGTCGTGTGGACAATAGAGTTTACTATTGAAATCCTTAGAGCTGGCTGGCAGAGCTTGCAAGGTGCTGCGGGCCTCTAAAATGGGCTGGAATTGGGGAACAACAATATGAAATTATAATCATTTGAGTGCAGCCAAATCTATGGTTTGTTATTCTATGGTTCTGGACAGACTAGGAATCATCACATATTGAAAGTTTCGCGTACTCTCGTGCTAAACAATTTGTACCTTCTCTTAAACGTAGCCTTTCAAAACGCCAGCTCAAACAAAATGTTTTGTACACTCAAATCATGAGTACTGACCACAGACACAACTGAAAATCCATGATTTTGACACTACTGAACCGATTTTATATACCGTGCATGACCAATAATGAAGAACTTAGAGCATAAATAATGTTTTAAACCATTTTACCGTGACTGACAAATCATTAAATAGCATAATAATACCAAAGTGGATCAAAATAAGTAATAAATCAAACCAACTTTACTGCCAATCTGGTGGAAAATTATGCTAGGATCAAATCCCAAGCTCAGTTCTTATTAGGGCGTTTACTTGACACTTACACATATCCCCATATTGATAAAGGAATTAAGCCGAAACAAACTAAAGTATTTAAAACTGGAATGACCGTATCCAACACTAACCGATATACAATTTTTAAAGTGACAGTAACGGAAATGGGTTTTATAACCGTAATAACAAATAGAGGAGAGTTAACTTCAGCTCGGCCGAAGTTTGTATGCCCTTGCAGCACGTTTTTCTAACTAATTTGAAGAAGATTTCCTCTAAAAACAAACAAGTTTTTCTTACCAAGACTACTTTTCTACCTCTACTTCTATAAGACAGCTATACTATATAGATGTCCGATTTCGACCAAACTTTGTTTGATTATGGAAAAGCATAGCAAACTAAGAAATACAAAGTTTGTGGGCGTTTTCTTTGAAAACAAACAAGTTTTTCTTATTAAAACTAGTTTCTCGACCGATCGTTCCTATGACAGCTATAACCCACAGTCATCCGATTTTGACAAAACGTTAGGGATTGTGTGAAAGATAATAAAATAAATATGTCCCAATTTTAAAAAGGTTTACATTGAAATGAAAAAAGTTTTTCCTGCTAAGACTATTTTTCTAACCTTACTTTTCTATGCCAGCTATACTATATAGATGTCCGATTTCGTCTAAAGTTAACAGAATCATGGAGAAGCATTAAGAACTAGTAAATACGGAGTTTGGAGTCGTTTGCATAGAAAACAAAAAAGTTTTTCTCACTTGAACTAGTTTTTCGACAGATCGCTCCTATGGCAGCTATATGTTATAGTCATCCGATCCGGCCGGTACCGACAAATGTCCAGCGTATTTGTACCAGAAGACTTCGTGCATAGTTTGGTAGCAATAGCTTTAAAACTGACTGAGTATATAGCATAGAAATAGGATAGAAGCTCGTCATTCTAATCAAGAATATATATATATACTTTAAGTGGTCGGAAATGCTTTCTTCCATGCGTTACAAACATCTGGACAATTTCAATATACCCTCTGCAAGGGTATAAAACAGTGGGCGTCGTGGAACATCCGGTACGAGACCTTTTAAGAGGAATATTCTGATTTGAAATTATAATACATACAGCAAAATAATATAAAGAAGTGGTTAAAAACGAGCAAATTGAGCAAATTAGAGAAACTATATTTTATTCGTCCATCGTTACACATATTAGTGTTGGCAAAACATCGATAGGACGTACATTCAAAAGTTGTGAAAATCGATTGTAGTAATCAATATCGATGTCAAGCTTTTTCTTATTTCATTCAAACATTTTCAAATTGTTGTACGGTTTTCATGAGCAGAAATTAAAGGTGTTAGAAGATGTTCGGGACTACTCCTTAAGGCAAGCCTGATAAACCGGAACCCTTTTTAAGCCCTGGCAAAATTACATCACTGTTTTGGTCATTGTTTCGGCTGCTGTTTTGGTCACTGTTTTGGTCACTGTCACTGCTTCGGTCACCGTTAATACGCACAACCCGCTAATATGTCAGTCTTGCGTAGACCATTGACTTTGCAAAGTCGAATGCGTAGCCAAAGAAATCTGTCGTTTGACCTAAGCCGGTTCGTTTTTTGAAATATTAAGAGACAATCACATTTGTAATATTTCATACACTTATCGTTTCTATTCACCTAGAACCACTCTCATTGATAATGAAATGTCCATCATTAGCAGCCATTAGAGATGCAACTTCAAGCGATAAGCATGAACACTTTTACTTCTCTGCTGTCTTCACTGTTCGGTAAGACCTGTTACTCTTCCGTACTCAATAAATATGAAATTAATCAAATCGCTGCTTTAGAATGTGTTTTTTTTTTTTAGCAACTTTCTTGTTGTCAACACTGTTTATGGCAGCTCAGCTGTTTTCGTGTCCCATGTTACTGTCAAACATGTTCCAGTTAGGTCTACAATTTAACCATTAATCGGCTTACAAACGAACAACTCTTGCAAGTATGGCCCAAAATTTCGAGTGATTAGTCTTAGTGTAAATGTTAGATTTCAATCGAAACGATGGTCAGGACAACTATATCATCAACTCAAGACACTAGTCAAGTCTAACCCCCCGGCTCCCCCCTGGCGTTCACTAAATTAAGCAGGCAGCCAAGGAACGAGAGCGAAACCATTTCATTTCAACATTAAGTACAATCAATTGTTAATGGAGTCATCACAGAACATGCGGCGGCCACCACGTTCATCAGATGGCAGGTGGTGCTTGTTTTAGTAGTTGTAGCTGTTGCTGGGTAACTCACTTTGACCAATGGCTGATCCCGTGCCTTGAGCACGATTTGATGCAGTGTGTGCAACTGTTGGCGCACCAACGGCGGTATAGGATTACAGCAGGCCAGTATGCCCTGCATCTCACGCGGCAGGGATTCGGCAATCTGAAGCATCATATGATTGGGCAGCACGTATCCATAGCTTTCGTCCTCTTGTCGGGCGGTGGCATCGCGCCACTCGAAGAGTCCCCGAAGTGCGTGCAGCTGACGATTGTCGAACGAGCGTTTGGTTTTCCTCACCAGATCCAAATGGGATTCGGGTCCTATGCTTGGTTTGCTGTAGCGCCGCTTGCATACATCCGAGCTAAGCTGATAGACCGAGAGTAGGGCCTGCCGTTGGCCGTGTTCCGATTGCAGCAGATCGTTGGTGAGGCGCTCGTAAACGTAAATCAAATAGTGCGTGTCCTGGCGTGCATAGTTGATAAGCTCCTGGGGCAGTGGACGCATGCGCCAATCGGCCAACTGCAAGCTCTTGTCCACATCCAGGTCCACGTAGTGCTTGAGCAGAAAGGCCAGCGAGAGACGAGCCATGTTCAGGGCCTTGGCCGCGCGATGCGTGTCAAACATGTTGACTATGTACAGCGAAAGATCACGCTGTAGCCACTCAATGTCCAGATCGGCACCGTGCAAGATCTTAACCTTCTTGGGATCGGTTAACACCAAATTGAGTATGTGCATATCCTCACGCAGCAGCAGTGTATCGAATATGTAGTCCTTGCTGCGGGTGGACATCTGTACCAGGCAGGTAATGCCCATGAAAGTGCGATACGAATGATGCTCCACATCGATGGCTATGTGCGGAGCCTGGCGAAGTTCCTTCAGTGCCTGACGCAGCTTCTCCACAGTGTCAACCACCATCAGCGGGGTGCTGTCCGCAGCAAGGGGCAATTGAGGCTGCTGTTTTTGCAACTGCTCGACGGGAGGCTCGAATTTAAGCAGCTCAAACTCATACGGATGCAGGTAAGACTGAATTTGTCCCTCCTCATTGTACTCGGCCAGAAGTGCCAGAGGCTTCAGGGAATTTGGTTTTTCGCGTAGACGCGGCGTGAAGGGATTCTGAGCACTGTTGTCCACAGGCTCTTTGAACTGCATTTGCGGTCGCATGATATTCTTGGCCGTGAACAGGCGGGCAGACACCATACTGCGCTGAGGTATGGCCGGCGATCGATTCCAACTGCCCGCCCGGGAGGCATCGCTGGGCGGGGGTGGGGCTGCTGTGGGACTAAGCACATCAACTTGGGTCTCTAGCACAAGATGGGGATTTCGTCTCAGGCCACTCTTAATGTCCAGGTTGGTGGTAATGCGCTCAAAGAGTATGTCATTGGACTCCTGAACCATTTCGGATTGCTCATCCAAGGTGCGTCTGCAGGGGGGAGACAAAAAGGGAGAAATTAAAAGTGTGCGGACAGCAGAGCAGTTGATAACACATACTTTCGAATGTCGCCTTTGACCTGCTGGGCCTGTAGCACATTGCCAATGATCCCCACCACACGCTGGGACAGATCATCTATGATTTTGGCATAACCGGGATAGCTAAGATAAAGCGAACGCGCGGTACCTTGGGGAATGGCATTACAGCAGCGAGTGGCGGCCACCACATTCTTAAAGGCTTGCTGCAAGGATGTAATGACAATCAAATCACATGGAAGAGCAAGGGTTGAAACTTACTGTGGTGAAATCGGCCACACTTTGCTGAGATTTATGCTCTTCCCGTTGTTCCTCTGAATCCATCTTCTCCACATCCTCCTCGGGATTTCTACGTTTCTGTGGCCGTGGCATGTCCTGTCTAAATTCTCACGGTCTTCAATCAAAGGAACTAAATACAAAAAAAATGTGCGTTTTCTCTTCCTCTTGCTCTCCCGAATGAAATAAAAACAGCAAAAATTTTGGAGTTTGTCAACACTACCGGCGGCACAAAACAATTTTTTTTTATCAAAAAAAAAAATAATTTACAGTCGTCGGCAATTGGATTTTGACAAACAGGAGAAATTAATGTGATTAAAAAAAAAATTAACTGAAACAGATGCATTTAGAAAATCAAAACCGAATGGAAAAAATGTCCAACTACTTTATAACCAAAAAAAAAAAATGGGGCATTATTTAGTGTAGTTCTTAAAAATTAAACCGTATAAATTGGTGCTTATACCCATTCCATTACAGTTTGGAGATTAACATAAAAGAATTTATTCAAGTAGTAGTATTTACTACACAATTTCTCATATCAGAGTCGGAGTTCAAAAGGTTCGTTATAAAGTAATAGTAGGAGTATAATTCATATATGTAATAACCAGGGCTGCAAACCTGTTTTTAACCGAACCGGTTCGAACCCGGAATTCCGACTTTCAGATTACTATGAACCGAATCTTGAACCGAACGTCATTAGAAATAAAATCTGAGCCCGAACCTGATCCGAACCTATAATATCGGTTCGGTTCAAAAAAAAAAGACATCAGAAACTTGACCTTCTGCCAAGTCGAAACCAAAACAAATATTCGGATCTCCGGTACACTGGTTCGAATCCAAATTAACGAATGGTTAAGATTCGAGGTTTTTGGAAAAAGGTTTTGGCTCGAACCTTGATTCAGTCCATGCTTTATACAACATTAGCAATTTTTGTCTTCTATGTGTTTTAAAAACAGCATTCGACCTAAAAACTTACCAAATTGTATGGGAACATGGAAATATTCAATATATAATTTACAGTTTAGGGAAATTCCATTCCATATTACCAAAATAGTGTTAGCCTCTTGCTTTTGAGAGTTATTGAAGGAGCTTTAGAGTCGAGGAGCTTTAAAAACAGAAACTGCTATGGATAGGGATTTTATATGGAAATCTAATCGTTTTGCCAGATTTTTTTCCACTCTCCTGCTCATTTTAGGAGTCAGTCTCACCAAATAACAGATGAAGTCGGTAGACAGAAGTTCAAATTTTTGTATCAGTTTTGTTAAACCGAACAGAAATCTTGGGTTCGGAACAGGTTTGGATTCGGTTTGGGTTTAATTTCTAAAGAGAATCGGTTTATAGTAAAATAAATGTCGAAATTCCGGGTTCGAACCGGAAGAAGAATTTGTTCATTTTTATGACATAGAAATTAGTATGATTGTCAGCATATATATGCCGACGAGTGTACATAAAAATGTTCATTCTAACTGCTTCACTGTTTTGCTTTTCCAATTCTCTCTCTATAAATTTCCTGTGACAGTTATATAATGAATTTACATTTTTTTTGGACAATCTATTCGAATGCGGTTTAAGCCTGCCCTGCCATGTATACGCCAGCCCTGGCTATTACGCCGGCATTGCCCAACACCATTCATCAGCTGTTACGCAGCGCGCATGCAACGGCATCTAGAAAAAAAACCGGCGGAACCAAGAAAAGCAGCTCTGGAGGATTCAGACAGCCCTTCGACAGCAACCCCAGCTTTGGCCAGCGTCGGCGTGCCGCAAAAACGTAATTATAACTCATCTGTTAATCCCATCAAATCAAATCACCATGATGGACCTGTACAGGCGCACGGTGACGCGCTTTCCACTGGGAAGCGTCAGTTATATGTTTGCCTATGGCTCCGGCGTCAAGCAGCAATTGGGCTATGAGAAACTGCACCAGCAAAAGGCGCAAACCCCCAGCAGTGTGATCGATTTGGTGTTCTGTGTGCGCGACGCGTTGGGCTTCCATGCGGAGAACATCTATCGGCATCCCAGCCACTATTCCACGCTGAGGCATCTGGGTGCCAAATTCGTGGCCAAATATCAGGAGCAGCTGGGGGCTCGGGTGTACTTCAATACGCTGGTACCCATGCAGGATCTGGGCTTGACCATTAAATATGGTGTGGTGTCCGAGGAGCATCTAATAGAGGATCTGCTGCACTGGCGTTATTTGTATTTGGCTGGGCGCCTGCAGAAGCCAGTAACGGATCTGGTTAATCCGGCAGATAATCCGCGTCTGAGGAAGGCCCTAAATCAAAATCTCTTGTCCGCCTTTCAGGCGGCGCTGCTAATGCTGCCCGAGAAATTTACAGCCTACGAGCTGTTTTACACCATCGCAGGGCTCAGCTATAAGGGTGACTTTCGCATGATCTTTGGCGAGAACAAGCAGAAGGTGCGGAATATTGTAATGCCGCAGATAACAGAGTTCTTTGCCCTCTACCAGCCGGCCATGAGTCACCTGGAGAAGTATGTGGCGGTGAATATGCAGGGACAGGAGCCGGGCACACGGCAGCCGGCCATAATATTCGAGCAGGACAAATCGCGACTGGCGTGTCGCTACCATTTGACCCGACTGCCGCGGGAGCTGCAGAGACGCCTAAAGCACAATGCCGCCTGTAAGGGTGACTACGCGGCTGTGGTGGAGCATCTGTCGATGGCACCGCTGCTGCCCAAGGTGCTGCAGGTTTCGGTCAATGACATTGTGTGGCGCAGCAGTGTGACACAGTCGCTTAAGAATATAGCCACGGCGGGTGTCATCAAATCGCTGGTCTATAGCTACCGCAAGGCCCAGAAGACATTCGCCACCTAGAGCTTAATGCAATAATCATTCTACTGCCATTTAAATGACGAAAGTTCCGCGTCTCTTTCCACGTTTTGTTATATAATTTTAAGTTAAGCCTCCCCGCTCCAAAAGTTGTTATGCCGTCAATAGAGAAACTCAAAGTTGATTCCAAAAACAATCCAAAACAGATGTTGGTAGTTTATTGGGGTGCTCGCGGGGAGTGGCCATATTTTGTTTAATTTATTTCGTTTTCAATTGCAATTGTTTTTCACAGAAACATGTCCAGCGATTCCAGCAGCTCCTCCACCGAGGAACTGCAACGCAAGCGCAAGCACAAGAAGCAGGACAAGTCGAAAAAGTCTAAAAAACATAAAAAAGAAAAGCGCCGGCATCAGGAAAAGAAACGCAGCAGAAGGGAGGAGGATGAGAAGCAGGAGCAGCAGCCACAGCAGCAGGATCAGGCAGCTTTAGCTGATACGGACAATGCTTTTGGTCCTGCGCTGCCGCCTCATCTGCTTAAAACTCAACCCCCGGCGCTTATAGGACCTGTCATCCCGCAAACCGTACCACTAGCTGCCACCGTAACAGATGAAGACCAAGATCTCGTAAACACCTTCGGTCCCTTGCCAAATGCCACTCAAGTGGAGCTAGAAGAGCGTGCACTGGCTTTAAAATTGTCCGTCCTACAAGGCGGTGGGCTGAGCGGTGCCCCAGCAGAACAGGATCAGCGTGAGGAATGGATGCTAGAGTTGCCCGATGTGGGTTTAAAAAGCGGTCTGGCCGCTTTGAATAACATGAAGCGCACTTTCCATCAAGGCAAAGAACGTCCCGACTTCAGTGATCGCTCTTCCTGGACCAAAACGCCTCAAAGTGAAGCCGCCGCCTTGGCAGCTGGACCCAAGGCCTCTACTTCCCAGGAGCTAGAACAACTGGCTCAGGCCAAATATGAGCGACAAAGAGATGAGGAGCAGGAGCAGTTGGCACGCAAACACAAGAAGAAACATCAGCGAAAGGAGTCCCTGGTGGAGTTGCATCAAAAGAAGCTGCGTAAAGAGCAAAAAGCCAGGGTAAGACACCAGATTATTTCTGAAATATGCATTTACCTACCCTCTGCCACCCGCCACAGGACAAAGAGTTGGCTGCCTCTGGCTCCAAACCCGAACGGCGTCCCTTTACACGCGATGTGGATCTGAAGCTCAACAAAATTGACAAGAATCAAACCAAACAGATTGTGGACAAGGCCAAGATTTTAAACAGCAAATTCTCCAGCGGACAGGCAAAATATCTTTAAAGGACTCCCTTAATTGTAAAATATTATTATTCTAGTGAAAAAGTTTTAAAATACGGAAATGTATCTCATCTTTGAGGCGGTGGTTTGGGTTTGGGTATTTTGGACAGCAGCATTTGTATTTCATCCTTCTCCTTCCAGTCCTTCCACAGCTCGTACAGATTAACTATGGCGCGCACTATCTCTTGCACCTTGTCCAGGTCCACATTGAGCTCGGCGAACCACTGTTTGGTGGCATCTTTTTGGAGTATAACGCAAGCGATTTGCAGGCAGGCAATGGCAATCTAAGGCAAGAGAAGTACATATACATATCCCCATTTTCTCAAAGATTCAATTTGGTTTTAAACTCACCTGATACGGTGGATAGAGCAGGCACACGTCCGTGCGTAGCGAATCGTTGACTATGCGCCAGCTGAGCGTGAGTAACTGATCCTCCTGTCCCATATCCTGTACCAACTGCAACAGCGGACGATACGGTTGATACACAATTAGACAGCAGTCGAGATTCTCCAGCAGATAGAATTCGCACTCTAGTATATGATTCGTGCGATATGGAAACTCCTGGCTGTAGGCATAGCTAAACTTGGTCTTAATGGCCGACTGGCAAATGGAGATTAAGCGGGAATTAGAAATGACCCCAAACTCTTCCACCTTGGAGGCCAACAGTATGCAGGTGGGGGCCAGCAGCAGCGGATCAATGTTCTTCAACGAGTTGCGGGCATAGAAACGTTTGAAATACACCGTGGCAGTGGCTATCACCTGTTGTCTTAGTTTCAAGTGCTCGCCCAGCACTTGGATGACATTGGCGAAGAATATGAACACCTTCTGGTACTCCTCCTCGCTGAGAGCCAGCAAATCGTGCTGACGCTCGCGCAGCAAATCCTGTTTGTCCAATATCCACTGCTGGGAGTGTGAGCTCTGCCAGAAATTGCCGGCCATTGTAATGCACCGAGTAAAAGCGCTAGATGTTGATTTCTCTTATAAATTCTGCAATATTTTTAAAGGAGATGGACAAGTTGACAGTCCCAAGCCGGCGGTGACTCGCTCGTGACTACTGACTGACTCGTGAGCGACGGCTGTTGATGATATCGATATATTTCTTAAATTTTTTTATCGGTTGCCTTGACAGCTACAGTGCTGCCAACTGTTAATGCCCAAATATGACCATATCAACTGTTAAATATAGCCAAAAATGGGAATTAAAGAAATGTACTTAAAAACTAGAAAGTAGTGTGGTGGGTGACACGGTATCGATAGTTTAGCCTATCGTAGAGGTATCGTTACAACTGCCGGCACTAACGAAAACAAAAATCAGTTGCAATTCTTTAAGCGCGGAAGAACAAAAGACGGGATTAATAAAGTCCAGCAAAAAAATAAATGGAGGTTTGAGCCAAGGCTATCGGCCAAACCTACAACCATGATACAAAAAAACTGGTAAATACAGAGTTTGGAGACGTTTGGCATTAAAAACAAAAAAGTTTTTCTCACTAGACATTGTTTTTTGACCGATCTTTCCTATGGCAACTATACGTTATAGTCATTCGATCCAGCCGGTTCCGACAAATGTGCAATTTGTACCAGAAGACAAAGTTTGGTAGCGATAGCTTTAAAACTGACGGAGGAGATAGGATAGAAACAGACGGACAGACGGACATGGCCATCTGGACAATTTCAATATACCCTCTGTAAGGGTATACAAGTTTAAACTTAATTTCAATTAAAATATACACGAAAACTCAAAAATTGTTCATATTTACCTTTTCCACTACTCTGAACTTTCGATAAGCGAAACAAAAGTTAACAGAAATACCAACTTGCTCGATGTTTTTGCCACAGGATAAACCAGTTCAAATGAGCTACTTCATTGAATCAGCTGTTCAAGCCATTCTTGTCACAGATGGTATGTGCCACCAAGTGAGTACAAGTGTTCACATTGAAAAGTACTCATTCCTGTGGCACCGTGACACTGAAATGTAACACCCTGTGACGCTGTGTAGGCCCAGCATTAAAGAAATATAAACAAAAGCATACAACAACTCAAAATGTTGAGCCTAGGCCTCTTCGGTCATAGTCCCATGCTGCACAGCCTCGTTTGCCAAGCGATTTTGGTGCTAATGTGCCTTTGTGCCTATGAGTCAAGCCTGGGCGGCGCTAAGTTCGTCTTCGATGATACGGTTGCCATAGTAAAAAACCGGGATGTGAATACGCTGCCAACCAACTGGACTGCTATATTTAGCAACGATTTCTGGGGAGCTTCGCTGCTCAGCTCGGATTCGCACAAATCCTTTCGTCCTTTGACCACGCTGATGTTTCACTTCGAATATGTTCTGTTGGGCTTGAATGCAGGTCACATGAAGTTCTTGAATTTGCTGCTGCATTGCTTAAACACGCTGCTCATGTGGCGCTTGGTGCGCTCCCTGTATGTGGAGGAGATCAACACGGAACGCTGGGCCACCATAGCGGCGGCTCTGTTTGCAGCCCATCCCATACACACGGAGGCTGTGTCCGGCATTGTGGGCCGGGCGGAGCTAATGTTTGGCCTTATCCATTTGCTCTGCCTGCTGCTGACCGTGGCCAATGTGGAGAAGCAGAGCTCGCAAAGCATCGGCCTGATCCTGCTGCTGACTGCTGTGGGAATGCTGTTTAAGGAGACGGCGGTGACCATACCCATGTCGTGTGTGCTGTTGGACTACTTCCAGAATGGCTACTACCTAATGTCGTTGAGGAATCAGGAGAGAATCTTGCGCACCCGCTTGAGTTATGTGGTGTATGTGCTGGGCACTTTTGCACTGCTGACGGCTCGCCTGTGGTGGCAAAACTTTGAGACGCCCCAGTTCAAGGAGATGGACAATCCCATTGCCCACAACGAGCACATCCTCACACGCATATTGTCCCAGCAATATCTTTTGGTTCTAAATCTCTGGCTAATGATTTGCCCGCAATGGCTGTGCTATGACTGGGCCCTGGGCTGTGTTAAGCTGGTGACGAGCGTTTGGGATCTGCGTTTACAGGGCGTGATTGGATTCTATTCCCTGCTGCTGGTGGCCCTGATGAACTTCCGTCGGCTGCCTGGCATGATGCTGAGCCTGGGACTGATGGTCATACCGTTTTTGCCCGCCTCGGGACTGATACGCGTGGGATTCGTTATAGCCGAGCGTACATTATATGTGCCCTCCATTGGATTCTGTTTGCTGTCCATCTATGGCTTCCTCTATTGGTATGACTATAAGATGGACAGCGTGTACTGGCGTAATCTCTTGCAGATGCTGCTCATGCTGTTTTTTGCCGTCATGATGCTGAGGACGAGACAGCGTGCCGCGGAATGGCACTCCGAGGAACGACTCTTTGCGTCTGCCCTGCAGGTGTGTCCGCACAATGCCAAGGTGCACTACAACATAGCACGTTTGGCCACCGACATGGGCAACAACTCGAAAGCGTTTCTGCACTACCATCAGGCCATTGATCTCTATCCGGAGTACGAGTCGGCCCTTATGAATCTGGGCAATCTTTATCGTGAGCATGGGCAACTCAAGACGGCGGAGAAGTACATTAAAATGGCTCTACAAGTCTATCCAGCCTTTCCGGTGGCCTGGATGAACCTGGGTATAGTACAGTCCGCCCAGAAGAAGTATGCTCTAGCCCTGGCCAGCTATGAGAAGGCATTGAAATATCGCTCCGATTATGCCGTCTGCTACTACAACATGGGAAATCTGTATTTGGAACAGCAACTGTATGCAGAGGCCCTACATCATTGGCAGCATGCGGTGACATTGAATCCACGTCAGCCCAAAGCCTGGGCCAACATACTCACCATGCTGGACAATCGTTCCATGCATGAGGATGCACTGCGACTCTCGGAACAGGCCTTGAAACATATGCCACAAGAGGTTAACATTTTGTTTATACGCGCCAATGTGCTGGGCAAGCTGAAGCATTATGTGGAGGCGGAGGCACTGTATAAGCGTGTCATAGGACTAGATGCCCGCAACATGCTCTATCACACGAATCTGGGAGTGCTTTATCATCGCTGGGATAAAGTACAGGAAGCCATTGAAGCCTATCAGACGGCGATTAGCTTAAATGCGGCGAGAGCTACAACGGCTCGCGAGAATCTGGGTAAGCTTATTAAACGTATGGAACGTGAGGCTCAGGTGAGACAATTGTAGGTTGGGTGCTTCAACAGCTAATGCCAATGTAGTGACTAGTCAACAAATCTTAAGGATATCATATACGGTAAATGTTAGATTTAAGTCCGCCGAGATCCACCGGTACTCATATTTTGTTCGAATAACTTTAAGACTAAAAGTATGAATCTTTAATTACCATTACCATTACATTTGTTTAGATAATTCAAAACAATTCCTGATTACTCTTTTTCAGTAAGCGTAACTGTAACTTGGAATTACGAATATAAGTTATTATTCGGTGATCATTGCAAAATGTAATTACTTGAATAATCGTACCTGTAAAATTAATTACAATTTGAAGTAATCATTGAATAATCGTAATTCCAAGTAGCAATTGCGACTACTACTTTTCATTATCTGAATAATCAAGATTTTTGTAATGAAAAGTAGTTAAATACGGAATGTAATGATTACATTACAGCTCGGACTTAAACGATGACTCCTTCACCAGAAATTATATTCTTAACAAGGATACAAAAAAGCATATTTGTTTCGCAAAATAGTGACAGTTAATCAGAAAATGCATTAAATATAATTAAAATACTTCAAATCTAAATTTTTACATAATCGTCGATTGGGCCATGTATAAGAAAGTCCCACACAGGTTTTGAACTTAATCGGTCCATTGGAAAAGTGAAGGAAAAAGTAAAATCGGGTAAAACGCGCTAAAAGTTTCCACTAACAAACTGCAACAATTTAACCTTAAAAAAAGAAGTCCCTAGAGGCTATTCACACTGAGAAACATCTAACATCATTATTGAAGATGTTCCATATTCAAAATGTGATCATCATTCCAACAACTTCTTTTCTTCCTTTAGCATTTTGTTCCAATCGGTGTTTTCACAATAGCTTTTGGTCCATCACTATAAATTTGTCATTCACTGCGAAGCAAAAACAAAGTCGATGAAAGAGAATAGCAAATTCTAGTTAATTTCAGTATATCTGAAAACCAGTAAGATGAAATCTAAGTTTTAATTGATTTATGAATTAGATAATATTCTCTCTCTCTCTCTCTATAAGAAGTGTCCATCGTTGTCTGGAATGTCCTTCTCCCAAAGCATGCCAAGCCGCTTCTAAATTAGAAAATAATGATTTGTGTATTAAATTCATGTATAAAAGCCACACTTCTTTACTACTCCTTACAAACATCCGAGCGCTTTTCGGTATATGCAGATTAATGGATCTCATGATCAGGAGCTCCTCTTCATCTTCCATCTCAGCAATTATTGACAAAATCTGCAAGCTGCCGAATGAAAAGTTTTTGTTTTTGAGCAAAAGATAACCATACAGTTTTCATCAAAATTCATTTTGATAAATTTTTTCTTAGCAATTTGCCAATCTATTACGACTGAAGATGTTAAATGTTGTCAATGTGAATCGCTGTTTCACATCTTTAAGAAATTCCATGCGTTCCCCTGAGATTTGCTCAATGTGACTAGCTTTTAAGAAGTCGCTTAAATGCTGATTTACACTAGGAGTGCGTTATGCGTTAATCGCCAACAATCAGCTTTGTATGGGAAAAATAAGCTAATTGTTAGTTTTATTTACAAAAACAACAAAAAGAGGGAGCGAAATACACTTTGAGTTCTGTTTTTGCTCAATTCTGTTTCGCTCAAAACAATGACAGCTTTTCCCGTTTATGTTTCTCTCGTGCCTTTCACTGACTTCCGAAATGTTTTTTGTGTATGTATGAGTGATTTTGTGTTGCGCCCGTGTACATACACACTTATACATACACACAGCCTACCAAACGCACAAAACAAAAACACTTATTGTGTTCTGCTCATTTGAAGACAGTTTTTTGATGAGCACTCGCTCAAAAGTGTTTCTGTCAGTCGTTCTCGGCAAACCGACTCGTTTGTTTTTTGCTCAACCGAAAACACGTAACAGAAAACATAAGAGGCGAGAGAAAAAGTGTTCCGCTCAGTGAGAGATCGTTTGTGCTGCGTTTGTTCTGAGGCAAATCGTATTGAAAAATGTGTTAACACTCATTTGCGAGCTATGCTTTTAGTGTAAATCGCTTATAATACTATCTATGTTAGAGTCGAACTCCATGCCAGCTGAAAGATGATTGTATATTGATAGGGTTTTTGAATTCAAATCTATTGAATTGTGAAAACCGGAATGAAACTGAAAATCGGAGCAGTCAAAGCTATAAATATCAAAAATTGATGGGCACTCTTGGTGTCCATATATATAATAACGACGAGTGAACTCAAATAAGCGAAACTATTAATATTCTTGTCGATTAATTTCGAATTAATAATTTTTAAAAGCGACTTGCTTTTTAGTTAGCTTTTTTCAAAGAATTTAGCTTTATTTACTGCCAAAAGCAGCTTTTCTTCTTCTAAGCCTACTAAAGACCAAAGAACAAATTTCAAAGGCTAAATCAACTGAGCTCGTCATGCTGATCATGAATATATACACTTTATGGAGTCGGAAATGCTTCCTTCTATGCCTTACAAACATCTGGACAATATTAATATACCCTCTGCAAGGGTATAAAAATCGATTTATTTTTTTATAAACCATAACACCCCCATAATATGGGAGTGGGGCGAAAATTAAAATTAAGATTGTAAAACCATACGAACTTAAGTTTTATACCCTTGCAAAGGGTATTATAATTTTGCTCAGAAGTTTGCAACGCATAGAAATATTAATTTCCGACCCCATAAACTATATATATTCTTGAACAGGGTGACGAGCTGAGTCGACTGAGCTTTGTCCGTCCGTCTGTCTGTTTCTACGCGAACTAGTCTCTTAGTTGTGAAGCTTTCGAGCTGAAATTTTGCACAGAGTCTTCTTTTTGCTGCACACTACCAATATGTCGGAGCCGACCGGATCGGATGACTATATCCCATAGCTCCCATAGGAATAATCGGTCGGAAAACTAGTTTTAGTGAGAAAAACCTTTTTTATTTTTAACGGAAACATCTCCAAACTTTGTAATCGTAGGTTCACTATGATTTTTTTTTATAATTCTACCAAGTTTTATTAAAATCGGACAACTATATGGTATAGCTACCATACAAAATATAGGTCTGAAAATCAGTCTTAGTTAGAAAAACTTTTATGTTTTTAATGGTAGCATACTGCAATTTTGTATTTGATTGTTTCACATGCTTTCACAAAATTTTACAAATTTTTGGCCAAATCAAATGACTATATCATATAGCTCCCACACGAACGATCGGTCGAAAAATGGGAAAACGCGTATTTTTCAATATATTTAAGCGAGCACTTGCAAGGGTATCAAAACTTCGGCACAGACGAAGTTAGCTTTGCTTTCAGAGTGGGTGTTTGAACCCCTTTAAATCCCTATCTACGCTACTGATGTAGAGCATTATTTATTGAGCGTTGACGTTAAAAAATACAAAAATCTTACCACCCTTCTCTCTTAAACATAAGGCATCCAAATATCTCCTAGATGTAACTAGAATTAAACGCACACACACCGGCAATTACTTTCGTATACATAATTAATTTAGTTATTTATTGATTTACGTAAAGAGTATATGTACATTTACATTTTACAACTAAATAATAATGAGCGAACTCTCACTTAGTTCATTAGGATCTTAAGCACTAAATACTAAGGACTACAAGAAATATACTAAATACTTTCGAGAATAATAGTGGAGCACACGCGCACATTGGTTGCACCAGTTTTTCAAACTCAATTCAATTCCATTCAAGTTGTTGTACTTAAACACATAATAATACCGCCGGATGACATAGACTACTACAAGATAAATATATATATAGGAATTTATACAGAAGTGCGGAGCAAAGCGTACAACTTTTTGGCAAACAATATACAAAACGAAATGAGAGACGTGCAAAATTGTAAATGGATCAAGTAAATGTGAAAAAATATATATATATATGATGTATGTACGTATAAGCAAGTCTTTGTGTTTGAGATGCGGGTCTGTTTGGGGTGTGTTCTAAGCGAGCGGGCGAGCAAATGATAATTGAACAAATAATAACACAGTTTGCAGAGTAACTAAAGCGGGGAACGTTTAAAGCAGCACAAATTCCTCGCTTTCGCTATCATCCTGATCTAGATCAGGGGCAGGAAGCAGGCCCAATTCTTGTGTATAAGCGGCCACCTGCCGTATGAGAGGTTTGTATAGCGAATCGCTCATCTCATCACGTGCATGATCCAGGCAGCGACCACGTGAAAACGAAAACAATGGATAGTTCATTTCAAGGGATTCGGGCGGCGACTGTTGCTGCGATCCAGTTGAGGCTCCCGACGCACAGCGCATGGGATGCAAGTACTAGCAAAAAAGAAAACCAATTAGAGATTTTATTCAGTTTACTGTGTGTGACTCGGACTCACCAGTTGCACGCTCTCCACAAAGCTATCGAAGTCCGTTTTGGTGGCACAATAAAATCCTATACAACAACTCGGATCCATTTTGCTGGTCTTGATCTTGCGCGGCGATTTGCAATGAAATGAATGCAATGAGAAATTCTCCTGATTCACATCCACCATCTCTTGGCAATAGTGCGGATCCAAGTGTATGAGCTTATCCTCCTGGAAACCCACAAAGTACAATGAATGCTTGGGCTTGCCACCAATTATGCCCAGACAATGCTCCGTGCTAAGCAACAGTTTCAAACAGTGTGCATACACGGGATTTAGTTTGTCCGTGCCCAGGCGTAGGGGTATGAGTACAATTAGAGATTTCCAATGTTGTTGCTCGTTCACATCATTGGCCGCACGCTTAGTTTGTTGCCAAGGCACATGAGGCTTGGGCGCCGGCTCGGGCAGGCTGCACTGATCCTCCAAATCTTGCAGATAAACTGTAAATAAATGAATGCTTAATATGGCCTGATAATCTTAGTGTTTCTTGCTTACTGGTGCAATCCTTGGCCACATAAACGGTTATATTGTCAAAGTCTGAGTTCTCCTGATCCGCATACTCCAAGGCGTGTCTGTGGAGGCGGATTTAGCTTTGTTAAATCATTCAAAATATGTTTCATTAGCTGTTAGACTCACTTTAAAAGGTAGGACACCGAGGCCGGACCATACCAGTCGCCTGGTTTTTTGCCCAGCTGTTCGCCCAGCTTAACCAGTGCGTGTATGGAGAAGGGACTGTTCTTTGAAGAGCTGTCACCAAACCATTTGATGATTTTCTTATGCATATTATCCTCATAGGTGGAGTGCAGCTGGGAGTCGGAATCATAGCGCCAGCCTGAGAATAAGATAAGGATTAAAGCTTCAACTCGGAAGGACTTAGTGTCAAGGCTTACTGCGTCCCAAGAAATGACAGATGAGTCCCTGGGCCAAAAGCATTTGGCCACTGCGCAGCATACAACCCCAACCGCAGTCCGATGTATAGTTGGAACCATTCATGATGGGAAACTCCCTGCGATAGGTCATCCATAGGCGACTGTAAAAGTCACGGCGAAAACCCTCAATGCCCTCCTCCCAGGGTTGCTCGCCCACTTGATTCTCGACCGCATCCATGCCCAGCTCCTGGGGTATAACAATCTCATCTATCTGCTGGGGATTTAGAGTGGGATATAAAGCGGCTGCGGCGGCGGCGGTGGTGGTGTTGGTGGCTGTGTTCTGTATGCTATCGTACGCTGAGGTAGCATTATCTGGTGAGCCATCCGCACCGCCAGGCAGCTCTATGGTGGAACTCTCCATGCTGACAGGCGGTGTGAAACGACGATGATAGCAACGACCTAGCAGCCAAACCGGCTGCTCCTTGGAGAAACTGGTCTGACGGATTTTACCACCCCAGCCGTACTTGACGTTGTGCCACATGGCCACCAGTTTGGACTCCATGCCCTTGGCGGGTGTGCGTTGGCTGGCCGCCAGTTCAGGGTCGGGTTCCACATCCACGTGACCGCAGCTGGTGCTGGAGCTGCCACTGTATAGCTGACTGAAGGCATTCATGAAACGTGATGACGTAGAAATTTTGCGCTGCGGTGTTGCTAACGCAGCACTTTCTGATTTCCCACTGGTCACGGGTGCTGCTGCTGCTGCTGGTGGAGCCATACGTGGTATGGTTTGTATGGGTGCTGCCTGCTCCTCCTCGACGGCACCATCCTCCACCAGCACCGCTTCCTGCGTACAGCGACTGCCTTCAACAATAGCTCCTTCGCCGGTCTCAAAGAGCATCAGTTTGTCCTCGGTCAACTTGGAAAGCAAGCCATCATAGTTCATCTGCTTGGAGACAGAAACGGAGGAGCGACGTCGTCGATTTGTTCGCAATTTGTTAAAGAACATGGGCATGACGGTTGGGTTGTTGGTATCGAATCGCACTGACAATTCGAGCCCTGTGCTGACACTGACTCAACTGCGACCACCCCAACTACCGTGCGTGCTAATTACAAATGTTTACTCACCGTTTATTTGTTTACAGATAAAGATAAAGTTAACTACACACGAAAAGTGCTTGTTTTTTCTTATTCTTTTATTCGCGATAAGTACATAGTAGTGTTGTTGCAGAAAGCTTGCGACGGGTTGGCAGCCCCACGACGGCTGGGCAGGGCTGCCAGCTAAAGTTATTTAGGCAAAAAAAATAATAGAAGCTCCCGCCACTTTCAAATGGGTGCACAGTTGTCGAGTTTGACCATAAATGGAAAACTAAAAATTTAACTAATATATATTTTTTATTCGATAGTAGCAAATTTCCATACCTTTTCTGTTTATATTGTTGCTTTGTCAAGGTCTACGGTTCTCAGCATACAAAAATTAATGTCTCGCGACTTGTGCTTAATTTGAACATAGCACTTGTATCTATGAATACATTAAAAATATACATATCAGTGAGAAATCAATATCTAACTAAAGTATTCACTCCCGATTTGCGAATATTAAAACTCAGATATTTGTGATAGCTGTGCAGCCCTAAGTCGCTGCCAGTTCACTTCCGCATTGATGGCAACCCTGGCGTTGGCCGACCAGCTGACTAGATTCTTTGTGCTTATTGCGCAACTCATTGAACTTGGACCAGAACATAAGCGAAGCAAAGCAGAACCGAAGCATAAAACAAAAGAAACACACGCAAAAATGGTAAAGTAATGCACATCTAATTAAATGGCCCCATTAACAAATCAAACCACAACTCGCGCGCGCAGCAAATTCCAATTCAAAGGTTGGTCTGCATTCTCGGTCAACGCACTTGCTGCCAGCTCCAATCGCCGCTACTTTATGAACGAACCGTTAACTTGACACCAGCTATGGCTAATTCCGTGCGCCAATCCTCATCATCCGTACTGGCCACCGAGTCCTCCAACAAGGGAATGATTATCATAAACCGTCCCAAGGCTCTGAACGCCATCAATCTGGAGATGGTGCGCAAGATATACAAACACCTGAAGAAATGTGAAAAGTCCAAATCGCTGATGATCATCAAGGGAACCGGCGACAAGGCATTTTGCGCCGGCGGCGATGTCAGGGCTCTGGTGGAGGCCGGTCCCACGGATGAGTCGAAGAGTTTCTTTCGCGAGGAGTACACCACAAACGCCTTGATTGGTAACTACAAGATACCCTACATAGCCCTCATCGATGGCATTACCATGGGCGGTGGTGTGGGACTGAGTGTGCATGGTAAATATCGTGTGGCCACGGATCGCACCATGTTTGCCATGCCCGAGACGGCAATTGGACTATTTCCCGATGTGGGTGGCTCGTACTTTCTGCCCCGGCTGCAGGGCAAGCTGGGCTTGTACTTGGGTCTGACCGGTTACCGTCTACGCGGTGCGGATGCCTATTATGCAGGCATAGCCACGCATTATTGTGACAGCAGCAAGATTAACGAACTGGAAACGGCACTGCTCAATTGTCCAGATGCGGATGATGTGCCCGAGTTGCTGGAGAAGTACCACTCGAAACCAGAGAAGCCATTCACGCTGCAGCCAGCGCTGGAGCAGATAAATAAGCATTTTGCAGCGGATTCAGTGGAGGGGATATTGGAGAACCTGCAGGCTGATGGCAGCGCTTGGGCCCAGAAGACGCTCGAGGTAAGTGCATAATCTCTGGTGTTAATAGACAAAGCGTGAGTGTTAGTCAATTAGCTGAGAACAAGTTCACACTTGAGTGATGCATTTTGGTCTATTTTTAGACCCTGTGCAAGATGTCACCGACTTCCATGAAGGTCACCTATCGCCAACTGGAGCTGGGCTCACAGTTGTCCCTAGCCCAGTGTCTCATAATGGAATACAGGCTGGCCGTGCGCCACCTGGAGCGCAGCGACTTTACGGAGGGTGTGCGGGCCCTGCTCATCGATAAGGATCAGCAGCCCAAATGGCAGCCCACGAGTTTGGCCGATGTCACCGAGGAGCATGTGCAATGGTTCTTCCGCAAATTGCCGGACACCGAAGAGCTCAAATTGTAACTAGGTTTTTTAGTATGGCTTGAGCTTGAGTTTGTTTACCATTCCGTTTCGTTTGTCTTCCCCGCACCAATTGCTTGGTTTGTGCATGGTTTTTGCCTGCCTGTCGTTTTCAATATTTTTTTTTTACCACACAAATCCCTCCTTGAAAGTTGACTTAAAACCAAATGCAATCTCTTTTTTACAGCGACTAACTCAAGGAGAAATTCCATTATTCAAGTGAAATTTGATGCATTTATTAATTGAGATAAATATTCTACAGATGTTTAGTCATAGTCCAAATTGTGCCTAGAAATCGTTTAGCAACAATAAAGAGGAACATGTATCCAAAAGTGGCTGCTTGGTGTGCCTTAAACGAGGGAGGAGCTGCAAGCGTGACTTGAACTTGACAGTGTCACGACGTGAGCGTGCGCAAACATAGAGCAGCGTGCGTGAACTTTCGTGATCCGTGCGATTTTCGTGAGTGAATTAAGATTTAACATTGTGAATGCAGTAACCATGAATTCTTCGTAACATTTATTTTTTTGATTAACCATATAATCACCATAAAATGTCTACCGTTTACCGTCTACCGTCAAAGACGGTACATAAGAACTTGCTGTGCCACATTTTCTCAAAATATTCCAGCGTCGGCTGTGGATGTTCCTATCCTATTTTCCAACTCGGCAATTAGTTGAATTAACATGAATAGCAAATAAAACAAACAAACATCTGCTAATGCTGTTGAGCGGCTAACAAAATTACCAAACTAGATTAATTATTTTCCATAATTTAGATTATTTATTTATTTTGAGTGACACGTATGCTTCAATTATAAGGCGAAGAAGAAGAAGGCACTGAACACAAGTTTAATTTTTCAACACTTTCTCATCTTTCCACAAAGATGAACTTTAGTGTGAATGGGCTATAACCATGAAATTTTGCAACATTTATTTTTTTGATTAACAATATCTTCACTATAAAACAGAGATGGGCGCGTCGCTACGTTAGGCAGCGCGCTGCCTCGTGTGCATAGGGCCTCTGCCGCGGCCGACTGCACAAAATCACACTCTATAAGCATTGAAAGCTATTTGTAGAACACGAATGTTCGGTCGTCGCTGCAGCGCACATAAATTGTGCTTGTATGCGTGTGAAAAGTGTGACGATATGTGTACATGCCCATCTCTGCTATAAAATGTCCATAATAGCCACTAGCCACATTCAAACTAGCCGACATCTACCGTCAAAGACAGTACGTGAGGACTTGCCGTGCCAAATATTCCTCCGTCGGCTGGGGATGTTCCTATCTCATGCTGTTTCACTCATCGTGTATGCAATGTTTTTGAAAAATTCGCGCACGTGCCCATCTCTAACTAACGGTTCATATTTCGTCCAAAAACTGTGAACGTCAAAAGCATAATAAATGCCTTGTTATACCCTTGCAGAGGGTTTATTGAAATTGTCCAGATGTTTGTAATGCATAGAAGGAAGCATTTCCGACCACATAAAGTGTAAATATTCTTGATCAGCATGACGAGCTGAGTCGATATAGACATGTTCATCTGTTTCTATGCTATCTCCTCCGTCAGTTTTAAAGCTATCGCGACCAATGAAGTCTTCTGGTATGAAGTCTTCTGGTACAAATACGCTGTACATTTGTCGGAACCGGCCGGATAGGACGACTATAACATATAGCTGCCATGGGTCGAAAACTAGTTCTATTGAAAAAACTTTTTTGTTTTTAATGCAAATGTCTCCAAACTCCAAACGTATTTACTAGTTTTTAATGATTCTCCATGATTCTGCCAAATTTGATCGAAATCGGACATCTATATAGTATAGCTGCCATACAAAAGTAGAGTCAGAAAAGTAGTCTTATTGCGAAATACATGTTTGTTTTCAGTGAATATGTCCTTCAAATAAGTTAAAAAAGTGCTGCAAGGGTATACAAACTTCGGACGAAGTTAACTTTCCTCTATTTTTGCCTTCTTGAATTTAGACTGGGGGTCAACAGTTAGCACTTATCATCTTCAAGACTTGAGTAGGAGTCACAGAGTTGATAATTTTTTATAAGGCTTTAACATTGAAAGTTCTTTAATATTGGTTAAGGAGAGTTAAATACACAGAAAGAGGCTCAAATTTAAACTAAATACATTTTTTTTTTTTTATTTCTACTTCCTAATCCTTGAGCCTCAGGCTATCCTCGACCATGTGTGTCAGCTCGTTAAGCTTATCAATTTGATTGGCCTGAAAATTGAACTGGCCAAGCTCCTGTTTCCAGGTGTTTACATCCACACGCAACTGCATGCGTATTTTGTCATCATCCGAAACGGACAGCGATGTGCTGGCTGGGGCACCACCACCACCGCCACTCTTTAGATTGCGCAGGCGACGCAAAGACTCTTCAGTTTTCTGCACCGAAGTAAGCACTTCGCTGACCACATTGAAGTAGCTGAAATGGAAATAAGTAGAAAAGTCATTGAATTTTATAAAACTCGTAACTCCCGCAACTCACGACTGGGTTATATTGCTGGCCACCTGTGCCATTATGTGCTCCACCACCAAACTGCCCAGCTGCGTCTCATTTTGTGTGGCAAAGTTTTTCAAGGGACGCAGCATTTGTTCCACATAGCCAGAGCAACGTGTGGGCACCTCTCGATTGGTTTTCCTATAAAGCCTTGGCAAATCGTTGACCTGTTTCACATTCTCGTTGCCACTTTCACTGATCAGCAACTGCACCAGCGTCTCTTCTATGTCCTTCAAATGTGTGCCCAGTGTATCGGACAAGGTAGCCAGGGACTTGCTCAGTACATCATGGAATTGCTGCGTCCGCTGCTGGTTGGGTACGGACTGCACTATGAGTTGCTGTAACTCCGGCAAATAGGCCATCAATTTGCGTATGTCCGCATGCAAGGCAATGAGCAACTGATGTCGCGTATAGGGACGACTAAATCCACTCAATTTGGCCGCCTGTATGGCATCGGTGATCCAACGGCAGAGGCGCAACACAATTTGCAGGTTTAGTTTGAAGAATTTGGGAAAAACCTCGGGCAAGTAAACGCCCTCTGACCAGCAGCGGCTCAAGGCCAAGTGGGCTGCATTGAAAGAAGACAATTGATACGTCTTCTGCTGTTCCATGGTGTTGTCCTGCAACAGTGGCTCCAGCTGAGTTTCGAACTGGCCAGCAATATCCTGTAAAGCAATTACATCAGCATGGAACTCCTTTTAATGCCCCCCGCCGCTCAACTCACCTGAAAGCAGATTTGAAAGTAAACCGGCAGATTCCAGCGTGCCTCAAAACTCTTGGTTTGCTTGTGCTCACGATAGGAGGCCACTGCCTGATCCCCGCTGCTGGTGAGCAGCTCCTCAATTTTGGCCAAAAAGTCCCGGGTGCATTTGTATTTGACATAGAAAACCTCCGAGTTGCCTGGCGCAAATATCGAATTCATGTGCAACTCCAAACGAGTCTCCACATCGGACCAGTAGCTGTTCACCACAAAATTGAAGCCCTGCAGCTTGTCCGAGTACAACGTCAGACGCAGCAGATCCGTCATGTTTAGCGAAATGAAATTCAAGATTTTGCTATAAATCCCAGCCAGACCTTGAGGCGAATTCTGTAGCTGCTGTTCGCCTATGATGCCGCTCATATAGGGAGCCACCACATCTTCGCGAAACACCTGCTCGGCCTGGCCACAGGCATCCAATGTTATGTAGATTCTCAAGCAACGTTCCAATTGCTCAGAGTTCTGTGACTTGCGTGCCAGCTGCAAGGATTCGTTGAAGAAACGTCGCAACTGCTGATGCAATTGCTTCTCCAGTGCCAGCATCGCATCCTGCTGTTGGGCCTTGAGCATCTCACAGCAATGTTTTTCATGGAACCTCAGTTGTATCAGATCCAGAGCCGCTCGCTCCAAGTCCACCGCCTGGGCAGTTTGCTGCCCATTAAGCTTACGGGCCATCAAGTCCTTTAGCTTCTCCACGATCTCATAGACCTTTCGTAGACTCTGCAGACTGCGCTTGAGTTCCCTGAGCTGACGTTTTTGCTCCAACTGGGCCCGCAATTCCACCACATTCTCATCAATCAGTCGGTGTATGCTCTCGATCTCGCCGCGAAACTGTTCCAGCGGTCGCTGTATGCACTCAATTGATTGATCCAACCCCACCAGATTGGCACTCAGGTTAACAAAGTCCGCATAATCCTCGTTGATCAGATCAATCATGGCCGCACGCAGACCTTTTAGGTAAAGACCCAGATTGTCGCGCAACTGCTCCAGACTGGGTGCATTGCGGTTTTTGTGCAGGAATTCATCCACCGAAAAGTTGGCCTATATGAAAAGAGCGACGGAATTAGGAATGGAGCAACTGAGTCAACTGGCTACCTACCTTCATGAACTCATTCTTGTCAAAGCAAAGCTTCTCTGCAGTGCTGCTGTTGCCACTGGACACAGCCAGAGGCTTCTTCGGAGGCTCAAGCATGTTAAGGTAGGATATGTTGGTGGAATCTTAGTGTCAGCTTGGCCACATCAGCTGGAGCACTGCCGTCCGATAGACTGTCTCATCGATAAGATAAGTATCGACTACTTTTAAAATAAGCTATCGACCAGGTCTGCCTGAAAAACAATGTAGGCGGTTGACTTTGAATTAAGTCGATGTAAGAGCAGAATTTGGTCCTTAAACAGAGATTTTGAGAGGATTTGTCACAATTACCCATGAATTTGGGAACAAAATCCGCACTTCCTTTGCATTGGCTTAACAAGCTGCGAGTTTTTTTTATTTTTATTATTAAAGAATACAAATGGGAAAATGTAAGAACTAAAAAAAGAAAACATAAATTTCTTAAGCCTAGCATCTGTATTTGCGCACTGTCACGGCCGGCGTGCGTGGACTGCGGCCCGATGTGGCTGTGGCCGGCGACGCTGACGACTCATCTTCGCCATTCATTTTACGCAATTTGACACG
This sequence comes from Lordiphosa andalusiaca, assembly GCA_035044965.1. Taxonomy (NCBI): domain Eukaryota; kingdom Metazoa; phylum Arthropoda; class Insecta; order Diptera; family Drosophilidae; genus Lordiphosa; species Lordiphosa andalusiaca. The sequence goes on from JAWNNM010000342.1 coordinate 1,369,024, forward strand.
GGTGGCGGGCGAATCCCCTTTGCTGGTGGAATTGGCCACACTTAGGGAGGAGGGCGTCTGTGCGGCCTTCTTCTTTCGCTTCACATTAACAATGACATTGGCATCCATGCTGACATCCAGCTCAAAGTTGAACTCATAGGTTTTGTTCGAGCGCGGATTGGGTGTAAGATCGTCGTTGACAACCGTTTTGCCGGGTCGGCCGGCACGCAAGGAGATGGCTGGACTGAAATTGATCTTGGCGCTGGGAGTCTGACGTTTGGAGCTCTCCGTGTGGGTTTTCGGTGTAGCCTGTGGCTCAGTCTTTGTTCGCTTCTGTTGGGGACTTGAGCGGGTGGGTGGTGTGTTAACAGCCGAACGTTTTCGGGGCGAAACGGATGTGGGAGCGGCCTTCTTGGCAGGTGAACGCTTGATGGACTTTTCCTTAATCTCTTCTTCATCGCTGCTGGCAGAGATCACATCATCTGAGGAGGAGTCCAATGGCTTTGAGACCGCCTTCTTGGTCTGTCTGGCGGCAGCGGCCTTGCTAGTCTCTGGCGGGCTGTTATTGTTGTTCTGGCTCTGCTGAGGCTTCAGCTTAAAGACCAAATCCCCAGTATTCGGTACCTTCATCTGCTTGAGAGCATTCTGAAACCATTGACGACACTTGTCATAGTCTGGTTCTTCATTATGGGCCAGTTTGGCCACATATTTCATGTAATCCCCTATGGGGGCAGGCACTCCTTTGGCAAAGAGCTGCTTAAGCTCGGCCGCCACATTGCTCATGAGCGTCTCCTTGGCCTTTTGCACCTTCAGCGGCACAGCCAGCAGCTTATCCCGCACCCAGGGCAGCTCCACACCCAACCACTCGATCAGATTGTAGCCCAGTATCTCCAGATCCGATCGCCTAGTGGCTACACCCAGGTGAGCATCCCGCGAGGTGTATTCTATGGTGCCGTTATGCATCTTCTTGGGATCTGGCTTGAAATCTCCAGTCACATAGTGCGAGGCGAGCCCAAAATCCACCAAATATGCCTGCCCGCCGCCGCCTTTGCCCAGGCCCAGCAATATGTTGGCTGCCTTGAGATCGGCGTGCACATAGCCAGAGTTATGTATGAACTGATACACGTCCAGCATTTGGACGGCCAAACGATAGACTGTAGCCTCGGGCAGACGTTTGTCGTTCTGGAGGAACTTGGATATGTCGCTGCCATAGCGTGGCATCACAATGAAACGATGCTTCTGACCATTCACATCCGCTGACCCGTTGGCCAGGATGTAGGGCATGCCGAGCGACTTGAGGCCATGTTGCTGCTTAAACTGTTTGATGTCGTCCAGCTTGGCATTGCGCAGATAGAAATGCATCTCTACAAATAGGGGGCCATTGCCATGGGGTTCCTGCAAAGAAGCGGGATGAACTCTAGAAACTGCCAAGGAGGTGACACATGTTCAACTGATACTCACGCATTTCACCACCGCATCAAGGTTCTTCTCGCCCACCCGGCAAGCCGCATAGATCTCGCCGAATCCACCAATGCCTATGGAGGGACCTATGCGCCACTGTCCCTTGGCCAGATCTGTGAGTACGGTGCCCTCCTTGAGCTTCTCGGGCATGGCATACAGCTTGCCCTTGGCCTTTTTGGGTGCTGCTGGCTTCTTGGCAGCTGCTGGCGCTTTTGGTTTTGCGGCGCGTGGCATATTATTATTTTCTGGCGTCTGTTGAGATAGAAAACAAGAATTGCCTTGCTTTGGGCTATGGCTCGAAATGCCGCCACAGGGAACGCGCAGTAGAGATGGGCGATACGCTGAATCACGACTGTGATTTTGAGCGTGATTGGGTATCGAAGTGACTTAGCGATTACACAGTTTATTTCACTTAAATATTTTTAAACTTAAAAAAATCATGGAAAATTGTTAATCAATTGTTGCTCATTAAAAAATTACAAAGAGTGCAATAATTGACTAGTGAAGTATCGATATACCAGTGCCATCGATAACACTTTGCAGGCAACACTGTGCTGATGGCGTCTATTTCTCATTCGTAAAAATTTTAGACAACTGTGCGGACGCGTAGACCAAGTCTTATAAATATCCAAAGGAAATTTCGTTTCGATTTAGTTTTTTATTATCATTCCACTCGCTTACACACCCAAAGTGTCCACTCGCATCCTACTCTCAACAACTTTCTCAACGCAAACAAGAAAAAATCGATTAAATAAAAATGGTAATTGTCGCCAACTTGGGCCAGTTCTGTACTCACTGGCCATAAATTACTTACATTCGCGCGAAAATTGAAATCCTCGCCTGCCCGTCATCCCCCGCCATGGGGACGCGAAAAATACAGTTATTTGTTATTGTGTGTGGCGGCAATTGGAACGGTTCTAACCTCACTCATCGGACCGCCCGCCACCATTTTGCTTTCTTGTTGGCATTCGTATGGCTGGCGGCGTGTATGTTTGTGTGTTTTACTAACAAGTATCAAATTCTCATCTTCGGCAGGCTGGCGGCAAAGCAGGCAAGGATTCGGGCAAGGCCAAGGCAAAAGCGGTGTCGCGTTCGGCGCGCGCGGGTCTTCAGGTAAGTTAGCTGTACTAGCAGCAACAACAACAACAACAACAGTGTGAAAGGTGGGAGAAGGGGGAGGAAAGAGAACGGTTTGGCGCCTTTTTGTGTTTCCACCACGCCACAAGCATAGCTCACCACTCGCACCAAACGATACAGGGTGTATTTCTTTTTCAACAAACATAAACAAGCGAATGACCGCAATTTCCATTACAGTTTCCCGTGGGTCGTATCCATCGCCATCTCAAGAGCCGCACCACCTCGCATGGACGTGTGGGTGCCACTGCCGCTGTATACTCTGCAGCCATATTGGAATACTTGACTGCTGAGGTGGGTGTACTTTGCCACTTGAGTCATATGCCGGTTGTTATTGTTGTTTCCTGTTTGGTTTTCTTATTGTGCTAGGTTCTCGAACTGGCTGGCAATGCCTCCAAGGATCTCAAAGTGAAACGTATCACGCCGCGTCATTTACAGCTGGCCATTCGTGGAGACGAGGAACTGGATAGCCTGATCAAGGCAACCATTGCCGGTGGCGGTGTGATACCGCACATACACAAGTCGCTGATTGGCAAGAAAGAGGACACCGTTCAGGATCCCCAGCGAAAGGGCAATGTCATTCTGTCGCAGGCCTATTAATTCTAAATTCCAACTTCATTTTGCGAAAAACTTCTTTTGGAATATAATACAATAAAAATATTTTATGTTTAAAATCTACAAATATATAAAACAAACAAATAACACAAAATTAAGGACGAGTTGTAAAAATTTGCAACATAACACACACATACTTACATGTAATATCATACACTCACACATATACACGAGCACACATTCATTATATAGAATCATAAATGTCAAGTAAAATGAGATCCAATGTTAAAGCGAAAAGAAAATCTATTTAAAAAAAAAAACAAACAAACGAAACCTAATTTAGAGCAAGGTAATTACACAAATAAATTTAATAAATAAACAAATGCCCTTAAAATGTTATTTCCAAATTTACTAGAGACATTTTACACATACATTTGTTGCAAAAAAACAAAATAAACTTTATGCACCAAGAAAAGAAGGTAGATGGAGAACATTAAATGGGTCACACAGGATTATACTTAACGAATTTCCTTCGACTTAAGTTTACACAATTTGTTCTATTCGACGAGCAAAGCTTCGATCTAGGATCTACGAAAAGTGTTTTAAAAAGATTTCTAAATAACTCAAATATTCATTTTACCTAAAACAGTTCCCTTTTCCCACTCAACTCCTTCGGCTTGGCCAAATGAAGTGTCCTGAAGCCGGCATTACTGTACCCTCCAAAGTAACGCTCGTTTCATGTAAACAACCCCATTTTAACAGCGCCGTTTGTGCTACCCCTTAAAGACAATTGAAGACGCTCGTGCATAAATCATGCAAGTTACAACAGAGTTCAAAAGGTCATGCGAATCATGCGAAGATATTGAAAAATAGGGGAAGTTTCAGGCCAAAGACAAATTTAATTTAAAATATATCTTGGCTATCGTTTATTTTCTTTCAGCTGCTGAATTTCCTTTCAAAATCTCTGTGCATTATTCTGAAAAGATGAATAGTAGGCCCCATCAAAGAATCCGTTCTGACCAACCGATTCATTGGAATTCACAAAAGGAATTCCAGAAATTTGACACTGGCTTCCATTCGTGCTCAAAGTGGGCACTAAGTCTTTGCACAGGGAACTATTTCTGATTTCATCCGATTGTCTGGAAACTCGGGTTGCAGAAATGATAAGTGAATAAATTGAGTTGTAATTTTGCGATGTGGCTAAATTTTCCCTTGGAGTCGCAAGTCTCCCCGACAAACTCTGCATGCTAAATACCATTTTTGAACCCGATTAAAGTGCATTTTTTTTTTAAGAATGTAGAATTTTTTAGAATTAGCCCTGAGGGTGTAAAAATTCCCAAAGCATTTTTTATAGAAAATATATGTTTTTCATCCTACTGACTTAAATATCAGTTTATAAGTATCAACATCAGGTTGCAGAATCGAGTCCGGAATTTCAACTTTTAATTTGTAAAAATATCAGAGAATTTTACCTTCTACCCAGCGATTTCATCTATAATCTTCTTGGTTTTAAACGGCTTAGTCTTAAAAGTTTTACCAAAAACCTAGAATAACATTTAGAACTATTTATAAAATATCCTCCCATAATAGCCTCTGTTTTTAGGATCCTCGACTTCAAAGCTCTTTGAAGAATTCACAAAATCAAGAGCTTATCATTAGTATTGATAATTTTCTACAAAAACTTCGAAATAAAGTTTTATTTAATAACAAATTATATTTTCAATATTCCCACGTGTTCCACAAGCCGCTTCTCACCCAAAAACAGCCAGATTCCTCTTCGATTTGAGTAGTTTTTCGTTTGAAAGCGTTTTTTAAAAAAACATGGGACAAAGGGCCGATTTCTCATCTTCTAAATAGCTGTCAGATAAACTTAGATTTTGCTTAACTATTTGTAGGTTTATGTCACAGATAGCTCTATGTAGAAGATGTGAAATCGGCCCTAATTAAACCACCAAAATTTTGTAATATTTAGTAACAAAATATTTTAACTAAACTTTTTTGAACTAAATTTATATTATCAGCATGGGGTGATCCAAGGTCTTAACCACAACCTACGCCCAAAAATTTCGAACGTGCAAATTATGGTTCAAGCAAGCGAACTGGAGATCCCAATAAATTGTCGAGCTTGTAGCCCTGGTAAAAATAGTACCCGAACTTAATTGCAATGTGATTTTCCGAAGTTTTTTCATCCGATTAACTTGAAGCTCGGTTTGTAAGGAAAGTATTGGAATACTCATTCTATATTGTGTATGAGATTACTAGGGTGCGAAAACTCCCGGATAATTATGCATGCTAAAAACCAGTTTTTACCCTTTTGACTTGAAATTCGGTTTGTAATAAGAGAATGCGTAATAATTTTGTGATTTAAAAGTTGAAAATCTAAATTTTTCATTTTTCAAAATTTGGTGGGATGAATTTTCAAACCAAATTTCTTTCTAAGTAAACTTAGATGAACAACGATGACGAAAAAGCAAACCCGAAGTTCGGGTTTGACATTACAGTGATTTCAATATGAAACATTTAAAATTTTCTGAAATATTACAGTTTTTCTACAAGTTAAAAAACCCCTTAAATTGATCTAGCAATTGAAAAAAATTCTAAAACTATTTTTGCTCCTAGTTTTACTACTCCTACTCTTTTATGATATCATCGCGCTTTTGAAAGTTATGGTACAAAAACTATACAAATTTTCGATTTTTTTTTTCAGTTATTAATTTTTAGGAAGTATCTTAAAATATGGAAACAACAATGTTAATATGGTGAAACAAGCGCTAAACTTATTTTAATTTAATTTTTTCTTAGCTTTTACAAATTTTATGGGAATTTTTTTGAAAAAAATGGTAAAAATATGTCGTTAGTTGTATTAGTTTTGATACCATAACTTCTAAAAGGGCAATGAAACAAAAAAATATGTAAATGTAGTAAAATTCAGAGCACAATGGACAATTAAGAAGTTAATTTTTTGTGATTTTGTTCAATCGGCGGATAAATTTTAGAAATTTTTTGAACTTGTGGAAGAAGTTCCCAGAAAAATTAATTTTAAAAATCAAAATTTTTATAAATTAAATCAATATAATGGTTTTTTGGGAATCAGAAAAAAACCTTGGTGTTTGCTTTTTCCTGATCGTTATTCAACTAAGTTTAATTAGAACCAAGGTTGGTTGATTAGGTTAATAGATGTGGCTACAGGACGTAGAAATGTGAACAAACCTCGTTCAACTCACGTTTATTTAAATTTGCTACGACTTATAAACTAAGGAACGGAGCAAAGTCGATTTTCATTCAATCTGCTCGAAATTCGGGATGTAAGCTCTAGGGGCTAAGATATATAAAAATAATGCAGGTTTTTGGAAATTCTCTCATCAGGTTGATATATGGGACCAACTGCACTTTCCATTTTAGAGCCGATCCTGCTGAAGTTCGGTTTGTAAGCTCTATGGGCCAAAAAAAAAGGGAAATAGCTCGGCAGTTTCTGGAGCGTGTCCCTCCACCTTGACTCGCCGCATCTACCATATTCCATACCCCAACCACCCTTAACATTTTGCACGTCAATTAACAAGGTTCAAGGTTTAAGATTTCAAATTGAGATGGCTCTGAGCTGTGTAAATAAGTGAGTCAAATTAGTTAATACATAATTTTAAGTTTTATTGAAAAAACCACGACAAGTTTCAAGCCCATATAATGGTTTCAATTCCAAGCTCGACTATATTTTCGAACCATGTTTTGTTTTATGGTGGCAGCTTGGTTCAAGCAGTGTTCAGTGAGACAATGAGATTAATGTATATATAAAAAAATGTTAAATCTAACACGAGGGAAACTCCAAATCTTAGAAATCCTTGTTCCATCCGCTTCAATAGTCAAAGGCTCTTCGCTATTTGGATCTCCGTTTGCTGCTGCTCTCATGGTGCTTGGAGGAGCTGCTTTTACTGGAGCTGGACTTGGAGCTAGTACGTCGCGAGGATGAAGTGCCACTGCTGCTGCTGTGCTTCTCCAGTGTACTTAAAGCACTCAACGAGGGTCCCACTGTTTTGCTAGAGCGTTCCTCCTTATGTGACTTGGAAGACGATGATGAGGATGACTTGTGGCCATGTTTGCTACTACTGCTGCTGCTGGCATTAGTCGAGCTGCTCGGTTCGGGCCTGTAGAAGGGTGACGAAGAGTTCGAGGAGTTTGAGGAATGGGATGAGGCCACCGATGACTTGGCCTGCTTGCTGGCCACCGGAATGGGCTCATCGGCTATAAAAACAGTTGGCGCGGCCGAGAAGGCAGCGGCCCGACTAGTTGTGGGTCTGTTCTGGCAGGTGTCGCACTGCCAGTTCTGTTCCTGATCGTCGGCCGCCTCCTCCTTTGTAATGGGTGGCTTATGGCATTCCTGATGATACATAGCACCGCATTTAGAACATTCAATCAGGCGATTGGTGGCCGTAAAAACCATTTCGCCACAAACGCAGCAGTTTAGATCACCAAAGTCACCGGTGTCGCCAGTGTTCACAATGCCCGCTGCGCTCAGTCCATCGTCTGAGTCCCCGATGGTGTCCAAGGAATCCTTATCTGGCGAGTGGGTCAAGTTGATGATCTCATCAGTATTGATGGGCTGTGGCGGAGTGGCAGCTCTTCCCGGAAAGTTAGCCTCATCCTCCACCATACGCTGCGTCAGGTTGCTGGTGATCATCTTTTCAGGGCCAAAGCGCAGTTTCAGCGCCTCATCCAAAAGCAGGCGCAGTTCAGAAACGGATGTGGAATTACAAGAGTGTAACAGTTTGACGGCTTTTTTGAGCACAGGGTCGACTTCTTGAGCGGCTGCAGCAGCCACAGCTAAATTTGCAGCCATTTTGAGGAAGAACAATTCAATTATAAATCGGACAAAAACTAGGACCAAGTCCCAAAGCAAACTCAACAGCTGATTGCAAAGTGGTAGAGCTGTAGCTTGTTATTTCTTAGAGATGAGCAATTGTGAGCGTATCGATAACCAAATCACAGTGACCGGCAGCGACGTGGTGATGTGTTGCTAATTTTTATTTAGTCGACGTTTAAAGTGATTTGAAAAGTCGTTCAAAATTAGAATAGAGTACAGTACAGTCCTAAACTCATACTAAGACTAATTAGCAAACATTTTTATTTTAAAACAACTTTGGTTTCAAATTATTAACAATGTTTGGTATTCAGATAGTTTAAGTTTAGTCCTCGTCGTCGCTAAGTAACAGTGTTTTAAAGGCAGAGTTTCATTATGATATTTTGATGAAATATTAGTGGTGTTCCTGAAAGCGATTTAGATTCGCTTTAGATTAATTTTAGATCATTTAGTCATGTTCTTTTATGGTCCGCTTGGAATATCACCCTTCCTGTTCCACTTAAGATCTGCCAAATTGCACAAGTGACTCCAATTCACCATAAACATATATTAAAATAATTGGATTCACGACTGTAAAATTCTGTAAAAAATAAAATCACAATTTCTGCCAATAAGCTATTATTAAAGAAGCATAGAAAACTGGTTTTCACACTTTTTAGGCATGATTTGCTATCGCTCCTTTGTTTGATTTGGCGCCAATTTAAGTCAGCAGTTTGGTCACACTGGCAGCTGTTTACGATATCACTCCATCATTTGATTTAGATTGGTTATCACCAAATCTAAATCATATTTAAATAGCTTTCAGAAATACCACTATTCCATAATATTATTATTGTAATTAAACAAAATAAATATCAAGTCATTTGGGCCCGAACAGCTGATTCAACGACCAGAGTTGTCGCACTCTTCGCCGGCGCTGTTGCTGTGCATTCGCCAACCGCGCATACACAAAGCTTCTTGGCGAAATTGCAAAAAGCGTTAAATTAAAGTGTACAATAACAATTGCAAAGCATTGTTTACATTTACGGGCCGAAATGATTCATTTTGTGCAACTGCGACTTTTTGTTTCTAGCTGAATTGAGGTGTTATCGCGTGCTTCCAGCGATTAGATTCTCTCCTTTGAAAAATCGAAGCCGAACGGACAAAGGCAAGAGAATAACAAAAACAAATAACATACTCTCGGCCCGGCCATCTCAAAATAAACAGTTAACGTTAACGCGCCGTGTTGATGATAAGGCTTCGGTGTGAAAAAAGTGTTAATTAAGCAATAAACGAATTTTCTGCTCTTCTGTTTTTCAAGTCAACTCAGAAAGTTTCAACAGTTTGTTTTATTTTTATAGTTTTTAAAAAATATTTAAAAATGCGTCGTAATAAACAAACATTTAGTGTTTGTGGCCACAATTTGGAGACAATTATTCTTCTTGGATTCTGCTGTGTCGCCAGTTTTGCGGCTGACGCCGATGATCAGCTGGTAAGTTACGTTGTGGTGTGAGACAGCCTATGGCAGGTGGGGGAGGCAGATGAGTTTGGTTTGCCGTTATGTTTGACCATGTTTGCCTAACAGCGGCACACTTGTTGCCCGCAGTTTGAGACGCAAGATATATGCTCGTATGTATTGAACATATAAAAAAGTATAATTTTAGCTTTCCAGTCTTTGTTTGGCAATTATATTAGCCATCAAATGGCTCAGCAGATAACAGCTATCAGAACTGTTTTTCTTAGCACTTCTGTTAGGTCGCTGTTAAGCTTGTACTGTTACAGTATAATACCCTGTATCCAAGGTACTAAGGGAATAATGAGTTCGGGGCAAAGTATGTACAAAGTATGTCAATTTCCCACCAAATAGAACTGTAGTAAATATTTAATTTATGGAAATTCATATCAAATCCTTCCATTCCATCGGATTTGATATGAATTTCCATAAAGTAAATATGAATACAATAGGTTTTTTTGTAAAAGTATTTTTATGTTGTGAAGGTTTAGAGTCTAAATAGGTTTAGAGCTGATCGGATAAAGAACCAAAGAGTTTCATAAAACATTTTCCGCCCATTTTTAGACTTTGTAGGTAGATTTTCTTACTATTTTAAAATCGAGCTTGGAGATAATCGCTCTGAAAGTAAACTTTCGGCCAAAGGATTTTGGATACCGAAACTCAAACCCACTCAGTATTAAAAAAATATCCAGTTCAAATGCAAACCAAAAGCAACCCATGGATCTTTAACATAAATTCTTTTTCTTTCAGTGCAGAAATTAAATTCGAATTGAATTTGGGTTTCGGTCATGGCGTTTTTTTTCGGAGACTATTTTTTTTAACTATAGCACAACAGCACTAGAAACCTATAACAGATCTCAAAATGTACGCTTGAATGCGATAAGATCAGAAAAATGCTGCCGTCGATTGCTCGCCTTTTTGACTTTTCTCCTCATAAAAGCTAAGTCATAAGTCATTTATTTTAAGTTTTTGTCAATTGAATCAAAAAAAAACTAATTTCTCTCACAATTTCGGAGGTAGATATTTTAGACATTCCAAAATCAAATGAATATATATATTGTTATTATCATCTTTATCGACTTATCAAGTTTGGAAACGATCAAAATAATTATAGTGAAGATATAACATAATCGAAGATAATTAAAAGGAATAGTTTGAAAGAGAGGCAGAAAAAAAAAAATATATTACAGTCTTTCTTAAGCGACTTTCATAACTGTTTGTATTATATTTTGTTGTTTATTTCAGAAACTTTCCACGCAAGAGTGCAAGCTAAAGGAGCCTGTCTATGGAAATACATTCGATTTCAGTGGACTACACTCAGACCTGGCCCATGTGGTGGAAAGTGTGAGCAACAATGGTGATACCTTTGAGTTTAACATTTGTGGCAATCTGACACGCACCTGCAATGGAGAAAGTAATGTGTCCGCCTGCCTTAAGAAGCAGGGCAAGGAATATGTGTTGGGTAAATGATATATGAGTAATCTTTGGCATTATAAAAATACCTCGCAAACGATTTAAACTTTAGATTACCTACTATAGATAATAAACATTTATTGGGGCGACCGAGACCGTTAAGCGATGAAGTAGAAATATCAGGCGAAAATATAGAACGAATGCGAAATAGCATAAAAGTCAATGTCTGATCCAAGAGCTAGCACATTCACTAGACATTTGACTTATAACTTTAAATTTAATCTTTGCATTTTAATAATCAGGAAAAATCGGATGAAATATTTGATAGTTTTCACAGAAAGTAAATTTTTTGGATTTTGCGAATAAAATCAGCATGATTTGATCGAAATTGTCACAGTAATTGCTTTTCTTATCATCTTTTGAATGAAAATGGGCGAACCAAGGTTTGAATCAAAACCTTTGCACAAAAACCTAGAACCCTATATTTTGAACCCACCAACTGTAGCTCCGTATGCATCAGTTTGTTTTCCAGCCATGATTTTTACCTTTTTAAAATATAGAAAATATTTTTTATAAAATTAAAAAATTTAAATATAAAATATTTTTTGGCTTATAGGAAATATTTTCCAAAAAACTTTTTTGTTTTCAATGGAAACGTTTTCAAACTTTGTATTTATTGATTTTCTTTGATTTTGTATAGTTCTACCAAGCTTGATGAAAATCGGCCAACTATATAGTATAGGTGCCCTACTAAAGATAGGTCTGAAAGAAGTCTTAGTAGAAAAACATTTCTGTTGTTAATGGTGCTGTCTTGAAATTTGTTATTTCTTTATCTTCTAAGCTTTTACCAAGTTATGCAAAGTTTTGTTAAAATCAGATGATTATAGCATATAGCTACTATACTATCGATCGGTCGGAAAATGGTATTTAGTGTGCAAATTTATTTTATTAAAAATGTTTTATGCTTTAAAAGGTATTTTCAAAATTTGGTCTACATCGGAGGACTATATACTATCGATCGGTTAGAAAATGGACACAAAATTTTTTAAGCAAATTTGGTCGAAACTAGTATATTGAAACAAGCGAGAGTATTTAAACTTTGGCTTAGCCTAGCCAGCTCCTTTTTCAGATAATTTCTTTAAAAAAATAAGCCATTTCTTACCTTTTACCTTCCAGGCCGCCAACATGAACTGCACTATAACAAGGGCAAAATGTATTTTAAGTATTTGAGTGGCTCGAAATGCGCCAACGGCACAAGTGAGAATCCCAACTATCAGTTTCATGTGCTGCTCTATTGTGATTACACTCTGGATGCCCATCCTATGCGTGTCATACCCTATGTGAGTAGCTAATATCCACTTTTACATTCACTTAACTCCATTAATTTTCATTGATTTCCACAACAGTCAGACGATATCTGTTCGTACTATATGATATATGAGACACCTTTGGCTTGTCTGCCCATACCGGATGCCATGCAGTCCAACAGTTGCAATGCATTGGATCCCAAAACAGAGGGTACCTTCGATCTGATGCCTTTGAGTGATACCAACTATCGAACCAGCGATCGTCAAGGTGGGGTCTTTGTAATCAATGTGTGTAAACCGGTGCTGTATGCGGAAAATAGTATGTGTCCACCTGGTAGCAGCATTTGCCTATTTTCGCCCAAAGCCAATGACCTAAAACAAAGGTGAGTCCAAGAGCAAGAGATCTAGATAAAGTGCGTTTGATATACAAATTCTCGATTGCAGGTTTATCAACTTTGGCAACGTAAATTCCAAGCCAGTCGTCGAGAACGGGCATCTGTTGATGCGTCATGAGAGTTTCACAACATGTTACAAAAATTCCAGCGCCAATTATACAAGTGTAATATATTTTAGATGTGATCGGGCCATTCAAGTGAGTTGTACAAATTTAAAGAAAGCAGAGATTAACACATGATCTACCCATTTACTGTTCCCAGAACGCACATCCGGATTACCTGGGTCTGGCAGCTGATGGCTGTACCTATCAGTTTAACTTTGTTACACCGCTGGCCTGCAACGATCTGAAGCCATGTACGGCATTGACCTCAACAAATGAGCTGTAAGTGGATTGCCGAAAGTGCATTTGGAAAATCTAACCATTAATTACTTTCTGTTTTGCCATAGCCTGGATCTGAGTTCGCTTGGCAGTCAACAACCTCATAAAATGAGCAAGGATGGAAAATCCTATACGGTGGCTGTGTGCGCCAAAGCTGGCAAACCTTGTCTGGAAAATGTGGGTAAGTTGCTCATTTGTTGACTGAATTATTAATGGCAACACACAGGGGCAAAGCTGTAGTAATTAAAGGAGCTGGGTACTGGGTACTGAGCTGCAAGCATTTCTTTTTTTTTATCGAGCACCACTTAAAGCTATAATCGTCTTGGGTGGACAGGTAGGAAGGACGTTAGTTGACCATTTCATCCGTTCATCCGTTTTGCATTAGAGCGCTCATGCGTGTATGTTTTGATGGCGCACAATGTTGGGGAAGGGGAAGGGGGCGGCGGTCGTGTTGTTATATTTTTGCATAATTTATGACTTTGTGTATGGATACACAAGGGGATACACTATTCCCATTCCTCCTTAAAATTGGAAATGTGAAATTATATGCAAACATTTTTTGCGCTTTAGCTAAACTTTACATTCAAGTTGGTTTATCATCCGAAAGTGGCTTATATTTTATAACAAGATTTTTTTTGAGCCAGCACGTGGGCTGCCTTTTAAATTTTTTTCCCATTTTCTTTAGAGAGTTGGACATATTTTCAAGGACTTTGGGAGGATGAGTGCAGGCTTTATATGTCAAATTTATTTATATAACCAAAAGTCATACGACCTCTCATTTATGTGCCAAAAAACATATCTTGTGAGACCTAGCAGAGTCATAGTAATAAATGAACCGCCTTTCGTGAATAATTTTCGCAAATGCTCCGAAAGTTTGAGACAAACTAATGGCATCTGATTACCAGTTCTTGGTGTTTGAAGGGATTTCTTGTGTTTGGTTTCAAATTTGTCAGGTTTTCGGATGATTTTGAAGGTCTAACTCTCGCTGGAGATATCCGAGATACCGCTGATTGATTGCCAGCAAGTCTTCTATCATCAGTAGACTTCACTATTGTTTTAATTTTGACTTAAGTTTGAATAATTCCTAAATTTAACACAAAAGTAGGGCTGTGGATAAAATAATGCCCAGGAGCAATAGCGCTGATTACAATATAGTTCGAGCAAGTCCTGATTTCATCAGAAACAATTTTGCTGAAGTTTTAGAAGTGTCTTTGCCACACTAAAGCTGTGGAGAGATGCGTCTAGCTCGTGAAAGGCGCTTCATTGCCTGTTTTGTGGACTAAAAGCAAGGGATAGTTTTATTTGTTAACAGAAAACTCCAGCTGTTAACATCAAAAAAAACTTTTTTTTAACAAAATTTGGTTGAAATATAAAATCTAATGTATACTTTAATATATCGTATTTTATATATTTAATCAGTTAACCGAACCTGTTCGATTTCGTTCTGGTTCGGCATAAAAAGTTGACAACAGAAAAGTTGACTTAATGACCAGCGACATCTTCTGTTATCTGGTTGGTTTTGAGCTACTGATTCGTATCAAAGACTGGAAAGTGTAGTACAAAATCTAAAATAAAATTTAAAGCAATTTTTAAGATCTGGTCAGTTTTTAAGATCCTCCAGTCCATAGCTTTTCAATGATTTACTAAAGCAAAAGCTCAATAATATTTTTTGAGTTTTACTTAAAGGTCTGCAGATCGGAATTTTTTATTTCGACATAATTTTTTATACAAGTATCAACACTTTCGAACATCTCATGAGCATCAAAGCAATGCCAAAGTGTTCCTATTTGTATAATGTGTTGTGTCGACGTCGAACTTTAACAGTAAATAATATTATATTTTAAATATTCCCCAGTGATCCACAATCCGCATCTGACCAAAAACTATCCGATTTCTATACGATTTAAGTAGGTTTTAGGTCGAAAGCAATTTTTAGAACGTAGGATTAAATCAACTACTTTTTGGAAATATTTAGTACGAAAATAAATGTATTGCTTTTTTTTTATATTATCATTATCCGATGGCCACATACACTACACTGCAAAATCTGAGCTTGATAGCTTACAAATTATAGGAGATACTCAACATTTTTTATTGCGGGGGCGGGAGGGGGCGTGGCCAACATTTGAAACAAACTTGATCTGCCTACAGACAATAATAGCTTACATATAAAATTTGGTTGCTCTAGCTCTTTTAGTCTCTGAGATCTAGGTGTTCATACAGACGGACGGACGGACGGACGGACGGACGGACGGACGGACGGACAGACGGACATGGCTATATCGACTCGGCTATTGATCCTGATGAAGAATATTTATACTTTATGATATCGGAGATGCTTCCTTCTGCCTGTTACATACATTTGCACGACTTTAGTATACCCTTTTTACTCTACGAGTAACGGGTATAAAAAATATCAAATCGGAATGGATATTTCGGAATATCCTTATTGTGATATTAAATTTTTCATATCCCTTGGATGATTTTCAGCTCTGTTGGACAACAATCTAAGATCCATTTTACATTAAATGGATGTAAAAAAATATTTTACAAAAATCATATGAGTATATTTTTAAAATCTTTTGTTTTTGTGTGGACGATAAGAAAGCGATACTTCTGGGAAAAAGGAAAAAGTCTCTTTTAAGAGATAAGAAAATGAGTCTTCCTGGGGATAAGAAAGGATTTCTTCTAAGAGTGAAGAAAGCGATTCTCTCAAGAGTTAAAAAAGTCCTTGTTCCGGAATATATAATAATGTATATTCTGTGAAATAATATATATATATAATATAATATATATTACCCTTGCAGAGGATATATAAGTTTGGTCGGAATCAGACATCTATATAGTAGCAGTCATAGAAAAATAGAGTCAGAAAAGAAGTATTAGTGAGAAAAACATGCTTGTATTCAGTGGAAATGTCCTTCAAGTTAGTTAGAAAAACGTGCAGCAAGAGTGGAGCCGAAGTTAACTTTCCTATATTTTTAATATAATATTTTAAACCGTATACTTACTCCGGGATTTGAACTCTGCACGGTTGAACTCAACACAAACAACACTATTCAGGAATCTACTTATATTGAAATGAATCTAACATCTGCCTAAAAGTTTTGAATAATATATTTAATGCATATCTCATAGAATTGGCAGCTTGTAATTCTCAATTCATGAGCATTCAATATAAAAGAAGTCAAAAGTCAGAATCGCATTATTGCCTTCTAGGCGAAAAATTATCCTAATGAGGATAAAAGCTATAAAATATATCGCAAATTTATCGCGTGTGTGATTAAAATGCAATACTTAATGAATTTTGTTTATGTAAAACCCTCATCGAACCAAACCATCTTCAAACTCTCTTTTTAACGAGAGTAACACGACAAAATGTTTGCACTGAAGAAAAATACGATATACCTAACCAAAAATGTAGCATACTTTAAAGGGCATTAAGCATTATATTTGTTTTCTGTGTATATAAACGTTTCACATACCTAGTCACATATGTATTGCTAAGTGCTTTCCCCTAAAAACTAGCATTGTGGTGTTGTTCATTAACTCAGTGTACTGAAAACAATACTATTGACCGGAGTTTAGCTCTCTCTCTCTAAATTTTACAAACTTGTGATTTATATGGAAAAAGAGACACATTTTTCGAATGCAAATAATAACCACAATTGCTGATGGTATGACAAACGTGTATTTAGTTAGTATCCATGTCCCATAAATAAACACACACACACTCACACTCACACGCACACACACCCACACATACAGGATGTCCTGCATTTTTAGTTGACTGCAGACGCATTTGGTGCATCCTCTATTTTTTGGCCAACTCGCGAATAAAATCATGGCCCGCTAGTGAGGTCTAAACAAATAAATAAGAGTACGTACTCCCTTTTTTGGCAGCAAATACCCGGGCTAGAAGATGAGAGGTCCTACATGAAATTTTCATTTGTTCGGCAAATACATAGCCAGGACACGCACACAAATGTGGAGTTTGGGACATGGAGAAGCTTTTGTAAACAACCAGACACTCACACACTGGCTCATATTTTGAATGCAGCTGACACGGCCAGACGCCATATTGCCGCCTGGTTTTAGTCCTGGTGTTTTGTTGAATTCAATATTTGAAGGCAGTTTGGCGGCTCCCGTGCCTGCGAGTGAATTATGGCCACGCCCCCCATCCCTGCTGCTGTTAATTGCTTATGCAGCTCTCGTTGCATTTGCCTGAGTATACAAATCACACGTACATACGCGTACACTCACACAAAATCCAGTTGTTTACACTTAGATTTAACTATTTTGGGCAGATGGCATGAAAAGCGGTAATTATTGCATTCGAAATAACAAATGTGCTCTGCAGGAAATAAATATTTTATATATATATACTTGATCAGGTTAGTCAGATAGAGAAGAGAAAGCTGTGGAATAGCTTAGCTGTATGAAAAGCAAAGCTTGCCAGATCGAAAGGAAGTTTAACAAAGAACTTCAGCAATCTTGAGTTAAAATGTGAAATGCGACGAACTCGATAGATCGGATAAAGCTGCCATTGGAACGATCGGTCGAGAAACTAGTTTTAGAAAGAAAAACTTGTAAGTTTTCAAAGAAAAAGCCTCCAAGCTTTTTATTTCTTAGTTTGCTATGCTTTCCCATGATTCCACTAAGTTTGGTCGAAATCGGACATCTATATAGCTTAGCAGTCATACAAAAATAGAGTCAGAAAAGTAGTCTTTGTAAGAAAAATTATTTGCTTTCAGTGGAAATGTCGTTCAAATTAGTTAGAACAAGTAAGGGCGCTGCAGTCGAGTTTCCCGACCACAAAATACCCTGTTCATTTATTTGTTTTTGAATTTTTCAAGATGAATGTAACCGGTTTTTGTAACAAAATTGTCATCCTAAATGTAGGCAACACCTTTTTTCTAGTTCTGACCACCACCTTATAACGCCGGTGTTTTTTGTCCGATCTGAGTGTACTTTTCAGAATAGATAGATATTGGGCCTAGCTTGATGTATACTAAACCACGAGGCTCTAACTTGAAAATTGTGGATCTGACAGTTTTTTAGTTCTAGGATGGCTAGAGGAGGTCTTGGTTTTTTGGGGATAAAAGGGGGACGGGGTGGAATTTTCCAAATCTGAAACAAACTTCATCTGCGTACAGCATAAGTCTACCTTCATGCGAAAATTTGTGGCTCTATCTCTTATAGTCTCGGAGATCGACGCGTTTATACAGACAGACAGACGGACGGACGGACAGACGGACGGACGGACGGACAGACGGACATGGCTATATCGACTCGGCTGTTCATGCTGATCAAGAATATATATACTTTATGGGGTCGGAAATGTTTCCTTCTCCCTGTTACATAAATTCGCACAACTTCATGATCCCCCCTTTTCCCATTTTTAATGGGAACAGGGTATAATAACGTGCTGCTCTATTTTTTTTTGTATTCCATTCAGTTTTTCGTAATTCATTTTGCAAAATATGCCTCAAATGCTTTCCATTGCCTTCCATAATTAATTTGCTGTGGTTCTTATGAATATCTTGGATGAGAATCAGCTGCTTATCTAATGAAGTTTTAGACTTTCAGCTTTTAATCGAAAAGAAGAAACCCCTGATACAAAAATTAAGGTACGGCTGCGTCAGTGTGAGATTTCTGCGAAGTACCTTCACGTGCAGTGCTGAGCTTATTCTTGAATCGTAAGATTTTGGCAAAAGTTCTCACCACACTGACTTCGCCGCACCTACTACGACACCTACTTCCGTTTGAGGTTTAAGCTGCCTTTTCACTTGACCTTTATCTCTAAATAGTCGGTTGTCATAATTCTCTTAAGAGAAACTCTTATCAAATAGAACCTGCTCTATTTGCTATATTCTTATATTATCCTATATCAAAGAAGGCAAAGGGCCATTTTCTCATGTTCCTACTCACACTTAAAATAGGCAGTGAAAATGTACCAAAACCAACTAGATTTGCAAAAAGAGGAACATAAGAAAATGGCCCTAGATTTTCTAATCATTTAGAGATATTTGTTTTGCTATTACACTATCATCAGAGAACCTCTGTAGAGATGTATCATAAGTTTGTTTTTTGATAAATAGATCGAAATACATTTCAGTAGGACTAAAATTGTAGAGAAAATAGGCTGGAAAGCCCTGCTAGCTTAATTGTTTTTGTAAAGCAGCAAGACATACGAATATACAAACACCCTGCAACAACTTGTTATTTTCTACCCTTCATTTCATTAGTTGATTTATTTACAATAAACTTGTTGATGCCATTTCCGGTTCAGTATTTTCATTCGCTTCGTTTTGCATCTTACACTTTGTTTTTATCAGTGTATGTGTTTATTTATGCCTGCATATTTTACTATGATGAGAGCTGCATTCACATCTATCATCATACAGGGCACTCCACTGCTCTACCACCCACCCTTATCAATTTAAGGCATTTACTTTGGTTTTGGCCAACTCAGCAAAATTTCCCCATGCAGAATTCGTCAACAACCATTTCACCTTGCATTAGCCAAGTGGGCATATGTTGCACAAATAAGCTTGCCATGCCACACCACAACATTTCACATATTTCAAGTGTATCTTTTCCTGTTTTCTTTTTCCCCCTTCTCCATGTTTATAATTTCTGCCATTTCTGTTTTCATACATTTTGCATTTTACTCCTTTTTATGTGCCAAGTTGCCTTTGGGGCAGATTCAATTTAGACGAACACTTGCCGGCAGCTGTTTTTTGGCATGTGCCAGCCAAGTGGCAGCTACTAAATCGTTTATATTTGTTTTTTTCTCATTTGTTTTGCCGTTGCCTGGTCCATGTTTCTGGGGCTCTTTTGGCCCTTTTCTTGTTGGTTATTTTCGTATTGGAATTCAATTTGCTTGAGTTTTTCCTTTGGAGGGTTTTTGCCTTATCAGTGGCATAAAGTCAGTTAGATTTAATGTTGCCACAGCCATCTGAAGAATTTCAACAATATATAGTATTGTTTTCCGCCCCAGGGCCAGAGAGAGAGAGAGAGAGAGAGAGAGAGAGAGGGAGAGCTTGGGACGAGATTGCATTGAAATTGAATTTTCACCCAAGGTAAAGCTTTTGCGGTCAGCAAAATCCAATTGCATGCTTCCGCCGGACAACCGGCCATGTTATGTACGCTTGGCCGTATATTGTCACGCAGCTCCTCAAACAATGTCATTTATCAATTTAGTTGACAGTCGATTTCTTTTCGATTTGAAAAGCCACTTCAATTGACCTTTTTCCCTTCGCCAGCTGCAATAAAGTATAAAAATGTCGAATGTGGACAGAGAAAGATGGAAATTACCATACTCCTCTTAGAGGAAATCACCAGCGCAATGCTGCTGCTGCTGTCTGCTGCTCCAGGGCGTTCAATCAAAATTCCGATAAATGTGAGTGACATTTGTTTTCCAATTGTTGGATTGCAAGTGAAATGAAAGATTGCCAATATCATGTTGAAACTAGGGACAAATACCTGGGAACATCAGTTGATGTTGGCTGTGCAAGTGTAATGGATAAATTTCTGAATTTCTGTTCTGACATACCAAAGGCGTTTAATCAAGCAGGCTGGATACCTGAAACTGGTCTGTTGCATTTCATAAAAGATTCAATCCAGAATTTGTGACGAGTTTTTATTTATTTATTTAGTTAACTTTTGATAGCTAGTTAAAGTATATAGGTTCATTCATTCAAGACAATAAGTCACCAGGAAGTGTGCTTACTTGCCTTGGAAGAGGTATATCTGTGATCGAGAAAAACTGGTTAGAGCCTGCGAGTCAGTCCTCTCTAGTGCCATTTTAAATTACTCTGTCGCAATGATCCAATAGAAGGAAAGTTAACTTCGGCTAGGCCGACATATACACTGAAAAAAAAACAAGTTTTTCTCACTAAGACTACTGTTCTGACTCTACTTTTCTATGACAGCTATACTATATAGATGTGCGATTTCAAACAAATTTAGTGGAATTATGGAAAAGCATAGCAAACTAAAAAATACAGAGTTTGGAGGCGTTTTCTTTGGAAACAAAAAAGTTTTTCTCACTAAGACTAGTTTCTCGACCGATTATTCCTATGGCAGCTACAACCTAAAGTCATCCGATTTTGACACAACTTTGAAGAATGGTGTAAAAGCTTTTAAAAAAAAATTTAAATGCCAATTTTAAAGAGGTTTACGTTGAAAGCAAATAAGGTTTTCTTAGTAGGACTATTTTTCTAACCTTACTTTTCTATGGCAGCTATACTATATAGATGTCAGATTTCGACCAAATTTGGCAGAATCATGGAGAAGCATTAAAAACTAGTAAATGCATTGAAAATATAAAGGTTATCTAACTAAAACTAGTTTTTCGCCCAATCGTTCCTATGGCAGCTATATGTTATCCGATCCGGCCGGTTCCGACAAATGTGCAGCGTATTTTACCACAAGACTTCGTGCAAAGTTTGGTGGCGATAGCTTTAAAACTGACGGAGGAGATATCATAGATACAGACAGACATGGCTATATCGACTCAGCTCGATTGTTCCTATGGGAGCTATAAGATATAGTCATCCGATCCGATCGGTTCCGACATAGTAGTCGTGTGCAGCAAAAAGAAGACTCTGTGCAAAATTTCAGCTCGAAAACTTTAAAACTGAATATATATAGTTTATGGGGTCGGAACTGAATATTTCTATGCGTTGCAAACTTCTTGGCAAAATTATAATACCCTTTGCACGGGTATAAAAACAACACTGCGTATGAGTGATGCATAAAACTTTAAGTCCTCGTGGCGCCATTTTTGAAACGTGCCATTTTTTTATTTCTGTTTCAAGCTAAAACGAAGCTGCATTTACAGAATTTTGATGAGATTTGTCTGTCTAGTCTTAAAAGCAAAGGACCATGCACCTAAAAGCCAACAGATTTTAGGATGGGGGGGATAGAAAAGCTGAACACCAAATGGTCAGTCAACAATCAGGAACAATTACTTTCGGCTTTGATGGTTGCAATGGACGATATATACTCCTCCTCCTTTGTTCATTCGCGATTTTTGTGTGTTTTTTTTTTCCACGCTCTTTGTTTCTAGCCAGCTTACTCTCCAAAGTCGCCCGCACTCAATTTGCTTTCACTTCTTTGATCACTTGCAGGCGCCTGCTATGAACAGAATGAAACCATCAGCTTAGGCAACTTCAATTCGCATTTGCGTTTCAATCAGAGTGGTTCGGTCTATTTGCTGTACGAGGATGGCGCCAATTGTCGCACTGCCACGGGTCTGAAGCGCTGGTCGACGAAAATCGAATTTGTCTGTGCGAACAATGCGACTAAGGACAATGCGGCTGGCGGCGGCAGCGGCAGCGGCAGCGGCGCAGATGCTTTGCAAATAATTGAGGACTCCAATTGTCAGCTGTTAATCCAGTATCAGACGCCGTATGCCTGCCGAGAGCAGATTAAATGCTCCACCGTCTATTTGAGGGAGACAGCAGATGGAGTGGGCAGCAGCGAGGAGGAGTTGATCGACTTGACGCCATTGATTAGCGCTAGCGAGAACTATGAGGCTCGAGTGGACCTGCCGGCCAGCATGCAGCAGCTGGTGCCCAAATCGACCAAGGTGAGTACTGATTTCCCCCAGGAGTATATGGGAAGAGACAGACCCGTTGGGCTGTAATTTGCTGGCTTTTGTCAGTGCCGTAGTAACTAGTTCGAACCGTTTGCCCTCCGCTCTCCTTTTGCAGTTCTTTTTGAATGTGTGCCGGCCATTAGTGCCGAAATACCAATTAGGCTGCGCCGGCGGTTCTGGTGCTTGCATGGCCAAAGTGACGACGTCCGGTGCCCCCGAGGAGGAGCAAGTAAGTATTAAATGGACGAAGGTGGCTCGCCTAAGGGAAAGCGGCTTATGTACTTAAGGCTCTCTTTGCATGTGTGCCGGCCGTAATTTGCGTCAGTTTTGGGGTTCATCTCTCCGACCAGAGTAAACGTTTCAATATGTCTGGGCCAATGCCCAAAATTGTGGCGCCATTCATGCATTAAATATGCAGCAATTTAATTGCTAAGCTCCACTCTCAGCCCCCATCCCACACAGTGACCAAAGGATTTGCTTGCTTCATTAAGAGGACTTGACCACGACTCTGAATTCGTTTCGTCTGTCGTTGACAGTTGCAGACTAAGAGGGCAAACTGTAGGAACAAGCTGAAAGTATGTCTAGTGCCAGAAAGAGCCCCTACTGTCCGGCTTTGCCACAGTTCAACTGTCCAACTGTGCGACTGTTATACTGGTTAGTCTCTGCTTAAATACTTAAGCCCACAAAAGTATGCAATGAAATTTGCTTGAAATGAGATTACTGCGCATGCCACAAAAATGGTCACAAAACGTTACAACTACTTCCCACAATCGCAAAGCTGACAAATGAATGCAATAATTGGTTAAGTCTCAGCTATTAAAGCACTGGCATTTATTTAACGGTGAGGTAGGCAGTGCGAGCAGTGAAGTTGCCACCGGCAACCACTGTGAAAGTATTTGCTCACAAGTACAGGAATACGGCTTCATTGAGAAAAAGTCTATCTTAAATTAGTCAAAAGTTAAGAGAGAAGATAAAATCTCAGCCCAAGATTATGTTCTCAATTCATATCTAAATCTTCACCATAATATTAGATAAAGATCGCTTATACTTCACCTTAAGATGAAATTATGAGTATATCAAGTTTGTGCAAGAGCATGTAATGTATAAATTGAATATATTCTTGATCAGCATTAACACTCGAGTCGATATAGCAATCTCCGTCCGTTTGAACAAACATAACTAAGAGATGGTTAGAGATAGAGGTTAGACATGTATGTGACATTTGCTTCCTGTACTTGCAGGCTGATAAAGTTTATATTAAATTTTTGCCACGCCCCCTCCCGCCTCCAAAAATTGAATAAAACGTCATTATTCTTGCAATTTTATAGATAGAAGGTTCATACCTTTTGGACATATTTAGTAGTCAGAATGAAATATTAATGCGCCGAAAAATTGGTAAAGATCCTTTGAATGAAAGTCGAGTTATACAGAAAACAAACAGTTTTGCTGGGCAGCACCGTCTTGAAAAGATTTGGGCAGCACTTTACACACCTTAAGACTTTGTGCGATGAGTAAAAACTTTGGTAGATAAAGAGGTAAAGGTAGGTTTATATGTATTCAAAATATTATGTTAAATGCCCCTAGAAGTATGCCAATTTTTTTCATAAAAATCGCAAAAAACCCCTAAATCGGTGTAATAAAGCACGTGTAGTGTAAAACTCTACTTTGCTAGTATAAACAATAACGAATCGTTTAAAAAGAGTATAGGAAATAAGCATATAAAACATCAATTCTTCGAGAAGCTTGGGCTAAAAGTCGACTGCCCCAAATGTAGCTATAGATGCACGAATTATGGAAACACATCTCGAAACTCTTCAGCAACGATTATTCAACTGCTCGGAAATCTGGAATTAATCTGAATGTCATCAAAAGGCTTAAGAACATTCTCAATATCTTAAGATGTGGTGAAAATGTTGATGTAGGAAAATATGGAAAATATACCAGCAAACCTGTTTTATTGTGGAAGATAAGAATGCGATTCGCCTTACTCTAGCGATATCGTACTCTCATCTCCCTACACTCATAATAATATAAGAATGGAAATAAGAAATTCTCCTATAAAATCCGTCCTAAGGCGACTCACCCTAAAATTTAGAAAACTTTTTCACATTGATGGAAAGATTTTCTGAATCTTTGAAAATTTTACATTAATGAGAAAATATTTTTCTTAATTTTAGGGTGAATCGCCTTAGGACAAATTTCATAGGAGAATTTATAGTTTTCGGGGCGAATGTTTTCTGAGTGTATGGAAAGAAATGTGACACTATGCGATAAGAACGCGATGCTTCTTGGAGATGGGAAAAAGTCTCCTTTGAGCGATAGTAAAGCGATTCTTCCTGGAGATAAGAATGTGATTCTTCCTAAAGGCAGTAATGCGGCTCTTCTCCCGAAGATTAGCCATACGAATAAAAGGAGTTTTGAGTTCTGTTATTTAGCAGTACGAATTCGCACCTAAGGTTAATAAGCATTGCTTAAGTATTGTCCTTTGGTAATATTGTAAAAAGTCGTTCAACTCTCTTCGAGAAGAATCGCTTTCGGGTCTTTTTAGGGAGCGTTAAGCGATGTATCACCAATTCTCAGATGGGATAATGAAAAACAGAGACCAATGATAAAGTATCGCAATCTGGCCCTCAAGGCGATGTATTATGTTAAAAAAGCGATACCTAAGGTATTTTGTTTGTGTAAATTGCCCAACTATCTCCAAACTCTGCCCTCAAGCTATCGCCAAACTCTCGCATCGCAAAATGTTTGCAATGACAAGAGCTCTCGCTCCTAGCTTATGATGAGCAGCTAATAATAAATTCAGCTTTTAGTCGATGGTAAAGTAGTTGGAAGAAGTCCAAGAAGAAGATGTCCGGTGATCCCGGTATCTCTTTTCTCAGACACATCAGATCACTCGCCCCAGTTAAACATTTCAATTACTTCTTTCTGTTCAAAGTTACCTTACATTCATTTGTGACCAGATTTACTACTATTTTTAAGATTAAATATTAAAGGCCAGAGCAGTGAAACCACAAAGAATGTATAAAGAATCTCCCATAGCTTCTGTGTGCATAGGCAGTGGTCACCTCTGAGCTAATAAGCAACTTGCACTGCTTACAGAGTATCCAAAATTTTAAAGAAAAAGGTTTAACTATCCGTCTTCGGTTTTTTTTTCGCCTCTCCACTCTACGACAAATAAGCGCTTGTACTTGCGCCGCTTCCAATAGTTTTCCCCATTCCGCACATGTGTGCCAGTTTTGCGATTTTCCGGCGAAAGTAAAATGAATTATTATGTTTTTGGCCAGGCCTCCCAATCATTGCATGCGACAATGTGAGGCCATTCTTTTGGCTCACTTTCCATATGCCTCCTTCCCTCTACGCCCTACCCCCTACCCCCTCCCCAACCCCCACCCAACCTTCAACTTTTATCACAAGCTGCACAAATTTCCCGGGAGCAAAAACATTGTTCAAGTTGCTAAAAAAATAAGCACGTACGCGATGGAAATGGTATTGCGGAAATGGTGAGGATGGGGGTATAGAAAGGCCATGGCACGCGAGTGAAATATTTCAACATAACGTAAGGTCAGCGTAACGTATTGTATAACGTAACGAAACTGTACGGAAGGAAATCGCAAAAGGCGGTTGATGCAAAAATATCTGTAAAAACGGCTTTTAGCGACCGGCAGCCTCCGTGTGTGAAAACGGGGTGTGTGTAGAGCCAATGTGAGGCGTTGCCACCGGCGACGTGCTCTGTAAAGCATTTCCGTTTGCTGGCTAAGCTACATGGGATGTGGTAGGGGTGGGCCTTGACGCCCCCGGCTTTGTTTGCATACCGTTAGCCTAGAAATAACCTAGTCATGATTATATATTTTTATATCCTTGCAGAGGCTATTATCAAAGAGAGCATTTGTGATTATTTGAGTGCACGTTTTGTATAATAATCTACAGTTCTGTGGCCGACTATACAATTTGAGCAGTCTGCTACGATAGACACATACAATTCCATACTTTTTCTATTTTAAATTTAAACGGTTTTAATCTACCACCACTTCTCCATCTTTCTCTCTTTCCCTTTATTTTATTTGTCTGTTGACATTTTGCGCCACGTTTTGCATTTTGAAAATGCTCCGTTTTCAGCGCATTTCGTGTCCGGAAACGGAAATGTGCTTCTAGCTGCTGATGTGCACTTGAATAACCAACTGTCAGGCCAAGCCACACCATGCCACGCCCACTCATTGACAGTTGTCGAACGCGGTTGCCTCCATTGACACCCGCCAATGCTGGCACATATTTTAATGTGCTTCCATTGCATATCCTTTGCCTTATCCATGGGTTCAGTTGATACAGTCCGAACCATTGATAAAGGAAATAATTCGAAACAGAATGGTTGTAGTCTGACAAGTTAAAAAGGTGATTGAATACTATATTTATTACACAAAGTGTTAAGGTGTGTAAAGTGCTGCCTATAATTCTATAACCTATAGTCCTATAACTATACTACTTTTCTTTACTTTACTTTACTTTATGGTGTACTTGCTTCCTTCTTATTGTTACCTACTTTTGCACAAGCTTTTAATACTCTGTGAACTTTTAATACAGTGTACAAAAACGGCCTTGCAAGAGACATTTTGCCATGGACCCTCGAATTTGTATGTGTGTGCTGCTTGTGTGCATAAGCTGGTTCCGGTTTCAATTGAAACCGAACTTTTTCTTACAATATCTTTGAATTGTTTTAGGAAACACAATCCAATTTAAGTTGATATACAATCAACTACCTTCAGAGTGAAAAATAATTCCCATAATCTAGGAGAATCCAGAAAAAACAATTGAATATTGGCCGAAGTTTGTATACCCATTCAGCAGGTTTTTCTAACTAAGATTACTTTTGGAACTTTAATTATCTTTGGGATAATACTATACTATTGACTGTTGATACTATTGATGTCCAATTTCAACGTATTTCAGCGTATTTGTACTAAAAGACTTACTGCAAATTTTGGTGGTGATAGCTTTCAAACTGACAACCATAAAGGTAGGGAGCTCGCAGTGTGCGCTCTCATCAAAGTACCTAAAACGTTCAGTGTATCGCGTACTATTGAATCCTGAGGTTCGTCGCGGAAAAGCTCAGTACTTAAACAGAAATGAGCGCCTTACCTTCTTTGAAGTATCATGGCTCGCTCGTTGTGCTGATCAAATATACATATGTATATGTATTAGGGCGGGTCCATTTTTTTTCTACAGAAACGTCCACCAGAATCGGAATCTATAAAGAATTCTAAGAATATTTCACCATGAAACTATGTGTTTTAAATCAATTTCTAGCTTCCGGTGCGAACCATAAAGATTTCAGGTTGAGTTACTTGAACAAAATAATAGAAGTAGGCTTGGCATGAGACTATTGACTTTTTAAAAGGAGCTGTTATCCCTAAAACTGTACTGAAAATTTGAACAGCAAAATTAAATTAGTAAAAGAGTTGCTATACATTTCCTGCACTTAGTATATGGCCTTCAATATAGAAACCAAGTAAATGCCAGAGCTGTGAAGGTTTTTATCATACTTTTCGGCGCATTATGCGCTGTCTGCTTACATAATGTTAATGTATTGCGGCTGAGCTTAGAATTTATAAGACATCAACCAAAAATATATTGAAGAACCTTACAATGTGAAAGTATAATCTAAATAGTATTTACAATAGCTCGAAATGTACTTTTGGGTTAAAAAATCATTCTGAACTCAAGTATTTCGGGAGCAAACAAAACTGTTCCTAAAATAAAAATGTTGTGATTGATTGAATCAATTTGATTCCATTATTTGGAAACTTATGGTACCATTGTACTGGATATAGCCATGTCCTGCCATCTGTTCTTCTGTCAGTCCGTGCATCTGTATGAGCACCTAGAGACCTAGAGACTAAAAGAGTAACAGAACTAATTTTGTATTTATTTCAAATTTTTTCCACGCCTCTTCCCAATAACAAATGCTCTCAACATGTTGAAATACTCCAA
This sequence comes from Lordiphosa andalusiaca, assembly GCA_035044965.1. Taxonomy (NCBI): domain Eukaryota; kingdom Metazoa; phylum Arthropoda; class Insecta; order Diptera; family Drosophilidae; genus Lordiphosa; species Lordiphosa andalusiaca. Next base: position 1,397,587 of record JAWNNM010000342.1, read on the forward strand.
GAATTTTGATCGAATTTCGACTTTTGCAATAGCGCCCAATTTGTAGAATCTCTGAGGTGGTTTATTAAGATTGGATAATAAATGGCGGAGATATAAAGGTTCTTATGATCTTTGCATCCTGCTGCTTACATAATGTTAATATGTTAACATTTCTGTTAATGCTCTGTTTATTTACATAACGGCAAGCTACCAAATACTTCTTCCTCTAAGTAACGGGCTTATTGAAGTCAGACAGGATCGACTTACGAATTGGTTTTGTTCTAAAGTCGAAAATATTTGGTTTCTTAGTTTCCAACATTAAGATGTGGGAATTGGGATTGAATTTAGAATTTAAGAGAACGATTTTCGAAACATTTTCCTAATATGTGAGAAGATTACAATGTAGGATAAACGATTTTCTAAACATTTTCTTAATATGTACGAAGAAATGTAAAAACGAATAAGGGTTTTCTCAGTGTTGTTGTTTCCGAGACAGACGATTCCTTGTCTCACTGAAGTTTAACAAATACGGCATCAGCACATCGCTAAGAGTACATTCGTTTCAAGTCGAATAAGGAACTTACCAGGATTTCTTAACAAATAAATTCAAATTAAATGTTTTATAGATATCTCTTGTCATACTCTTAGGTGTTAAAGAGCTAAAATATGAGGCAAAGTCTTAATATGGGATGTCGGGTTGGACTTACAACATATCTTTGATCATTTATAATTCAAAAACTCTCTTCTATAACTACTTGAGTTCGGCAAAAGTGAGCTCCACTGTAGAAATATAGCCTTAGCTGGCAACTTGCGCTTGACTTGTACGACATCAGGATCTGCATTTGCCTTCACACGTTTGATTTTATCTTGAATTTCGCTGGCAAGTCCCTGCTCATTGGCATGCAGTGGCTCCATTGTCAACTTGAGTTCAGCATTTGACTTGTGCAACTGCAAATTTGCCAATGGCCCCTGTGACTGACATACCAATGCCTTGTTGCCCGTCTCCTGTAGTAACCCTCCTTCCAGTTAATGGTCGACAAATTTACATCGCACTTCCGGTCATACTTAATGTGGGGTGGTACACATGATTCGGTGGGTTACAACACAAGATGAGAATATTAATTATGAAATTGATCGAATTGCTGTGTAAACGCCACATTTGCCGTGTGACGACCACATCGTTTCAAGGCATTGTCCTAGTCCACGCATTTCTGTGCGTTTGCTTTGTCACAAGGTTTGGGGCGAATCGCCTGGAATGTTGCCGCAGCTTATTTGATGGTTAACGCCATCATTCGCCTTGCCATTCTTATCGTCAATGCCAAGTCGAACGCTGAACTTGCACAATATTTATGTTTTATTGATTTCGCGTTTTGTACTGCTTAAAAGAGCTGAAGTTGGCGTTTTGTGCAGTTTCGAACAAAGGATTTCAATTTCAGGGAGAAAAAAGGAGCAAAATTTGTTGAATTTTTGATTAGGTGCGATTTTATTTCTTGGGAAATTGAATTTATTTACAAGATATGCCAAAAGAGCTCTCAGGAAAGACTTTCAGGCTTAAACAAATGCCAAGATTTGTTATCAATGTCAAAAAGCATCTCAATAAGGCTGACCTTCCAGGGATAAAGCGATTTTGATTTGCAATTCATGGCTGAAACTGTCTTTTCCTTATCTGGTTTTCTTAAAGAGCTTTCAATTAGTATTCAATCTTAAGCCCTCGCCCGTTGTGTAAGCTTTCAAACAAAACCAAGTAAAGATTTCTTTGCTCCTCCACTTCTTTCGCTTGCCTGTTTAATTTGGTTTATTTTTTTTTTATGTACAACTTATTTATTTGTATCTGCAAACAATTAAGTTACTTTCTGTTGTATTTTTTTTCTCCCTTAAGAGAAAAGTTCACAAAACTTAAAAAAAAAAGCGCAAATAATCACAGAAAAAACACAAACACGCTTACACACACACACACACACACACACTCACCCACATAGTAAAAGCAGTAGCTTGGCTTGTTCAAATGCGATAAGAAAGTTTTTCAATAAATTTTGCACAGCAAGTTACTAAAAACTTGCCTTGCCTTGTTCTAAGCCGGTAAGTTGGCGCCCCCAATGTCTGGGCCAGCTCCGTTTGCCTCCCACACACCTTGCTAGTGCTGGCTTTTTTCCCCATTTGTCCTTTTAATGCTAATGAGCAGAGGGCTCAGTTTGAAGGTCACATCGACGCTTTGGTTTGGATTTAAAGTTACCAAAGAAAATGGGTTGCCCCAGATAAACATTTCTATATATAGGTGAATGTATGCTTGTATGATGCTTTTTGGCAACTAGTGCAGAATCTAACCACTAAGAAATGAAATGGTTCAAGTTCTCTTTAAAATTCGTTTTGGGTCAACGATTTCAAAACCCTAAAAACGAATTGGAGCTACTATTATAAAAATGTATAAGAAAGTTGATAAAGTTCGACTAATCTAATCTAATCTTATTCTAATCTTTTAAATATCGATCATCTACATAGAGCAAGTAACAGCAGAGCAAGTACAAGTAACTAAGCTAAGGATCAACTTAATACCAAATATATCAACTATTGTAATATTGATACAAAAATACTGATACTGGATTTATTTTCAATTTGAGACAACACATATTATGATATCACTGGGTACACTATTTTGTTATGTTCCACCCAATTTGCTTCTGAAAAACTATACAGCTTTACTTACTTTGGGATTTGAACTCGTGGCTGTAATGTGCTGCACTGCATAACTGTTATTGCACGCCTAAGATACTATTAAATAGGTACTTAAATTGAATTGAATATACCATCTGCCTTTAACTTGAAAGAGAATTGATGAAAAATTTCAAAAATATCGTTTAAACTGCTAAATAGAAAGCAGAACTTCTTGGTTTTATCACGTAGAAAACCAAAGTGTCTGCACTTTTAATTCAGCCATTTCTAAATGGTTTTTCTTAGTTTATACCACAAAATTGGTTATTTCAAATGAGAAATTGGCCATTTCAACAGTTTTAAGACGCAGATGTTAATTACACCCAAAAAAAAAAACCAACTGAAATCGCCCATAGACTTATAAATTTGCCTTAAAAAGGTGTCAAAGGGGTCGATTTACCATATATTTTAGAAAAATAATTTCTTATTATAGGACTGAGATTTTCTAAAATTAGGAAAATATTCACCATAAACTAGAGAATATTTTCTTAATTGTAGAAAACCTTTTTAAAAAACATTTCTAGATTTTAGAAAAAAAATATTTTCCAACTTTTAGATAGTATATGGAATGAGGGGACCTGAAGAGGAAGTCAACTCTGAGACGCGTATAACCACTTATTTATTATTTTTATAGGATACTAGTTGACCCGGCAGGCGTTGTTCTGCCAAGGTGGGTTTCTAGTCTTCCATCTCGTTGCTCTTATGGTTGTTTTCAAAGTTCGCGGTTCTTTGAACCTTCTCGATCAACCATTACTTAAAGTTTCGTCGCAATCGGATAAACGGTATAGTTTTTTAAATTCGAGATTTTTTGCCCATATTCCGTCCATTTCTTCAACTCAGAACCTTTCCGGGCAAGTGTCCAACCATGCCCAAAGGTTTCATCGGAAATTTTGCAAGTTTCGACTCAACTTAGAAACCTTCCAGGGCAAGCTTACACAGCCTATCCAGCAAATTAGAAAAATCCTCATATCTCCCACAGTTTTAAAGACAGATGGTTCGATCGTCTTCTACACATATTTAGTGTTAAGTTGTCGATACGCCAAAGGACTGGTGAAGATCGGATGAACGGTCGAGCTATGATCAAAAGTCTGTTCGCTTCTGCAGCCCAGTAGCAGGTACAGATTATGTCCTAGTCGGGCTTGACCGACTTTATTTCTTATTATATTTTCAAATTTTCTTTCTTTTGGTTCACTTAAGTCTTCTTAATTAAATATGATTAATAATCAAACCGACTTGAACTCGGGACCTCGGGGAAGCTTCAACACGAAAGGCATCTTATCTTATCGCATTCGAATACCAAGCACGCGCGTGAGTCACGGTAAAGTACACGGTCAAGTGTTAAGTGGACAGTTGCCTCTTTAATATTTCGAAGCGGGGAATTCGAACTTGAGGGAATTCCCCTCAAGTCATTATCCCCTTGCTAAGGGTATTCAAATTTTTCCCAGAAGTTTGCAACGCATAGAAATATTCATTAACGACACCATAAACTATATATATTCTTGATCAGGGTGACGAGCTTTCTGTTTCTACGCAAATTAGTCTGTCAGTTTTAAAGCCATCGAGCCGAAATTTTGCACAGAGTCTTCAATTTACTGCGCGCTACTAATATGTCGAAACCGCCTGGATCGTATGACTATATCGATCGGAAACCTTGTTTTAATGAGAAAAACTTTTTTCTTTTCAATGGAAACGTCTGCAAAATTTGTAAAAATCAGTTTTCTATTATTTTTTATAATACTGCCAAGTTTGATGAAAATCGGACAACTATATGGTATAGCTGCCATACAAAAGATAGGCCTGAAAACCAGTATTAGCTGGAAAAACTTGTTGTTTTTAATGGTAGCATCTTTAAACTTTGTATTGTTTTGTGTCACATGCTTTCACTTAATTCTACAAATTTTTGTCCAAATCGAATGACTATATCATATAGCTCCCAAACGAACGATCGGTCGGTATAAGGGTCGTTGTGGGGTAAAGATTATTCTTTGAATTTAATTGGTATAAAAATGTCGACACAGACGAAGTTAGCTTAGCTTTCTCGCTTTTTGTTATTTTGGGGCAAATTCGACCCTAATTTTAGAAGGTTTTTAGGAACCCCTTTTGTAAAATTATGCTTAATTTAAGAAAAACTGAATAGAATTACGAAATTCTATTCAAAGAAATTCAATTTTCGGCTTATGCTTTTTAAGTTTATGAAAAAAAGTATAAAAACAAGAAATTATCTTTAAATTAAGAAATAAAATTTGTTTCAAGGCGAATTTGAAAAAACTTGAAAACAACTTTTTAGACGTAAAATAGCTTCAAAAAAGATCAATTTGGAATGAAGAGTTTTTTTTTTTTATCAAATATACGTGTTTCATTTTCTTTGGATGATGTTCAGCTCTGTTGGATGAATATTTCATATAAATTTAACATTAAATGTTTAGTTTATGGTTCAAAAATGGAAATTATAAAATAACTTTTTTCCCAAATTCATACCGAAATCATCCACTGTATATTTTTGTCATATAACCTTTTCTTTTCTGACCTTTAATTATACATACTCAGAAGGTGCGCAGTAATATCCTTAGACTTAATGGCTTAAGCACTTTTTTCAGAGTTAAATCTTCAAAATGATCCATCAACTGCATAATTTTTTTTGGCAAGATTAGAGATATAAAGTTTTTTAGTTATCAATTTGAAATTTGATGTACAGTTTCGGTAAAGGTTCCAGCTAAATCCAAGCCAAATCCAAGCACGGCTCTTACATATAATTTATGGCACCCGGACAAGGCCGGCTATTAAGCTTATTATTTATAAGCCAAACTGGTAAAACCTTTCCTGAACTGCATACAAAATGGGATGAGCTTGCAGTTACTAATACGTTTAGGATGAGACGACAGCGTGTGCTATGTTTGCCGCCATCGACATAAATCTTATGCCACTCGAACGCCAATGCACGACTGCATCTGCTTTTTGCGCATTAAACTCACGTTGTTAGCCGGGCTGGTCCTGGTTGTCCTGGCAACGTTTAGCTGCCGCCTGATTGCCAGTTCCAGGCGACAAAATGAGAGATGCTCAGGCCAACTGCAGAGAACACTTTAAAGCTGTTTCCGGTGACTTGAACTGAACTTGGCCATATTTGTCGGCTGGGTGGCTGGCTGGCTGGCTGGCTGACCCGGCCATTAAATTGTCGTTTGTGTCGAGATGTGTCCGTTACTGTGCCAGTTATCATCTCATCGATATGTGGGCCTGTCTGGCGTGTGCGTGGCTCAGACAGGGATTTCAAGTTATTTGCTGCAATCTCAGACAGAAAGTAAAACATTTACACAAGTGTTCGGCCACTTACCTTTTCCTCTCTCTCTCTTTCTGTTTTAATTCCTACAGAGTTTGGGCTTCCCAATGGTCTCGCTGGTAGCCTTGAATCGTACCTCTGCTGAGCTGATTTATGTGAAGGGAGATCCCTGTCCTACGGACAAAACCTCGAATCTATCCACACGCATTCATTTCAGTTGCAATATGCGTGCCGGACGGGTAAGTACTGCCAGAATCAACCACATTGAGGTACATGTAGGCAATTTCCACTTGGCCCTACTCCAACGCTCGCTGGCTGCCAACTGTAGCGACTATTTTATGGTCATGTCATGGCTTTTATACTGCAATGAGCATTAACCCCTTTGTTTCTTTTGCACTCTCCATGCAGGGACAGCCGGTGCTGCGTTCGATTGAAGATTGTGCGTATGGGTTTGTCTGGGAGACGAGTGTCATTTGTCCACCACATGATTGCACTTTCAGTGCCGATACCTGTGACATTGTGCATGACGAGCTGGGTCAGCGTTTCAATTTTAAAAATGCATCCTTTACCAAAGAGGGAAAGATTGAGGTGAGTTTTAAGCAAATTAACCAGGCAGGATGACTCTTGTGATGGAGTTTTCAATTGATTCTTGCATTATAATATTCGCAGATCGACTTCTACAAAACCAAACAACTGGTGAACATTTGCGGGCTTCATCGTAAGGCCATAACGGACTACTCACAGGATCTGGTCAACATCTTCTTTACACACGAGTCGCCCTATTGCGGCAAAGAAGGTAAGTCAGTTTATCACTGTGCTGGCTAATTTGATTTTCCTATCCGTTGTGCACTTACTTTTGCTTGAGAGAGGAGCTCGTATAAGCTTGTCGCTTCCGTTTCCGTTTCCGCTTACCCTTCCGTCAGCGCAACACGCGCATTTCCGTCCAATGTACGCCATTTTGTTTACTTTTCGCTTTTCTGTGGATTTTTTGTTTTGTCAGTGGCAAAACTTGCTTTTGGGCTGTTTGGTTGGAAAATGGGAAAATCGCATTAGAATTGGCGCGCCGCCCAATGCACTTGCCTCTCGCTTATCTGCACCAGTTGCCCTCACTTCCCTCTTGGTGCTTTATCGCGTCATTTTTGTCGCTGGTTTTCTTTTTTACCCTGTTCTGTTGCCTGCATTGTCGTTTCTTTCTCTTTCTTTTATTTCTTTTTTGTTAACTAAGATTCTTTTGTGTCTGTAAAGTAGTGGGAAAATTATAAAAAAATATGTAGGAGGGAGGAAAAAAAAACGACGAGCACTCCAAAAAAAAAAAAAAAAAATGGTCTACAAGATAATGCGGTAAAATAATCTTACTGCAGTCGAGAGCGTTTTTTGCATACAAACCATGAATATTTAATGCTGGGCAAATATACAGACAATGAGTGTTAAAGAATGGTTGACATCGCTTCGTGACTAGAGAAGTAATTTAAAAGTATGTCTGCTTGATGCATTAGGGTTAAAACTAAATAGACAAAGCTAGGTCACTTCTGATGTACAAACATATAGTTTTGGCTTATCAATCTAAGGTCCGATTTGTCATTTTCTAAATAGTTGCTCGAAAGTTTATAAAAGCTAAAAATTAAGCCCTAACACAGAGTTTAAAATCTATTTATTAACTCGCTTGGCACATCCCATTCCAATGTTCGTCTCCCATTTTCGCATAGTAAATGAAATTCAATAAACATAAGATTTATTTCATATGATAAAAAACCTGGAAATCGACCTAAAGACCCTAAAACCGCACTCGGAGAAAATATAGAGAGCTTCCCACTTGGATTAAGATTTTCTTAATCCACGTATGCATTTTTGATCCCTTTTTTAATGTTTCCAGAGCTTCAAAACTTGAACCAAGTACAAAACATTCTCAAATCAAGTAAAAATGTTCTTGAATTCAATGCTAAGCTTACCTAGAATGAAAATTTCCGATTCAAACTTTCATTTTTGAACCCGTTTTTATATTCTGTACCGTGGGTACATAGAATATTATAAGTTTGAGCAAAAGTATGTAACAGATAGAAGCAAGCATCTCCGACCCCATAAAGTATATTTATACTTAATCAGCATCAACAGCCGTGTCGATATAGCCATGTCCGTCTGTCCGTATGTACGCACAGAACTCAGAGATGGTAAGAGATAGAGGTTTGACATGTATGGGACATATGCTTCTTATGTCTTCAGGCAGATCAGGCTTATTTTAAATTTTGGTCACGCCTCGATCCAATCATGCATTTTTAACCCGGTTTTTTATGGTCCCAGAGCTTCAAAACTTGAACCAAGTAAAAAAACATTCTCAAATCAAGTAGAAAAGTTCTTGAATCCAATGCTAAACGTACTTAAATCTACAATTTCTTATTCTTTTGTTCGTTCTTGTCTCAAGACCTTATCAGGTTCAAGAGTACACTGCGAAACTAAAAACAAACCAAAACCAAGATCATAGTCTCAAAACCGAGGCGAAGCGGTAAAATAAATTCACAAAGCATCGAAAATCTTAAGCCAAGATTATAAACTCAAGTCTTAACTCAACAATCTTGGTATAATTCCCTGCCATCAAATTTACAATTATTAACTAGTGGAAAAAAAACCTGAATTGAAAATTTAATTGAAGTGAACATCTCAATTAAATATTGATTGCTTGTAAAAAGTCCCAATTGAAAATTTAATGGAGGGGAAATCTTACAATTAAAAATTTAAAAAAAGGGAAATATTACAAGCAGAATTGTAATGGAAGGGAAAAAGGTAAATAAATATCAGCTGGTACTCAACAGTGTTCAAGTGCCATGAATAATTGACTTAAAGTTTGATAATTCAACTTATTTTAATGGAAAAATTCAATTGAAATTCTAATGACTTGAAAAAATAGTTGAGGTAGTTCGACAGTAATGTTTCAACTGGATTTAATGGGAATCGAACTATATAACTAATTGATATCAAATAGTTGATTAGTTCTTGAGTATCTGGTTGTTGTCAGAGAGCAACCTTATGGTGCATTGTTATGCAAGTGGAGGACTGTCTTATCACTGCAGGTAAATTCTTTGGCAAAGGCATTAAGAAAAACCATAATAAAAATACCTAATTCGTTGATAGTGTCAGGTCACACTGCTGCAGCGAGTAGAATTTATCGATATCGGTTGAAACTCTTGCTGAGAAAATCAAATGACTTAACCGTTGGTCACCTCGAGCAACCGATTTGCCTTAACGGTTGCATTTCATGACTGTAGCAAAAACCCTTCTGCTCCAAACTTTGCCATTCAACAAACTTGCTGTATCTGTATAAAACTGACGATTTAATTATGACACAAGCCCATCCACCCCCCATCTTGGTGGTCCCACTGGTGTCATAAAAAATAATATTATTCTAAAACTCCTTTGCTTTTCACTGTTTTGCCATTGTTGTTCCGCAATCTGCAAACGATCAGGCAATTTTAATATACCCACTGACAGGCGCTGCCAGCTACCAGAAAATGTGGGAGCCGCTCCTAATTCCATGCAGTTGTGTGGCTTTTGGAACATAGCAAATATCATGCTGCGCATTCGAACGACAGCAACAAAAGCCCACAAAAATTGCCCCTCTGACCGCATAGGGCGACGGACTCCCGGACTCCCGGACTTGTGAATGGCTTGACTTTTATACTCTTCTCTGGTGATAATTATTTTCGGCTTTAATGTGATAACTTTGCGGTGGGGTAACCCCAACCAGCTGAGCTGCCCTTCTCTTCGGCCATCCCGCCAGTTAGTCTCAATGGCAGACATTTGAAATATGATAAGGATTCGGTGTGGCTGTAGTATGTGATTGCTGCTCTGGTTGCTGTTGTTGGTTGTTGTTGTTGTTGCCGGGGCTGGGCAATTAAAATAAAATGTCGCTTGGTTTTGCTTTTGGCTTTCGTTCTATGTGTGTCTGTCTGGTTTTTGTAATTTTCATTGGGGTTAAGCTTGTTTAGAATTTGTGCTCATTTTACCTAATTAAACTGGTTGTTTTTGTTTGAATTTGAATTTTATCCACTACATTTGCCATGTTCTTCTATTTCAGGTATGATGAACGTGCAGATGCGTTTGATATGCAGCAATAAAACGGAGAGTACCAGCACCATTGCCGATGTAAGTATGCAAGGTTCAACTAAATTTGTAGGAAAATATTATATGTTGCTAAAATTAACAAGAAACTTACATGAATTTATGAATTGAATATTGAATATAACTTTGAGTATTTGGCATTACGTTTTTATACCCTTGTAGAGAGTATTATATATTGAAATTGAGTTGATCTGTCCGTCCGTCCGTCCGTCTGTTTCAAAGCTATCACGACTAAACTTTGCATGAAGTCTTTTGGTACAAATACGCTGCACATTTGTCGGAACCGGCCGGATCGGATGACTATAACATATAGCTGCGATGGGAACGTTCGATCAAAAAACTAGTTCTAGTGAACATTTTTTTTTGTTTTCGATGCAAATGTCTCCAAGCTCCTTATTTACTAGTTTTCCATGCTTCTCCATGATTCTGTAAAGTTTGACCGAAATCGAACATCTATATAGTATAGCTGCCATACAAAAGCAAGGTTAAAAAAAAAGTCTTTGTAAGAAAAAGTTTTGTTTTCAATGCAAACGTCTCCAAACTCCGTATTTAATAGTTTTCAATGCTTCTCCATGATTCTGCCAAGTTTGGTCGAATTCAGACATCTATATAGTACAAAAGTAAGGTTAGAAAAATAGTCTTAGTAAGAAAAACTATGTTGCTTTTCTTGCTTTCACACGATTCTTCAAAGTTTTGTCAAAATTGTAGTTATAGCTGCCATAGGAATGATCGTTTGAGAAACTAGTATTAGTGAAAAAACTTTTTTGTATTCACAGGCAACGCCTCCTTACTTTGCATTTACTAGTTTTCTATGCTTCTCCATGATTCTGCCAAGTTTGGTCGAAATCGGACATCTGTAAAGTATAGCTGTCATACAAAACTAGGGATAGAAAAATAGTCATATTAAGAAAAACTTTTTTAATTTCAATGTAAACCTCTTTAAAATTGGCTTATATTTATTGTATAAGCATTCACACAATTCATCAAAGTTTAGCAAAAATCGGATGACTATAGGTTATAGCTGCCATATGAATGATCGGTCAAGAAACTAGTTATGGTGAGAAAAACTTTTTTCTTTTTAAGGAAAACACCTCCTTACTTTGTATTTCCTAGGGTGCTATGCTTTCCCACGATTCTGCCAAGTTTGGTCGAAATCGGGCATCTATATAGTATAGCTGTCATTGGAAAGTAGAGTCAGAAAATTAGTCTTAGTGGTAAAAACTTCTATGTTTTTAATGGTTTTTAATGCCCTTACATTTAGTAAGTAAAACGAGCTGCAAGGGTATACAAATCGAAGTTAACTTTCTTCTGTATATTATTTTTAAATATCGATATTGTCGATATTTTCACAAATAAATATTTACATCGAAATTACACTTTTTCAATATCGTCAGCAATATTGAAATGGAAAATTTTGCAATAGTTGGCAACTCTACTCATAGATTTACTTTTAGATGCTGCATTAGCAGTATATCATAACTTGACTATTGTTCCACCGATCTGATTCAATTCTTTGGCGAATCGATAAATAATCCTTATTACCAAATACGAATAAAATGACCCAATTATTCTAGAGAAGTTGGGGGTTCTTTTTATTTTTTGAAAAAAAATCGAAAATGTCTATATTATCGATATTTTTTACAATAAAATATTTTATCGAAGAATATTTACTCTTTCAATATGGTCAAAAATATCGATATTGATATTTTTGATATATTTGATTGAAAATATAAATACTTTATTGAGTCGAAAATATATGTTTGGTCAGTTGATTCCTTTTCGATTTCAAAAATGTAAAATTTTATAGAAAAAGCTTGATTGATCGGTATCTAAATCCAGCAGTTGCATTTATTTATTCTCATATTTAACACAAAATCAAATTTATACAAATGAGAAAGACTCTTTCCACGAATTTTGTGCTCATTTTGATAGCAACGTTTTTCGGGATTTTTCCCCTTGACTGACTTTCTTTTGGGATTTCTATTGACTTGAGGTTTGCCAATAAAGGCTAGTTTATGAACCGGTCTACGCCGACTATCATTTTAATCTTTTAACCCTTGCCTTCTGATGATTAAACTCGGTGTCTCGGTGGCATATTTTTTCGTACAAAAAAAAAAAAAAAAAAACACTTCAAAGCCAAACATGGGGTGGCCCCATCGAAAAGGGTAAAGAACAATAACTGGGCGACCGAACATAACTTTTATGCGAGCGTGTGTGTGTGCTGCGAGTTTTCTTTTACAAAGTCTTGCCACCAGCACGCTCTGTCTCGACTTCAAAGTGAAAATGTAAGAAATATGTACAATGCGCAAAAGGCCAACACAGCGGACTGCGAACTGACGCATCGCCTCCAGCTGGCTGGGTGGGTGGCAGCAGCATAAAGCAATGTGGCAGGTGTCCTTTGTTATGCTTACCACTTGGCAATCGGCTTTCCCCGGCTGTTCCTTCTCCAGTTACCGTTGTTCGCCAGCCTGCTTTGTGGCCGCGTCGAGTTGTGTTTTTGTTTTTTATTTCTTTTGCGGTTCGCTTTGCATCTGTACTTTCTTGTCTATGGCTTTCACCTAGTTGTAGCCTTTGCATTTAGCTGATGGTCCTGGGCCTTTTGTTGTTGGTCCTGTTACTTAAGACTTTGTTGCCCCAAACAAGCGCAGGTGGCTGACTTATTGTAGTTACAACATGCTGCTGCTGCTGCTGCTCCTTAGATCATAGATATGGGTCGGGGTGCATGTAATTGATTGGCAAACAGTTCACCACTTTCCATTACAAGTCATCTCTCATTGTAATATCTTAATTAACTTGCACTCTGACCTGGCCGTGTCTGCTGTTTGCATTAGAACTTGTAGTTTTTGCCATTTGCCAGGTCCAAACATGGTAATTAGCGGTTGGTTCCGTTGTCAATTAGTGCCTGAAGTCCACCACATCCATTGTTGGGGTACTCCATTATGGCGCTGATTGAAACCCCGGTCGGGTTTTTACCACCATCATGAGCAGCAGCCACCGGCTATCCTGTGCTGCATGCGGCACAAACCAATTGACCCAATTTGAAGTCAGTTGACAAATAGCTGCGAAATATTTGCCACCTACGACAAACATTTCAAAACGCCATCACCCTAAGGGAAACCCACAAGAATCTATGTGCAGGTGTAGATGTTGTTATTTATCCTGGCTTTCGTATGCCAACTGCCAGGGGTGTGTAGGGGGTGGGGATTTATGCGTTTTGCGTACTAAGTTGTGTGTGTGTGTGTTTCTTGATACAACTTGCCACGTCCTCCAACACTCAAGCACGCTCTAATTACAAACAAATGCAAAGAAAATAACATAATTATGAACCAACTTTAGAGTGTGTTTTCCTTGTTTTGATATCGATATCTTTATCGATAGTTTTTTCGATATTAAACAAAGTATCGTTTCGATATGGAAATTTTGTGGCAAAAGAAAACGCTTTTATCGATATTTTACAAAATTTACCATTACCGGTCGACTAGCGCTGTGGTGCATTACCAGTAGTTAATGGAGGACCAGCGCTCAGTGATGCATCAGGTCGTTAGGCCTGATAGTGTTTCGACACCATGAGAACTACAGGAAAGTGATTTGACACATGTTGGGGGGGGGTGTTCTAGAAATCTCTAGATATTTTCGGATTTTGAACTTAGAATGACTTTATATTAGGGATCGCAAATAAGAGTTATGAGTTTTTCATAACTAAATCGAAAAATAAAGATTATTTTGGAATATTATTTAACATGTGTAACCTTCTAGAGTAACCTTTGAGAGCTCTTTACGAGGGATAATATGAACTGACTTTTCAATCAGAAACGCAAACCGGTTTTACTCCGAACCGGAACTTTCAGAATACCGAGAGAGCTCAACCTTGATCCGAATCTTTAAAGGTACTAAAATAAGACATAAACCTAAAATTTTGGATCAGTTCAACAAAAATTATAGACTTGAAAAATTTTACTTAGTGCCTAGCTACCTTTTCTGTTATCCTGATGATTTAGACTACAGAGTCTTATAATAGGCAGAAAAGTTTAATGAAAACATAATTTATAATGTTCAGAACTCCCTTTAAAATCCCCACCCATATTAGCCTTTGGTTTTGAAGATCCTCTACGCGAAAGAATATTGAATGGTTTACAAAACAAGAGCAAAAGTATTTAAAGTAGTATTGATATTGTGTGGTTACATCCGATAAACTTGTAAATTGTAAAAGTAAGATTAAAAGACAGAAACTTAATTTTATTTATACACCGTATACACGCATAAGTGTTAATGGGAAAACAACTATAATTTTGAAGGTGACGCTACCTTTCAAATGCACTAATGGAACTTTTAATAAAAGCAATAAGAATTAAGGTTGGGTTGACTACAAATTAATGGTTAGAAGGTAAAAAAGAATTAGAAGCAAAAATCGGTTAAAAAACCAGCTATCATTGAAATCAATTTCGAAGACCCGATGAGTAAACTTCTTCCAGTAAACTCCAAGGTTATACTGAATTAGTTTGTATAAGCAAATTTAGTTTGTATTCTAAAGGAAACTAAAAGTAAAATCATGGCCTACTTATGCTATTTGTGCTTAAATGGTACCAATTTATTTGCTTACAGTATTTGATTGTTGTTGTTGAAACTATGAAGCATAAAGCGCCATCAATTTTTGCACTCATGATGTTCTGTAATTCCCAAGCAGTTATACCAATACTGAGACGGTAGTAAGACAGTTGACAGGGAAAAACTGCTGCTGCTTCGTGGTGTTGCTTATTCATTGAGCCGGCTAAAACTTGCTACATGGTTTCGCAATTAATGTTCTATGGAATAAATTTTGACAAAAATGGATGAATCTAAAATGGTTCTATGATTGGAATCTTTGAAGCTTCTGATTTAGGAGTAAACCATCTTACTCTTGAGCCTGATAATCTCTTCTTGAACGAACCAACATTCTCGGTTTTTGACCATGCACTATGCTCTTTATTCAAGAATGAAAAATCTTGAACTTGAGTATGTTTAGCACTTGATTAAAGAGTTTTTTTTTTAGTAGATTTAAGTATGTTGTGTACTTGGTTCAAGTATTGAAGCTCTTAGTTCAAGTAACACGGGAGAAAAATTGTATTCTTGGATGAAGAATTTCGTTTTTGGCTTACGAATTTATATTCTTATCGATCTACTGACATCAAACATTCTTGATCCAAGTATGAAACTCTCCCTTTTTATACCCTTACAAAGGGTATTATTATTTTGCCCAGAAGTTTGCAACGCATAGAAATATTCATTTCCGACCCCATAAACTTTATATATTCTATATTCAGGGTGACGAGCTGAGTCGATTGAGATTTGTCCGTTCGTTTGTCCGTCTGTCCGTCTGTTTCTACGCGAACTAGTCTCTCAGTTTTGAAGCTTTCGAGCTGAAATTTTGCACAGAGTTTTCATTTTGCTGCACACTACTAATATGTCGGAGCCGACCGGATCGGATGACTATATCCCATAGCTCCCATAGGAATAATCGGTCGGAAAACTAGTTTTAGTGAGAAAAACTTTTTTCTTTTCAACGGAAACGTCTTTAAATTTTGTAATTTGTAATTTACTATGTTTTATTAAAATCTGACAACTATATGGTATAGCTGCCATACAAAAGATAGGTCTGAAAAACAGTTTTAGAAAGAAAAACTTTTTTGTTTTTAATGGTAGCATCCTGCTATTTTGTATTTGATTGTTTCACGTGCTTTCATATAATTCTAAAAATTTTTGGCCAAATCGGATGACTATATCGTATAGGTCACATACGAACGATCGGTCGGAAAATGGGAAAAAGGGAATATTTTGAAATTATTTAAGCGAGCATTTGCAAGGGTATAAAAACTTCGGCACAGCCGATGTTAGCTTAGCTTTCGCGTTTTTTCTAACTGCGACATTATGCCAAACATTATCGATATATCTTTGATATAACTCTGTAAGTGTTTTCCAATGATTTATGGATATTATAGATGACGCATGTGAAAGAAAACACGATTATTCCTGGTAGCTGACATTGGCTACCTATTTTCAATTTGTTCCACATGCGTCATCTATGACAACCATAAATCTTTGGTGATGCCCTTGACGCATGCGACATTCAGCGAATGCGGACCTAGCGCATAGACTGTGGGCACCCTCGAAATGCGTCATCAACCGAGAAAACCATGTTATCTGAGGCCAATACTTTCCACTTGTCGCATGCATTATCTGCCTTCTAACCAATTGAATTCTGTATAGTTGAGATATGAGAAAAAGTTCGTTTCTCGTTTTTTTGTGGGTTTTTTTTTTTGTTATATTTTGACTTCGCCCAAACAAATATCGTACGTTTTAATCCTTGAACTGCAAAAAGCGGAAAGCACACCACTCACATGGCGATAACCTGTGCATTTTTTATTCTTTTTTGGCTAGCAACTGGCTGGCTGACGCTGTCGGAAAATTAGCGATTCAATGAAATGGGATTTTAAATGGCTGCAAACTTTTTAATGCGTCGTCGCCGTCGCCGTCGACGGGCTCTTGCTCCTCCAGGGCACGTTCGTGTTTGGCTTGACTAGAGAGTCGGCGGATGGCGGCAAAGTTTCGCGCGTTTTTTGCCACTTGCAGTTGCCAGTTGCAGTTTGTGCCGCAAAAGTTTTTAAATTATGCGCACATTTGCTGTTTCATTTTGTTGCCACTGCCGGAAATGGTCTTTGGGTGAAAGTGTTGCACTGGGGTTGGGGCAAACTGGCAAAGGATGCCAGTTGTTGCGCCACAATTCTGTGCGGGGCCTCTGGGTGGAACAGTTGTATTTTATTTGTAATTTATGCATTCTCGCAGTATCAATTTATTTATTTATTTCATGCTTTTGCACTTAATGAAGAAAGTTTCTAATTACACGAATCTGTGAATCTCTCTCTGTGTGTGTGTGTGTTTTGTGCCCGCAGGGTCAGCAATGCAATTTGCTCTATGTGCAGCGCACGCCGAGCATCTGCCAGTTCCTGGGACTCAAAGGGCCTCAGTCGCAGGATGCCGGAGATGGCAGCACGAGTAGCAGCAGCAGCACCACCACCACCACCTCCTCCTCCACCACCACCACATCGGCATCGCCAACTGGTAAGCCTACAGCAGCAGCTACAACAACTACGAGAACAACAACAACCACGGCTGATTCAGGTCCGGCGGCTGCTCCCATCGGCCCAACGGCCTCCGTGGGCAGTAAGTGCAGCTAGCCAACTGTATTAGCCTGCACTTACTCACTCCTTTTGCCTTAAATTTTGCAGCCATCCTGGCAGCCATTCTCTCTGTGACGTTCTGTGTAACGTGCCTGGGATTATTTGCCTTCTCGCCAACGCGCAGGCAGCGCGTGCGACGCTTGTTTAGACGCAGCAGCTCAGCGGTGCGATACTCCAGGGTAAGTATCTATATGACAGAGGGCTGTTTGAAACATACCTGATCTGAACTGGAAACACAAGCAAGGTTTTATTTGGTTCAGTAGGCTTTAATGAAAGGATTTGTGGAGACTTCCTTTCTCTCTCTGTGAGTAGGATGGGTCTAAGGCAGAGGTCGGCAATGGAAGCTTATTTGACTTACGAGCTTTTAAGCTTTCTTTTCACTGACTAATTAATGCTACCGAGCACAAAAAACCAATGCATAAAAATAAATCTTGCGAAAGCTTTTAGACTGTTTTCTGCAGTGCTCAGTAGCCAGTGGCAACT
This sequence comes from Lordiphosa andalusiaca, assembly GCA_035044965.1. Lineage (NCBI taxonomy): Eukaryota > Metazoa > Arthropoda > Insecta > Diptera > Drosophilidae > Lordiphosa > Lordiphosa andalusiaca. The sequence goes on from JAWNNM010000342.1 coordinate 1,415,359, forward strand.
TCTCTGCTCACATTGCCGACCCACAAATCTACAGCTACGAACCTTTGTCTACTTAAGCCACAATCCACACCACATTACTACACTCAAACACAAAAATAGGCATCAAAAACGACTTGGTCATTAATTTGAAACTACACAGTAGCACTATACACTTGCAAAGGGAATTCAAATTTTGCCCAGAAGTGTAAAGCTATATATATTCTTGATCAGAACGATTCAGTATTGTACGTCTGTCTGTTTCTACTAGAGCTAGTCTCTCAGTTTTGAAGCTATCGAGCTGAAATTTTGCACAAAGTCTTCTATTTTCTGCAAGCTACTAATATGTCGTTGCCGACCGGATCGGATGACTATATCTCATTGCTTTCATAGAAACAATCGGTTGGAAAACTAGTTTTGGTGAGAAAACCTTTTTTGTTTTTTATGGAAACGGCTCCAAACCTTGTATTCATAGATTTTCTATCCTTTTTTATAATTCTGCTAAGTTTCATCAATATCGGATAACTAAATGATATAGCTGCCAAACGAAAGAAAGGTCTTAGTTGAAAACACTTGTTTGTTTTTGTTGAAATTTGGTATTTGTATATATTTTATACGTTTTCAACAAATTCTGCATCCATTTTGTCAAGATCGGCTGACTATAACATATAGCTCCCATACGATCGATCGATTTTAAAATGGGTCTTAGCGGGAAGGATTTTTTTTTTAAATTGAAATTGTCCAGATTTTTGTAACGCATAGAAGGAAGCATTTCCGACCACATTAAGTATATATATTCTTAATCAGCATATGTCGATATGGCCATGACCGTCCGTCCGTCTGTTCCTATGCTATCTCCTCCGTCAGTTTTAAAACTATCGCCACCAAACTTTGCACGAAGTCTTCTGGTCCAAATACGCTGCACATTTGTCGGAACCGGCCGGATCGGATGACTATAACATATAGCTGCCATAGGAACGATCGGTCGAAAAACTAGTTCTAGTGAGAAAAACTTTTTTGTTTTCTATGCAATCGTCTTCAAACTCCGTATTTACTATATTTTAATGATTCTCCATAATTCTGCCAAATTTGTTCGAAATCGGACATCTATATAGTATAGCTGTCATACAAAAGTAGAGTCAGAAAAGTAGTCTTAGTGGTAAAACTTTGTTTGTTTTCACCGGATATGTCCTTCGAATTAGTTAAGAAACGTGCTGCAAGGGTTTACAAACTTCGGCCGAGCCGAAGTTAACTTTCCTCTACTTTTTTGTATAATTTTATATATTGAATTTTTTATGTTTTTAAAGATTTTGTTAAATTTTGTTAAAGTCTCATGACAATATCTAATGACATAAGACCGATCGGTCGAAAAATGGATTTCAGTAAAATACAATTTTTTTTCAGCATTTTGACATACTTTAATTCGGACTTACTAACATTTTTTTCATATCCTAACAAAATTATTGATGTAACCCAAAAAAAAAAATGGTATCAATATGAATTTGAAACACCAAAAGTATCATCAAATCAGAATTTTCTAACTATCATTAAAATGTGTCTGTTTCAAATTGATATTTCTGCTTATCAAATGAATCTTCTAGGTATCAAATTAATAACAAAAAGATCAATTTGATACCTTCTAGGATTATAATGATACCAAGAAACTGAATCAAATTTAAAATTTTATAAATTTCTTCGGGTGTAAATTATTCAGTACTTTTCATAAGAAAATTAATAAAGGAGTAACAGTTCCATAAATCACGTATGAGTAACATTGAATTACTTTTACAATTTAGAAGTTAGGAAATATATCTATAGAGAAATGGAAAGTTTTCTCCAAAAAAAAGCGCTTATAAAGGATTGAAATAGACATTTTAAGCTACTTAAGTTCGAATTATCCAAAATATAGTTGTGAAGTTCCATCTACAAAAACAGTTTCCACAAAAATCATCTTGAATTAACCGCAAGTCTTTAGTATACTTGAGATTTTTGCCTAGTGTAATTAGAACAAATATTTCCGAATATTAAATTCCGCATAATTTGCTCGAAATCGGAGATAGGACTGATCAACTGAGTAGCTTTACACTTAGCCCAGTCGCTACCCTAGCATAACAATTGTTTTTGTAAGCCACTCACCCGGAAAACATATTCTCTTGAACATTAACTTATGGTTGTTGTTGTTGACAAATACGTTGCTCCAAATGTCTTGTTTTTAAAAGTCAGGTCAGGTTCTTTTGGAACACCTCTCGTATGTATCTATGGAGCTTAAATTGACTCTCCCCATCCCGCAGGTTCAGTCCAATGAGGAAGCAAATTTGTTGCTAGAGCCGAACGGTGAGTTTACCGAGAGCGACGATGATATGCTGCTTTAGGCACCAATTGCGAGAAGCGGAATGGAAGTGTGTATAGATTCGTGGAACACCAAAGACAAAAACTGAAACTGATTGTGAGTAGTAGGCAACTACATAAGCTATAAAGGGAGAACGAGAACTGTACAATATGCGTAGGCAACAACGACAACCCAATTAATGGAACTATATATGATATATTTTATATACAATTCATATGAAACCTTATATACCCTCCTATATACCACTTACCTAGCTCTAGTTAACTGCTCCCCAAAATGGGGGAATTGCATTGGACAATTGCTTGAGAATTTGAAAAGCATTTTTGCGCTGGCAAACATATGAATGAACATATGACATGTCGCTTTCTATGTATGTGATTTTTTGTACTTAACCCAACTAATTGATGCTTGTAGAAACTTTTAAGTTGGTTTTTTTTTCCCTCCAAGAATTGTATTATATTATGTTGTTTTTAGGGCCATTTGTACTTAACATTTTGAAAAATTATTTGATTTCAATACAACCAAATGTACAATTATATGTATGAACTATGAATATGAATACAACAAAAAAAAAAAAGTAAAATTAAAATAAAAAATTAATATAAACAAATTTTTGCACTGTATAAATCTCTGGAAGGGCTGGTAGAAAATAAGTGACAATTTTCTTGAGGAAAATTTTGTTTAGCAGTTGTGTACCTGAAGGTGAAGACCTTGCATACTTGCAACGTTGTCAATGAGGTTGCTGATTGACTCGTCAAAACAATGGTAGAGTACAGTGGTTTGACTTAAACAAAGATTCTGAATAAATGGTTAGGGACATATTTAGTAGTCAACATTATTTATCGATTACTTCTTTTTGATGTTACCGTTTGGAAGTGTGAAGAAGCCTTTTATTTGAAATCAACTGTAATCTTGGGTTAGGTATGGATTTTCACCTTCTCTTTAGACTTAAAGCTCTTACTTTCAAAATTATGCTGAAAGCTTATGTGTATCTTAAGTAAGAGATGTCAAGTGTGCCAAATTGTTAAGGTGTGATATGCAACTAATTCCATTTTGTTACATTCCGGGACATCTAATGAAAAGGTTGTTTCTTTGAAAACCTTCACCTTCACAAGCAATTGGTTCCGGCCAATTGGTTTTAATGCCAATGTGAAACCTTTGCTTAAGATTATACCTCACTCACCCAGCTTAAAAACCAAGAACTTTGTACTTGAACTATTTACAAATGGTGTCAATAGTAAGGTAAGTAAGAAAATTCGTGATTGAAGTACAAAATTCTTATATTAAGTATGTTTTTATACCCGTTACTCGTAGAGTGAAAGGGGTATACTAAAGTTGTGCAAATGTATGTAACAGGCAGAAGGAAGCATATCCGATATCATAAAGTATATATATTGTTCATCAGCATCAACAGCCGAGTCGATGTAGCCATATCCGTGTGTCCGTCCGTCCGTCCGTCTGTATGAACACCTAGAGACTAGAACCAGAGACTAGAAGAGCTAGAGCAACCAAATTCTAGATGTAAGCTAGTATTGTCAGTAGGCAGATCAAGTTTGTTTCAAATTTTGGCCACGCCCCTCCCGCCCCCGCAATAAAAAATGTTGAATATCTCCTACAATTTGTAAGCTATCGAGCTCAGATTTTGCAGTATAGTGCATGTGGCCAATATGTACAATCTCAAATAAAGATCGGATAATAAATGGCTGAGTTAAAAAAACGCTGCATACTTATTTGAGCTGCTTGAGGTTATTAAACACTAATTGCCTTGAGTAACGGGTATTGCGAAGTCGGTCAGGGCCGACTTTAACTTACGCTCTCGTTTTAATAATGTTGAGAGTGGTTTTTCGGTCTTAAAATGTATCGAACTCAATCAAAGCACGAATCATTCTTAAAATTTTTAATAAAAAAAGTTTAAATTTTATCCTGTTTGGCCTAGAACGCCGGCTGTTGTTTTTTGCTAAGTGGACGCTTTGTTAAAGTGCAACTATGTATCGATTTAAGCTACGCATCCTCTGGCATGGCTGAGTTCGGGTTGAGTCCTTCTTACTTTCTACTCGTTAATAATTTAAGATTATAAAAGTGTACAGTTAAGTTGAACAGATTGGCTAAGTCTACTCTAAGCTAATCTTTTTGATTTAAAATCATTTTTAAAATGTGTGAGCTTATGTGGCTTGTGTGAGGTCTGGAAATCTTAAGGCAAATCTACTTTCTATCAATCGCTTAAGGATCCAATCGCAATGCAATTATAAATTATTATATTATTATGTTTGTTTCCAGGCTGCGGTTTCTACTTGAGCTTTTGTTTGACCCCTCAACCCATCCCCGAAAAAATATTGGTTTTTGTTTAATTTTTTAAAATATATTTTATTTACGTTTTGTTTTTTTTTTGTTTTATCATATACAATTAGATTTAATTATATAATTATATACTCATACATATGTGTATAATTAAATGAGTGTGCGCAACTGCATAAATTTGCATTTTCATTATGTAGATACCTTAGGTCTTACATGCCGGAAACTTGCTAAAAACCTAATGCGAAATATGAGATATTTAAGCTAATTACATTTAAGTGGATGATGTCTACCTTTCTTAGTATAATATTTAGCCTGGTTATATATGTAAATGGATAATCGTGATGTGATAAGTGGATATATATATATCTCTTTGAGGTGTTAAGGAAAAGTTTTACAGAATTTGTTTATTCAGCTTACATATGTACAGTGTGTTTGTTGGTATAATTGTAATTGCTTAAAAACTATGTATGAGTGAGTGTGTGATATTTGTTTTGCTTAGCATAATAAAATACATACAAAGAAGGCCTTTTTAGTTTTTGTATTTTTTTTTTTTTTTGTGGGAGGGGAGTTTACATTTAGTTCACGGCTGAGTTTAGATGCTACTATTTGGATACGTCATATGTGTATTGCAAGAGTATTGTTTAAATCTAATAGAAAGTATTTCCAAATAAAGCTCAGTTTTTTTGTTCAAAACTAAAGTTTCAACTTGAGATTCGTGCAATAGTTGAAGAAAACTTAATTTAGTCATTTTCAGCGTGGTATAGCAAAAAATAATATGGGAGCAACTTGAGAGCCAGCAATATAGATTCTATTTCAAAAACCTTATTCCATAAGTCAATAGAACCAGATACTTTAACAAAATTTTCATAATTTATATTATCTAAGCGTGGGGTCATTGTATACGTTCAGTGCATAAATGTTTGATTCGCTGTAAACCAGTTTGTTCGGGTTTTCAGTTAAGATTTCAGGTGTTTTTTATAAGTCATGTTATAAGTTTGAAAAAAGTATATAAATCCAAATATTACCAATAAATAGCATTTTATAAAGGTCACTTTTAGGTCTCATTACACGATGAAACAAACTTCATGAAATTTTAGCTTGAGATTCGATATCTTCATTAATAAGTTCTAAATAATGTTCCTTTGGAAGGAAAAAAATTAAGTTATTGTAAATTATAAGTCGCTATTCTAAATAGATCAAATAACTGAAATTTTTCGGATATTCAAAAAATGGTACAACCAAAGATAATATTCGTATTTTCTAACCAGAAATTCATGAATTTTAACTTAGATTACGATTTCTAGAACTTGACAATATTTAACATTTAATTTGGAGTTAAAAACTAAAGCTTACTTAAGGTAAGAACAAACAAGTTTAATGCATTCTAAGTATTTTATGTAAAATATATCGCATATATCTGTTAGATGTAGAATATATCTGGTATCTATTGAATATATTTAAACAAAAACTGTTCCACTTTTGGCAAAACTAAAGCACATTGGAGCCAACAGTAAAAGTGGGTTGTCTCCATATACTCAAAATGGATCTTTTTTGCATAGAATGCGAAAGTGATGAGCGAATGTTTGGACCTTTGGTAAATATACTTCCTTTAGTTTTATGCTTTAGGTTTTATGCATTATATTCTACAAAAGAGTTTTTCTACATTTTTGTTTGTGGTTTTTGACTTCCAAACTAAACCCTAGTTATCCCGTTTATACACAAAACGAATATCATGATAAATGCCCCTAAAAGTATGCCAGTTGCATTTTCTAAAATAGTTCGCAAGTCAATGTCTGCTTCATGCATAATCCACACTTTACATTCACCAAGATTGACGGACTAATTGAAGGTATTCAAGATGAGTTAGTAGTCAGTAGTCAGACTATAAGAGAATTGTTTTACTGAACTATTAAACTTAGTAAAGTACCTTAAAGAGCATTTATCATGATAGTTTAGTTGTGTGTAAGCAGGGTAGGTGTCAATTTCCATTCTTCTATAGTGCTGTCACATAAACTGACAACTAACAGAGTTAATTCTAAGTTTATCTGACACATAGCAGCCATGCATGAGTTGAGAAAACGTTCTTTAGTGGAGTAAGTAGTTAAGCAACTGAGCTAATTTCTAGCCTTTACTTAAATGTGAGAGAAGTGTAAGTGTTAGGTAAGTTAAGTTGATTCTACTATACTATGTATTTAGAGCATCAGTCTGTATTTATTTTCTAAAAGCATTCATTTGCAGAGATATATTGGAACCCCTAGGTTTGGTTAGGCCATCTGTCAAGTATGGAGAAATTTGAGATCTTTCCTATTCTACAGAAATCTTGAATTGCTTTGATGGAATTGGTGTGGATTTGGTGTGAATTCATGTGTTCGCTCTAGCATGTTTATCAATGAATGGCAACAATTGCACGAAAATCGTTTGTCAAAAACAGTTTTTAGAGTGAACACATGCCCAAATGCCCCAAATATGAGCCTCTTTTTTATTTTGGACTCTCTTTTGTCATTTTGTTGCATTCTTCTGACATGTTTACTCTTTGAAATTTTTTAGAAAGTAAAGATTCTGAGATTCTTCAGTGATCAAATGTATTCTTGTTTGGAAAAATTCGCTTCTGGATGAACTGCTTTAAGCGTAAGTTATCACAGTCTGCTAGGTAGTCAGTTTGTTTTTGATACAGTTATCTGACAGCCTGTTCAGACTATGTCAAATATAAGGAAACTGTAATCATGTTTGGCATTGCCAAAGAGCAGTTCTGCACCTAAAAATATGCTCGTCTACCACAAAGCTCTAACTTTAAATGTGAAGTGACCCAAAATAAACGATTCGTTTTCTATGCTTTCGTATGGGACTTTCGAACCAATGACCCCTCTAATCTAGGGGCTTGAAATTAAAGGAAAGAGGTATATTCGTTTTTAGATGCTTTGGATTGTTTCTCTCCCTTTTTAGCATAGTAAACCAACTTCAATTCAAACAAGATTTATACCATATGCTTGGATGAGTTCTAGTATCTGGTAACTTGTATAACAATTTCCGGCTCTCAAGTCGCTTACAAAACTAAGATAATTGTAATATTCTAAGTCGGCAGCGGCTTAAACAAAATATACAAAAAATAATGTCTAAATATTCATTTGAGATTTTAGAATCTAAGCGGTTGGTGCCTAGGCTAGCTTACATACTCGTACATACAATACATACACGAACAAAGGCCACATGAAATATTGAAAATGGAAATTTCAATCATCAACAAATCAAAAGAAAAAAAAAACAATTGGAAAATTTTAAAAAATTTCGTTATACATTTTACAATCTGGCTGGTGGTTTGCTTAGTGGAACAACAGCTCATCGTCGGGCTCGAACTGGAATAGTTCCGCCTTCTCCCAATCCTATACATCGCTCTGTTTGGCATTTGTGTTGATGATGAAGGCGCCATTGATATGGCCATTGCCCGGCAACTTGCCATTGGTGGTGTACAGGCTATTTGTCAGACCATTCTTGCCATTGGCAATCATTATGGCAGTGTGCGGTGTGCCGCCATTTAGCTGTGCCACCAGCGGATTCTTGGTGGCCTCCGCCGGTGGCGTTGTCAAGGGTGGTGTCACCGGCGAGGGCTTGATCAGTTCCAGCTTGTCATCGGTGGAGCCCTTGAGCGCTGTTTTGACCAAAGCACCATGGCCATTTGTCATTGGATTGCGATGTGGCAGTGCATAGCGTAACTTATCCCAGAACCAGGGATCACCCCACTTCAGATATGTGTTCATCTTGAGGTAAGCCTTCAGCTCTTCGTCTAGTTTCTCGGTGTCACCGATGTCTGAGTAGATGATTACAATAATGCGTGCACGTCCCTCGTGCAAGGCCGATCTGTGAGCTGCCCGGAACTCCATGCGTGCCCACTCCGACTCGATGAAATTCTGGCTAAGCACAATAATGGTGCGTCGTGAATCCGCCACGGAACGTACTATATTCTCCGGTATAAAACCACCCACCAGCCAGTCGCGTTCATGGACACACAGCTGAAACCTCTGCGGACCATGCTCCAGTTGTGGCACCAAATACTGCTCTATAAAGCTCTGATCCTTGTGCGAGTACGAGATAAATGCATCAAATTTCTTGTCCTTATCCAGCTCCTCCTCGGTGACAAACCACATGCACATATTGTGGGCATACAGCCAGATCTTGATCTCTGTCTGGTATTTGTAGTACAGGGCGGCGGTTATGCCCACCAGGAAGCCAGCCAATGAGATGACCACAGCCACTGCAATGATGACACCGTTGGGCTGTGGGCAAATGTCGTCCACAACCAGATCCTGCATACGTGTGGGCAACTCTGCGTCCATGCAGTACATCTCCTTGCGATCCGTTATCCGGAGGTAGTTGTTCTGCAGGAAGTTCAGCAACGGCTTGGCCGTACAATTGCACACCCAAGGATTCTGCGACAGTTTCAAAGAGTTGCGGGGCATGGTACGATTGAGAAATCCCAGTACCAGTGGGTCTAGACCCTGCAGGCGATTTCCGCTTACATCCAAATACCTCAAACTGAGCGGCAACTGGAGCAGGGACAATTGAGTGAGATTATTGCCAGCCAGATGCAGACTGGTGACATTCTCATAGCCTGGTGAATTGCCTGGGGGCAGCTTCAGCAAAGTGTTGTTCTCCAAATGCAGCTCCATGACATGCAAGCTGGGCGGCAGGCGTGGCAGCTTGGGCACCTTGGTTAACTGGCCATGCGAGCAGTTGACAATCAAAGCCTGATCCAAGGTGCGCACCAGACAATCACATTCGGCGGGACAACGACGTTCACGCGGATCCTCCGACTGATCGAACGAACAGAGCAGTTCCCTGGGATCCACAAATGGTACGGGCCGTTCCGCCAAAGCATTCGGTTGACTGCACCTCAATCTATCCGTCTTAAGTTCAATCTGCTTGGCATAGGCCGGCTCAATCTCACCCCGTATCAGCTGTATGAAACGCAACAGCAGGCAATCGCACACCAAGGGGTTATCATTCAGATCCACACGCACCACCTTATCGGAGGGATTCACATCCAATAGCTCATAGAAGTTAATGCCCCTGATCTGATTGTGGGTGACATTGATCATTACATTGTGACGCGACAGAAACTGCAGATCGGTGTAGTCCAGCGAGCTGAGGTTATTGTAGCTCAGATCCAGTTCCTGCAGTTCACGCAAACCAAACTTCCAGTCGCCGTAGATGAACATAATCGAATTGTTGCGCAAGTTGAGTGTCTGCAGCTGCTGCAGATGGGTGAAAGGTGATCCGATTTCGGTCTGTAGTTCAGTGCCCAGCAACGGTTGCTGCAAGTCTATCAGATTGTGTTCTAGGGTAATGTGCCTCAATTGGGTGGTGGCCGCAAATGCATTCGAGTTGATGGTATGCAGACGATTGCGGTTAATGTTCAGCGTTTGCAGTTTACTCAGTTGGCCAAAGATGTCGCTGTGGATGAGAGGAGAGATGCAGTGAGACGGGGGGTTACTGGTGAGTAAAAGGAGTAGTATGTAATTTAACCGTAACTAACGAATCATTAAGTCTATAAATTGAATATTTTTCGGTAGGCTAGTCGATATTTCTCAAAATATTATTATCGATATCAAAAATATAGATTTTCCATGTCATATATCGAGTCTACAAATATCGATAAATCGATAATATATAATGAACGTCTATGCCATAAGACTACTAATGACCAGTGCAAATGTTCGTTCTAACTGATCTTTCCAATGGCAAACCTTAAATATATCATAGACTTAGTGGCGTGAAAGGTTGATATTAGTTAGTTTGCTCATTTAGCCTCGGAAAAAATTATTTACTACAATTAGAAACACTTTCCAAACACCATATAAGGCCACAGAGATTTTAATCAGTGCTGCAAAAAGCCTCTGAAAAATCAGGATGGGCTCACTTCGCATTTATACAAAAATCAGGCTTCAAGCAGGCTTCAAGTGATCCCGTTTTTTGGGATTAAAAGAAAAAGTGGAAGTGCGATCATCTTTTCCAGGGTCGGCTCAAGAATATGCGGCTTTACCCTGTTTTCAATCCCGTTTCCGATTGATTTCTTTTTTCAGTTCACGATTTGAGTCAAAAGCATCAACAAAATATTCTGAGTAAAATTATGCCAAAACTCACCTAAACTTTACTTTGCATTAGTTGATCTGGCAGCTAACATTCCCGAAATATAAAATGAAGTTAAAATATATAGCCAACTTACGCGCTAATATCCGTCAGTAGATTCTCAGCCAGATTCAGATCAACCAGCTCCTTGGTATTGGCAAAAAACGTATCCGGCAGTTGGGTAAGTCTATTGTGTCGCAAGTCCAGACTCAACAGGTTTTCCTGATGCTCCAGTAACTTGGCTGGCAATGTACTCAAATAGTTATTCGTCAATGAGATATTGGTCATCTGTGTGGAATGCTGGAAGAGATCAGCCGGCAGAGTTTCTAGATCACAGCGCACCGAAACCACTCGCAGCTCGGGCAGTGAGGCAAACAGACGCGATGGCAGTGTGGGTAGCGCCACACGATTGTTTAGCAGCCGTATTTGTCGCAAATGTCGATTATGTGCAAAAAGTCCTTCCGGTAGAGATTGAAAATTATTCGCACTCAGATTGATCTCGGTGACGTTCGTCAGCAGCGCAAACACATCACCGGGCAGCTGCTCAATATGATTGTTATGCAGATCCACATCCAAAACAGAGGAGGCGCCCTCAAAGTCATGTTTGGTGAGATTATGCAACTGATTGCTCCACAGATTCAAATGCTGCAACTTGTGCATATTACGGAATATGCCGTGCGGCAACTTTCGCAGTCCATTGCCGCCCAGCTCGAGGAACTCCAGATTCTGCAGATTCTCAAACAGTTGTACGGGCAACTCCACCAGATTGGCACGCAGATCCAGCCAGCTTAGATTGTGCAGATCACTAAGGAAATCACCCGGCAGATAGGTCAAGACGCGGGACGTGACACGCAAGCGTTTGAGGTTCTGTAAGTGCAGCAAATGCTTGCGCGTTAGATTCACCTCCAGGCTGTTGCTCTCAAAGATCAGCCACTTGGGATTCTGTATGCCCAGATGGTCAAGTATGCCGGCAATGGGCGTATAGCCGGGCAAAGGGCAACGCTGAATTTGTACACGATCGATATTACCAATCCGTAGCTCTGGCAGTTGCTTGTATTCCGAGGAATTGGTGAAATTACATTCGATTTGCACATTCGTACCGGGTCGTATGGTCAATTTGAATTTGGGATTGTAGATATTGGCCGGGCAGTAGATCTCATACTCGGCCATGGAGGGCGAGCATTGGCAGGGTGAGTTGACGCTCAAATCGTTGCACTCGTTGCGTCCAAAATCCGCTTGGCTGGGCTGCCAAGAGAGCAGCTGGAGTAGCAAAACTAGCAGCAGCTTAGAAGCCGCCGTCAGTCGTCGTCGCATGTTGGGAATATGCGATGAGCGGTGTGCGAGGGGGGCAGGGGGAGTGGTGGTTAGCCTCAATGCGTGTTTCTGTAATCAAAAAATTGGGAAGCAAACAAACAGATAATTAAAAACGTGAAAATGGTTAAATATAGCGCTCTCTAATTAAAGTCGGGGAAAATTTTGTATGGGGACACAGCTGTCAACTGATATTGGTAGATGTTTGAGGCAACAGTTTTATTTTAATTACAGAAAAGGAAAACTGGAAGTCAGACTACAGCGTACATATGCTGGCAGTTAGCCTTACTATTAATAATAACGAAAGGATTAGTATCAGCTTTTTTTAATTGAGAGAATGTGTGAGATTTGTACAACAAGAATAAGCCAAGTGCAAAGACATCCCCACTTATTCATAGTGAAATATGAGTAATCTACAACAACAATGCGCCCAGCTGCCTTCACAGAATCAAAAAAATCAAAAGGAGATCAATTTGGGAAGAATTTTTCTTAAATATTCTTTTAATCATCCAACGGAGCTGAAAAATTATCCAAAGTATGATCTTTTTTAATATCCTTTGAATCATTTTCAGCTCCGTTGGATGATTAAATGGATATTTAAGACATATCCTTCCCAAATGGATACGTGAAATCATCCAATGGATATTTTTCCACAACCATTTTTTTTTCTTTATTTTATAATTTTTAGAAATTCGCATTAAAATTTTTTTTTTTTCCCGATTTAAATAAAATTTTTTTTCTTATAAATTATTTTCTAAAACTAAAAAAGCATAGTCCGAAATTTTAATTGGTTTAACAAATTTTTTTTTTAAATTTAGATTTTGCTTAATTTTTTCTGAAATTTTGAGTTATTTTTTTTCTAAATATTTTCCTAAAAACTTTATGAAAATAAAAAAAAAAGAATCCGAGTATCTTAAAATACCATTTATATTTACAAAACGTCTTTGTTTAGTAAAAATTTGTTAAATTCTCAAAAATTCTTTAAAAAATACGCCCTAAAGTATAAAAAAAGTGTATGCACTAGAATTTGGATGAAGTATTTTATACGCTTGCAATTCTGAAGTTTAAATTCCCTGCTTTTTGAATTTAAAAGGCACAATATATAATATATATATTCAGCCTAGTATATGGCAAAACAACCGTTAACAATCGGCATAATATTTTAAAATACATAAAGGTTGTAATTTTTAATTTAGAATTCCTTGCTTTCGGAATATAGAAGATGCAGCTGAGTGCTTGGTTCAGAAAGAAGACCTAAGTGAACCAACAGAAAGAAAATGTCCCATAAGAATTTTATATTTAAATGTTAATAAGCGACTTAGTGTAGTCTTCCTTATCAGTGTCTACTCCCCTCACTCCCTTTCCTATCTTATAGTTAGGTAAAAAGTTTCTTTCTAAAGTCTAGAAATGTTTTTCCAAAAACTAGGAAACATTTTTGTACAGCTAGGAAAATATTTTCTAGCTAAACGTAAATATATTCTTGATTTGAGAAAGACTAAGTCTCGTTAGCAGAAATTTATCCTCTAAAATGGTGATTTGCCCTTGATCTCTTTTTCAAAGTGGATTTCTAAGTTTAAAGGCTATTGCTAACGTCACAAGCCGCAAAGCCGTATCAGACCGCATTCGTCGAAATCCACTGCGCAAGCAGAAAATTATGCATCGTGAGATGAGTGTCAGGAGGTATAGCATAGGACAGACTGGAGACCCATCGGACATTTACTCACAACAGCATTGAAACTAAAACACAAGACAACTTCGAAAGCATTGCATCGCCAGTGCGCGAACAATGCCCACATTCGAATTCTGTTTACTGACGAGAAAACTTTCACCATGGAAAAAGCGTGGTCATCAAAAAAAGCGTCCTGCAAGCTCATAACGTGAGTTCAGAGAGGTCACCATTTGGCTTCTGTGATGTTTGGGTGGGGCGTTGCCCATGATGGGTGCACCAAGCTCAATTTGTATACTCTGTACCTTAGGTACGTAGCGTATTATAAGTTTGTGCATGTTACAGCCAGAAGGAAGCATCTCCGACCCTATAAAGTAAATATATTCTTGATCAGCTGCAACAGCCGAGTCATGTCCGTCTGTCTGTCCGTTTGAACGCACTTTTTACTCGTCAAAAACTAGAAGAAGGCAATCGCGATCCCCAGGTTGAGGTACGGAATTGTTTAGTTGAGAAATTTTATATATTTTGTAGAGTTGTTTGGTTTTATATTACTTTTTTTTTGAGTTCTCAACTGTGGTTCTTGGAGACTCTTTACATAAATGGATACACTATTTCAATTTTTCAAGAAATAAATTGCCTTTTTTGACTTATACAAGGTGGATTTTTAGGCTGTTTAAGTTTTCAGTGTGAATTCCTTTATATTTTAAAAAGGCTCAGTAAGGTTTGCCAATTCATCATAAGCTGTTACAAGTACTAAATGTTATTGTGTTCTTCAGAAAACAAAGCCAATGCAGTTTGATTAAGAACCGTTTTGCTTACCTAAATATCTAGTATTCAAGCTAATATTATGTGTGATTTGAAATCTGAAATACAGTAGAGACTCGCAAAGTTAAGTATACGGAAAAGTTAACCTCATTTCCGTCACCATTCAGTGCAAATTTGGTTGTGAACGCAATCATGTCAGCGTACTACGTAAACAAAAGAGGTTATCGCTTGCCAACAAATGTTAAGTATTAAGAAAACTTGAATAAGGCCATCGATTGGCCATAGATTTTGGTGTTTGGTTCTTGAAAAAGTTAAGAATTCGTAAAAGTTAAAACCAACTACTTAACTTTTGCGAGTCTCTACTGTATTACCATATTTAGCATAGCTGCATAAGTCCAGCCTAGGCTGTCATCGTCTGCTTGAAAAATAGGGCGTTAATATAATTATTTTCCCAGCTTGAGATGACTAAGCGTGTCCGTTCCTAATTAAAGGAGAACTTAATGGACTTTTTTTTTTAGCAAAAATGTACGCAAACTCAGGAAATGAAATTGAACGGCGCATAATTGAATTGCTTTGTCAAAATTTAATCGAAAAGTGGCGATTGTGCGACTAAATGAAAATGCAATCTGTGCTGGTCCTGTCGCTGGCACAGACTCGGATACTGTTCCTTGCTTTAAAATGTGACAACAAGTAGGCAACAGACAAAAAAATGAAATAAAAACCGAAAAAAAAACTTTTAATTGAATTCCTCTTCCAAAAATGCTTAAAATGGGCACAATTTAATTGTTCGCCTGGGAAAGAAATCCTGGCTGTCGCTCAAGTGGTAGTTGTCGCTAAAGCTTCCACAACAACAAGCACAAGCAAATCTTGTTTTATGCAGCACTCGAGTGCATGACAAATTCATTAAATGCACAAAGCCCGTAAAGTGCCCATTGCCCACATGCAGGCGGGGTAAGGAGTAGGAGAGAAGATGAAGAAGAGTAACGTTTTACAAAATTTTATACACTCTCTGACCGTAATTACGCCACACAAAGTGTGGGAGGGAATGGAGTGGTAGCAGGGAAATGGGAGGTGGGAGCAGGGATACAGGAGCTGGGCGTGGTAACGACGAGGTGAGCCAACCATGAAATGCAACATTGCTTTTGTGGCACTTACACACACACACATACACACTGTGAGAAAGAGAGATAGAGAGAGAGGGAGGAAAGAGGGAGACGGAGTGTGCGAAGGAGAATGAGCTGTCGTCACTAGGCGTTGCCTTTAAATGTCCCAGCGTTCCCTACGCTCAAATTCAATTTCCCATTTTCGCACTAAACTCGCCAGTTAATTATTACAAAAATGTTAATGCTTCATCAAAATTTCAGGCTTGCGCTTAATTAACTCTCTTTTTGATGGCATTTGCAAGAGTGCTAATTAAATGGGAATGGAGCGTGTTGTCATTGTAGCGGGTTTTTTTCTTCTTGTTCCATATGACAGTCGTGAAAGCGTACATTGTAATACCCTGGCGAAGAGTATATTCGCTTTTCGCCTTCGCAATAATTTACTATTTTATTTTGTGAATAGTTATTATATCTTATGCCAGTTAAAAAGCCAAATTGACTAAATTATTTTAAAACTCTGTGGGAGGTTTGGTCGGGGGGTTCGAAGTTCGAACTTGGGGCGGTGTCGTGTTAGTCTTCGTGTCACAAACACGCACGACTCAACACTTCGTTTTCCTGTTCCAAGTTCAGCAGTAAGTCAGAAGTTCGTGTTCCGCAGAATGCTCAAAAAGATTTATACTTCAGAGCTATCTAGAGCTACTATCAGAGCTTTAATCAAGAACTCTTAAATCCCTGAAAAGTGGATTGTACCAAAGATTTATAGATATTATAGATGGTGCATGTGGTACAAATCAAAAATTGGTAGCCAATGTCAGCTACCAGGATTAATCCTGTTTTCTTTCACATGCATCATCTATCATATCTATAAATCTTTGATTGTACCGACTGATATTCATTATTAAGTCCATTTTTATACCCTTGCACAGGGTACATTGAAATTGTCCAGATGTTTGTAACGCATAGAAGGAAGCATTTCCCGCCACATAAAGTATATATATTCTTGTTCAGCATGAAGTGCTGAGTCGATATAGCTATGTCCGTCTGCTTCTATGCTATCTCTTCCGTTAGTTTTAATGCTATCACGACCAAACTTTGCACGAAGTCGTCTGGTAAAAGTACGCTGCACATTTGTTGGAACCGTCCGGATCGGATGGCTATAACATATAGCTCCAATAGGAACGATCGGTCAAAAAACTAGTTCTAGTGAGAAAAACTTTTTTGTTTTTAATGCAAACGTCTCTAAACTCCGTATTTACTAGTTTTCAATGCTTCTTCATAATTCTGCCAAATTTGGTTGAAATCGGACATCTATATAGTATAGCTGCCATAGAAAAGTAAGGTTAAAAAAATATTCGTGGTAAGAAATTTTTTTTTTTTTCAATGTAAACCTCTTTAAAATTGGCATTTATTCATTTTATAAGCTTTCACACAGTTCTTCTAAGTTTTGTCAAAATCGGATGACTATAGGTTATAGCTGCCATATGAATGATCGGTCGAGAAACTAGTTTTAGTGAGAAAAACTTTTTGGTATTCAAAGAAAACGCCTCCAAACTTTGTATTTCTTAGTTTGCTCTGCTTTTCCACAATTCCACTAAGTTTGGTCGAAATCTGACATCTATATAGTATATCTGACATACAAAAGTAGAGTCAGAAATGTAGTCTTGATTAGAAAAACTTGTTTGTTTTTAGTGGAAATATCCTTTAATTCAGTTAGAACGAAAAAGCTAAGCTAACTTCGTCTGTGCCGAATTTTGTATATGTACCTTTGCAAGTGCTCGCTTAATTATCTTCAAAAAATACTCTTTTTCCCGTTTTCCCACCGATCGTTCGCATAGGAGCTATATGATATAGTCATCCGATTTGGCCAAAAAGTTATAAAGCTAAACAAATACAAATTTGCAGGATGCTACCATTAAAAACAAAAAAAGTTTTTCTAACTAAGACTGTTTTTCAGACCCATCTTTTGTATGACAGCTATACCATATAGTTTTCCGATTTTAATAAAACTTGGTAGAATTATAAAAAAACATAGAAAACCTACGATTACAAAGTTTGGAGACGTTTCCCTTTGCAAACATAGGCGGGTTAACTGTCCACTGTTTTTATTATGTATTTTTTAGCTAACATCTTTTTGAAGTCGATTTTGAACACAATATTACTTGTGTGTTGCATTTTTCATTCGATATAACATGGCTAGACTATAGGAAGTAAGAAAGTTGGTTAAGCCCGTCCTTGCACCAAAGGTTTGTATTAACCACCTAAAGTCTTAGGGCGTGTAAAGTGCTGCCCATCCCAGGAGTTAATCTAGTTTTGAAAAGATTTGGGATTTATTTAAAAAAATGTTAAAATAAATACAAAAAGCCAAAATAATCTCCATTTATTTCCATTTATTGATTTTATTTTTTATCAATACTTCAACACTTCACTCTTCATCAAATGCAGCAAGCAGTTAAGCCGAAAAAGATGCAAAAAAGTCAACTTTGACAACTTTTCACTGTTTGTTTTTTATTTTAATTACCCAAGTTGATGTTCTATAAATTGTTGGCCTTTTGCTGTAGATTTACACTTTAAACTTTTAACTTCAATCACAGTTTGAGCTAAGCTCGTCTTTTGCCAACATCTTAAAATCGCTTCTTTTTTATTTTTTGTATTAGCCGATTTACCTTGTGCCAAGCTTAACACCTTGCTGGCCCAACTTAAATATGGCATAAAACTTTAAGCACTTTCCTTTCCCTTTGTTGTTTTGCCTGTGTAACATTTTGCTTATCTAAAGTTGGCTACAAGCACAGCCGAGTTTGGTGGCTGTGCCAAGAATTTAAACATTTATATTCACTTAAGAAAATTACTTTTCGCTTTTATGCCACGCTGGCCGTGTAAATATGCAGCAGCAACGAGCTGGAACCTATGGCCATTTTTGATTATGCAGCTTTCGGATTTGGGGTGGAAAACGCTGTTGTTGTTGTTGTTGTTTGTTGTTGACAAAGTGTCATTCGATTGAAGGGGTTACCAAACGATAGCATACTTTTTGGGGCACAGCCAGGTGTGGGCTGCCAATTAAAAATAAATGCTGATTTAGAGTTTTTAACGGCTTTAATTAGACGACGCTGCCAGTCGTTAATAAAGGTTAACAAAGTTCTGCCAAAGCGCAGATTTTTCACTTACTCACACACACACACACACACACATGCAGACATTCCAGTTGAGTGCGCAGTTTTGCACTCACCTGCTTGGCATGTAACGGTACTAAATTCATTAGGCACACTAAATTAGAACCGCAGAGGCATGAAGTTGGCTTCAGGTTCCTGCTACCTGTGCTTTTTATGGCTCCTACAAGGTGTTTCAATGTAGGTGAGTTAAGTATGCGTTGGTATGCGCGTATGTCTGCCATTTAATAGTCGTACCGCCCGCAGCGTGCCTTAGAAAATTGGCTTTCAGCTGCCTGCGGTGCGTTTTATTACTGCAGGCGCCACCAAAACAACGGCAGCAGCAGCAGCAGCAGCAGCCAGCTTGCTATTTAGTCCTGGAATTACCTAATGCCCGACAGTTGGTTTTGACATTTTAAATGAACACATTCAGCTCTCAACATAAATACACGCATTCATCAATCAACATGACTAATTGCCTAGAACTTGAAAGCAGAACAGAAAATTGCAAAAAAATATATAAACAACTGTGTGCAACTCTTGTTTAACAATTTCTTATTAAAAACTTACAAATGCTCGAGAAAAGTTCTTACACGCATGTGAAACAACCCCTTGAGAACATTTGACCAAGTGTGCTTTGCTCTACGTTGTGGTTTTCGTTTTCAGCAATGTTTTCATTTTTCCCCCCTCCCCCCCTGTATGCTCTTGGTTGTCTGCAAGAAAAGGATTTCATCCCTTAGAAAAAAAAAACAAAAACAAAAACAAAACTTTTGCCAGTCTTTGGCCCCTTGTTTTTTGGTTTACTGTCACCCTGCTGCTGGCAGGGCAGAGGCCAGCTGGGACATTGTTTATATAGCCAAACAAAATGGGTCAATATATTGACAATGGAAGCTGTGAGTAAACAGCTGTGTCACGCATTCGAGTACAATTTGGTCATTTTACATGACCTGGCGGCAGCAGACAAAGTCTCAATAATGAATTGAATAAAAGAAGAAACATAAATACATACTTGGCTGGAAACAAGCCACAGGGCAAAAGCCAAGCTAATCTCAGTCAATTGGGTTTTACAATTTACACAAGGATACAGAATGTCAAAGTTTGGTTAAATTTTGAAGCTGTGACGGCTGTTGCTTAGGTAAAAGTTGTTTTTGTTGTTATTATTTGCTTTCAAATAATGTAGAGAATAAAAAAAAAAGAATAAAATGCTTACAGAAAGTGCTAGAATATGAAATAGAGAGTTAAATTGGATGTACCATTGGTAAACACTCAAGCTACACTGAATAAACTTGATCTACCTGCAAGTATCAGAAGTTTTTGGGAATCAGTGTAAGTTTCCTTATTGTTCATTACTGCAGTTTTACGAACTTTAGAGTGATTTTTCTTAATTATTATTATTGCTGTTCTATAATTTTCAGGTAGAGTTGTCTGATTTTCTTAGAACATAAACAGCAGCTCGCTTGCAACTTACACCAACAAATAATTGAGACAAATATTCTTTGTAAGTACTTAGGCTGTGGTTCAGCGGTTAAAAAAGGTAAGGTAAAAAATTCTGGGTTTGATTCGATGAATAAGTTTTTTTCTTTATAAAAACACCCGGTCACCTTTACTAGTTGTTGGAGCCAGGTGTGAAGTAACTGGCCATGAAAAAGCTTCTCAAACTTTCGGACTCGGCGTTAAAATGTAAGTCTCTTTCTCTTCTGCGAAAGTTAGAAACACACAAGCCAAGAGATCGAGATCGAGCCCTTTGGAGGCTGTGTATAGTCATTTGTTTTACTTAAGCTTTGAAGTAGAAATTTGGTCTGTAGGTTGAAAAACCTGTTCAACAGTGATTCAGAGCCACTTGCAATTCTGTGGGAAGTTTGGTAATGTGGAGTTAGATATGGGCATTTCCGCAAAAAGGTCCACCGACACGAAAAAATTAAAGGTAGTTACATATTCCCAGGGAAACAATTAAATTAAACTAAATTAAGCCAGTAGCAAATTTTCTCATAAGACGTTTCGAGATTTTGGAACGCCAATTCGCGCAAACACAGTTTTTCTCATTTTTATACTTTTATGGCAAGTTTTTTCTTAAAAAATTGCCTATGGATTTCATTGACATTTGATGTCTTAAACTATCTAAGGGTCCGAAGGGTTAAAAAATGTTGGATAAGAGGCTATATCAAACTATGTAATTGCAATTAACTGTAAGTTTTTGCTTTGCATTAATCAGAATCAGTCGCGTTCGACATGTCACGTAGCGACACAGATCAATATTTAATGAAAAAAAAAAAATACAGAAGATTTCCAAATCAAACAAAATACATTTGAAAGCGCAATTCATTGATAAGATATTAAATCAATTTGGGCTTTGTTGGGGCCTCAGGATTCGCTAAACTTTGTCTTTATATAGATAGGCATGAAAATGCCCATATTTAACAGGCTTTCTTCCGGGTAACAGTGGTTCAGATTCATTTCTGTATTTGTTTAATAAGTTTTTACTGCTTCCGAAGTTATTTAGGCAAAGATCTTGAACATTTTGTGTGTAGGCTGGTAATGTGAAGAGATTTTCCCAGTTTCCCAATGAAGCACCGTATGCTACTGAGCATCTGGTGTAGACCTCATTCACATTGTGTGGAGTTCTCAAGTTTTAAATACAAATTAATATAATTAAATTTCACAACTTTATTAACTTAAAGACTTAAATTAAATTTTTTTTCTGCAGGGAGAATCGCTTCGTTAACACTTGTAATAAACAATTTCTTATTCCCATTAAGTATCGATTCTTATCAGTCAGAAAAGTTCTATTCAAATCTGCCAAAAGAATCGCTTTCTTTCGCATATTCTCACATTTTTTGACGAAGGAAGATAAGAGTGCGATATAACTAGAGTGATGCGAGTGATCACATAAAAAATGTTATCTTGGGCAATGGAAGTGTAATGAAAATTTTCATACGAACTTAACACAAATGACTTGTCAACTATAGTGATTTTGCATACCAAATTTTTGGGTATTTGAATATTTATGACAACTTTTGTTGAAAACAGAATCTTTTTGATTAAAGCCATTCTCAGAATTGATAGGTATATTATATTTTAAAGCTAAAAAGTAATAGTTTACGATAATATCAAAGAGATGCGAGCCAGTTGTATTACGTAAGATCTAAAATCCCTTGCCAAAAAGTTTTGTTCTGTGATCTGATAAAAGAATGGAGAAAATATGATTCCATGTGGATCTGTCAAACTCCACATCAGTATTTGGGGCTTAACACTTTAAATTATTACCAAACAATACATAAGCTTTAAATCAACTACAAACTTTTATTCATATTGGACCCAAAAAATCCGTTAATTTGCTGTAACTCACACAGCATGCACATGCCTGATAGGGTTTTAATGCCACAGTTGTACAATATTTATGCGTTAAGGTATATTTTGTGTGCATATTTGCACTGATGGCTGAATGCAACGGATGTAGACAGAAACACACACACAAACACACGCAACCACATCCGACCAAACAAAACGAGAGTCGCGATGCGATTGAAATCAATGGGAATGGTCGTGTTTAATATGTTCGTTTTCTATTTGTTTTCTTTTTTTTTATTCTTAAGCGGAAGTGTTTCGTTCCACAGCCTGCTTCAATGCATATGAATTTGATTTTTAAATAAATACAAATATATGGCGCATATGAATATGTGCTGCAGTGGGGGGAAGCTGCTTAACATAAATTTTTGCTACAGGCCAGAAGGGTAGCCCAGGCTGGACATTCCCACCGAAATGACAATAAATAAAGATTAAAATCTCTGAAATGTGCACTAAAGTGGCTGGCACTTCATTTCAATTTATGTACACACTCGCACACACGCACACACACACACACGTGCATGCTTACCATACGCACACGGGCCATAAATCAAAAATCGCTGCATACTTTTTTGCGCCATAAAGCAATATGGACGCCCAGGCCCTGGGCTCCTGCCGGAGCCCTCACATTTGTTTGCATTGTTGGCACACAATCAACGCCATTCCGTGTTTCAATTGCAAAAAAATTAAAGCCAACCAGTCGCCAGTCATGAAATGAAAAATCAAAATGGCGACGACCAAAGTGAAAATATTATGTATACGCCACCGCCAAGTGGTATTAAAATTCGTAGCGTGCCTTTTGATTTTTATGCACGCGCATTCAGCTTACAGTGCTCTCTCATTCCCTTACACAATTTCGTTTTTTTTTTTTATAGCCATTAAATCAGTGTACAAATAAAAGAACGTAAATAATAAAAAAAAAAAAAACCAAAGCGAAGACGAAATGTTATAACCTCAACAGTGGGTGGCCCCTTTGGCTTCAAATTAAACGCTGAAATCATGTCATAAAAATGCGAGAATTCGTAAAGTGCACTTGATGCAAAGAAAGAATCAATAAGATGTGGAAGCCGAAAAGCAAACGCAAAAAGAAAATCACATTAAAAGGCGGTAGAAGTTGAAAGTTAATCAACCGAAATGCCAAAGAGAGAGAGAGAGAGAGCCAGATACGAGGGAAAGAGTAATCATAGCTGGCCACAACGTTCTTATTTGTCACCGAATTTCAGAAGAAGCAGAGTCAGCTTTTAACATTTTGCCAACTGGTCACTCTAATTTGACTGTATTTTCCGTACTATAATGGTACTCGAAGGAGAAATTACTTTGTATTTCCATTAAAGAAGCACTTGTTCAGTGGTAACAAAATTTCCCTAAAAAAATACCTAAAATTTGGTTCAGTTCTGTCGCCTGCTTTAATGGCAGGCCCGGCTGTCGACCAAGATTGAAATGTTCCTTGGAGTTTCATCCAAGGAGTATTTCAATTTAGCTGGCTGCCAGACAGCATAAATCTCTGCCTGGAAATCGCTACACAAGTGTCGCAAGTTCTTCGGAGAAGATGCCTGCTCCAGTGCCTTCTTCCGTTTTTGAACCGTCTGTATAGAGGGAAAGCTTGTTGGTATGAAGCTTGGCACTAAATTCTAAAAAGCATCGGCGGTCTAAGTGGTAAAGACCCAAAATTCCTGGGTTCGAATTTACGTCAAGGCGTTGGCAGTGGCCATACTCAGGTTTCCAAACCATTTTCTATTTCTAAAATTGTATTTGTTTTTAATTTTATTTCAAGGAAACACATTTATAGTTATTTTCCCCATCAATTTTGGGGTGGTTGAAGGAGTTGGCTTGCAAATTGGAAAATTATGTCAAAATATGAAAATCCCAAGTCTTACGGCTTATGCTGTGAGTTAATATATCATTATAACAAATTCACATAAAGAAATTCTAAGAAATTGTATCAAAAAAGTGAGCTCGACTTTCCTAAGCTTGTTCAAGCACCACAAGATTAACCTCTCCACCTTTCTTGTCTGGAACTAATTAATTTCTTTGAAAATTCAATTACCTAGACAAAAGGCGTTTCGGCAAAATTTGAGCACTTTAGTCAAGACAAAAAACTTAAAACCTAAAAAACAACTCCAATCTACTTATGCTGCGACGCCTCTTTTTCGGAGCAAACTGCCAGCGGCTTGACGACGCGTTCAAGTGCAAGTGGAGTTTGTGCAGCTGCTGTTTAACTCTTCGGGCAACTTCAAAGCCAAGCGACAAATCCATAAGAAACTCACTCATTCCCATTCACTCCAAGTTCAAATTACACAAAAAAAAAAAGAAGCCAGAGGTAGGGGGGGTTGAGACTGCCACTGGGACTGCATTTGCGTACGCCTGAGAGACCGGGGAGGCATTGTTTGCAGAATGAAAAACTCGCCAAGTGAAAGGCGTCTGTTAATCATGTTTATGTATTTTGTTTTTCTTCTTCTTTGCATAATGCGCTTCGTGCTTAAGACAAATGCAGAAACTTGTTGAGTTCAGGCTTAAACACAGGTTGGACGCGACGCAGCCAAGGCATGCGTGACGCATTCAAGTTTAATGTGCCTCCATTGTGTTGGGCCGAGAGACGTTGCCACAACGCGGTTGGGGCTGACCAGGACCAGGAGGAGGTAGCAAAAGCGCCAGCGGTGGAAATGTTGTTTATACAAGACTCGGCTCTAACCTAAAGTTACTTAAATGGATACTCTGCGGTTGTCTTGGCCGTTTGGGGGAGGGGTGGGATGGACGCGTTGGCTTCCGGGGGCCCAGTGTTTAGTTTGGTGGCAGCGCAAACATTTACCGCAAATTGATTTTCACTCGCAAGGTGCTGATGGTTGAGTGATGGTTGGGTGGGGGAGGGGCCAAGTGAAATTCAATTAAACATTCAAGTTGCGGGAAATTTTGGGTTGTCCACCGCCCCCCATCAACAATCAGTTTTCTTAAGCCAGACAACTCTTCGGGAGTGAAGCTAAGCAAGTAAATTTATCTATAAACTCCACACACGCACAGTCCATCACATAAATAAACAACTGGCGGAATTGCAATGCCAAACGGCAGCAGCAGGAGAATGGGAATAAAATAATAGACACCCCTCCTCCTGTCCCCAGTGCTCCTCCTCCCCCTTTTGGCCGCCAGCGGCATCGTAAATGAAAATGTCGTCCATTGCACGCTTTGCTGGCCGGCCATTTAGACCACATTTTATTACGGCTGCTCTGGCTAGGAACATTCGCGAGGGCTGCCTGTAAGGTTGCGTGCACGTTTCCTTAATGCATTGGGCAAACTAGAGAGCACCCCTCGTACCCAATGGTAAGCAGCAGCACTCATATTGTAAATAATACAGCATAACATACCCTCGCCCGGTTGCCAATCCGCCAAGTGTAGTCAATGCCAGCTTGGTCTGATTGCCATGGGACGCACGCGCTTCTACACTTCAATTACCGGGCTGGCCTTTGGCCCTGTGCTGTCTTCTCTACTTCAGGGACAGGTTCTACCACTACTTAATTTGTCGCCCCGTTCGGGCTTTTGTCTCTGGTCTCTGGTCTGTGGGTATTTTTATGCTTTCTTGATTTCTGTTTATTCTGCTGTCGCCTGTTTGCTGCCGGCCCTCATAATTTGCGCTTCGTTTTTATTGTTGTATGCAGTTAACAGTCCCACTCCCCCCACCACACCGCTTCCATTCGGCTTGAAATGTGAGTCACGTTTAAAGTTGTGCCGGAGCAACCGTGGACCCTTAAATGGTAAGTTTGCGCCGCGTTGTGGCATAAGCATCGGCGGCGGCGGATGCCCCCTTTGGCTGTAGCGCTGTGTAGCTCGTTTCCATTTATAGCACTAATTGTGCACATTTTGTGCTTGTTATTTATAAACGCACACGATTCTCGTTCACTGGTTTCAATATGGTTGGTCGGGGCGGGGCTGGGGCGTTAATGTAAGGATTACTAGTACAACTTTTGGCAAACTTATTATGGAAGGAAGCGGAATTCAGTTTTGCCACAATAATTAAGAGGCATTAGCGATTATGGTGTGGCGCCAGTTGTTGTCAGTTGTTGCTAGCTCAAATCAAGAAATTTAATGGATTGTGGGGAAAAAGTGAACTAATTAGAATTTGGAGGGAAGCATAATTGAAAGTTTTGATTTCTTGGCTTAGAGTGGTTTTGGATAGGGCTAAATTACAGAAAGAGATTGAGACGGCTGCTGCGACAAAGGTGTGTTTCACATTTATGCAGAGTTTGTGCAGCTGGAAGGAAGGATATATACACTCTAAGCAAGAAAGAAAGTGGGTTAAGGCCGACTATAGCATACTCTGTACCAACGAAATTATACGCTCAGCATAAATTTTGATGCTACAGTAGCAGCTGAAAGCAGCACTGCTTCTGCTCCAATCTTCACCATTCCTTTGGCTAATCAATAAGTTATCCTTATTACTAAATATATCTAGAAGGAACAACCCACCTATCTTTAAAACTGTAGGAGATATGATATTTTTTCTAAATTGCAGGGGCGGCAGGGGGCGTGGCCAAAATTGAAAATAAACTTGATCTGCCTGCAGACATAATAAGCATGTGTCCCATACATGTCAAACCTCCATCTCTTACCATCTCTGAGCTCTGTGCGTTCATACGGACAGACAGACGGACATAACGGACATGACTCGGCTGTTGATGCTGATCAAGAATATATATTCTTCATAGGGTCGGAGATGCTTCCTTCTTGATG
The DNA here is from genome assembly GCA_035044965.1 of Lordiphosa andalusiaca. Lineage (NCBI taxonomy): Eukaryota > Metazoa > Arthropoda > Insecta > Diptera > Drosophilidae > Lordiphosa > Lordiphosa andalusiaca. Next base: position 1,442,158 of record JAWNNM010000342.1, read on the forward strand.
TTACATACTTTTGCACAAACTTATTATACTCTGTGTACCCACGGTACAGAGTTTTAAAACGTACTTTCTAGTTTTTAGAAATTTGCCTTGAAATAAATTTGTATACCCTTGCAGAGAATATATTAAAATTTTCCAGATGACGCATAGAAGGAAGCATTGCCGACCACATAAACTATATATATATTCTTGATCAGCATGACGAGCTGAACTGATTTAGCCTTGTCCGTCTGTTTCTATGCTATCTACTCCGTCAGTTTTAAAGCTATTGCAAACAAACTTTGCACATAGTCTTCTGGTACAAATACGCTGCACTTTTTTCGGAACCGTCCGATTTGGATGACTATAACAAAAAGCCGCCATACGAACGATCGGTCGAAAAACTAATTCTAGTAAGAAAAACTTTTTTGATTTTAATGCAAACATCTCCAAGCTCAGTATTTATTAGTTTTCTTTGCTTTTCCATGATTTTGACAAGTTTGGTCGAAATCGGACATCCATAGGGTATAGCTGCCATAGAAAACTAGGGTTAGAAATACAGTCTTGGTAAGAAAAATTTTTTTGTTTTCAATGTAAGCCTCATTAAATTTGGCATATATTCATTTTATAGGCTTTCAGACAATTCTTTAAAGTTTTGTTTAAATCGGATGACTATAGGCTATGGCTGGCATAGGAATGATCGGTCGAGAAACTAGTTTTAGTGAGAAAACCTTTTTTGATTTAAAAAATAATGCCTCTTAACTTCGTAGTTCTTAGTTTGCAATACTTTTCCATGATTCCACTAAGTTTGGTCGAAATCGACATCTATATAGTATAGCTGTCATAGAAAAGTAGATTCTGAAAAGTAGTCTAAGTAAGAAAAACTTTTTTGCTTTCAATGTGAGCCCCTTTAAAATTGGCATATATTTATTATATAAGCTTTCATACAATTCTTCAAGGATTTGTTTAAGTCGGATGACTATAGTTTATAGCTGCCATAGGAATGATCGGTCGAGAAACTTGTTTTAGAGAGAAAAACTTTTTTGTTTTCAAAGAAGACGCCTCTAATCTGTATATTTCTTAGTTTGATATGTTTTCCCATTATTCCACCAAGTTTGGTCGAAATCGCACATCTATATAGTATAGCTGTCATAGAAAAGTTGATTCAGAAAAGTTTGTTTTCAGTGGAAATGTCCTTCAAATTAGTTAGAAAAAGTGCTGCAAGGGTATACAAACATCGGCCAAGCCGTGTTTCTCTATTTTAAGGATTAAAACAAGTAGAAAACTCGATCATGTGGGCGGATTTGGTACTGAGGGTAGTCTGTGTGCGAGCTCTGTGCAAAAGGTCGTGGGTTCGATCCAGCTCTGGGGAATATTTTATGAAGTAGTTTTTTTCTTAACACATTTACACAAGCGGTAACCTTCACTAGCCATTGGCGCCAGCTTTGAAGTAACTAGAAATTCTAAAATCCTACTTAAAAATTGCCGTTCGGTCCGAACAGGCTGCCAGAGAACTGGAACATCATCTAGTTTGTTTTTTGTAAGGTAAAGCTTGACAAAGTAAACTTTATCATGAAAAGGCCACCATAGAATTCTATGTATTTTAAAATCAAATCCCAGAGAGCTTCAAATGGTAATTGTACCATTTTAGTGAGAGTGAATAATTTCGAAATAACATTAACAATAATTACCTAAAAGATTTTTAGCTATTTTAAGCCCTTTCCGCTTCATAAGAAATACGAAATTATGATTTAGCTTTCCAACCTCGATGGCAAGCGTAAAATAAATTGCAATATGTTTTTGTTATTTAAGTCCCTACAGGCAATTTCCTTTTAATTACATTTTAATATTTAGGCCAACAACTGTAATAATCCACACACACACACACACACATGAATGCACATTCCGCCTAATTGTTAGCCACAAATTCGGCCACTGCCAATGCCAGTTTGGGGGCCATTGCTAACATGCTGGCCATGCGGCTACTGGCGTTGACACTTGAAAACCCACCGAAATAATTTAATGGAAAAACGCATACATTTTCACACACACACACACACACACACACAAAGCTTAGCTTGGCATTTTCATATTGAATATTTTGCAGAAATGGCGCCGAAACTATGCATTTCATATGTAAATGCAAATTTAATGAGCTTTAATGTGCATGCGGGTGTTAATTTTGTGTGCGCATATCAACTCTGTGAAAATATTTGGTTAATTTTTAATTTTAATTGCAGCCGCTTGTAGGGCAAGCTCTTGCATAATTATGCCACACGCCGTCCTGTCAACATGGCAACCAAATTGTAATTTTCATATGACAAATACATCGACAAGTTGGCTGGGACGCATCAATTAAACTAATTGCGCATTTAAATTGGCAAGTTATGGCCGACGGTTTTTTTTTTTGTTGATCATTAATTATTTAAACAATATATATATAATATATATATATTTGCATTGGGCCAAATCAACTGACGTTGTTGTTGATGAATTGGAACGGTTAAGGGCAGATCAAAACGCCTGCCAAATGCAATTTAAATGTTCATCTGCTGGCGTTGGGGCTTTTGTTTTAATTTGCGGTCACGCGAAGCGGCCATCATTGGCAGGGCCACAGTTTCGCCGTCGCTTGGTTGGTGGTGGTGGTGAAAACCAATTAAGTTGGCTCTAAAGCCGGTCCGGTCCAGCAGCAGTGTGTGGAGAGTATTTTTGAATTTTTTTTTCCCTTCAGCTAACTTTGTGCAAATTTAATTAAATTCTTTAGCTGTTTTGATGTTAAATTTATGCATGCGACACTTGTGGCATACGTGAAGGTATATTCCATGGTGTCATGCTTTGCTTAGACAACTGAAACACATTACTATAATCGAGTCGCCAATTCGATAAGTGGCTTCCTTACGAGAGGGGTTTAAATCGTAGTGAAGTGTTGGCATAGTTGCTTGGTGGGCCAAAACTTGACTTTAGAATTGATTAACATAAAACTTTTTGTTCGCTGTTCCCATTAAAAATGTCTATCTGTTGAAACGCGTCGATCTCAAGCACTCTAAGAGATGAAGCCGCGAATTTTTGCATGAAGGTAGGTGTATACCGTACTTAGAATAAGTTTATTTTAGATTTGGAGTTGATCAAATGTGAGCGGTATATTTAGATTTATTTTACCGACCAAATTTCATTTAGATCGGTTTCCATCCAACCCATTTTCCCACCGGCTGTTCGTAGGGGAGCTATATGATATAGTCATCCGATTTGGACAAAATTTTGTAGAACTATGTGAAAACGTGTAAAACAATCAAATACAAAATTTCGGAATGCTACCATTAAAAACAGATAACTTTTTCTAACTATGACTGTTTTTCACACCCATCTTTTGTATGACAGCTATACCATATAGTTGTCCGATATTAATAAAACTTGGTAGAATTATAAAAAAACATAAAAAACCTACTATTACAAAGTTTGGAGACGTTTCCATTGAACAGAAAAAAGTTTTCCGCACTGAAACTAGTTTTCCGACCAATTGTTCCTATGGGAGCTATGAGATATAGTCATCCGATCCGGTTGGTTCCGACATATTAGAAGCGTGCATCAAATTTCAGCTTGAAGCTTCACAACTGAGAGACTAGTTTGCCTAGAAACAGTCAGACGGACGGCCGAACAAAGCTCAATCGACTCAGCTCGTCACCTTGATCAAGAATGTATATAGTTGATTGGGTGGGAAATGAATATTTCTATGCGTTGCAAACTTCTGGGCAAAATTATAATACCTTATAAAAGGGTATAATAAAGGAAAACTATTTTTATTGACTTGTTGATATAAAAATTTTAGATTCACGAACTCAACAATTGCGTTTCGACTTGTAAAAGATTACAACTCCACAGGGGGAATTCCCCAACTCAACTGGGAGTGTTGAATAATCTAATTTTCTCAGCCCATAAGTTGAGCTTAGACTGCAAATTTCTTAGATAAAACACAGACCTCCCTGGACAGAATTTTTAAACCATTCAATCCTGCTGAAGTTTCCTAAGACAAATTATTTCGCAAATCATCCTTGCAAAGCGAGTTTTCAGTCAATCGGTTAACAAATTTTGTGTTTTTGTTGTGTCTCTGTTTGAAGTTGAGCGAAAGTATAATATGACCTCGAGCCGGCTGAAAACTGCAGGGTTACTCAGTATTAAAGGTCATAGAAAAACCTGTCAAATTGTTTTATATAACATTTTTTTTCCAGAATTTCGTATATCCTTTATGGCGGATTTTCCAGCAAAATAAAATCAATCATTTTAGCACACTAAGCGAGTTTTAAGTCAATCGGATGAATAATGGTTTTTTCGTACAAAAATGTTGTACACATTTTTGATATTGGTTCTCAAATATTATATTTATTGGTGTTGGTTCGGTATCTCGTTCTTATCAAAGCCGATTAGCTGACAGTTTTTGTTAGGCCTGCTCTACTGGGTAGGCTCAATTTGTTCTGGTTGATTCGGACAACTCCTAGAAAGCATAGGACTCCGAATCAAAATTCTTAGACAGTTAAGAGAGTTAGTGGGCCATTTAGAAAAGTCGAAATAGATTTCTTATAAGTTGATGGGCATTTTCCAAGTTATTATCGCAAGCAAATATTAACCTATGTCTGGGGATCTAACCTAATGAGCTTGGGAAAGCATGGAAAAATCCATTGTTTCTAATGCTTTCGTGGGTAAAGCTGTATTGAAGTCAAACAGACGAAAAATGTTTTGAATGCATGCAGAATTTTCGGGGAGTTTTCCCCACTTTAAGGGGGGGATGTACGGTTCCGGTTCCCGGTTCCTTACAAACCGGGGTTTAAGTGAAAAATATTTGTATGCCAGCAAATATTGTCAGGAAGTTTTCTCTTCCCAGGAATGGACTTTACAAAATCGGAAAATTAAATCACAAATTATTTTGATTTCTGTTAACTATTCTATTTTTACAATCGGAGTTTATAGTCAATTTATCGAAGTGTGGGGGTAATACGAATCCAACTCTTTCGATAACTTTGCTTGCAAACAGAATTTGAGGATTATCAGGTGAAAAGAATAATTAACCTCCTTGCATTTTTCCTTGCTCAGCAGTGGGATTCCTTAAGTGACCTTTAATGGAATTAATTTCATTATTTCATTTCATAATTTTCTTTCCGTTTAGGCTGTAGAAAGACAATCAGTCAGTGAGCACACATTACTTTCTATAGTTTCTTATAAGAATTTCTATACCTTTCCACAAACGACCTCTCTTCTTTAAATGCCAACAACTTTTCACTTCACCCTCTGAAATAAAAGAAAACAAAATAAAAATTCTGTATACTTCCCTCGTTGACGTATAAAAAATGACTGTCACAAAGCGTTTTCATATGGTGCAATATGCGAGGCGAGAATAAAACAATGCCAACCACAAGTACCTCACACATTTCGCTCAGTGTATGTGTGTGCAATGCGGCTGACAGTGAGTGATAAAAGTTATGAACTCTTGGGGGAATGTGTGGAAAAACTTTAGATATGTTGTGTTGTCCGTTTGTTTGTCTGCATTCTCTTTGTTGTTAGCTCTTTATTTATGCAAAATAATTGCTCACATTTTTTTCCCTGATCATGTTTATTTAAGGCAATTCATTTACGTTTGTGTTGCATTCTATGCTCAATTTAATCGCAAACCGCAAGCTTTTGTAACATTAAATGATGCAAGTTCTACTTTTAATTAAATATTAAATTGTTATTTTGTACCCACCTTTCGACGGACTACTAGTCCTGGGGTTTGGCAGAAATTATTCTCTTGCTGCTTAATGCAGCTTGTTGTACATTTTGAATGTAATTTTAAGTAACTGCAAAGAAGAAAGAAGCGTGAAAAATATGCAAATTAGTGAGTGCCTGAGTGAGTGAGTGGGTAAGTGGGTGCCAGGCATCTTATTAACATTTCAAATGAGCACGCCTCTCCTTTTCTTTAGTGACTTTTGAAACGGGTTTTCTGTTCGGTTTTTTTTTTTTGTTTGTTTTTTGTTTTTACCCCTTTGCCTAGAAAAATGGCGCTGCATATGTGTGAAATGTTGTCGTTATTATGACACTAATTATGTCATACATATGTATGCAAAACGTAGCAAACAAGCCGAGCCACCCGGCTACATACTCCCAGAAGTGTCGTGTGTGTGTGTGTGTGTAAGCCACTTAAATTTTAACGCATACGTAATGCCGTATTCATGAGACCGCGCCCTTAGCTCCTGTAAACGTATGTACGCTTAATTTAATTAAGCTGACTGCTACTTAGCAGTGCAGGACAAGTCTTGGCCATAATCTGCAATTCAAGTGACTTTGATGCAGTGTGCAACGAGGAGGAGGAGGAGCAACAAACTTATAGAATGTATGCACTTTTATCAGTAGGTACGGGGGAAGAGGCTAACACTGCTATGAAAACTTTAACTTTTATCACTTGGACGTATTGCCTAATTGACTCAGGAAGTTACGCCTCAGCGCTTTAAACGGTGTAGAAAGGAGTGGAAACTAAACCAGTGGATGATTTTGGTGTCCATTTTGTAAGAAATTATTTTGAAAATCTATTTTGAAGTATTAAAATTTTTGTGTAATTTTAAATGGAGCTTTCAATCATCCAAAGTATGTGAAAAATGTATATTTAGTATTTATCATTTATCATGAAGTTGTGCGAATGTATGTAACAGGGAGAAGGAAAATTTTCCGACCCCATAAAGTATATATATTCTTGATCAGCATGAACAGCCGAGTCGACATAGCCATGTCCGTCTGTCTGTCTGTATGAACTCGTCGATCTCAGAGACTATAAAAGATAGAGCCACAAATTTTTGCACGAAGGTAGATTTATGCTGTACGCAGATCAAGTTTGTTTCAGATTTGAAAAATTCCACCCCGTCCCCCTTTTATCCCCAAAAAACGTAGACCTCCTCTAGAAATCGTAGACCTTAATGGCCGTCAGATCCACAATTTTCAAGTGAGAGCCTCATGGCTTAGTATACATCAAGCTAGGCCCAGTACAATCAGATCGGACAAAAACACCGGAGTTATAAGCGAAACAGAACAGGGTATTTTGTGGTCGGGAAACTCGACTGCAGCGCCCTTTCTTGTTTAGTATGGTAAAGGATTTTGAAAACTATTCATTCCAATTGGATCTTTTGGGATCGTTTTTTTTTCTCCCTGTGCCCACAAACTGATTAGATTAGAAATATAACAAATTCTATATAACTTTCCATTTGCATTTTGCCAATTAAATCAAACAAAATCAATGTAGTCGAAAAATTTATATATATTTTATTTTGTGGTTTTTTTTTTTGTTGTTCTTTTTTATTTATACAAGAAAATAATTAAGAACCAAAGCTTGATTCAAATCAATGGTCAAATGTTTTTCATATAAATAACCAACATTTTACGGACTTTTACATACATTTGAATATGTGTGTGTGTGTGCGTGTGTGTGCAGGAAACTGTCAGGACAGTTGTCTTGGGTCAGGCTGTGTAATTTGATTATTTTAAGCAAAAAAAAAATACACTTTTGTGGTATACATTTTGGGCCAGAGTCATAAATATGAATAGAACTTTGCATGTGTATTCCAATTTCGTTTTGTTTATTTATATGCACGGGCCAGAGTTGAAGTTAAAACAAATTCATCGGATCATCTTTGTGTTTGTGTGTGTGTGTGTTTTCCTTTTGCAATCCGAAAAATGTCTAATTGCTAGCCTCATGCAAATTGCCAGTTATCCAAACTGACAACCATTCAGAAGTTTTGTAATTCAATAGAATAGAACTTAGTCTAAGAGGATTTGTGTGGAGAAAGTTGTGCCATAAACCAACTTAGCATGTGTATTAAAGATTTGCACATTTTAAGCCGTACAAGTTACACGTCAGATACATATGTAACAGGGTAGTTCCTACATTGCCTGCAGCGAGTTTTGATTGTTTTGTTAACCTGTTTATACTTAGAACCCTCTGGGCTTCTGAAATTGTACAAGGACACACAGAAACATCAACTCTTAAGTTATGAAAATCCAAGGCAAAGAAATGTTATACAATTTGTAGGTGGGCTGATACTGATGATGTGTTGCAATTGTTTTTGGGGGTGTTTGTTGTGTCATCTTGGTAATATAATTTAAGGTGAAAGTGAATAAGATTGGTAAATCACAACAATCCAAATGTTAAGTGGATATCAGTTACCGGTATATCGGTTACCGGCTTATCGGTACTTTAGCTTTCTGGAATCCAAGTTTATCCAATATTGATAAATTCCTATCGCTGCAATAAAGCGACCGAAGATTGTCAATCCTTTCGACTGATGGCCGGTATGTACTTAATATCTCAAGTATGTTTTGTACTTGAAAGTACTCAGATTAAGTAGAAATCATTCTGAGATCGAAAAGCAGTTTTAATAATATTGAAGTAAGAATAAACGTACTTGAATCAATGACATATCGTTTTAGCAGTGAGTCAAACAGTTCAAGAAAAGCGCGCTCTTAGTTTAAGTACAAAATATCTTGCTTTCTCTAAAAAGTTAGCATTGAAAATTCCGAATTATTTTTAAATGAATCTGTTCTTTAAACTGCCAACTGGTTCTAAAATTTGTAGTGTAGTTTTTGATCTTCAGTAAGGCCAACTTGTGAATTTTAGACCCTTAGATATTTCAGCATTCTTTGGTTCAGGCCCGTATTCTGATTAGCTTCTGAATTTATTAGACTTCAACGAAGATTATTTTGTACCTACTTTGGGAATTTGTCGGGATTGACCCTAAGACCGTTTTAAACTAGAAGAAATATCAATCAGATTTAACTCCCAAATTTGGAAAAGCTTAAAAATTTAAAGAAAAATTTTAATTAAACAAACATTATTTTGTATTTATTTTGGAAATTTTTGGGATTGACCTAAGATCATTACAACTTAAAAGAAAGATCAATAAACAGACTAATTGTATGTGCAAGTCATAGCATCCCAAACATTCTTAAATCGAGTATTTTAAACTATTTTGGTATTGAAAGAATAGTGCTGGAAATAAGAAATTTGTACTTGATTCAAGTATTTTTTTTTATTAACCCTACTATTTAAATCGATCGTACTTTCCACAAGAAAAAAAGTTCTAGCCTTATTGTAAAAATTCACTTAACTGGACTGGACTTTTTAGTTATTTTTCAAACAGCATTTTATTGATTTTTGAATTAAAAAATGGAACTTTTCCACCAGTTTTTAAAGTCACTGTCCCACAGTGCGATGCTTGGCTTGGAGCAGGTAACTGTAAGTCCAATTGTTGTTATTCTTTCAGAACTCTTTCAGTTTTTAGGTTCACTACGTGACTTTCAAAAAGAAAACTGAAAAAAAAAACATAAAAATCCATTTGTGTTTTTTTGCGCAAATAAACTAAAACTACTTAAGCCAGTTGTGTTGAAAAACAAAAGTATTCTTTCTCAGGGTATTTATCCGAAATTTGTTGATCAGTTTCCTCAGTCTGGTGTCTCGTGCTTATGAATTCTAATTAAAATGGATTTATGCGTGTGGCGAAAGCTTCGTTATCCCATGGCACTCGATGGCGGTTTCTGCGTGTGCGTCTTATTTCCTTTCTAGTGTTAAGACCAGACCAGCACACCGTCACAATAGGTAATTAACACGCTGCACAACAACCACAAGCCCAATACAGTCGACACAAGCAGCACCAAGAACAATGCATAAATCTACTTTCCCGGTTCAATGCGCCGGTTGCGGTTGGCAAGTTGATTAGAGAGAAGCGAGGGAGAAAGAACGGGCACAAGAGCTAGTTTCTGTTTTCCAACATAATGGGAAATCGAATCCGTAGCCGGCGAACAAGCCACCTCGTCAAGTTCTGTCTAATGAGTGGCAAAAGAAGCTTAGAAAGTGCCAAGTGTGTGAAATCAAAGCGGGGCAAAGCATTTGAAAGGCTTGAAAAGCCAAAAAAGCAACCAAGCGCAAATTATGGAGTTACAGTTTTGGAGCTTTATGTATTTATATATAGATATATATGAATATATAGATAACATCCAGCCAGAGAGATATATGTGCGCACATGTATTCACCACTCTAATGGCCCAACAAAAGCAGACAAAAGAAAGCCCGAAGAACAGAAGTTGCATGAATGCGAAACAGACCCAAATGCATATTCAAATAAATTAGCAACAAAACAAAGCCCGGCTGCCATGGAGAAGGGGCTGCAATGTAATTATGTAAAAATGCAGGGCGCATGCATAGCTCCACGGCACACACTCCGCGGCACATTTGCACATTTCTTTATTAAAAATGAAAACGTTGCGGAGTTGGCGGAGCCATAAAAATTATGCATGCCGTACTTTTATTAACATCCATTCAGAGAGCAGCCGTCAGCTCTAAACAGCGCTCATTATGCCAGGCTGTGTTGTCTATTAAAATTAAAATGCTCTGCTTTTTGTTTGTGTATTTTTCTTCCTTTTTTTGTTTTGTTTTTGTATTCAGCAAAAGAACCGAAATTGCCACATAAAACCGAGGCAGCCGTCGACGGTCTGCCACTTCAGTGATTTTCAATATAAAATTGCCAGCCGGAGCTCAGAACACAGCCCCATCCACGTTGCCATTCAGTTGAGGAGTTGTTGTTGCTGAATGCATGTTATGACATGGTTGGTTGCATATGAGAGTGCAACAAACATAATGTGTTGCAGCCTATGCAAATTAGCAGTCAAACGAGGGTAGTACCAGAAATAATACACACCTGCCCGTCCATCCCGATTTCTCTAGTCGAATTGCGTTGGGTCCAGCTTAAGTGTGTCAAATTCGGATAAGCTTTTAAAAGAGCAACAAAGTTGCTCAGAGTTTATGTCTTACACTTCAGTTAAGTACCGGTAGTCATCGATAGGCAAAAAACGAACATTAATTAACTGAATTTTATGATCCCCCAGTATGGACATGGAATTCGCTTCAGCGCACTTCTAAAAAGCAATTTGAGTTCGGGTTTTCCTCAGTTCCAATAAAACTTTGGCCGCGTTCAGCTGAAGAATTTGCTCCCTGAACAAGTATAACTTGTCACTGATCTTTCTGCTGAACTCCAGTGATACCAATTTGATGTCTTATGATAGAGAAGCAAGTAAAACTGCTATCTACAGCTGCAATTGTCTATCTTGTTCGATAAATGGTTTAAATAATCTTAAAAGCATTTTAAGACTTAAATTTGACTAAGGGCCGATTTCTCATCTTCTACATAGCTGATATGTGTCAGATAAACTAAGATATTGCTCTGTTATTTGTAGGTTTATGTGACAGTTAGCTCTATGTAGTAGATTAGAGAACGGCCATAAGTCTATGTTCCAAAATGTTTCACTTTTTTCAGCACAAACTATTCAATTTATACATTTCACAACATTTTACACTTTAAATTGAATAGCCAAGAAAATATTTCGAAATGTTTAGAAAACGTAAGCGTCTATGATGAAATACGTCTGTATCTACCAATATTTGATGAAGGATTCTTTTGACAAGCGTCTTAGAGATATATGACTTAGGCAGCTGATGCTAATCCCACAAAAATTATCTCCTCCCTTTATAACATAGCTAAAGAGCTTTAATTAGTTCAAGATCTAAACTTTCAGTTGATATGGGTATAAAGAGTTGACGAATGAAGAACGTTTTGAATAATATTAGTATCCAGGGTTTCAGTCGGGTTCAGAACAAGTACGTTAAGGACCAAAAGACAATTGAACTCTAATTTCTTATAATTTTTAGAGGGAATGTATTAATCTCTAAACGAACAAAAAATAAAAAGCCCACATCGACGTACAAAATAAATATCCAGAAAGTAATCCAACACCTAAGAAAAAAAGACGACAAATTTCTACAATTAAGAAATCATTTTAAAACAAGAAAGAAAGTCGGTCAAGCCCGACTATAACATACTCTGTACCAAGAAAATTTGTCTTTTGATCATAACTCGAAAACCGTTCATCCGATCTTCTTCATTCCTTTGGCGGATCGATAAGTTATCCTAATAACTAAATATGTTCAGAAGGAACAAGCCATCTATCTTCAAAACTGTGGGAGATATGACGTTTTTTCTAAATTGCGGGGGCGGGAGGGGCGTGGCCAAAATTGAAAATAAACTTGATCTGCCTGCAGACATAAGAAGCATATGTCCCATACATGTCAAACCTCTATCTCTTACCATCTCTGAGATCTGTGCGTTCATACGGACATACAGACGGACAGACGGACGGACGGACAGACGGACAGACGGACATGGCTATATCGACTCGGCTGTTGATGCTGATCAAGAATATATATACTTTATGGGGTCGGAGATGCTTCCTTCTGGATGTTACATACTTTTGCACAAACTTATAATACTCTATGTACCTACGGTACAGAGTATAAAAATAGAGGAAAGTTTAGCAGAAGAGGCCAAAAACACATGCAGAGAATGTCAGACCACCGAAATAACCTGGTCTGCAACTCTATTAGATAATAGTTCAACCACTGGAGCTTATCCAACCTACCCAACCATATATCTTCCTTACTTCCCTGTTTTCACACCCAATAGCTTCCATAGCTTCCATCCCCATTCACTTTTACTCTCATATTACTTAGCACAATGTGTTCAATGTCAACCAAACTTCAACTAAATGAAAAAACTATGTATGTTGTCAAGGAAAAGGATAACATTCAGTAACTTTCTGGTTGACAATGACACAGATTTTAAATATGTGTATTACAGAGTTTTTGGTTTCTGTTTGGTGCTGAGACCAAACACAATCCAATAGGTTGCCTGACAAGAGTGGTGAAAAACCCCATATTGCTAAGTGAAAAGAACACAAGTGTCTTAAATGGAAATGCCTAACTATCTTTCAAAATTCATTCAAGAGCTCGCCATTGCAATGCATATACATATTTCATAGGGTATTCCAACTTTGGTTTAACTTAATTCAATATGTCTTCTCAGATTTTCGTTTATAATTTATGGTTTGCATGTTCAACCTTAATTGAAATATATGAACTTACCTTCAAAAAAAAAACCTGCCATTTCTCAAGTCAACACGCAAAGAATCGAGTTAAATCTACGGCCTTATGCTACGCTTGTACTAAATATGTATTTCACTTGACCTTTTTGCACAAAGAAAAGCAAACAAAAGCCAAGTTCTGCTTATTGAACCTTGAAAGATTGAGTTTTATTTCAACCTACTTACCAAAAAAAAAAAAAGCGAGAAAAGTTTTAAAATCAAGAAAAATAGGATCGCAAAGGAGCTCTTTTTTTTTTTGTGTGTGTGCCTTTGCCTTCTTCAGTTTTCACTTTGCCTCTCCTTTTTTTTTTTTGTAATCAACAATTGTTGGCGTATAAATATTTGCCCGGCCCGGCCAAAAAGGAGGCCGCGGACTCATTACGTAGAAGAGCCGCACAGCAACGCGGGGCGACAGCGTCAACGACAACGACAACGACAACAAAGAATAAGATGGGCAGTAGCTGACGCGTAAAAGTGCAAAAAGCTTTAATTTAACAACAATGCGGGGGATGGGAGTTGTGTCAGCTGTCGTTGCCTGGACTTCATTTTATGCGCTGACAATTTCTCATTATAAAAATTACAACACCCGCCGAGGGACGGGGCAGAGGACAACTGCAAAGGACTAAAAAAGTAAGTAGTCGGAGCGTAGAAGTTGGCAGGCATCTGCATAAATGTCAACTGTCGGGCCTTAGAAAATGATTTCAGCTGCAGCCTGCCGCCTGCCGCCTGGCTGACGCAAAACTTATCAAATTATTAAGTTTAAATGGAATTTTTTCATTTCGCCAAGATGTTTCAGCCGGAGTCGAACTGAGCAACGGCTCAGCGTTGGCTCAGTTTGACATTTTACTGGCATATTTGTGTCGGCTATATAAATCACGGTCGCGTGTCATTAAGTTGCAATAAATCTGTCATAAACAATGCAACACATAAATTGCCGGCGTGGAATTCAAGAGTGGAGATAATGGGGGGAGAATGCCGAAAATGCAAATCAGAGTCAGAATCAGGAAGGGGTCAGCGCGGCGGGCGGCATCATCTGTATGATACAGAAACTCATTTGCTTGGTCTTAGTTCGTTGACATTTGACACTAATGTGAAGATAAATTTGGAACTTTCAGTTAAAATTTTACTATACATTTGTTAGTTAAGCACATTCCCACGCACTCTCGTGAGCTTTGCCAGATTCTTGACTGATTGGGCTGGGAATGAATGAAAAAAAAAACACACATTGGAAAGTGGGAAATAGGTGACTTTTAGATTTCGTTCTTTCTACTGCCACGTCGCGCAACAAGGCAAGCAGGTCGATGTTGGTTTGTTATCGAGAACTGGTCCATGTCGTAGATGACTTCCCAACCATTCAGTAAGCAGTGAATATTTCTACGAAAATTCCATTCAATAATTGCCAAAAAAAAAAATGGACTACAAATTTAGGAATTATTACCTTAAGAAGGCTTTAAGGTCATCTGGTCCCAAATTTTGGGAAATACAATTTCTTAAACTTTAGTAATCACAAATTTGTTCGCTTTATATGCATACATCATGACTCCTAGACTTCTATCTCTAAAGGTTAACACTGTGAACCAGTATCAACTTCAAATAGGAGCTAAAAATTGTTGTGCTTCATATCAGCCCTTGTGGTAATCATAACCAAACTCTGGTGATATCAAATATCATATTCGAATTGCGCCTTTTCGTTATATTAACGATTTAATTGTTCAGACAATTTGTTTCGGCAGATGTTAATGTTATGTTAAAAAGGTTGGCTGAGCAGAATGCAGTTTGAGCAGAGCAGACCCACCCAGCAAACGGAAGATCCTTTTAACAAAACTACCTTGATGACTCTTATCGAGCCTTTTTGATGCTCAATATGTGATAAATTGAATTATGACTCGCAAAAGACACTCAAATGACTCGACAATTAGTCAAAAGTGGTTTAAAAACGACTCTTTAAGATGAATCTCGGCATTGGTACCTATTTTTTCCGAGAAAAGTATTATGAAAGATCACAGAAGGAACACATTTTTGACGTCTTTTGTCTTCCTAAGGATCTTAAATCCTAATGTTAATAAATCGAGACTTCTTTAAATCGCAATTAATCAATTAAAGGGCTCATAAAGAACTCATCAAAGTGCCATTTGTTAAAATAATATTTCAATGGTGGGGTGGGTAAAAGAATTCCTTTTAATACCTCTTTCGGCTAAAGACTATAGTGACAAAATAGAATAAAAGTGTTTCTCTGCTCTCAAAATAGATTTTTTTTTGTATTGGCAAAACAAACAGGGAGCCCATTGTTGCGACTTCTGCCTATAGCTACCATAACTATATGGTTCCTTTAAAAACTGAATAGAGGTTTTGATATCAGCCTCACCTTGCACTACATATGTGATCAAATTGCGGAACTAAAATCTTAGCATTAAATGCCTTCTTTCCTAAAATAATGAATGCATAATCAATAAAGAACATACGGCAAAGCATATACCAAACATGCTCAACAAACTAGAAGACACTTGGTCATCCCTTTCTACTTAATCTCTCGGAAATATCTGCAATAGATATACCGCCTCAACTAAAGATTGAGTCTATCTCATAATGGTTCAATAGGCAATACACATTATGGTATCGCTGTGGCCTTATCCTGGCACATTATATTGTTGTTCAACTGGACTATGTCATAATATCCAGAAACCTTAACTGAAAGTGTTATAAGAAGTTCAGTTCTGCATCGGTGTGGGGCCTTGATTTAGGCCCGGCTTGTCAAATTTACTGAAGTTGAGCCGAAGCAGAGCCTAAAAAATTATAGGTCTTCAGATATTTTTCAATAGAATTATAAATCAAATGCTTCCTATGACTGTCTACGGCTGCCCTTACACAGCTCGACACATGGGACATGATAGACATCTAGTGGTCCCGCATTTCGTCATGTTTCGCCCATGAAATCGAAGTGAAATTCTTATTTAAAATAACTAACATGTAGGCTTACTGGAATATCATGTCTCATGTTTCGAGCTATGTAAAGGTAGCCTAATTTAGGGGTGCCTAACAGCACACAATGCTATCGCAGTCACTAACACAAATAAAATACATTCTTTCTTAGCAACAACAATCACAAGAAAGGAAGGAGGAAACCGGTTACTACCTAATGCTGTGTGTGTGTGTGCTTGTAGCTGCCTGAGGCTTACGGCAAAAACAAAATCAACGCTCAAACGAATTGTTGTTGCCTTTAATTTAGCAAGAGGCATGGAAAAGAAAGAGAAGAGAAACGCAACAACAAATGCACCTGGAGCGTATATGGAGCGTTCATTTCTGGTCTAAAACATCAGATGGACATTGAGAGAAGGCGTCAAGCTGTATGGAAATGGCAAAAATGCTAAAATGATATATTAAATATCTCCATTTCTTACTTAAACTCTCCAAACTAATTTATTTCTCAATCCTAGCACATTTCATCTTCCCAAGCAAAAGGATTTCATATACTCAAGTCCTTTCATGACTTTAATGACTTCATCTGAAAAAACCGAGTCAAACATCCCCCCTCACGAGTTGTGGCACTTTACAAATTACAACACAGTAAAAAAATTACAAACTGCAAAGTATTTGGTAACAGCGAAAATGCAATTTCGTTACAAAAGTGTTTTGCACTAGAAAAGGGTTCAGCGGCCCCTCCCAGGCCCTGCACACACACACACACACACATGGAAGCGCGAGCGCGATACAAATCAGATGAATGACGTGGGGCAAAATGCTTCAATTACCGCGAACTTTTACTTTGGGGTTTGTTGTTTTTGCAGCTGCATTGACATGTAAATGACCTTTAATTGATGGGCTGGGGTCCTTGATTGAGTGTTGGCTGGCAGTCCAAGGAACATGGCAATTTGCATTTGCCGCCGCAGCTTATGGCCTTGGCTGTTCAAAAATGTATGTGTGTGTGTGTAGCTTCGACTGATTACGGCGGAAAAGCGCAGCCTGGCGAAATGAAAATTTATCGCAAACACATAAAAAGACAACTCAACCCAGGCTGGCTGGCTTGTGTGTGTGTGTGTGTGTGTGTGCTAATGGCATTTATGTGTCTATGTGTCTGGGCTGGCTTAGCTGGCTGTCTCTATCGCACTTGTGCACTTCCGCCGGAAGTTTGCATGTTTCTATATCGTTCGCTCGCATCTAAAGCGCACCGAAATGAGCGTTTAAAAAAAAAAAGGAACCAGCTGTTTGGGGACCGGGGACCGTGGATTGGTTGCCCTTTATTATTGCTTATTTATGGTCCCAACACCCAGCGAAACACGCGGAGCGCGCGTTCGACCTCCCCAGGTCGAAAACATGTCATTTGAGCGCGACGCTAATGTCTTCATTTTATTTTTAGTCTGCCGCACCTCGTCCAGTTGGCACCCAAAATGAGCTGTTGGTTTCGATCAAATTGTGTGGTTTGCTTTGACCATAATTGGACACAAGCTGGCATCTTGTTTACACATGCATTTTCATGGCCATTTTTAACGTGCCAAAATTTGTGTGCTCGCTCGCTAGCTGTGCTTTGAATGGGATTAAGTCCGAAATGAACCTCATTGCTGCCAACCACACGAAGCAGAGCAGATTTGAGCAAAACTTTGACTGAACTATGCGCAATTATCACGCACACACACTCACACTCAGAGGTCCTTTCCTGTCAAACAACGCGCCTCAAATGAGCAAATGGACCTCATCAGGCTTGTGCTTTACTAACGGAACGAGACTCAAACTTGGCTAATATCTTCATCAACGCCTGACGCTTCACTGGGCACAATTGCAGTTGAAGATACGAGAAACTAATCAAAAATTCACATCAAACTTGAAAGAGTTGGCCAAGTTCTTATTTCTGCATTTTGTACTTACATAAAAAGTAACTTGCCAAGCAGACACACAAAAAAATCGTGGAAATACCACATAAGATGTGGCATACCGTGTCGAAAGTGCCAGTGCCAGTCACTTAACCACCCCTCCCCCCCCACACCAACGAAGTGCCACCTCAGGAAAACGTTGCAAACTCCCAACGTAATGACAGCTCAAAAGGGCAACAAAGCACTAAAAAATAGTAGAAAATTACCGCAGGATATTCAAATTTCCACATAAGAAAGCCGGCCACAGTTGCCACGAAAAATATACGTATGCAGTTTATTTTAGTTATGATATAAAACTTACTTGTAAAGCGAAGACAATCGGTGCGAAACTGAAACAAAGAATATAAAATATTTGTTTAGAAAATTTTGAGAAATTTTTACTTTTAAATATAGTTTTTAAATTTAGATTTTAAAGATACAAAAGTGTAAAAGCATGTACAAATTTCTGAGTTTTGTGGAATTCAAAGCTTTTATGGGAAATTCCTGCTTATTGATGTGATAGAAGAAGTACAATTTGATTTAAGCATCACGCATCACGCGTCATGAAGGACATAGCTTGTGGTGCTATTGCCAAGTGCTTGACTGGTGTTGAGTATTTAGTATGAAGTACTTAGTTTTGAGTACTGAGTACTTAGTTTTAAGTACTTTGTTCTATGTTTCCGCTACTGAGTATAGAGTATTGAGTATCCAGAACTGTGTATCAAGTATTGAGCACTGAGTATCAAAAACTAAGTATCGATTACAGAGTACTGAGTAACAAGCTATAAGAATCGAGTTAGTGTAACAAGCAGGTCTGCAAGCCGATTTGAACCGTACCGGTTTCGACATTACTGTGAACCAAATCTAGAACCTCACCTCTTAAGGTATTAAAGCTGAACCTGTAACTATTTCGAACCTAAAATTTCGTTTCGGTTCAACAATAATGAGATATAAACCAAATTTGACCTATTTTCCAGCGACTTCTTCGGTTAACCATCAGGGTTCTGCAATTCTGAGTCTAACAATAGGTAGGAAAGTTTAATGTTTACATCTATTGAAATGTTCCGAATTATCATTAGAGTCTCCACATTATTAATCTTGACTCCAAAGCGCACTTAATGATGCACAATATAGGGGCTTTACCTTACTGTAGAAACATGTTTCGTACGTGACTAAGAAACTAAATTTTACTTAATGGTTTGAATCCACCACTTTTTTTTTACTTATTATTTCGTCACTAAACCTTAAATAAATAAAAACACTATGTCATCGCTTTGATGCTCACGAGCTATGAATGACAGAGTTTCTATTAACACAAATTATTGTAACGAAACCAAAACTCCGGGATGCTGGGTATTTTGGATAGTCTCATCCTTACCCAAGAATCTACACAATTCCCTTATGTAGTTCTTATGTCGGTTTCTATATATTTTATATATATAAAGTTGTATAAAGCTTGGGATAAACCAGGGCTCCAACCAAAATCTACGCCCAAAAACCTTGAACCTCAAAACTCGGAACCCCAACAATTGGTAAGAGTTGGCTTTAACGCAACTGAGCTCAAGGTGTCTTTTTGTTATTGTAGAGCTAAAACCTCACCAGCACTCATACAAACTTGCTGTTTTTTTTGGGACACAATCACATTACACAGACACTGCAAAGCGTCTTATGAAAACAAATGCAAAAAGAGAGAAAAACTAAACTCTCGCTGGATTGGCGAAGAGTTCGTTGAGAAGAGAAGGAGGTGAAATAACATTTTGGGCTACTTTTTAATTGGCAAAAGCAACCACTCTAGACTGCAAATTTATTAGTCACATTTTGAATTTTGTGAAATTTGTTCGTTTTCATTTTCATTTCATGTAATCAGAAATTAGTTATCGTAAGCACATAATTATCATCATTTCATATGTCTAACATCAAACATTTCGTATCCATATTTCCCATATTTCGACACAAACATTTCCATGTCCGTGTACGTTTAGTTTTAGCACCCACTGTATATGTGTGTTCCTTTTGCATATCGCATGCAAAAGTGCCGAGTTGCGGCATAATAAACTTTAACTAAAGCACAGTAATAGAAAGAAAGAAAGAACGTACTCGTACACTTAGCAGGAACGACGAGCGCTTAGTATTTGGATAACGGTTGTATGGCTGCTGCTTTGCTGCTGCCGCCTTGCCTAGTGGTTGCCCCTTGGCAGCGGGTGATTGCGCTAGCGATAAGCGTCGAATCCTTTTGCCATTCGTTGCATGTTAACAGATGCAAATTAAAATGTCCGATTCAAGGGAAAGCGCAAAACAAAATGCTAGATATGCTCCGGAGGTGGAATGAAAATATCTCAAATTGCAATTTAATTGCTGGCCGCAGGTCAAACGGGGTGATATTAATATGCTTTGACGTTGAACGGACATTTCCACCCAACGCCCGCGCACGCATAATAAGGACTAAAAGCTTTCAGGCCGGCATTTAGTGGCTTTGGTGGTCTGGGTCTTGAAGGGACTGTATAATGCCGCGCAAATGAAATGAAATACTTGCGGTATAAACTACATACACTACCCCACACTAACTGCTTCCCCCCCTCCCCAAAGCTCATCATCGTGCAGGCAAATAATTAATTATTGTCGCAACATCATTAATCATGACTGTGCCAGGACATCGTTTGCCTTTCGCGCTCGCTCATAATGTCGCATGTTTATTTATCTGTCGTCTGCTGTTGCCGTTGTTCTTGTTGTGCAAGTGTCTGTGGCAGATTATGGTCACACTGTGCATAAACCTCAAACAACCACTTAAACGTATAGAGTGGGGGTCCAAGTTAACCAACTGACTGATGACTGTCATGTGCGTGCTCTGGCCCAATGCCACCCCAAAGCCAACGGGAAATGCTTTTTGTCATGAAAAATGATTCTTTTAATATGGAATTTGAAAGAGCCAAGTTAATGTTAAACTCAACTGAGGGGGCTCAACATGGCAGGACAGTAAGTAGAAAGGATTTGGCAACAGAAGTTTTGCGCAATTATTATTTTGGAGTTAACTGAATGCAGCTGAACCCTCGTCAACAACTCATTCAACACTTTGTTTGTATTGAAACTGTTTAGTTCAAACGAGAGCTTTAGTTCAATTCGATCCTGATCGACTTCGATATGCCCTTTGCTTAGAGAAATAACTAATTAAAGTTTATTAACAGAACATTAACATTAATGTTAACATTTAAACATTATGTAAGCAGACACCGTATGCTAAGCCGCAAAGTATGCAACGTTTTTTAGAACCTTTATTATCCCATCTTTATGAACATTTTCACAGATTCTAGATATGGCAAACGTCGATATTTGATTTAAATCTTCAAAATTCTTGTAGTTATCTAGTATTTCTTATTAGAAAACTGCATGGCACACTGCTCGTCTAGTCTCTGAGTCTCTAGATGAAGACGAAAAGGCACAAGTATTAAGAAATTCGCTTTAAAAATGGGGTTAGGCCGATATTTTTTAGAAAAACAGTAAATATTTTCTTAGTTTTAGAAAAAATATTTTCTATCGTTCATCGCATCAACGTTATTCAGCACTTTATTATTATGCTTGCATTTTGAAATAACTACCACTTAATGTCAAGTCTAAATAGCACATTAAGTTGTCAGCTATCATTTACAGTCAAATAGGCAAAAAACAGAAAGAAAGCTAAACAAAACAACTAAAAAACAAAACAAATTTGAAAGAACATCTGCAGAGCTAACAAAATTTTTTACCCGCCTACTGCGCCACTTGCTAAACTGTAGCTAAATCGAACTGAAAATCGAAAATTTGCTCAAGCGGCTGCACCTGTACAAATTTTTTGCATTTCCTTTTAACTTCATTCTGCGCGTTGCTACGTTGTTACAAGCCAATTCTTAGCATGAATTTTTCACTTTGGTCGTGTCGTTTTTATGCCTATAGATCCTTTAATTTTTGAAACTATACATATACTATTTAGCATAGACAGCCCCCCAATTAACTTTGCATTTGTACTGCACAGCTTAAATCAACATTAATGGCTGGCAAATCTCGCAGTTTTCCATTTATGCTAAATATTTTATTTGCCATTTTTAATTCCCCCCCCCCCCCTAAAAGAGCTCATAAACCTGGCAATTTTTATGTACTCGCATTAAGCGCTCTTTATGAAATGTTGTTAATTAAAAACATTAATTTTGCATATGGCCATTATGTGAAATTAAATGGCTTAAACTCAGGCAAAAGCAGTTGCTTTCATAAATATGGAAAGTTCGCAAATACCTTAAATGGGATTGATTTCGATCAGAGTTTCACTCTCCTGTGCATAGCATGCTTTGCCATAATTCTTTGGGCGGGTCTTTTTCATTAATTCAACAATAATTATGGGCATGTCGGCTGTCTGGTAGTTTTTTTTTTTGTTCACTTCACACTTTTGCATAAAGCATTTAATGGCTTGCAGCATTTACAAGCCAATTTACAACAAAAGTGTTGCTTAATTGTACATAATTTTTACACAAAAGGACATGGAGGACAATGGCTGTCCAGGCGTTGATATGCGGCAAGTAGCGATTATATGGAAATTAATGAAATGTTGAGCTTATTTAAATGATAAAATATTTATGGCGTAACAACGCCACTCAACACCTGTACGGAGGTAGTTTGGAGGCGTGGCATTAATCTAATTGCAGGGGAAGACCTCCCAGGGCTGTCCCAGTTGGTGGGTGGGTCGAGAAAAATCAATTTCTCTGTTGACCCAAGACCAGCATAAATATTTCTCATAAAATGGAAAAAAAAGAAGAAGAGAATGAAAGACAAACATTTTGTCGTCATATGCAGACCTGGCCCTGCTAAAGTTATTATTAATAAAAGATCGAAATTGAAAATCAGCGCAAAGTCAAACGAAACGAAAATCCATAAAATCAGATATCAATACCGGGACGGACAGTCGAGTTTGACTTTTGTACACACACTTGAAGCTGCAGCCAGAACCAGTCGAGGACACTTGGCCTGGTATCTGCTTTCGCCGTGGCTTCTTTTTGCATTTCCTATTGAATTGCATTCTCAGTTCAAGTTGTTTATCGATAAAACACAACGGCGACGGACAACCGTTGCCTCCGGACTTCTTTCGTCGTAAATCATTAAGCTTCCCTCTTTTATTTCACGTTGGTTTTTTTCTTCCATTTGCAAAATAATTTATGTGCGTGTGTCGGCCATGGGTATGCACTGGGCACTGGGTGAGGGGAGTACTCCATTTGTATTGGTCGCTTATAAGTGTAATAATAATAATGGCTTAATGATTATGTTTGTCATAAACGGCGGCCCCAGGCAACATCAGTGGTAGCGCATTATGTTTATGTTATGAACTGCCTTAGGCTGGGCCAAACAGCTGACTGTTGGGGCCAGTAAAGTCAAGGCAAGGATTTGTCAACACGCCTTTGTGCGAAGAATGGCTTTGGGCCTAGGCCGTGTGGTTCCTTTGTGGTTCCTTTGTGCATGCTTGGGAAACATTAAAAACTCTACCTTTCATACTTTTCCTTGAGAGTTAAAAAAAAATTTGATTATCGTTACCCTAACAGTTGGTTCTTCTTAGGCAGAGAATGGCATTTGTTTAATTATACCGAAACTGGAATCGGTAATTGCAATAAACCGTTTGAAATCTTGTACCCAAATGAGACAAAATTTATCAGCTTCTAAGAAGCAGCTTCAAGCACCAAAATGTAGCGAACATTGCAAGTGAGTCAAATTAATAATAAATTTATTATAATCTGGGGTGCCCACGGCCTATGCGCACTGGACAAGGCCATGAGATTCATAGACACTGCGCATAGCTTTAACCAAAAAGGAATCATAGCAGCATCTTCTTTTGCTCTCCCATAATGATTTTTCTCCTAGGCTTTGTTTCAAAGCTGAAGCAAAATTTGGATGTGATTTGATAACCATAAGCTGGCTCTGGGCACTTTTCATTTATGTTGAAGAACGCAAATCTTTATCGTTTAATCCTTTAGCTTAAAATTTAAGCATATGAGTTAGTTTTATGTCTTTTTATCAGACATATGGAATAAATAATAGTCAAGTTATAAGCAAAAGAGAGTTCTTAAGTGTATTTTAAATATTTGTTTGCTCTCAAAAATGTCTGTCCTTTTTTTCTAACCCTCGAGATATTCTCGGATGAACAATTAAAACATTTTTTTGGAACTTTAATAAACCAAGGAGCTAATTCGAATTTAGACCAAACAAAATGTATTCCTTTTGTATTTTTAATGTTTGGTCACTCTAAATATTTCGATAATCTGATTATTTCAGGGATTGACATATTTTCCTGCTTTAAAGGGAAGACCGATAATGACAAAATTACCAGAGGGAACATTGCTTTATATACGGAACGTAGAAACAATTGCAATTTTAGCAGTATTTGGCGAGAAGGATTTTTCCCGATGCAATAAAAGGTAAGTTAGGACACCATAAAGGTAAAGCCGAAATAACATTTCACGAGCAATTGCTCAACCAACGAGAGGTTTTTGTTCGCTATCTTTGTGCCTCAGTAAACTGCAAATGGGTATGCGTGCTAGTGCGCTTCTAACGCAACAGCAACGAAGGTAACATTTTGAGCTAACACTTGGCTCTCTTTGCAGCATATGCAAGCTCGGCGTAAGACAACTTCGTGTGTGTCCCTCTCATAGATATCCCTTGAAACAGAAAACACCTAAGAAGCAAATATAGCGAGTCTGATTAAATCATTTCTGCTCATTTGGTTGAGCTTTGGTTCTGAGTTGTACGAACATACTAGACTCTAATCACACTAAGAATCATCAAAATTAGCCTTCGTTAGAATATTTTGTATGCCACTTTTCTACTAATTGTTATTTTACTTTAGTTTTGTTTAGTTTAGCTTGATAACTGTCATGAGCATTTTCTTGAGAGAAAGAAATCGCGAATGATGTTCCAACAAGTTTGAAAGTTGCTGTAAGCTGATATTACTTTTTTGATTCTGTAGAAGCTGTTAAAGTGTTGAAGAAGAGGAGACGATTCCACACCATCTACTCCCCTCTCCAGCCCTTAATTGAAAAGGACTCGGTCATCCATTAGGGTCGATCATTTGTAATTAAACTCTTGGAAGTTTGGGAAGAAAGATTTTTTACTCTCCTCACAGTGGTTCAGTCTTAGGAAAAACTTGTAGGTGTCAAGAGAGTATAAATGGTAATCTAGGCAAAGTGTTATTATTGATCAAGACGTTTCGAGTTGGATATTTAAATTGAAAAATAATATTTTACTAACATTACAAATGTGAAAGACCAGGATGACAAAATACATAGCTGCAGAAGCTACAAAATATTATAACTGGTGAGCCATCGACGCCAGAATGTTATAATGCTTATCCATATTCGAGAGAGCTGCTAAATTTGGTAAAACAATTTCAATCTAGGGGCGATAAACAAGTGAAGCGGTAGGCTAGGCTATGAAACACCAGTTCAGGCGAGCCATCGATGCCATTAATTTGCTATGCACATTTGCAACCCAGCTAGCTGCTGAGACTGCTTGACAATCTCACAAAACCTGGCATGATAAGTGATTTGGCAGGCCAGGCTAAGATCTGCAGAAACACCATAGCAGGCTAGCAATCGACGGCAGCCATTTGATTGCAATTTTTGCTGTATTTTTCTCTGAATGTACAATCAAGAAATCCAAGAAAATAACCAATTTCAGTAGATTCCTACTTGATTTTTCTTGCGAACATTACCGTCTTAAGCCATCAAAAGGGTGTTTCTACTTCGGCTTAGACTTTCCCCCAGTTTCTACTTATATACTTTGTATGCTGTTTGCCTGATTTCCTACTGTTTATTTGCGTGCGGAAATGAACACATGAAGGCGTACAAATACCAAACATAGAAACACAATTACGCCCACTTCCCGTGCGTCTTACCGAAGGCAAGGACCTCCGACATTGGGTTTGGCTCATAAATAGGTTTTTATTTTTGCCCTAGCCTCGCTCTTTGTGCGTTAATAAATACGCAGCAGTGATTTGTGCGTGTGTGTTTGTGTGCGTATGACCGTACTGCTATCGACAAATCATTGAGCTAGAGAGAAAACCATAAAAGAAATGTCATAATACACATATAATAATGTGCCAGAGGATACACATGATATGAAATGTTTACTTGCGCACATGCTTACAGAAACGGGAGCCGGGTGCCGGGAGCCTTGTCAGGATTCAGCCATTCGGCTGACAATCAAAACAGCTTTAAGCGACGCGAACAGAGCAGAAATTGTCAAGTGTGCGAGCAAATGCTGATGATCTGCTGCTCAATGACACGAACAGGCGGTGCGGCATATTTGTGATATATAATTTGTTATTTCTTGTGTGAAGCTTAACAGCAGCTCGGAGGCTGTCGCCTGTTTAATATTTTCGCGGCTAATGAAAAATAAAGCCTCGCACAGCAAGTGGGGTGGTTGGGAGGGGGGTGTATGAACTGCTAAGCCCTGTGAGGCAGCCGCCAAATGCCCCGTGCATCATTTGTCAGGGCCAGAGGCACTGACACACTCACACACGCATATGTGATTATCCCAATTTCTTTTTATGAAGGCTTCTGCTTCTTTTTTTATATATATTTTTTGTTTGTTGATGTGTTGCCAGGCCGCTGCTTAATGCAGCTTTCCACAATTTGTTTCGTGCTGATAGCAGATAAGCATTTGATGAGGTTTAATATTAAATTAGATCAGAACGGAATCTGAGCCAATAAGCTGCTTGTCATAAGCGATTCTCTTGTGCCGTACAATTAGCACAGAATCTGCTTAATCCTGCGAGTGTTTAACAATTTTAAAAAAATATAATATATATATGTGTGGCGTTTCGGCAAGGAAAATAAAGTTGCACACACACAAAAGCAGAAAAGTTTTTAACCACACCATGGAGTGAGACAACATATCATAAAAATGAGAAATAAATTTACCCCAACAAAACTTTGACACGCAGTCTCGAATAAAATTTATTTGTTTTTAATACCCATCAGGGAAAGGAAACGGACAAGAGATGAGGGAGGGAGGATGAAAGAGGGTGGTAGAGGAGGAGGCGGCTGACAGTAGCAGAAAATATAAACTTTTTTGGCTTTGATGTAAAGTTGGACTTTGTGTACATATCATATTTTTTTTTTGCTTTTAATTCGCTGATTTTGATTTGCTTAAAAGAGCTTTCACACTCTTATAGCCAAGTAATTGATACGTTTTAAGTTGTTATTTGTAAAGTATTCTTAATGAACCCATTTTGCCCTGCCACTTATGCCTTTTAACCCCGCCCCAACAGAAGATGTAGCCTACGCTCAAAGAATTAATTTTCTAGTTTTAAAATATAATATTAATTTTTCTTTAATTTCAAGAATATTTCCTGACTCTAAACAGTATTATCTCTAAAGTTACAAAGGTCAAACCAAAAATAGACTTTATTAGGAAATAATTTACCGGGATACAAAACTGCTCAAAATATAAGTACTGGGTTGGTGCACCGCGGTTTCGGTTCGGTTCGGTTCCAGTTCGGTTCTGTGGTTTACAAAGGCACTTTATGAAATATTATATGAAATATGTGACTTTTCACACACTTTGCAAATTGAATTCCTATAATCCATTTGAATATCTTTAAAATCCTTAGAAGAATGTACAAAATTTATTGTGTCGGAAATAAGGCATCACTATAGGAATGAAGTTCGAAAACAGAGAATGTCGGCTTCAATAGAAAAGAAAATAATACAAAATTGAATAAAGGTACACAAGTACTACAGAAAGTTTATAATATTGTCAACTAAGAGATCGAAGGCCAATTGCAGAAGACTTGCAAGATTACCTGTTCTTAAATTTTCGTCAAGTCATCCTTAAAAGTTATATAGATTCAGCATTGCTTAGAATGTTGAGAGTCAAACGAAATGTATACAAATTATATCAAGGAAACGTTTCAAATTCCCAAATTAATAATTATTATTGGCTAAAGGAAACCGATTTTTGTCTTAAAACTCGTCAGAGAACTGAACCGAACCGAACCGTTTTTATTTGTGGTTTTCGGTTCGGTTGAGTAATTCTGAAAGAAAGCCGGTTCGGTTTGCGGTTCGTTTCACCAGCTGGAATAAGCGGTTCGGTTCGTTTCAGAACCGGCTTGCGTCCCTGGATTTAACAACTTGTCGTTTTTTTTCTATACTTAGGGCATTTTTCTTAAATTGTTTCTAATAAGAAGAGATAAAACACAATTGGGTGATTAGCTTTAAAATAAAGAAAATTTTATCTTTTAAATTTAGACAAATTGTAAAAGACACCGCTTGTAATTCTCAAGTACGAATTCCCTGGTATCGGAATAGGACGAATTTAGAAAAACGCTCTAAGTCTAAGTAAGCTTGCTAAGAAATCTAAAATTTAATGCTCTAAATGTAGAAAGCAATTTCCTTTAATTTAGAAAAACAATTTACAATTTTCCCCAAAAATGTAGAAACATTTTTTTAGAAAATCGGCTTAAAGCTTAAAAAAATATACTTAAAAACTGGCTTGTAATTCTCAAGTACAAATTCCCAGCATATTCATGCTTAACATATGACCGATTCTTTACTGTGTCTCACGCAAATGATACTCGAATACGCCAAGATGCTTCACATGTTGAAGTAACCCCAAGGCCCTGAGTTCAAGTCCCCAAACAGGTAATGTTAAAATAATAATGATCACTAATTCGTTAATGATTTCGAGAGAGAAAAGATTGTGGTTGAACCAACGCGAAGAAAATTTATAAAAATATTTAAGGACTATTTCCATTAGGTTACTACCCGTCTTGGTATTGTCCTTTTCAATTCTCCTTTAACAGACCCAAATTAATTTCCTCTTTAATACTTAGAAAATATATTTTCCTTTCTAAAATCTAGAAAATGGTAACATAATATTAGAAAATGTCTGAAAGATATGGTGAATCGCCTTTACGCCTTTATGAAGGTGAATTGTTGTAATTTAAGAGCGATTTCGCCTAATTTTAATGATTGAGTGTAGTAATGTCGATCCTCTATTGCTTACCATTTCAGAGATCGATTGGAAGGGACCGCCAGATACACAAACGAAATATCATGGCAGGGTATATTTGCCTCTGTACTTTAAGCAAGGTTCTCTCTCTCCCTTTTTGCATAATGTGAGTTAAATGACGGAAAAAGGTTTTGCATTAATTTTGCCTTGGAATTCACTATCAGTTTTTTTATTGGGGTGTCGCATCAAATTTCAAGTCAATCTGTGTAATTTTTAAAGCATTACATTTCGGTTCGATATAGTTCGAATATCAAACTCAATGTAATCTTCTTGAACCCAGCAGAAAAAGTTGATGAAATTATAAAGTTTTCAATTATCTTTTTTTTAGTTCAAAAAATCGAAACATATTCTGCATTTATTTGCTCAAGCTATGATACCTCGCGCTTAAATTAAGCCATTTTTCAAGCACTATTTCAGTGCAGTGAAAATATGTGTGCACAATAAATTCGCTTGTGCATTCAAAAGTTGACAAAATTTCAATTAACAGAGAAGCTTTGCCTGTTTTTGTTAGCTCATCTAATCCTCTTAGAAATATAACTAGCAAAAACAAACAGTAAATCGTCATTATAATAAACGAAACGCCAAAATTCAATTTGATCAAATTAAAGTTTCGTCAGAAAATTTTAAAATAGATTTGCTTGGCCAAGAATTATTTAATTCTAAATTATGTCGACATTTTAATTGAAAATTCCTTTTGAAATGCAAATACAAATGCAGAGGAGCAGGCGAAATTCAATTACGGACCACACAAATCCACACTCAAAACCCTCAAGTAAGGCGGTGTGTGGGTGTGTGTGTATGAAGTCAAGCTTGAAATTGAACAGACAAAATGGAGAAGAAAAAAAATATGTTATATGTTGTAATGTAATAAGGTAGCATTAATAATTTAAAATACAAATTGCCGCCAGAGCACATGAGATATTTTAACCACAAGCAATTTAAATATTAAATGAATATGAGAAAGAAACAAATTTGAGAATTTCCATGTGGCAAGGCGGGCAGTTGCAGAAGCCGCCTGTGTCTGTGCGAGATGTTTGTTGTTTCCGTTTCCTTTGCTTTACTTTCGGTTGGCTTTTATGTAAGAGTGGCTGTGTGTGTGTGCGCACGTCAAGTCAAATAAATTTAATAACGCATACAGTCACACACACAACACACACACACACACACACACACACACACAGACACATAGCAGTGGCTTTGTGTGACTGGCCCCAGACGCATCAGTGAACCGCACACTGCGGTGGCGGCGTCTGATAACAATGCAAATTAACACGGCGTATGCGCAATGTTGGTTTTGCCTTGCTTCTACTGTTACCTTAGCATACTTTTCTGCGTTAGTGTTTACACTTTTAAGCACTCGGGAAAATTGCTCATAAATACAAGCGCACACAAACACACACACACACACAGATGTGTGTATATGTGTCTGGCCTGCATCGATTTTTACTGTCGTTTTGTGCCCATTTTTTGACTGCCTTTTTACGAGCCGCTCACATGGTAAGGCCATAAAATCAACCAGACTCACACACACAGACACAGACACACACCTCCATTACACATCATTTGGCCAGCCAGTTACTATGGTTAATTTTTGGACATTTTGCTGGCAAAAAGACATTTACGATATATTCTCTCATTTCTTTTTAAAAATGTTATGCAGTTGCAAAGGGTATTATAATTTTGCCCAGAAGTTTGCAACGCATACAAATATTCATTTCCGACCCCATAAATATACATATATATTTATATATATTCTTGATCAGGGTGCTGAGAGTCGATTGAGCTTTGTCTGTCCGTCTGTCTCTTTCTTCGCGAATTAGTCTCTCAGTTTTAGAGCTATCGAGCTAAAATTTTGCACAGAGTCTTCTTTTTGCTGCACACTATTAATATGTTGGAGTCGACCGGATCGGATGACTATATCTCATAGCTTCCATAGGAACAATCGGTCGGAAAACTAGTTTTAGTGAGAAACACTTTTTTCTTTTCAATGGAAACGTGTCCAAACTTTGTAATCGTAAGTTTTCCATGTTTTTTTATAAATCTACCAAGTTTTATTCAAATCGGACAACTATATGGTATAGCAGCCATACAAAAGATAGGCATGACAGACAGTCTTAGTTAGAAAAACTTCTTTGTTTTTGAAGGTAGCAACCTGCAATTTTGTATTTGTTTGTTTCACATGCTTTCACATAATTTTACAAAATTTTGGCCAAATCGGATGACTATATCATAAAACTGCCATACGAACGATCAGTTGAAAAATGGGAAAAAGAATATTCCTTGAAAATATTTAAGCGAGCACTTGCAAGGGTATAAAAACTTGGGCACAGACGAAGTAAGCTCAGCTCTCTCGTTTTTGAACTTGTTTTAGGGATGGTGTTGATTCCAGATGATTCTCGTGTGCTGAGCACAAATCTTCCATGGGTAGCGTCTAAATAATTGAGTAAATTACTATTTTTTGGCTTTAACATTTACTATTTGAAACATTTCTGCGATTTTTCTACGCGAATCTATAACATTTTAAGTATTTCGCTTGAAAATAATAAAATTGTCTGCTACCCAAAAGTAGGCAAAGCAAAATCAGTGCTATACAAACATTTAACTACATGCACTGCACACTTATGGGCGGATTAGAATGTTGGAAATGAAATATCTTTGCTACCAAAAAATCATAAAAAAGTTTGGGTTTGTTTATGCGAAAGCTTGCAAATAGTACTTAATTAAAAATCTTTAATAACAACTTTAAGCTCAAATTACCAAAGATACAGATACAGATTCGTGTACAGCAAATGAATAAAATCATTGTGAATCACCACCACTCGGTCCATAAACTGCACACGATTGCCCAGTGTTATGCTTCAATGACAATAAAAACCATTGGGGAAACTATTAAAAATGGCCTTTAACCTCTTTAATGGGCTTAACAAATCGTTGCCTCCAATGTATTAATAATACCAAATGAACTTAAATTTAATAAATCAATTAAAACTGGCAAAAAAAAAAGAAACCATAACTTAGAGCTCAATAACTGGCTAAAGGCTGTAACGCCAGCCTCCAGCCTAGAGTGCTCTTAAATTAACTGCCAGCTGCAGCGACATACATACATACACTCCAGTCTCATGGTTTTTGCGGCTTGCCAGATCATTAATTTTACTAGGGTGTCAAGAGACTGGCGCGCTTTGTATTACATGAAATGGCACAAACTGTGCCCGTGCATTGGATACCCATCAATGTTGTGGGGAGAAAAAAAAGTCAATTTACTGTAATCCCACCAGCTGACGCATCTTAATCGTCTTCATCAAGATGCTCTCAATTGCCAAATCATGGCACATCAGCCAGCCGAGCTCTGCTTAGTTATGCATGCGCATATGTCATCTTGGGCATGCGAATGTGGCGCTCCAATCAACTGCTGCTGCTGCTGCTGCTGCTGCTTGGGACATGCCACACAGCCAGCGTGCTCGTGGTGTATTTTGGGGCAATTGTCTATGCAATTTCGAGAGCACAACAACCCAAACACAATTGTGGGAAAGGTTAGACCAAAAGTCATGGGAAAATGTACCCCAACAACAGACTCTCTGCGTCAGCTTAAACGAGTGCGGCGTCGCACCAATTTACCACATCCTTTCACATTTTGCAGTCTTTGCCGACTTATCTGCTGTCATAATCAATAATTAAACTCACCTGGCTAAGCAAGATGGACATGGCGGAATGCTAAACCATGATACGCTTCATCCTTATGGCTTCCTCAACGAGGTCGCACCATAAATATCAACCATGCCAAATGGGTTTTTATGCGCGAGCAGATGCAATCTGTGTGTGCAAATATTTCATTCATGACGCTTGTAAATCTTCTTTTGATTGCACTTAATACTTGTCACAGCACAAACAAAAACAGAAAAAGAAGTAAAAAAAAAAAAAATGGAAAGCAAAAGAAATTGCCAGCAAAGGCATGCCACAAGCCTCGTCATATGAGGTGCAAGGGAAAAAAAGTTCAGCCAACAAACTAACAAGAAATTCAACCGACGCGACGGTAGGAAGGTAGGTAGGAAAATCATAATAATCCTACATGTTTGCATTCAAATTGAGAATTCCTCATAAAGTCGCACTGAATGCAAAACTCTCTTTGTGTGCGTGTGTGTGTGTGTGCGTCCTATCTCTGCAGGGAAATCTCATTTTCGTTCCATCCGCACATGCAGCTATTCGCCAGTTAAAAATCATGTTTTTCAATGCGTTGGCACAGTTGGCTGAAGATTCTGGTTATCAGCAAACAAACCTACCGCACATGCATGCCCTTTCCTCCCGGCAGATATGAATCTCTCTCTCGGATTTGCTGAGACACCTTTTACCGGAATTTATCGTTTTGGTGGAAACTGAATTCTTTTGCCAAGTCTTGAATTCCCTCTATACATGTATGCTGTTTGCCACATCCTCGCGTTGAAAACCGGAATTATGATTTCTTTTCTCTTTCAATTTGCTGATGTTGTTGTTGTGGTTGTTTTTGCATTGAAAGTGAAAAACACGTCACACATTTCTGGCCAAAGGTGTGCAAAATATGCACATTATGTTTGTCATCTAGATTTGTATCTTGAAGTTTGTTTGATGTGAGGCGCTGGCGGAAACAGTTGGCTTGGCTTTTGCTGCAGGAAATCATGTAATGGGGGAGGGTGGATTCTGTTAGAAGAAATATGCCAGTTTGAGTGTTGCGATTGTTAACTTTTAACAGCTACTAGAGACAGCTGAGAAGTGTGGGTTGATGTTTTTTTTCAGTCCTTAACTTAAGGTTAAGTTTTATGAGTAACATCAGTCATTAAATGGTGCAATTCAGTTAAGATAGTCCTTGGGTTGGTGGTTCTAATTGGGCACGTTTACTTCCGAACACACTTTCCTTCATCTTTAACTTATACCCTGCGATGCTGAGTTAAGTTAATTAGCCAACTAAGATTGATAGTCGGATGAAGGGCAACAAGCCACTTTCAGACCTTTTCTCTTAAACACTGCTCTACTAATTATAATCTGCCTGAACCGTTGCGTGTTATCGGTGCTAACTATAACAAATGAATGCTTCAACATTTGCCACCAGAATGGTCATTCATTTCTTCAGCGAACCAACTTTAACTTCTTTCGAGCCGGAGCCAGAGGAACGTAGTTATATGCAAAAGATTCAGTCTTGTACTGATGGATTGGAGCAGAGCAGTGAGTACCAGATGAACTGTTGTTCTCACAAAGCCTTAGCTAAAATAATATAATTTGACTTCTACCCAAAGGTTACAAGGAAATAAAACTAAGAATAGTTTTCAGAATTTCAGAAGCAAAGTAAAACTTTAAAACAAGATAATGCACCAACTTATTACTTTGAATAAAAGTTCTTGGTTTATCAATATACAATGAAAGTATGTAAAATAATTAATAATAGTTAGTTTACTTTTCGCAAGATTGGTTGCTGGTTCTGAAAATCCACGATCTCAAGCGTTCAGCGCAAGATCCGATCAAATCAAGAAGGTAAATGTAATATTTGTTAAGCTAGCAATGTCGAAATCGAAAACTCCATATAAACACAAATAAAGTCAATCAAGACCAACTTTAATATTCTCTTTACCATGATACAATAATAAAGGTAGGTCGTAAGGTCAGCAAAGTACTTAAAACATCCAGTGTTTTACGTACTCATGAAGTGTGAGGTTCGTCGTGCAAAAGCTCAGTACTCAGTAAAATTAATCGTCTTACCTTCGATGTTGTATCATGCTAGGTTCCAACAAAATTGTAAGCTCGGCAATTATTTTGCTGCTGCAGTAGCAGCTGCAAGCGGGAGGAAATCGTTTTCGAACAATTCCAATTCATTCGTGACTAATGCCCTTCAAAGTATGCTAGCTTTATTTCCTTAAGTAACTATCAATCACTCTGCATATTCACCCATATTGTTTAATAGGTTATGGGTGTACTAGAAAAGACATGTAAAAAATAAATAGCTAACTGAAATCATTAAACATGTTCAATCTAATTCAAAAAACGAACTATGGTTCCCTAAATAAACTGTAGACATAGAATTCAGTTGAGTTAAAAAGTGAATAAATCATGGGAAAATAAACTGAAAGCTAGGTCATCGAAATGAACTAACATTCCCTGACTTTATTCAGTAGCTACAATGTGACTCAAAGCCAACACTTAAAAACTCGATGTTTACAAACATTTTAAATGGAAATCCATTATCTCAAAATTATCTAATTTTTTCATGGCGAAGAAATGAAATCTGTTTAAAGGTTCATTATCTGTGTTGTTTTTGCATTGAAAGGCTATGGCAAGTCGAATCTAGAGTCGATGTAGCGATAATTTAGCACCTTGAGAAATATCGATATAAGTTCAAAGAATCGATAACAATCGAAAAAGGTTCACCGCAGCTTAGAGAAGCGGAGCAAGCGAATCTGGTAAGCAAAATTGTAAAAAATTAGAAAAATGTTAAAAAATAACAAACATTTGTGTTTGAAAGGTAACTAATCTATAATTCGAATGTTCGATACATATTCCGTTTCATTTAATTGCCGATTTAAATTATTTAGTAATTTGTTCGTTTATGTGAGTTCCTGACTGCCATCCAGAAGATGAAAGCTAAGCCCTAAATATCAATTTCAAACAAATTTATAAAACTATTTAAATCGCCTTTAAATGCTTCATTTTTTTTACCTTTGCATTGCAAAACTTTGTCAGTAAACTTATTACCAGCTGCTTGAATGCCGTCTTTCACAGCTAATAAAAGCAACTACATCAACTGCCAACTTTGCTGCGTGTCTTCACTTGGCTAAAAGCATAAAAATGCCAAAGAAAAGATGAAGATTCTGTTGCCGCCTTCGCGGCATATTCAAAGTGCCTTGTTAACAGTTTGAAGTAAAGTTTTCAAATCTACAAATTGGTTTCGCCTTTAACCGCAAAAATGCTCAAGCCTGCATTGGCTGACAAATCTCTCTTCACTTTCCTTCGCCCTCGCCCCTCCCCACCCGAAAATTTTACGCCTGGCCCAGGCCAAGTAAAAGCAAAATCAAGCATAACAAAAGCAAAACGTGGGGCTAACAATGCTAATACCCCAAGAAAATCCCAGTGAACAAGAAAGAAAACTTTGCCAGTGAGCAGGTCCCACCCGCCGCACAATTCGGCCCCCCCCCCTCCATTCGGTCGTTTATTGTGCGACCCTTTGCGACAAACAAATCCAACAAGCAACTTTTATGCAAGACAAAAAAAACTTTATGCATTTCAGTGCTGATGAAAACAAAAATGTAACCCCGAAGAAGAGCAGGAAGAAGAAGTCAAAGTTACTTCTTTTTTTTTTGTCGTTGTATACTCTTAAGGAGGATATTATAAAAGTGGTCTGATTTTTGTAACACATAGAAGGCAGCTTCTATGACACCTAAGACAGGGATGAAACGAACATCAATAATCGAAAGGAAGAGTTCGAGGAAAAAGTGTTGTGTGTGTGTGTGTGTGTGTTGCATTGGTAGTCTTTTTTTTTTGGGCCAATTCAAAGTATCTGCAATTTTTCGGCTTAATGTTAGTATGACATGTTCTTGATTCAACAACGTTTGCTCTTATTTCAACTTTTTTCGAACTTTTTTAAATGATAACAAGAAGCAAACATACTCGAAATTTTAAGTAGGAAAAGGTATGTGATCTATAACGGTTTCATGGTGTTTTTTTTTTGACGTGAAACATCTTTAATATTGAAACAATCAGCTGAACCCTGACATTGTTTATTTTGCGGTGTTGATTTAAAGAGCTTCACTGTGGTCGAGTACTGAGTTGAAGTACTTAGTGTTAAGTAAAAAGTTTTGACTTTAGAGGATTGAGTATCGGGTGCGTAGTATTGGGTATTCTGTGCTAAATGCACAGATAATGAGTAAAGAGTACTGTGTATTGATTGCACCATTTGGAGCATCGAGTACTGTGTTTTGAGTACTGCGTGTCGAGTACTTAATATCCAGTACTGAATATCTGGCACTTGGATTCGTGTACTTAGTATCCAGTACTGATTATCGAGTACTAAGTATCCAGTAGTGATTATCGAGTACTAAGTAACGAGTACTGTAAGAGTACAAATCGAATTTCGACCATTGTGTATCGAGTAATTAGAATAGAGTATATTCAAGTGAGCATTGAGCATTCATTCTTTGAGTATTGAGTATAGAGATGTCAGTATCTAGTAGTGAGTATCAAGGACTTAGTGACGAGTACTCAGTACCGAGTATAGAATTTTGAGTACTAAGTATCGATTACCTAGTATCCAGTCCATAGTATCGAGTATTGTGTATATAAAACTATGTATCTAACATTGAGTCTGTGTACAGAGTACTTAGTATCGAGTACTGAGCATCGAGTGCTGGGTATCTAAGACTATATATCGACTATAGAGTGTAGACAACTGAGTATTGAGTACTGAATATCGTTTACATAGCATCTAGTGCTTAGTATCGAGTACTTAGTATCGAGAACTCAATATCAGGTTATGAGTATACTAAGTATGGAGTACTGTGTTTCGATTTTTAAGAAAAAAAATCCTCAAAAATAATGCCGAAGTGCTAGAAGGATCTAGTCAAGTTCTAGTCTTATCGAAAAAGACTTGTATCAATCCACAATTTGTGAAGGTCAGTTTCCAATTCAGCAATACAAATTCTATAAGAATATTCCCTGAATCATTCTGCGTGTCGACAAGGGTTATTAAGTAAGTTTTTGATCGTTTGCCTAACTTCTTCTTCTATTTTCCATATCACTGTGTCCTGCTACCCACAAGGGGAGTCTATTAGACAGCTCTGTCAAATCTTGGTTTAATTTTTCCATCATTCGATGACCGCCTGCGGCATGGGTAAGAGTATAAAAACTGCGGCGTTATTTACATACATGTTTACAATTTAAAATTTTTAAACCCTCCACAGAGGGCTGGAGAGACATAACCATGACAGTTAGGGGAATCAGCGATAACTTTCTGATGTTTTATGGCTGTCAAGTTGTCTTGTATTATGAATTTCTTTTCTTGCTTTTCTCGCGTCTCTTCCTGTTTTCCTATAACGTTTGTTTAGCCAGTCGAGGCCATTGATTTGCATAAAAATCGTTAACAAATATTTGCCTTTTTTATTATAATAATAAAAATACTAAAAAATAAAACAACAAAAGCAGCGAATGACAAGTAAAAATTCAATATGTTGTTTGTTTGTTTTTTTTTTTTGTATGTTTTTTGCAGTCAAGTGACACGGGACAAGTGGCAGCGGGAGATATATAAGAATTTTAGTTTGCACGACGACTCCTTTTCAAGGGTAGGCCACTCTTTTTGCGGGTCCTCCCCTTATATTTTTCTTGTTGCTGTTTGCTGTCGCTTGGCATATATTAAAAATACATGCAAAATTCAATTTTATTCGTGTGCCTGGGTTTGTGTTGACTCGCGGCTGCTTGTCGTAAATAAAATCCACATGAACCGCCGGAGGCCTCGTTGTCCTGCCCTGTGCTCCTTGCCGCCGTTTGACACTTTTCCTCTGCGGTTGGCTGCCAAAGCTCAATATAAATAAATAAAATTCTTTGCGGTTGCTTTGCGGCGTTTGCCTTTGCCAGTAAATTAATTGAAAATGCTGGCGCTTAAAAGAGAACCAGAAAAGGGAAGTCATTTCCAAAATGGAAAACTGAAAATAACAAGACACACGAAATCAATGATTGCGTTTGATTAAATCAAATGTGTGCCGTCGTTCCCAGTGTGTCGCAATTAAGGCTGCGCCAGGATATATAAGCCAAGTCCTACCATCCAGCCGGCAGCTCTTCAGGCATTCCCGTCACGATTTTCGATTTGCTTTGCTTTTAAGACGTCGCCTATGTCTGCCTGTCGGTCTGACTGTGTCTGCTTATTTACAATCAACTGGGCTAAATTGGGCTAAAAACTTTTTTAAAATGCCATACATCTTCCTTCTGGGGGCATCAGCCGGGCTGAGCCTGAGAAAGCAGCGCTTAATTTAATTTATTTTGCGCTATTTTGCCAATGTTGTTATTGTTGCTGCCTCAGCACGAAAAGCTGCTCATTAATTTTGTTTTATTTCATTTTATTGACGCATCCATCGACCAAAATTCGTTTGAGAATCTCAAGTGGGGACCAAGAGGTCTGCAGTTTTTTTTTTGGGGGTGGGATGGGGTGGGGATCTATTTAGTGTTTAATTTTATGCAATTCACGTTTCAAGTTACTCACGTCGCACAGTGGTTTAAGATTGAGTTTAAGGGGCATTAAGTGTTTTGTTTTAGAAATATCGAATCGAATTTTGGATGATGGTATTTTGCTAATTGGCTTTAAGATAGAAGTAAGATGCAGAAGTAAAAGATTTCCGCAGCTAAAGCAGGAAAAGAAAGTCTTATTAAATTGTTATACAGACAACCTGTTCTGATGATTAATTTGATGTCTCTTCTTACCAATTTGCAACCCAAATGCAATCCTCTTTTGGTTGGTCTCACTAAACCTAAATCGCACGCACAACATTTGGAAGATCATTTTCATAAAAATCACCTTGATGAGTCTTTTAAGACTTATTTTGATGATCCAAATTTAATTGGAAAATTGAAACTCAAAAATGACTCATGAAAATGAAAGACTCTCAAGTGACTCGAAAATGATTCAAAAATGATTCGAAAATGATGAGAAAAACAGGTTAAAAACAACTCTATTCGAAGAGTCTCGGCTAGGGTGCCATTTTCTCCCGACAAACCTATCATTTATGATCAGAAAACGAGCGCATTAATGACTGTTTCAATCAGATTGAGGACTCAAAAAATATCGAATGTGATCAAGAATTTCATAAAATGTTAAAAGTTGTTTTAAACACAGTTTTTTGATCAGTTTCGACTCATTTTCGAGTCATATT
This sequence comes from Lordiphosa andalusiaca, assembly GCA_035044965.1. Classification (NCBI taxonomy): domain Eukaryota; kingdom Metazoa; phylum Arthropoda; class Insecta; order Diptera; family Drosophilidae; genus Lordiphosa; species Lordiphosa andalusiaca. Next base: position 1,481,858 of record JAWNNM010000342.1, read on the forward strand.
TCCCATCAATTGTGAGTGATTTAGGAGTTGACCACATGCATGAGTAATTTTCGAGACTTCGAACATAATATTAACCTCTAATCTCTCCTCTTTTATCATCGAAAACGTTCGAAAATTACTTATCAAGTTGATTTTTCTTAAAATTATTCTTCAAATGCTGGGTGGGCTACAGCAAAATGGTATGAGTTCGTATGCTTCAAATTTGTGGATGTGCAACGAAAGATTTCGTGCGCATCAGCCACTAACGGGTTTCTCTTTAGTTTTCTTGCGGTTGCTGTTGCGTCGGAGCAACTTTCTAAGCATTAAGATTGGTAACTATGAGGCTATAAGTTGGCCCTCTTTTAACTATTAAGCCGTATTGAATACAATGTTCAAAGTGACTGTTAGAAAACCCCTAAACTTTCGATTAAAATCTTGCTGGATCTCGTTTCGATTTTTTTTTGAAAACTGACTTAAAATGGAAGTGATCTTGCCGATAAAAAGTTGGGAAATTTATTTCGATCTTAAGTTTGAAAAGATTCTTTTGTAAAACAGTGTAAACAGAAAGAAACAACTATGAAAGTTGAAATTTTAAAGGCTTCAAGGTGTGATTAACAGATACTGAAGACTTCCTAAGTTAGTATAAATGACTTCAGTTGGTATTCTACTTAGGAACCCTAAGAGGTTAGTGGCATTTATTCGCAGCTACATAAAAACAACGTTGTAAAGGTGAAATAATGGAACTTATGGAATGAAACTTTAACACGAATCGTAAGGACACATTTTATATAGCTCTTTTTTTACTCCTTTGCACTAAGAATCTCCGCTCGAGCTACACCACAACAATAAACATAATAAGTGAGGATATTTAAGTGCTCTTAATTTTTTAACATATTTGTAAATCTAGAAACAATATATTTGCAGAGCTAGAAAATTGGACTTTAGTTCTAATTTTGTATATTTAAGCATATTTTTTTTAGAAAAACGCATTACAACTTGTTATTTGATACCCCAACTGAGAACTGTATACCAAAATCAAAGAACTTTAGCGTTAATTTCAAGTTCAAAGCAATTTTCTTCTTATTAAACATCTTCCCTTTTCGGCTCATCAACGTTGACCCACTGTGCCTGCCCTTACATCCTTACTTTTCGCATTATCATTGTCATTATGGTGAAAATCTTTGCGCATTTTTCTTGATAATTGAAATTAGAACTCTAATCAATAATTTGTTTTCGTCTGGCTTGGCTTGATATATATATATATAATCCCAGTCGTATGGCTTTAAGTGGCACCAAAAATATTAAAGTACTTACCGGCGCACGTTTTCAGCTTGAGTTAACTTAAATGCTCCTTCCAAAAATAAAAGCAGAAAATCCGTTCTTTTTTTTTTTTTGGGTTTCCTGGACAAACAGAATGTTAATTCAAAGCATTTTGCTCGACTTACTCTCAGTTCAAACTAGCATGCTTGCGAATCCTAACACGAGGATACCATTGTAATTGTGTGTATGAGAAAGTTTGAGTTCATGATGCATTCAGGCCACTTTTAGTTCTCAGGGCAGACAACAATGCGTTGGGTACAAAAAACAAAAAAAAACAAAAAACCAAAGTGAACCATTTGAATTGGCATTAAATTTCAAGCAGGAAACGAACGAGCTTTATGGTTATCCCTTTCTGTTTGTTAGACAAAAGCTTGAACACTTTTTGGGGCAGACATTACTTACTGAACAATGGCAGTGCCTTGGGTTTAAATGCTGCTTACCTGCGAAAGGAATAGAAAAGAAAACTGAATTAGCAAAAGTTGAGTGATTGATTCATTTAGCAGTGAGACAGCCCAAACTTCTGGGTGCTGACATAATTGATAAATGCTTAGCAGGGCGTTTGTGTCGACATGCAAACCGCTCATCAGGAGCCAAGTCTTTAAGGAGGTCTTTAATAGTGCTGCTGTTTTCCCTTCCTGTTTGTCTTATGACACAATTTCTGCACTTTTCATTCGGGCTTCTGTGCGCGCCTCCAACAAACTCAAACAGCGAATTCATCATTATCTTTTAATTAATTTTCTCGTGCAAATGATGAAAGTTTTCTGTTTAGTTCCTTTTTGCCTGTTTTTCCCCCTACAAGCAATGCTTTATTTATCTTTGGTCTGCAAAGAATTGTGTGGAAAATAATCACAAAGCGAAGCGACAAACACTGCGCTCTGGCTGTCATCGTGGAAAATACTTATTTGTCAAACGGCTTATGACTTCTGGCTTGCTTCGGGGCTCTAAGCCGCTTACTTTAAGGGAAAATCAATCTTCCAGGGCCATGTTTATGGTGGCATTCCCACGCTGCTGACTCTGGCCATGATTAACATAATCGAATATGAGGAATTGAAACCCGTCTCGGCTAATTGAATTATCAAAATGCATTCCTCGAACGGCATTTTTCGCCCCGCTTGCATGGGCACCTCAAAGACCAAGGTGTTACCGCAGAGGCACGATCACGAAATCACTGACCCCATTTCGTGTGAGTAAGCTGGCCACAATCGTTTCCTACTCGTGTGGCAACAGTTACATGCATTTTTAGGTTCTTGAAATATACGATTATAAGCGGCAGGTTCATTAAACTTTCTGTGCTAGGCCATAAATTAGGCATACCGACATACCCACAATCTCTCTCCACCTCTCTCTCCCTCTGAGCAATGTTATGAGACCATTAAAAAGCATGACACACTCTTTGTGGTTATGGGTCCGCACTTGTGATCTAATCTTAGTACTATTTACCGCTTAAATAATTAATGCAAATTGTCCCAATAATAGCGGCAGCAATTAATGCACAAAAGAATTTCAACATCAACATCAGATATGTTTGTGTTCCACGATTTGGACATTCAAAATCAATATTTAAGTTCGGCCCACGCGGCGCTATTCAGAATGCAAACAAAACCTGAAACTAGAGAAAGAAAGCTGGGGAAAAACATAGATTAGGCGGCGGCGGACCACAACAAAATTAAAATCAATTTTATGTTTATGACAAATTCTGGGAACACTCAGAGAAATTGCTTACTAAATTTCTTCTGTCTTTCATTTGGAAAACGATAAACATTTTGGTATGAAAGAAATTTGTTAAAGATGTAAGAAAAATAAGTAATATCTTTTTTATCTAGTATTTTCTAGTGTTTAGAAAGTCGCCCTAAAAGAACTATTTTTTGTAATTTCATAAGAAATTTCTTGTTTTCTTTTTTCTTCCAAATAATTTGTTATAAGGGATTTAGAAATCCTGTTTATTTTTTATACTCTTGCAGAGGGTATTGAAATTGTCCAGATGTTTGTATTGCTTAAAAGAACGCATTTCCGACCACATAAAGTATATATATTCTTGATCAGCATGACGAGCTGAGTCGACATAGCCATGTCCGTCTGTCTGTCCGTCTGATTCTATGCTAACTCCTTCGTCAGTTTTAAAGACATCGCGACCAAACTTTTCACGAAGTGTTCTGGTACAAATACGCTGCACATTGGTCAAAGCCAGCCGGATCGGATGACTATAACATATGGCTGCCATAGGAGTGATCCGTCGAAAAACTAGTTCTAGTCCGAAAAACTTTCTTGTTTTCGAATCAAACGTCTCCAAACTCCGTATTTACTAGTTTTCTAGGCTTTTTCAGGATTCCGCCAAGTTTGGTCGAAGTTGGACATGTATATTGTGCAGCTGCCATGGAAAAGTAAGGTTAGAAAACAAGTATTTGTAGAGAAACTTTTTTTGTTTTCAATGAAATTGGTATATATTCATTTTATAAGCTTTTACACAATTCTTCAAGGTTTTTTCAAAATCGGAGGACTATAGGTTATAGCTGCCATATGAATGATCGATCGAGAAACTAGTTTTAGTGAGAAAAACTTTTTTGTTTTCAAAGAACTTTGAACTTTTTTTCAAAGAACCTCCAAACTTTGTATTTCTTAGTTTGCTAAGCTCTTCCATGATTTCATTAGTTTTGATTGAAATCGTACATCTATATAGTATAGCTGTAATACAAAAGTAGTCATATTGAGAAAAATTTGTTTTTTTAGTGGAAATGTCTTTCAAGTTAGTTAGAAAAACGTGCTGTAACACATACTAACTTCGGCCGAGCCAAAGTTAATTTTCATCAAATTTGTTCAAAAGAATAATAATAATTTCAAAAGAAATTTCTTGTTTTTAGATCTATTTTTTGAAGTTTTTCACCATTATTCATTGGAAATGAGAATGGGAAAATGGAATTGATCTGCTTACGGACATTAGGAGTCTTCATACCAAATTTGGGAGCTTTAGCTCTACTAATCTTCGACAGACGTGACTATTGCTAGGAGTTTCACATAATTTTTTTCACAAAAGGGGAGGGGGGGTCTTATGTCAGCAGTATCAAACAGCTGAAACATCTCCAAGTTAACCGCAAATCCACAATTATTCGAATCAATACTAAATCACGTTTCAATTACAGCATTTCTGTCGCGCGGAGCTCACGACTCTTGTTAATATGGGGTTTTGTAACCTAGCCGCAAAACGGATGTGACATATACAGATATCGGCGATGCTTTTGATTTCGTTAGTCATGAGCTCCTTAAACACAAACTTAACATGATTGGCTTTCTTTCAAAGTTGCTTAATTGGAGATTGGCTTATTTGCTTGATTGGTCCCAAAGAGTTCGATTTAAGTAACAGTTTCTTTATACAGTTTTGTGTAACCTCTAGTGGTCCTCAGGCTTTCAACTTGAATTTGTTTTTTTTCGCTATGAATTTCAACTGTGTTAGACAAGGTGATGAAGGTGCATTATTACTTTTTCTCCTTTAAAGGTATATAAAACAGTGTTCCCCAAGAAGAGAGGCTATCTGTCGCTCTCTGACACTCACTGGCGCGTGAACTGCCGAAAGTGCTCGGCCCCGTGGTTGGCGTACACTGATCTAAACTCTCTCAACAAACAGAGAAAATATTTTTGCTCAAATGATGTATCGACAGTCATATATCGGTCATTGCCAAAGAAGCTAAGCTAAGCTTATGAAAAAATGGTCTAATTTAAGGTTTCTGGTTTTTTAATTCTTTGGTCAAACCATTTCTTAAGTAAGGATCATGAGTCTGGTCTCCACCTCACCAAAATATTCGGACCAATTCGAATCTGACTAAAATTAGTCTATAATTCTTGACCTCTGTGGCTAATATTGGCATTCTAATAAGCATTGGCAAGCAAAATCTACGCTTATTGGAGGTTCCATTCCCCCCATGGTTTACCTTCTCTTCACAGAAAAAAATGTATGTTGAAAAATTAACATTGGATGATTTCGGTATCCATTTCCATTTTTGGAAACTAAAAAATCTATTCAATGTCAAATGGATCTTAAATTTTCATCACAGGGAGCTAAAAATCAGCCAAAGGATATGAAAAATGGATACTTTAACATCAAAGAAGGAAATTATAAGCCATCCTACCTATCCTTTCACTTACCCCTCCTAATTCTTGGAAAATGCGTTTAAACAAAAACTACGTCAACAGCTCAGCCTTCAGTCTAAATCTCCCAACCAATAAAGAGATTTGGACATTATCCTCAAGGGCCTTAAACAATCAAAGCTCAATTTTTCACCAAGACAACGCAGCTCCTTGCCAAATCAAAATGATACAAAAATTGCGCTAAGAACTGTTTCGCAGAATTTCAAACTGCAAGGAACGCTTCGAAGAAAGGAAATTGGAGAGCAAATTTGAAAAAAAAATGTCGTCTAATTTGAAGGCTGTTTTTGTTCACCGACCAAGCCAATTATTTTGCTTTCCTTGCCACCCACGTTCATTGTCATATATTTCTAGTCCGGTCCGATGGCTGTCATCCGTGGAAGTCATTAAAAAATGTCATATTCTGATTTAACTGCCACCAATCTGTGCTGCCGTCCTTGCCGCCTGCCTGTCTGTCTGTGTTTGCATTAATAATTTGTTTGTCCATTGATTTACATGGACGGAAACTAATGTTTGGAACATTTCAAATGTCATTTGTTGTACAAAATCAGGCAAAAAAAAAAACTAACTGCAGGCCATTGGCCCCGCCTGAACCAGTTGGTGTCCAATGTCCCCCATCCACTGCTCAGCCATATTGACACATTTGGCCTAACAACTGATTGCTATATAATTTCCCCCGTCTGCACCAGAAGTTGCGCGGAGGGCTGGGGGGGTCATTACGCATGCAAATGCTAGTCCTTGCCGCTTTTAATGTGCTATTAAATTTGATCTGATATGCAATTGATGTAAATTTAAGGGGCTTGACATTTGGATATGGTACGTACATATATCTGTGGAGGGCCCTGACATTTTCCCAGGCCCTGCAGGCGGATATCAATCATTAATGAACAGTTGCCGTAATTGCTGACCAGCCAGGCATTCCCAAGCTCTTGGGAATGCCGTCAACAGCTGGTAATCCGAGGACGTCTTGGCCGACACTTGAGGTGCACGCACTATTTGTGGGCGCTTATCAGTTTTCTTACATCTCGGCACTGCGCCGAGAATGACCCTCCTGAATATGGTTAAGTAAACATGGAGTGGGCAGCTGAGTGGTTGTTCCTTCTTAAGGGCACTCAAAAGCACGCTCAGGTAAGCATGACGCTTGTCTTTTTGATTGCACCCAGGCATTGTACACCATTGTGACCTTTATGGCTCAGCAGTTTATTTTGTGGTTGATGCGTGGGGGTTGGCTATCTCACAATGTTCATCAATTGTTGATGATCAACATGATTTGGGACTGTATCCTCTGCATTTCTTCGAACTGGGTATTAATAACTGGAGCAGCGTTTCGGTGACTTAGAGCCTCTGCTGTTCTAGCATCGAAATTAGTTTAAATTTTAATTATAAGCAAGTGCTCATTAGGACCCCGGGGACGCGGGGATGTTGTCTGCTTACTAATGAAGTTCAAATATTTAGGCAAATGCTCACAAACCTGAGCGTTTTATGCTAATGACAAATGCTTTTATCTTTTGCTAGCACGAAAAATGTGAAAAATTAAAAAAAAGTAAAAGTAAAATTGCTGGCAATCTGCTGCTCCTGGTGTTCGCATTGGTTGTAGGGTATATGTGTTTTGGGAAAAAGTTTGACAATAGTCATTTTAGTTTGTGTGTTACTCTTGATACTTCATACTCATAGCTCGATGCTCAGTATTCGATACTCGATCGATATTCAAACCTATTGAGAACTCGATTCTAAGTACTTAGTACCTGATACTAAGTACTCGATAGTAAGGAATACTAAGTCCTGGGTACACCACGTACGCGTCCACATTGAAACGCTTAACAACAGCACTACAGAATATGCCTTGTTTACGTGACGCGTCACGCTTATATCCAGTTTTACTAGAAACTATACTAAGTACTTAATACTTAGTACTTGATACTTAAAACTCGATGCTAGGCTGTCGATTGACCTCTACACTGCCACCATCAAGAGTAGTGCAAGAACACCGCAAAAAATGCCATTACTACGTGACGCGTCACGTTAATATCTTCTTTTTTTTTATAATCTTTGTACCATTTACTCAAAACTCTGTACTTGATACAAAATACTCGATACTAAGCAGTCAATTGACACCTCTACTGCCAGCGTCAACGCTCACGCGTCACGCATTACGCTAAAATCAAATTTTACTAGAAACTCTATACTAAGTACTTGATACTCAAAACTTGATACTAAATTCTAGACACTAAGCAGTCCATTTATTCTTATACTGTCAGCATCAAACGATTTACAATAACGCCACAAAATATGCCATGTTACAATGACGCGTGACGCTGAAATAAAATTTTTCTTCTACTTCAAATCATGCCCTCCCGAAATTAAGATGTTTCACATCAAAAAGAGCTAAAAAATATCGGTTTCTTTGTCGGATGCAGCTTTTAAGGAGACTTGCCTGTATAGTATAGTTGAATCGATCGGTTCGGTGTCACTCTTGGAACTTATTTAAGTCCCATTTTGTCAGGTCTTTTCTTATTTACGCTTCCAAAAGAGTTTTCAAGTAATTTTAACTTGTTCTGATCTACCTTGCACCTTAGATATTTGGTTGTAAATGTTTGGTGCCGCTTTTGTACTGAGAATACATCTATTACCAAGCCGATTGCCAAATTTCAAGTTCAAAGCTGGCTTGGGAACCGTTTTTGGAGAAATTCAACTGTAGACTTACTCAGGTTGACTTTTTTGAGACAAATCATGAAAGGGTCCTTTACCTGTTAGTGGAAACTAGCGAAGCTAGCACTAAATGTACCTTATTAAGAAAACTTTCCAAAAGATTTGCCAAATCTTTTCTTTCTCTACGAACGATTCAAGCAGTTAACTTTGTAAGCGTCTCTTATCACTAACGATTCAGGCACTATTTAAGGAAGCGTCACGCCTGTTCAAGAACTGTACAAATGCTTCTCCATAAAAACCGACTCAACAAAATTGAACGCAGTTTTTACACAAGGGCAGCGTATTTTGGTAACTTATTGCTGCTGCTTAAGGACAATATTCTCCTTATTATCCGAAATCCTTGTTGAAAGCAGCGGTGTCACAATAACCCAATTGTGTCACATTAAGAAGAATAAGACATTATTTCATTGTTTAAAAGGCAACTACGGATACGTTCACTTCGTGAAATGTCGTGTTACTCCGTGACGAGGGGCAATTCACGACACGGGTGCAGCTTAGAGTATACATACACAGAAAAAAAAGGGATGTTAAAGAATATCCATTGGATGATATTCCGAATTGAATTTTTTGACAGGATATGTCTTTAATATCCTATTCATCAACCAACAGTGCTTAAAATAATCCAAAGGATGATCGTTTATCATATCTTTAAAGTTAAGGATAAACGATCTTTAAAAGACACCCTTACGACTTGGTTTTGTGACCATTATTTTGGTTTTAATAGAATTATTTTCGTAGAGTAAGGGATCAATTAGGGAAACCTTAACTAACCGAAAGTCTGACAAATCCTTAAAGGCTGCTATTACTTCTTTTAAACAACACATAAACTTAGAGTAAATTCCCTTTCCCCTGGAGGTTATCTGACACATAGCAGCTACCTAGAGGATGTAAAATTGGGCCCAAGTCTGAGTCTTCAATTTATCAGTTTAATGAGCTGTTTTACGGAGTTCGTTTGAGTGCAGCAAGTGACAATTAGATGATTTTGTGGTTTGGTTTTTATTAATAATTACAAATATATTTGAAAATATAATTCTTATTTCGGTGTCACTCACTTTCTGGTACAAAGCAGAAAGCAGCCTTGAAGCCAAAAGAAAACTTTTTTATTACTCTCAACTTTTTGTACCACAAAGAATATATTTGAATTGGTTGATTTGAATTTAACAATCCCAGTTTGATGCCTTTTTATGAAAGGTATTCAAACTTCGACCCAGTCAGGTTTCATTTTTTTTTTTGTATAATTTTGTGCCCACTTCCCTCCCGGCTTGACCCTAATCATTATGCCGGGCTGCCCGCTGAGCTAGTGAAAAGCGTCGGCGGGGGACCTGCAACTTGGGATCGTGAAAATTACATGTTTTTTGCTTTGAGGTTACAATTTTACATTCCAGGTGGTCCAGGTGGGTGGTGGGGTCGGTGGGTGGATGAGCATCGGGCATTTGACCGACTAAATTTATGCTACTTTTTTTTCTTCCATGTAGCTTTAATTAAATTTCTCTTTCGCTTTTTGGTATTTTGTTGGTTTTTGGGTGGCCGCTAATTTCCACATTTAGGCTGCGTAGGCTGTATTTTTTTATTCAAATTGGAAAATATGCTGGACAGCCTAATTGCCCTGACCAGAGGTTTTAAGGTTTATGATTTTAACATTTTCAACATTTTGTATTATAATTTTCGTTTTATGTCTTATTTCGAATTGAGGTGGCTCTGTTGGACATCGATTTACCAAGACCAAGGCTAATGAAGTGGTGGACACGCTGTGAGGCTAAACATCCTGGCTGGCTGGATGGCAGGTTTGGTGTTTGCATTCACCGCTTGGCTGCACAATTTTCAGGTAGAGAGCAAACAATGAAGATAACACACACAGCCAGCTAGAAAACTAATGAGAATTTTCATTTGTGTGGCGGTGATGAAGGCATTAGAAAACCCTGCAGCCGGTGGGGGACTTTGTTACGCTGGCAATAAATTGAATCAATTAATTGAATGCAACGTGATAAAAAGGGCTGGCTGACCAGTCAGACAACTTATTTTTAGAACCGAGCGCGGGTAGTGTAAAAAAAACCCTCAGACGTAGGTTTTTGTGGGGGGGGGAAAATCCGAATGAGAGACAGCCACAGAGCGTGTGAGAGCCAAATCAGCTGAGCAGGCCGACGAACCAGTTATAAAGCGATATGCCAAAGCTGCTAGTTTTTGTTTTTTGTATCTTATGAGCGAACGAATCAACAGGCTGCTGACTCATTCAACCCGCAGCCGGAGAGCCGCAAATACGCAAAGTCACAAAACAGACTCAAAGCTAACTTGCTAATTATAAACACACACACACACTCGCACACACACTCAGAAAGTAATGAGAAAGATTCAAAAAACACTTGGCAGATGCTAAAAAAAAAACAAAGAGCCTTAGGGCCCCGCATGACACAGCGTTTGCAAAGAGAGTTGGTACCGAAAAACGCCCACAAACAATGAACAAAAGGCAAAAGCCAACTTGCCAAAGTCATGGCAAACTAAAATAATACCAAAACAAAACAAACAAAAAACATGTCCAACTACAAATGGTTGTCATTTTTCGGTTACTTTTACCCTAACCAAAGCACCACCACCGCAAGTACCAGAGCCACTTTCTAAAAAACGAGCTGAAGTACTCGTGGAAATAAAAAGCGTAGCATCTTCAACATTTTCATTTGCCATTTTCTTGCCAGTTACCTTTTGTGTAACTAAGTAGACAGTTAAATGACTTCCGCAGTCTCACCCACTTGGACGCTTTGAGGTTGCCTGGCTTTGATCTGGACAAAAGGTGACCCACATAATCTTAGCCTACCAAATTGCAAAGCCGAAATACAGAATAACTCCATATATATTCATTTGCTGCCTCAAATTGATAAACTCTGAACTTGATAATGCCACAGCAGAGCGACTTGTTTTCGTTTGGACTTATCACAGCATTTAAAATGAATTTATAGCCCCATTTAAATTGTACGCATGTTGAAGATTAAACGAACAATGAGAAATGTTTGAAAGTTTCAAATTGATACATACAGAAAATAGTCCATAAAAATAAATGATAGTTTTTAATACCGAAATAAAAATAGACACGGCGTGGGCTCATGGTACTCATGGTTCACCATCTGAAGCAGCCTCAGCATTGTAAAGATAAGAAGCTTAAAGATCAAAGATCTAAAATGAATTAGCCCCAAGAATGCAGCATCCGTTCGATGGGAGATCTGTTGTATGGTGTGGTTCAATGATCATTAGGTTTGGTTCGACCTAATCGAAAACCAAGTAAGAATGTCGGTCAAGCCCGACTATAATTCTATTGCTGATAAATCGAATCCCGTTCATCCGATTTTGATCAATCCTTCAGCAAATCGATAAATAATCCTTATTACTTAACATGTCCAAATGGTACGAAACTTTTGTCTATAAAACCTTAGGAAATATGGCGCTCTTTTCAATTTGCGGTGGAAATAAACTTTAACTAAGCAGCATATGTGCATTTCTACAGAAAAATATCAGATTTTGAGATTTAAGATATTGGGATTATTTGAAATTAAGATAATATTACTATGAGCAAGACAAGCATTTTCTAGATTTTGAAATAGCTTTCTAGATTTTAGAGAAAGAAAAAACAAATTGCCTATAAATTAGACAACAAAGGGAGTGAGGCAACTAGAGACTAGAGAGAAGGAATACACAAAGGGCCGATTTCCAATCTTCTACATACTAATCTAATCTAATCTTCTTCACATTAACCTACAATTAACACAGCAATATCTATTTTTATCTGAAGCTAATATGATTTTTTCTTTCTGTTGGTTAACTAAAGTCATCTTTCTGTAAAGTAATCACAATTTTAATTTCTAACATAACCTAACTTCAACACGAATGACATCTAGTCACATACGACTACCAAGGACGTAAATTGCCCCGCACTCAGCTGTCTCTTTTATGTAGCGAAAGCAGAGAATTGGAGCTTGAGAATTACAAGCGGTGACTTTCTATAATTATTTATAATTTTTTCCATACTCTGTACCGTAGGTACATAGACTATTATGAGTTTGTGCAAAAGTATGTAACAGCCAGAAGGAAACATCTCCGACCCCATAAGGTATATATATTCTTGATCAGCAACAACAGCCGAGTCGATATAGCCATGTCCGTCTGTCAGTCTGTCCGTCTGTCTGACATTATGAACGCACTGATCTAAGAGATGCTAAGAGAGAGGTTTGACATATATGGGACAAATGCTTCTTATGTCTGTAGGCAGATCAAGTTTATTTTCAATTTTGTACACGCCCCCTCCAGCCCCCGTAATTTAGAAAAAACGTCATATCTCCCACAGTTTTAAAGATAGATGGTTCGTTTTCTTTAGGCACATTTAGTAATCTGGATAACTTATCGATACGCCAAATGTTATAGTCGGGAGTAGTCGGGTGAATATCTCAGCAAGACGTTTATGTTAGTTCGTTCAAGAAACAGATTTCTTTTGTAAATATAAATATAGTAAATATCATAAAGCTTTCAGTTGTAGAGATCTGCATACTACTTATGTACAATCTCTGACTCTGTATTCATCCCACTATCATCATTAATCCAGTTTACCATAAACTAATCATGAATTCAATGTTGTTTACAATTTTAAAATGGTTGAAACACAAACAAATTGAACGCCTTCAGTTTAATAATTTTCAGCTGATAACAAAATTCTGATTTACGTAGTAAGATTAAATATTGGACGAGCTTATGCAAGTGTATAAAACAGCCAGTAGAAAAAAACTGTGATCTTAGAAAGTACCTAACACTCACTTACTTCAAAACTGTTATCAGTCAACACGAAAAACACTATTTTTGAGTTAGTTATGCAGAGCTAGAAGATGATCTTTCATGTCTGTCCTTAAATTGGCCAGAAAAAGTTGGCATATCCATGATTGAAAATGTGAAAAGCGTGTGATAACTGCAGCGGTCAATTGGTCTTAGACTGGTTGAAAATGGCTGCTGCCGGGAACAATTGTAGTTTGACTGTGCAAAATGGACGTTTTTAATACATTGATTTGGATACTAAGTGCAAACTGTTACACCCAAAAAAGGAGTCATCAAAATGAGAATATTCAGTCATCAATTTAAACTATTGAGAATAATTTTTACGTTAAAGCTCCAAGTATCAAAATTCATTTTTTTAAAGATTTTGAAAGTATTAGATAGTAATATTATGTTGATACTAGATTAGATCAAATTTTTTGGAATTTTTCCCCACAAAATTTCACTTGAAACTAACATGGAGATATCTTGAACTATTCAATATAATTGTGTGGATTTTGTACCTAGATTACCTTGACTATGGAAATTAAATGTTACGAATAAAAGTACCTTGCATATTACCCAACATCTAAACTTACATACATAGTACATATTTTTCATATTTCGAACTAACATCTCTTCTCACTCACATTTGTGAATATACATCAATCAGATCTAGTAGCCTTTGCAAAAATTGGAATACGCTTTGGCTTCAAATATTTTGCATTGTTCAGTTCAGTTGTTTAATGGCGCTTGCCCAGGCAGGTCGCCCATTAATATTTACTTTCTTTACTTTACTTTATTATTATTTAATTTGCCATCACCTTCTGTTCTCTATGTTTGGGGTTCGTTTGCGAAAGCGACGTCTTTGACCGGTGCGTTGAGGAGCGACTCGTTTTTCTGCTACCTTTTTTCTGCTACCTTCTTTACTTTCTTATTATTTATTTTACCATCACCTTCTGTTCTCTATGTTTGGGGTTCGCTTACGAAAGCGACGTCTTTGACCGGTGCGTTGGGCAGCGACTCGTTTTTCTGCTACCTTTTTTCAACTCTGAGATCGAAGAATGCTCTTGAAGCGTTGTCACCAATAACTAATTTCTTTCTTAAAAGTGTTTTTCGTCAGTCAACAATATCAATTACTTACTAGCTAAATGCCCGGCGTCGTCCCGGCTCCTTTGCATTGTGAGAAAATTTTATTTACAAAAGCTGCAAATCGTTATCTTATTTATTTTTTTTGATTCTTTTATTTCAATCACATCCGCTTGCCGATCTCTGCCGCTGCAAATTAGTGCCCGCCACTCACCTCTGTCTTGTGCGAGCTGGCACCAGTGGGTCAATTCCAACGCCCGAATATCTTCTAGAACCTGTTTTTATAAGTTTTCATTTATGGATGTTTATTTGGTGATAGTTGGGTGCCAAGCCCAATGTTAATTTGTCCTAGTTCAAATCTCAAATTAATAATGTTCAATCTTTGTAATTTTTTTTGACCGTTTAAGTTAATGCTTCCATTTACTAACGCTTTCATTTGGTAATTTTGCAAAATTTTACTTTTTTCGTTTTTATACAAATATATTGTAACTTTAAACTTGAGAAATTATATTAAAGTGATACCAAAAGTTTGACAATTTAAATATCAAATTGATAATTGCTGGTATCAAATCGATAAACCAAAAAAAAAAAGGAAAGTTAACTTCGGCTCTGCCATTATATCATGTTTTATATTCAATCGAATCTAATCTCAATGGAAAAAAAATAAAATTCTTGAAATAACAAAATTCGTATTGCAGAAATGTTTTATTATTATAAGAAATTGAAAAAATCTTAAGCTTCGCCCCTAAGCATTTGGTTCGATAAGTAAAGCAACCGTTCCGCAATCTGAACCTTAGACTTTAAGTTTTTGAATCTTTTTGAAAATAATTAAGTTCTCAATTCAAGGATATCAACATGAAACATTCTCAAAATACGCTTAAAATCCATAGGTTCAAATCTGAACACAAAATGCTTGCACGGTGAATGTAAGTTTTGTCCAGTAATATTAATTTCTGCCCCCATTAAATATGTAGAGTCCTAATGAACTCGTGTTTAGTTTTGGAGTGACATGTTTTAATTGTTGTGTTAAAGTTCCTAAACTTAGCAATTATAAATTGTAGATACTTTCTAATAGATCTGAAATTTTTTATCAATATTAAAACACTATATTTCCATAACAATTAAGGATAAACTTCTAGGGAAATAAATTTTGAAACATAGAAAAATATTAATTACTATATTTTATGATTTTAAAGAGATCGTCAATATTTAGTGAAACATCCGAAGAATAGGAATCACAAAGATCGGTTGAACGATGATTTATTTATAGGGACCACAAACATTAATGCTGGGCAGCACCGACTGGAGCAGCTATGGGCAGCACTCTACACACCTGAACACTTTGTGTGATAAATTCAAGCTTTGCAATGTACAGAATATGTTATAGTCGGACTTGACCTACTTTCTTACTTATTAAATAAAGCTATTGTGTTTATATTAAAATGTAAAGGATATTATTATGTTTGGTCTATATTAGAAATGAAAATAAGGTTGTTTTCAAAATGTCTTCTTTTATGAGTTACTAATGACATTTTGGGCTGACTTATCATCTGATATCTTACGCTATCTGTATGTCGAGAATCACAAGATGAATAGAACTTGATTAAGTTTATTAATAGGCGAGAAAATCAAGGGAATATTAAAAAAAAATTATTTAGAAAACTTAAAGAATCTCGCTTTATTATCTTAACTATTAAGATAAGTAATTTGAAGTGCTTTTGACTCTATATAAAAAAAGAGAAATTCATATCCGCACTTACTTCCACTTTAGTTTATAACTTGAGCTGTATTTTCACTTGTCGGATATCTCGTTAATGTGTAATTGTCCATCTGAGTAGCATGAGAATATATGAAAAGCTGCTTAAGAAGTAGGCTATATCAGCTCACAGTTAACTGAGGTATTTTTCACCCAACTCATCTGAGATCTACACAAGGCACGTGGCTTATCAATGATCAATGCTACCGTATTTTGCATGTTTGCGTTGTTGAGGTTGCTTAAATGCTTATCGTTGGCTGCATTCTCACGCAAATCCCTATTAATAATGGGGTAAATCATTTTCATTTAATTGCACAAATCAGAAATAATGCAAAACAACCAAGAAATTCCCACCTTCGCGGGCAGACGTATGTACATATAAAAAAAAGTACAACAGAAACCTGTTGAGTGAAGCTCTTTCTGAAGTAAATAAACTTTTTACTGTGGTTGGTTTGGTTTTTGGAAACGGGTTTTCTGAACATATGCAAAAAAAAAAAAATATAAAATAAATAACAACAAATTCGCAGCGCCATGCTGATATGACGAACTTTGAGCGGGGGCTTGGGCCAAGTGCGTGCGGTTAGAGTCAAAATGTGGACAAGTGTCAACATGGGTAGGCTACACAAACCTCAAAAAGTCATCATCAAGGCCAAATGACTGGGACAGTTCCCCCAGTTACACAAATTTCCCCACATCAAAGTTCAGAGGCAGACAGCAGCAATTAAAGAAAGTATTAAATGTGCAAAAACCGCGGAAATTATGTATAACAAGTGTTTTTCTCGGGAGGCATAAGTCAAAATGGTTCAACGGTAACTATTTGCTGTTGTTGTTGTTGTTTGAGTTGTACTTTTTGTAACAGTTACACCGAGCGTAAGAGAGAAGAGAGAGGGAGAGAGACATACAAATTAACCGCTTAATGGCGCCTTAATACTCAGAAAAAACAACATGATAAAAATGAGTGATCCATAACAGACCCACACAGCTACAGCGGTCACAAAAAGTATTTGACCTGCAGTAAGGCAAAGAAAGCTAAATCGTTTGAACGAGTTTGAGAGATCGATTGACATTGATGGAACTTACGCGTGATGTATTAAAAGAGTAGGGGGAGACAGAGATTAATGTTTGCATTTCAAAAGCAGAAATAGAATTCGGTTACCAGCTGTTTCTTAGGTTTTCAGTACAAACTAGTAAGTGGAAGACCTAATGAACGCCTCTTACTGTTTGGCATAGCTGGAAGGATGAAAAGAGAGCCAGGATATTGCAAGTTGGCGAAAGCCATCTTGTACTTGAATCGAGACTTTTCCTTTCCAAGATCTTTTTTAGATCTGGATTACAAGATACTTAGGCAGTTGGTTCTATGAATTCTATTTAGAGCTTGTTTAGCCCAACATAAGCTTGTCTTAGACCAAATTAAGCTTAAGAAGGAATATTGCTTAATATCAAACACCTTTCATACTTAAATAAAAACCAATAAAGCCCCAGTAAAGTGTATGCACTATTTAGCGGCTGTAGTTTTCAAGATTCAGAGTTCAAGATAAAGCCTAGATGGGCACAAAAACGAGGCGACTGGCCTTAAAAACGGATCTTAATGCAAAGAAAAAAAATTAATTTGCAAGCTTAATATGCCAAATCTCTTTGTGGCATGTTCGGCTTCAATAAAATCAATTTTGATACATGTAGCATTTTCTGTTAAAAAATCAAGGGATTTTGAACAAAACCTTCAAATTTGTACTTTCTTTAAAGACAACGATCTTAACATGAAAGGTTATAAGCTGATGTACTGCTTCAATTTCATACAACATCAACTGAAATCTGGAACAGGCCTATTTAATACTTTGTTAAATTAATCGCAAGTTAAGAGGGCTGATAACAAATAGTGCTGGTGTCAATAAATATATTCCTTATACCAGTGGTACCCAGTTAATGCCAGTGCGGAATATCATTTCTCAAACAATAAATATCCCAACCGCAAACATTTTATGAAATTTATGATAAGATTAAAGTCTATTTCGAGTCCTTAGTCTGTTTATAATTGTCATAAATGCGCTAGCCTGCATGATTTGTTTTGTTCAACTAAGTAAGAGACATTCTCGAATCGAAAAGTGAACGTTAATTTTATTCAAATAAGAACAAATAAGAAAAATTCAACTGGTTCTACTACTTTCTTATAAAGTGATATTATATTTCAGTTCTAAACAGAGATGCATTCCAGCAAACATTTGGTAATATTTTTGATCACATTCGAGTCCATTTCGAATACTCGGTCTGCTTAAAATATTTGAGCATAAATTCTACTTTTGTCGGGAGAAAATGGTCGAAATTATAGTTTTTAGCCGGTTTTTCTGGTCAGTTTGGACTTATTTTCGAGTCATTTGTGAGTATATATCGACTCGTTTTGTAATAAAGCACATTTGTAATATATGTATGAGTAATTTTCGAGTCCTCTCTTAAGCATTCATGATATTTATCTCTGGGCTCGAAAAAATTCATTAAGGTGACTTTTGTAAAAAATTGTCTTCCAAATGTTGGGTGGGATAAGAAATAGATAGCAATGACTGCGTGCTTAACAACAACACATGCGCTCCACGTGCATATGAAAACAGTAAAATGTGCAATAAGAAAATGAATTATAGCATATTTTGTGCTGGACTGCATAAAAGTTGATAAATGCCAATAAATGTTACTCAATTCAGGATATATCCTGCCAATTGGTCTTAAATTCAACTAATTTCCAGAAGCTTAAAGCATATTTGAAAAATTTTGGACCAAAAATGTGGTTGTTTATGGTGCAAGCTACTTAAAAGTTGTACTCTACACTTAAATTTAACTAGATATCTCACAAAAACTGATTGAATACAAAAACAGAACAAGTTTGAATTTTGATTTGTGTGCAATCAAAACTTTAATTCCCAAATCCATGCTTTAAGCACCCACCAAAGACAACACTATCCTAGAGCAGCTGGTGTTTATGTTTGAATTTAATTTAATTTAAGTAGAGTATGACATAAACTCCAAATTCCATAAATTCCATTTTATTGTAACACGTTTCGATCAGCTATAAGCTTCTTGTGTATAAGAATAACCAGTCCGATTTGACACTGATTTGTTTAACAATTGACGATTAATGCCACTCATTGCATGGCAAAATACTTTTACTAATCACTGTGGCTAAACTAGCCCAGAGAGCTGAGCGCGCGCGTCAAGCAAAGCTTGAACAACAGCAAAAAAAAAAACGAAAACAGTTTTTAAAAGCACAAAGCGATAGCGGGAGAGGTTCAAAGTGTAATGTGAACTGAAAACAGCTTGTTGCACGCATACGGAATGATCAAATGATGTAAATGCTTACCGTTTTAATTGTTGTTGAGTTGTATTTGCTGTACTGCTCCTCCTAAGCTCAAGTTTCTTTGGTAAATACTTTAATTGCCTGCCGAGTTTTCTTTTATATTTCTTTTCTTTTTTTTTTGTTGTTAGCAAACTCTTCAGCTGCTGTTCGCACTTTTTGTGCGGCAATTTATTGATGCTTTACACTTTCACACATTTGCATTTAATTGGAATTTGTAATTATGCTCGAGCGCATCGGTTGCCCAATTGTTGAGGCACCAAAATCACTCACGAATCGCGTCTGTCTGACTTCAATCACAGTTCGAGTACAAACAAAATTGTTAAGCGTGCGAGCACGTCGGCGTCTCAGAGAAAACTGAGAGCAGCGGAGCCGAAGTTGGCGGTGCGTTTGCTTTGCCAAGGCAGCGCAGTTCGGTACGAAACGTTCGTTGCACTGACGACCCGCGATGTGGGTGTTGGGTATCTCGCATGCGAGAAAAAAATACTGGGATTTCCCTCGCTGGGTTCGTGCGAGTATAAGAGAGAGAGAAAGAGAGAGGGAGAGTTGTTTGGTTGCTGTCAGATGCCGGCAGTTGTTGTTGCCCCCTAAACAGTCTCAATTTGTTGTCAGTTATTCCTTGTTATGTTTGACTTTGGACCAGTTGGGAGGTCCATGTCTCGTGCAGCCAGCTGATTACAGTTATTAAGGATTTATTAGTTGATTAGTTCCTCCTTTGGCGGAGGCATTGGCATGTGTTAAATGTGAAATGGAATTGCGGACGCGTACTTTCTAGGAGAGTTGATGGATAATTAAATTTACACTCGCACTCGCATGCAATTCCAGGTAGTTGAAAGTGCTTTCTGGGGGGTAATTAACGAGCGGAACAGTGTTAATATTTTGTTGGTAACTTTTATGGAATATAACTAAAGTCGGGCTAGACCGACATTCTTACTTGATACTTGAGATTTTTTTTGGACTTCTCTCAAACAAACAGAGCTGGAAAAACTATTTGTCAACAAAATTGATGCATTTGATTTTTATATTTTGGCATAGGCTTTGTTGAGGCAACACTCTGAGTTAAGGTTGTCAATGTTTAAACGAAATTTCGATAATTTTTTGGCTATAAAGCGGCCATCCGCAACGCTGGTTCGAACCAAAATTTGCCGATGGTTAGGGCTCAAAAACTTTAGGTTCGAGGGTTTTGGACGAGCGTTTGGTTTTGGTTCGAAACTTGGTTCCGTCTATGCTGGACACAATATTTATATAAAACAAAGCAATACATTTATTTATATACAAAACATTGCTAAATTTTAGAACTTAATTTAGTCATATGTGATCTACTAATCGCCTTCGACCTACAAACATATCAAATCGTACAGAAATCGGGTTGTTTTTGGGTCGAAAACGGTTTGTGGAACACATTAAAATATTGAATATATAAAATTAACTTTTAAGTAAAATACCATTTCGTAGATTTTGTAGAAAAATGTTTCCCATGCGAATCATTGACAAGCTTTGAAGTCAAGGATCTTAAAAAAAACCATACTGCTAGAGATGGGTATAATGTAATTAGTTCTGAATGCTATTCCAGGTGTTTTTAAACTCACTTTGCTGTCCACTTTAAGACTGAGTCGCTCAAACCCAGCCATTTAACGGATGGAATCGCTAAACAGAAGGTAACATTTTTGAAATCCACCATTTTTGTTGAACAGA
Organism: Lordiphosa andalusiaca; assembly: GCA_035044965.1. NCBI lineage: Eukaryota > Metazoa > Arthropoda > Insecta > Diptera > Drosophilidae > Lordiphosa > Lordiphosa andalusiaca. The sequence goes on from JAWNNM010000342.1 coordinate 1,502,668, forward strand.
ACCGATATTTTAGGTTCGGAACAGTACAAGTACAATCAAGAAGAACTACACTCAGGAATTGATAGAGAAGTTCGATATTCTTTCTTTGAGATATCGACCCAAGAGCGAAAGTCTTTATCCAAGTATAAATATACGATACTGTTTTTGGTTTTTTAAGTCAAGTTCTTCAATACTTGAACCAAGTTTGAATCACTCTCAATTCAAGAAGAACAATTCTTGAATAGAGTGAATAAGCTACACAGGTTAAAAAGAAAGCGCGCCCATATTCCAATCAAACAGCAGTTTAAATTGCCTTTTTTTTCTCATACTATGGCCACACCACAAAGCAGCAGCAGTGTTGGCCTGTCAACTGTCAGTCCAACAGCCGTCTCTCCATGCCAGCAATGCCATTACTGCTTGGGAATTCCAAAAACTAAAAACCATACCGAAACCGCTCTCTGCTTGATAGTTTTCTCACACACGCCTCTTCCATAATAAAGGGAACTGGAAGAGCGGACCCAATACTATACTTCTTCTTCTTCTTCACTCTCCTAGCCATAAAACAACAAACTGAGAAATAATTTACTGTAAGAACAATATCTTGTTTCTCATTTCTATTGTATGATACCAGTCATAATTCGGTATTGAAATGTTTCGTAATCAATTTAAGTACACTTAAGACTAAATAAATCTTTAAATTTTGAGAACCAAACGGCTTAAATTCTATCCGTTTGGACTAAAACGCCAGTAGCTGCTTTTTCCTGAGTGTATTTTTATATTTAAAAAGTTATGCTTAAGGGAAGATCAGAGTAGAATGGACCCTTGCACTGGTCTTAAGTAATCTAAGGGTGCAGTTGTGCTTTAATTACTTTTCAGCTTTTTTTGTAAGCTTTAGAAAACAACGATATTATAGATAAAACATGTATATATATTATCGAATGAAAAATGTTGATTTGTGATTTGATCGATTTTGTGTTCTAATTTGGATTATCGTAAAGCAAGTAAGAAATTCGCTCAAGCCGGTAGTAAACTTTATCGGTATGCAAAGCGGAAAGTACTTAACACTTAATTGCCCCAAATATGCGGTTAGCTCCGCATACAGCTCCAGCTACCTGATGTTTTGAATGCAGTTTGTATGCAAATCAGTTCCAATGCTAATTCAGTTCCCATCCAAATCTCTTGATTTGCTTACACTGGGAATTTCTGGAATACCTTTGGAAAGACACAGCAATTGCAAACAAAAAGAAAACCCTAAACAATTCACTAGGCGGAATTTCCCCGCAGAAATGTTTTTGTTCAGCGGCTTCCTTCTGTTGTTTTGGTACCACATTTCACCTTGAATAGTGCCGAAATTTTAATTTGTTGTCAGTTCCATCAAAGACACATAAATAGTGCAACAAATGAATTCTGTACGTGCCGCAAATGCCAATGGAGTGGATGGGATGGGATGCATACACACATCCTTAGGCCCACATGTGTTCTGATTTGTGACCATTTGTGCGTGGTTGGCCACGACACGCAGCATCATAAATTCCAAATGCTCAATAAACTAATGGTAATTTGTATCTGAAAGAAACATTCGACGCGCTGCCCGCTCGCACGTACAAAATTATTTTTCTGTTATTAGTTTTTCCTTTCACTTTGCTTTCGTTTCAATCCTTGTGACACTTTTATCACACACGTTCGACTCATCAAAAAGTTAACGACGATAATGACAAACATTTCAAAAGCAAACACTCTGTAGAACCAGATCCAGGCGGGGTCCCCCTCGCCCTGCCCGTGTGTGTGTGTCCGCTGGGAGATAAATATCTGGCGTTGTTGGTCAAATACCTTAATTAACTTTTTCATGAACATCTTGCCCCGTCTTCGTCTCAATCTACTTGTAGCAACTTGGCTTATTTATTAGGGTTATTTGTGTGTGCCGTCCCTCGCCACACACACTCTCACGCACACACACGCACACACTACCTGCTTATTTTCACCTGAGTACGTGTTAATTTTGTGTATTTATCTTTCTGTTGCACTGCCAAATAGTAAAATTGTATAAATTTCCTCGTAAGTGGGCAGACGGAATTCCAATTAACGAGGACCAGCTCAGAAGGTAACAGTGAAATGTATCTGACTCTTTCAACTTTGACGTTGACTCTGAAGTTTTCCCTGTTTTCCTGGGCATCGTGGGAAATGCAAATGGCCAACAACAAGCAAACGTTACCAAGTTTCGGAAAGCAGGAACAAACAAAGGCTCCATCGAAATGTAAATACATACAACTTGCACTTGAACGCTACCGCCGGGTTGGTTGTGTGCAACCATTTCCCTTTCTATTTCTGCTGCTGCTGTTTCATATTTTCCCTCATTGTTTGCACATCTTGGGCATCGACATCTGATCTGCGCCCGAGACACTCGGGCAATTTATAGAGCAGTTCCTTTAGTTACCAGTTCATGTTTTTGTTTTCACAAAAAAGGCGTCGAAATATGCACACAACTCTCAAGTGACTGCCCCGCAGTGGCTGCCACTTGGATGCAGCGGCACATGCGCAACATGTGTGAATTGCAGTGAAATGCAGCCACGCCGGAAGTTTTAGCATCTCGATGTACTTGAGTTACTTGTGTGCAAAAAAAAACAAAAAGCATGTATAAATTATTTTTGCATTTGCCAGTAGGAGTAGGAGGAAGTTAAGCCGGCGAAGGGAAGGGCGAATACTGAAACTCGACTGGGCGGTGGAAGTCATTTGATCATCTGCGATGCCTTATCAGCGGAAGAAGATTAGCTTCTAGAAACTTAATAACAATTTCTTGTTCTTAGATAGTTTTTCCTTTAAACTTTGAAAGAACAACCCGAAAATATACTATTTTAGAAATTAATTTCTTGATTCAAAAAAACTTGGCAACATTTTCTTAAATTTAGGCTAGTTTAACTAGATACTTTTAGAATTTTTTTTTAATTATTTAATTTTAAATTGAATTTAGTAAAACGCTCAGATTAAAGAAACAAAGTTTCTTACATTTTTTTCAGCAATTTAGAAATTTGTTCTAAAATACAAAAAAATGTTAATTTAGAAAAACAGTTTGGAAATTCGGCCTAAAATTTGGAAATTTTATCTTGAAAATCGCCCTAAAATGTAGAAAATTTAAAAACGATACCGCTTGTAATTCTCAAGTGCGACTTCCCTACGGGGGACAACTGATATTCTTCTTGCAACCCAGTCGGACCTGACACCAGGGGCGGTAAGTTTCTAAAAATATTGGGGGGGGCAAACAAATTTTTGTTTGTTTTGTTAACGGGGAGGGTGGAGTGATTATTACTCGTAGGTTCATGGTATATAATTGGTATTTTAAGGGGTTAGTGGCAGCCAGAGACAAGATAAAATAATTGTTTTTAATAATTTGTATCAGTAATTTTATTTATTTTATAAAAATAACAAAGCTTGATTTCTCCCAAACTTGGAAAACAATATTAATTAAAATAAATTGATCGCTTTAAGTATCGTCTACTGTCCAAATAGTAGACAAGTTTTCAAATATTTATTTTAGCTGACGAAATGTTGCAGGGGCATTGCCCCCCCCCAATATAGTTATTGGAGGGGCAAAATAGTTGCCGAGCCTGCCTGACACCATGAAATGTGCACATCTTTTTCCGACCCCATAAACTATATATATTCTTGATCAGAGCGACGAGCTGAGTCGATTGAGCTTTGTCCGTCCTTCTGTCCGTCTGTTTCTAAGCGAACTAGTCCCTCAGTTTTAAACCTATCGAGCTGAAATTTTGCACAAAATCTTCTTTTGTTGCACACTACTAATATGTCGGAGCCGACCGGATCGTATGACTATATTTCATAGCTTCCATAGGAACAATCGGTCGGAAAACTAGTTTTAGTGAGAAAAACTTTTCTCTTTTCAATGGAAACGTTTCCAATCTTTGTATTCATAGGTTTTCTATGTTGTTTTATAATTCTACCAAGTTTGATGAAAATCGGACAACTATATGGTATAGCTGCCATACAAAAGATAGGTCTGAAGAGCAATCTTGGTTGGAAAAACTTTTTTGTTTTTAATGGTAGCATACTGAAATTTTGTATTTCTTTGTTTCACATGCTTTCACATAATTTTACAAATTTTTGGCCAAATCGAATGACTATATCATATGGCACCCATACAACAATTGCTCGGAAAATGGGAAAGGGCGTTTTTTTTTTAAATATTTGAAACGTTCACACACAATATGATCACTGTTTTGGTTTTTATTTGGTTACTAATTCGGTGACTGCTTTGGACATTATTTTGTTCGATATTTTGGTCACTGGTTGGTCTTTGTTTTGTAACGGCTTGGGTCACTGTCTTGATCACTGCTTGGTCACTGTTTGAGTCGCTGTTTTTGTCGCGTTTTGAACACTGTTCTAGTCTCTGTTTTGTCACGACTTTGATCTATTATTTGCTCACTGTTCTAGTTACAGTATCGGGCACACTTTAGTTACTTTTTTGGCCAAAATTTTGGTCACAGTTTGGTCACTATCTTAGTCACTGCTTTAACCATAGTTCGGTCACGTTTGTTCACTGGTTCGTTATGAATTTGGTCACAGTTTTGGGCAGACTTTGATTCCCGTTTTGGCCAAAATTTTTATCACTGTTTGGCCCCTGATTGGTCACTGTTTTAACCATAGTTCGGTCACATTTGGTCACTGTTTTGTTATGCATTTGCTCACTGTTTTGGTCTTTATCTTGTCACTGTGGGCTCGGCTTTGATCACTATCCTGGTCACTGTTTGTTCTCTGGCTTACTTGTTGAAGTATGATCCCTGGTTTTGTCTCAGTTTTGGTCACTGTCTTGGTCACTGTTTTTAGGGACTGTTTTGGCCATCATTTTGTGCACTATTTGCATCACTGTTTGGTCACTGTTGTGGTGACTTTTCTGCTCACAGTTTTGGTCCATATTTTGTCACTGCTTGGTTCCTAATTTTTTGTTTTGATCACTGTTTTAGTCACTCTTTGGTCAGTGTGGGCTAAGTGTTTTGGTCACCGTTTACCTCCCCTCTTCCCTGCTGCTATGCCTGACTTGCTTGACAAAAGCCTAAAAAACTATCACAAAGTAAACAAAGGTCCAATAAATTATACCTCATTGCCTGATGTTATTGACTTGTTTGATTCGCAATGTAAATAAAGACTTCCACAAAGAAACCAGCTACAAAAACCCCTTAATGCAAAAACAGGTACACCAAACGGAAAACGATTCCGCAGACCCAACAAGGTGGGGCGAACAACTTAAGTAACGCCAGCATCTAGACTAGACCACCCGGTTCGTCGCCTGCATCCACTTCAGTCGCCAAATCATAAACATCCTGTCGCGTGGCACGCAGGCAAATCATAATTTACCATAATTAGGCAGCAACAAACAATGTAAAGGGATTTACACATTTCATTGGGAATTTCATTCATTCTTAATGGCTAATTGATGTTTCCGCCGCCGCTGCCGTAGGAACAAAGTTCAACACACATTCTATAAACAAGCCGCCGAACGGAGAGTCCTCCGTGTAAAATTGTAAATTATAGAAAAGTTTATTAAATCAAATTGTGGCACGGCTCATTTGACAGCAGTCGGAGATTCGAAGGGTCCGCTGGTGTGTTGCTGCGGGGCATAAAAATAAACAAAAGTGAAACACACCAAAGCCTCCGCTTGTAGGTGCCTGCCGCCTGCAATGATATCCCCAAGTAAAGTTGACATAATTTGCGCCCCCATGTGTGTGTGTGTGTGCAACACGCAGCATGACAACAACAACAACAACAGCAACAACACCAAGGAACTGTGGCATTACTTAGCTTCAGCAGTTTCCATTGAAAATGCAAGCAAAAGAATTAAAAATAAAAATCCGCCTCCAACACGTGCGAGTAGGTTTACCAGGGGGAAGGGAGGGAGTGATCCGACTTTGACTTCAACTGTGACTCCGACTCCACTTGGACTGACAATTAATTTCAATTGCGCATTCGCGTTAATCGCCCTAAAAAAAAAGGGACGAGATCAGTTCCACAGCAGCAAGACTGCTTTTTGTTGTTCTTTTTTCGTATCTCAACTGTTTTCCCCCACTTCGGTGTATGTTATTTTTAGCAGTTTGTATACACTGCCAGAAAAAAAAGAGTATTTTGAATGTTTGACACTCCTGGAGGAAAGACTGTGCTTATATTCAAAGACGATTAAAGTTAAACAACACTATGTACCGGTACAGGAGAGGCTTTAACCTTTTTATACTCTGTACCGAAGGTACATAGAGTATTATAAGTTTGTGCAAAAGTATGTAACATCCAGAAGGAAGCATCTCCGACCCCATAAAGTATATATATTCTTGATCAGCATCAACAGCCGAGTCGATATAGCTATGTCCGTCTGTCCGTCTGTCAGTCCGTATGAACGCACAGATCTCAGAGATGGTAAGAGATAGAGGTTTGACATGTATGGGACATATGCTTCTTATATCTGCAGGCAGATCAAGTTTATTTTCAATTTTGGCCACGCCCCCTCCCGCCCCCGCAATTTAGAAAAAACGTCATATCTCCCACAGTTTTGAAGATACATGGCTTGTTCCTTCTGGACATATTTAGTTTTTAGGATAACTTATCGATCCGCCAAAGGAATGAGGAAGATCGGATGAACGGTTTTCGAGTTATGATCAAAAGACAAATTTTCTTGGTACAGAGTATGTTATAGTCGGGCTTGACCGACTTTCTTTCTTGTTATATTATGATAAGTTCATTCGATCTAGTTCAAACTTGGCAGAAATATGTAGTAAATAAAATAAACACTATCGATATTTTTGACCATATTGAAAAAGTATTATTTCGATATAAATATTTTGGGGTAAAAAATATCGATATTTTCGATATTTTCACAAAATGTGTCTTTCCCATAAGCTGGTCTATTGAGGTAACTAAGGTGTCAACTGACTTATAATAAATACTACATTTTCACAAAACAGATTAAATGTATTAATACAAAGGATATATATTTTATTTCATTAATAACAAAAGAATTTACGGAAACTTATTCAATATTTTATATTGATGGGATTGAGCGAAGATGTTTAACCTAAAAAGTAAACACATTTTTATGCATTTTTTTGGCACATTGATTTCTGTGCATCAACTCTTATGAAATAAGATTTAAACAGTTTTTAATGCTCGCCCAAACACCTGAATAAACAGTTGATCGCAATAGTGTGACGAAACGCTAAAAGGAAAATATCGCTGAAAATTGTAAAAATATTCGATATCCGATATATCGCCTCATAAAAATATTCGGTAACGATGTATCGTTTTTTGAACAAATAACGATATTCGATGTATCGATATCGAAAGATTTAAGTCAAACATTACCGAATGAGGGATTTAAAATAAAGAGCAAGAATTATTTCAAACTGAGACTTCTTCTTTGGTTCCTATATGGACGATATAGAGTTCCATATATAGTCATAGCTTTACATTTAAAAAAAACTACTGGCATACTTCTAGATCGATGGAGATTGAATTTATACAGTCACACTCATAAAAAATTCGCCCTGATTATTCTAAATTCTTTTATGAGAAATTATTATTCTTAATTTAAGGGTGAATCGCCTTAAGACGGATATCATAGAACAATTTCCAATTTTCCGGGCGATTTTTAGCTATGCTTTAGCTATCATGAATTGAAACCTTTTTGTACTTACATGAAGACAATATTAAAAGGATCACATAATCATTAAAATACCACACACTTTGAATTGAGTACTTGTCAAGTACTTTTCAAATTCTCAACTGGTTCAACAACCTTTTTTATAGAGTGATGGTAGAATTAATTTCTAAACTAATAACATCTTGGCATTTGGTTAACTTTGGATTTAACCAAAGAAAATTAAACAGAGAAGCACGATTTGCAAAGTCGTACAACTTTCAATCAAAACATTAATTCGATGTTTGCACTCGGAGGTATTTTTTGACAATGGTAATTAAACAAAATACATTTTTAATATACAAGAATGCGATTTTAAGTCTTTGTTTCGCTTTGTCATCGCCCATTCTTTGAATTGGCAATACATCACTTAACAATCCCTAAGAAGTCCCGAATTTCGGGTGACCCTTTTGCCCCATGAGAGTGCACGGAACTCAAAATTTGAGAATTACAAGTTGTCAAATCTATGAAATATGCATTATGGATTAAGTAGAACCCTAACGTGAACCAACAACCCACGTATGCGACGCAGCATCTGGATGAAACGTTATTCGCAACGTGTTGAGTTCTAGGGGACCGAGTTCAAATCCCTATGTAAGTATAAAGTTATTATTATTATTATATAAAAAAATTAACATCCTTAGGCTGGAGTTTAAAGTTAAAAATAAAAATTTGTAAAGTTCTTTAAACTACAGCCGTTTATTACTTTAGTTCTTGGATGCCCAACAGCACCAACAGCAGTTAAAATAGTTTGTGTGTGTGTGTGTGTTTAATGCTGTTTAATGCACACGACAACAACAAAATTAACGCTGCAGGCAGTTCTTAAATGTATTTTGGTTCAATTTCGCAAGAGGTATGGGAGAGAAGGACACCCTACGAAGCCGTTGCTGATATTATACTATGTTCGAAAATCGCTTGGCCCAACACAACAGCACATGCACCTGATGCGTACAGAGCGCGGTCACCCTTGAATAAGGGTATCAAGTATTTCGTTTCTATAGGGTTTTTAAATTTTTTTGTATTTCGGAACAAAGACTTGTATATTTCCATGGAGAATTGCTTTTCTTATACCCAGAAAGCGTCGATTTTATATCAATCAGAAGAGATTTTGTGCCATGTCCCAAAAGTAGAGCCATCCCGAAGGAAGATAAAAATGCGATAACGCTAGAGTGAAGATAGCTTCCTACTGAAAGATTCGTGTTCTTCAGCAATACAAAATGTTTGGCTGGCTAGAAGGAACGGAAATTGTCAAAAAGTAGCTCAGAGAGTGAAAATGACAGAGAGCAACTGATTAGTTTTCGAGTGAAAAGTTGACGACGCCGCACGCTGCTTTTGTACTCCATACCAGAGGTATATAGAGTACATTAAGCACCGTTTTCTCATGTTATATTTGTTCTCGTACATTTAAGAGGTTGTGAGATACCTAGAAAAAGAAGAGACCCAGTAAATCCTTCAGGCATATTGTGACTTTGCTCATATTTCTAAGAATAAAACGAATACCCTTAGAGTTACTTCAATCATTTTCATCTTAAAATATGGTGAAATTTAGTAACCGGGGACACGCTGTTTCCTACCGCCTGATCGATTTTGAAAATGAATTTCATTAAGCATTGAGTGTTCCTCCTCTCTGTTCGGTGTTGACTGCAACTTACCTTGCTATTTTAGTTTTTATTTTAATTTTCTTTTAGAATTTTCCAGTGTGTCGCCCGTTGCATGAGATTAAGAACATAAGTGACAGGAAGACACGGGCAAAGCAGAACTGTGCCAGTCCAAAAGGAAAATGTCAAGTTCAAGAGCCATTACAGCTGCACGTATGAATGAAATGGAAGAGTGCGACTGACGCAGCAGAGGGTGAGTGGGGAGTGGCGAGTGTGGGGCGGGGCGGGGCGGGTGCGTTTTGTTTGGGAATGAAGAAAGTTCTTTTGCAGCTGAAGTGGATTAATTTTGACATTTATGATGGCGGCTCAAAGTGCTTTAATTGATTTAGGGCCGAAGCATTATGAAAATTCACATCTTGTGTAGCTGCGCCAACATCTTGAATCCTAATTATGAGAGTGGGGCATGGGGGGGGCACGTGTGCCTGGCCATAAAACTCCCCCCGGGACCGGTGCACACTTTTCGTTTATCGGCCGTACAAATGGCCGCAAATTGAATTAAGTGCACTGGCCGCGTAAAAATCACGTGCTGCATTCCACAAACAATGGAAGGCCACCAAGCCATCTCGAAAGTAAGCAAACAACTGCAGGCAAGGCGTCCAGCCGGGATCAGGATATGCCTACGCCACACCAACTTGCAGTTGTTTGTACCCACCCGCGCGTCCGCCCGTCACGTTCCGTGGCAAAGTCACGTATTTTCCAGGTAATTTACGTTGGCGAAACTGTTGCCACCAATATTTCTGGCCCCGCTGGCCCGTTGATTTTAGCCGCGTCTTCTCGGTGCTGATGTTGTTTTTTCGTTCTGTCCCGTTTCGTGTGCATGAAATGCGTTTTTTGGCCTCTGTACGTGCGCGATGTCCTTTTTGCAGCTCCTGCTGCTGCTGCTGTTTTTCCCCCTTGCGCTTATTGTTTTCCATGTCCGCCGCCCGACTCTTGGCTGCTGGCCTGTTATCCTGCCGAGTGCAGCGAAATGTGCATAACGTGACCAGGTTTCTTAGTTGGCTTTTAGCACTGCCACCGCATCGAAAGTGCCACCCAGCTGGGGTTCAAAGTGCAGGAGACTCGGGATGCACTTCGCGCTGCTGATATTTCACTTGGAAACTTTTCGACAACTTTCGGACACTCGCAGCGGATGCTGCTGCAGCAGCTTCTGCTTTGGGTTGTTGTTTGTGTTTGCTGATGTGGCCGCTGCGGTTGTTTGCGGTAAATTAAGTCGCTGCCATTGAAATGGCACTCGAGTTAATCGTTTAATTGGTGGCCCTAAGAAGGGGCAGGGGGTGTGCTGACGGATGGGTGAATAGTTAAGCTACTTATTCGACATTATTTGACCAAGTTAAACCAACATTTAAGCGAGAAGGCGGGGGAAACATTCATGCACAAATTTAGGTTCCATGACAAGTGGAATCAAGTATCAAGGATGAACGATTTATCTGGTATACCTTATTGATATTCAATTACAAAGTCAGCTATTCGCCAGTGAAAAGTGGAAAAATTACTAGACTTCTCTTCGTACTTAATATAATTTATTAAAATTTTATATAAAAACTTCTGAATAATCCCAATTGAAAATTTAATTGAAGTGAAATATCGCAATTAAATAATGAATGGTGTGCAAAATGCCAATTGACAACTTAATTGAAGTGAAATATACCAATTAAATGTGGCGAAAAGTCGCAATTGAAATTATAATGGAAGGGAAATGACACAAGCAAACTTTTAATGAAGGAGAAATTCTTAAAAAAGCTTAGTTTTCCATCTGCATATTATGTATGAGAGTTGATACATGTACCTTACCAATTCCTAGCCGCCAGCCTTGCATTATTTTGAGGGCAGCTCATCAGCATTAGCTGATTTTTATTATCTAGTCTTGTATTTAGGCTAAACTGTCTTAATTTGCCACAAGTATTTAAGAATTCATAATTATAATATGTATAATTTAGAAAGAAAGTCTGGGTCTAGAGTCCCGTTCTCATTCCACAAGAGAGTATCAGTTAAGCTACGTAAATAATTAGATATTTTGGGGAGCATAAAACAAAGAATTTGTCCATTAGAAAATCCTAAAAATAATATAAAATAATCAAAGGTAATCTTAGCCATTTTTTGATCAAGCAAAATGTCTCCTCCATTCGAAGTACAGAATTTTAGGTTTATTCCCTAGAAGATGTGTTCGACTGTGCCGAAGTTTTTATACCCTTGCAAATGCTCGCTTAAATATTTTCATAAATAATTTTTCGTCCACAACGACACATTTTCCGATAGATCGTTCGTATGGGAGCTATATGATTTAGTCATCCGATTTGGACACAAACTTGTAGAATTAAGTGAAAGCATGCGAAACAATCAAATACCAAATTGCAGAATGCTACCATTAAAAACAAAAAAGTTTTTTTTTGACCAAAACTGTTTTTCAGACCTACACTCAAAAAAAAATCAATCCTAAACGGGATTAAAAACGGGGTGATCCCGGATGTTCTTGAGCTGATCCCGAAAAAAGATTGATTTTACTTCCACTTTTTTTTTTGATCCCGAAAAACAGGATCACTTCAAGCATATCCCGGGATCACCCCGTTTTCAATCCCGAATTCGGAATGTTTTTTTTCTGTGTATCTTCTGTATGGCAGCTATACCAATTATGTGTCCGATTTTCATCAAACTTTTCTGAATTGTTAAAAGGCATAGAAAACCCTTAAATACAGAGTAAAGAGACGTTTCCATTGAAAAGAAAAAAACTTGTTCTGACTAAAACTAGTTTTCCGACCCATTGTTCCTATGAGCTATAGTCATCCGATACGATCGGTTCCGTTATATTAGTAGTGTGCAACAAAAAGAAGACTCTGTGCAAGATTTCAGCTCGATAGCTTCGAAACTGGCAGACTAGGTCGCGTAGAAAAAGACAGACAGAAGGAAAAACGGACGGACAAAGCTCAATCGACTCAGCTCGTCACCCTGATCAAGAATGTATATAGTTTATGGGGTCGGAAACGAATATTTCTATGCGTTGCAAACTTCTGGGCAAAATTATGATACCCTTTGCAAGGGTAAAAAAATACTGAATTGAGCGAGTTACCAAAAATTTCTTCGATGTTGATAACCATTGAACGGAAGATGGTAATGCATTAAATCAGTGGTGGGCAGACCATTGTTTATATTGCAACTGGCTTTTTGGTTTAGTCACAAGAGAAATGAATTATCAAGTGTTAATGATCCAACGTAACGCAACTATCGATTGATTAATGCCAATCGAACTGGTCGGAGTCTTCGTAATGTGAAATGCAGAATTCGAATTTGTAAATACTTGCTAAGAATCAATGAAATCGGAGGTGTTAAAGAACAAAAAATTTAAATAACATTCAGACGAACGTTTCAAGCCACCAATATATCTTAAATTTTCCAAAAAATTATCCTTTATATAAATATTCAATTATTGCATAGGTACACAGAGAAAAAACACTTTATCCATTGGATGATATCCGGTATCTTTTTCGGAAGAATATGTCTTAAATATCTTTCTAGTCATCCAATGGAGCTAAAAATCAATGAGAGGATATGAAAAATTGTGATCATTCGGATGATTTTTAAGCTCCGATGGATGACACATCCTTTCCAAATTAAATGGTGAAATGAAACGCAAGGCAAATCGTTTAAAACCGGAAAATTTAATTCCGCTTCGAGATTTTTGTGTAAAAGTGGAATTCAGAGCAAGCCCGTATATATGTATTTCTGCTTTAGATGGCATCCTGAGATACCTTTTGAATTGTCATTGCATTTGCTAAAGATTTCCCATATCCAAAGTCGTCTTTACCCATTTGGATAAAAGATGTATTAAAATGGCAAACTTAAAACTAATTTTATTTGTTGAAATTTAGGGTCGAGCTGTGCTCGGTGAATGCTCCGGCGGAGTGCCAATGTTATTTTTTATGCCACACGCGAGACTCAAATCAATAATCAACTGCAAGTGGGAAAGCATGTTGTAGGAGCCGGTGTGCGCAGTGGGCTATAAAATCCCATCAAATATTTAAACAATCCAACTGCAAGTGCACGGTGATGGCGTGGTTATGTGCCGCTGTCGAAGTGGAAGACGAGGCAGTGAGCAGAGTTTAATCATGATCTGAACTTGTGCACCTGCCAACTAGCAGCATGGCGGAGCCACTCCCCCCTGCCATGCCAGGTGAGCTTATTTAGCAGTTTCCGTTTCCGCCTGCTGGCTGCATTGAACTCAGCTGGCGCACATCCCCGGCACGCTTCCTGGGCTGTCTGGTGCAAGTTTAATGCATTTAACGCTTACATTGTGCCTCGAAATTGGCAAAAGAACTTTTTTCCCTGTGATTGCTATTCTTCGCTTGGCTGTCGATTAAATAAAATGCAATTGGAACTTGGGCGTCTTGAGCTGATTCTAACAATAAATCCACAATCCAGTCGTTTGGGGCTGAGGTCATATGGTGTTCATTTGGCGGTGACATTAACGGTCCCAAGCAAAAGGACACCCGCTGTGTGTGCGAGTGCGCCTCGCCAAAACGGTTACAGTTATTGCTTGGCTGCCGCCTCTGACCACATGCTGTGCGGCCCCGCAGAGGGAACACTACTTAGTCGATCGATGGCATCTGCAGGACCAGCGAACAGTTTGTTTGTTTTGACACATTTTCCATTTGGTTAATTGTCCGCGTTTACTAGTTTTTAATCTTCTAATGGTTTCCCATTCCACCATTTTCTGGCTATCGATGTGCCAATTATTTCCATAATGTGCGACAATGCGGATTCTCATTTCTTGCCACAATTTCATGCTTCACCATCAGCAATTCCATCAAAACTGTCCAAAGGAAAATGCTATTTTATTTTTTTTGTGTGTTTCTTGCTCTTTGACGCAAATGTAGACGGAGTCATGAACCGGAAACGGAAATAATATTCCCAGGTCAAGCAGCGGAAATGATTTATTAAAAAAATGGAACTGGCAGCCAAGTGAATATAAAAAAAAAATATCAAATGTCGGGAGAAACTTGCAACTGAAAGCAATCAAAGCGATACCAAAAATGGCAGCATCGAAACAACAACAGTCAGAGCCAGGCTCTCTCTGCTACTCATTTCCTTTTTTTGCAAATCTCCTGGCAAATATGAAGCACCCCGCTGAGGGGGGGGTGAACAATAGGCGGCAACAATTACAAAGACATTCATGTAGAATGGATACACTCAATATTAGGTAACTGAGGGAGGGAGGGAGGGAGTTGGGGGCCAAGGACTGTGCTTAGTGGCACAGAAACGAGCTGATGCTGCTGCTGCTGCCGTTGACAGTTGGCAGAATAAAAGATACAAATCGTGTGCATAAGGAAAAGAAGCAAACAAATATTAAGCCATCGCTCTTCGATTGAGGTTTGTATTAAGAGCGATGAGCTTGAAATTGTGCCACTTAAAACAGCTCAAAAGGGAAAAACCGAAAAGATTAGAAGAAAACCGAGTGCATTAGTTGTCTCAATGTTTTGGGTGTTTTAGTAAGTAGCTGGAAGCAAAGTCCAAAAGAAGCCTCCATTCCAAACAGCCACTCAGGTGAATGTCAGGGGAATTTCTAATGTGAACCCCTATTCCAATTCTTGCCATGTTTCAGTGCAGCTTTTACGGGCATATGACATACACTTGTATATATTTGGGTGGTTCAATTATTTCTACTCTAAGGACTCATCGCGTTCCTGCATTTTGGGCTTTAACAAGAATTTTATACCTCTTAAATCATTTTAGAGTCTGCCAAAATTTCTATGAAAATATTTACATATTTCCATTTCAAATGTTAACAAATTCTTGACAATGTGTATACCGCGGGTTTTTTTGAGACGGCAAATCCATTTTTCACATTGATTTTGATTTTGAACTGCCGCCAGGGGCTTTTCCAGCGGTGACTCATTGATTTCTTAGATATTGTTCTAGATGTTCATAAGCAATGATTGGAGTAAATGGAGCTTCTACTATGTTATATGTGTATATCATTCATGTCAATCATATTCGCACAGTCCGAGCAATTGACGTTTATAATAGGTTTTCGAAAAACTCTCAGTTCCACATGTTTACGAACCTAAGAAAAAAGAGGATAAGCTAAAAAATTATGTACACAAACCTAAAATTTCCGTTCGGTTCAGCAATACTGTGCAGGAAAGTATAATAAACAAGAAAGAAAGTCGGTCAAGCCCGACTATAGCATACTCTGTACCAACGAAATTATACGCTCAGCATAAATTTTGATGCTGCAGTAGCAGCTGAAAGCAGCGCTGCTACTGCGCTGCAGCAGCGAACAGTCTTTTAATCATAACTCGAAAACCGTTCATCCAATCTTCACCATTCCTTTGGCTGATCGATAAGTTATCCTTATTACTAAATATATCTAGAAGGAATAACCCACCTATCTTTAAAACTGTAGGAGATATGACGTTTTTTCTAAATTGCGGGGGCGTGGCCAAAATTGAAAGTAAACTGGATCTGCCTGCAGACATAAGAAGCATATGTCCCATACATGTCAAACCTCTATCTCTTACCATCTCTGAGATCTGTGCGTTCATACGGACAGACAGACGGAGGGACAGACGGACAGACGGACATGGCTATATCGACTCGGCTGTTGATGCTGATCAAGAATATATATACTTTATGGATGTTACATACTTTTGCACAAACTTATTGTACTCTATGTACCTTTGGTACAGAGTATAAAAATATTGGATCTGACGGTTTTTTAGGTCTAAGATGGCTAGAGGAGGTCTTGGTTTTTTGGGGATAAAAGGGGGAGGGGGTGGAATTTTCCAAATCTGAAACAAACTTGATCTGCGTACAGCATAAGTCTACATTCATGCAAAAATTTGTGGCTCTATCTCTTGTAGTCTCTGAGATCGACGCGTTTATACAGACAGACAGACGGACATGGCTATATCGACTCGGCTGTTCATGCTGATCAAGAATGTATATATGTACTTTATGGGGTCGGAAATGTTTCCTTCTCCCTGTTACATACATTCGCACAACTTCATGATCCCCCTTTTCCCATTTTCAATGGGAACAGGGTATTAAAACGTGCTGCAAGGGTATTCAAACTTCGGTCGAGCCGAAGTTAACTTTTCTCTATTTTTTTGGTTGTTCAAATACCTCAACCTGAAATCTGTATGCTGCTCGGCGGGAATCGATTTTAGACACTTGGCTTCAGGGTGAAATTATGTTGGAAATCTTTGCAGATTCCGATACTGGTGGAAGTTTTTTGCAATGAAATAGAAAATACCCTACCTAATATACTTACGTTCTTGACATTCATTTGATCAATATTCAGATATACTTCCTTTGACACTTCTCAAATCAACAAATATCATTAAATCAATCAAAGCTGTACTCGAAGGTGGCTCTCCGTCAAAGAGGTTGGGAATTGCATTCAATGGCGTAGCCATAGGGATGATATTTTCGTCCCACTGCTGACAGCTGGGCAGCAATGTGTTTGAGAAATGCATTCAAAAGGAAGACGTATGCCAAATATCGATAAGCAGTTTGCATTGAATGGACCAGCTTGGAAGTGGCATACGTATCTCTGACGTAGCCCCGCAACAATAGCAGCCACCTAATTAATAATTATAGATGAAACCATGATACAGCATAGGAGCATAGAAGCACACGGAATGCCTTGAAGTGGATTTTCCAATTAAATTTTATCAATTATGTAGGCTCCGGCAGCTGGTAAGAGTATTAATGTGGGATTAATGTATCTGCTGCTGCTGCCGCTGCCGTGTGGGAGTGAGTGGGGGACTTCCTGCCGCATGCCGCATGCCGCATGCCACACACATGTTTTCACCCCCAACAGCTTCAATTGTGGCCGATACACTTTTACGTGTTGTTTTCCTTTCTCGCTGGTTAAAGCTCTCAGGCGATTGTTTTCCCCCACATTTCATTTGGTGACCTGCTTATCAAGCGACTCTTAAACTTTTGTCTGGCTGCATCGCAAATTGAATTTAGCTTAAACTCTTATCACTTATCACTTGACTAAGCCGCAAGCACAGCCAGCTGCTTACACTTGAGTGCACAACTTGGCAAAACTAATTAGCAGTGGAGTCAGTCAAGAAATTTACTCAGCTGGCAAGCGTCAGCCCCAGCCCCAGCCCCAGCCCCAACCCCAGCCCTTGTGAGTTTTGGCTTTGATTAGACCGCAGCCAAACGAGCAAGTCGAGTGAACAACAGCTCCAGGCGAAATTGTTATGGAAACTTGGCCAAGCCATCACATCAACCCATTTGCCAGTCTCAGTCATAAGACAGTTAAAACAAAAACAGACTAGCTAATAAATTTTACTTTAATCCGGCATTGTTGCACTAAGTAGTTTGCATATTTATGCAATGTACGAGCATACCTCCCAGATCTTTGCGCTCTGCCCTTGTGCAGACGACAGGCCTCATGTGCATAAATGCAAAGGCAAATGTGAGGCGGAGGCGGTGGCAGACACTCGCCCTGCCGTCTGGTGACAAATAGGTCAGGGCAGGAGCAGGAGCTGCCACAACTGTCGACGTTAACCGCATGTGAAAACTTAACTTCCGGTGACATAAACACTGGCAAGGAGCTTGCTTAAAGTGCCCCCGGAATGAGCAACCGAAAGTAAATGCAGCCTCAAAGCCAGATAAAATATTCAAATGAAGAAGGAACAGTGAGCACACACACACACATGTGCAGCTGGAGTGTCGTGCATGTGCCTGACTCTGGACAGAAGCTGCTGCAACTTAGACGACTACGTCGTCGTCGTCGTCGTCGTCGTCGTCGTCTAAGCGTGTGCCACTTGCCAGACAAAAGGATAACGACAAAAATGTTGACAACAATACCAAACAGACAACGCGGTGCAAGCGGTTTCCCGGATGAGTGGGCGGAGGCGAGGGCAGGTTGTCGACCTGATTGTGGCCGCTGTGTGTGTGTGTGTGTGTGAGTGTGTGTTCGGTGAACTTTTGAACTATTTCCGTTAGGCACGCACAGTCAAAATTAATTGCAAACTGGGCTTAACACTTGATTTTACTTGATGATTTATACTGACAAAAAGGCAAACCGTACAAACACAAGGGGAGGGTGGGGGAGGACTTTAAAGGCTTATGTATAAAACTGGCAGTGGCCCGGAGAGCATTTACCATTTCTCAAATCTTGCTGATTATCTAGACGCATTTGAAAGTTCGATCTCTGAGAAAAATATTTTGAGATTTTTGGAACTTTTGAATCTACATTCCTCTACATAAAAGCTCACAAACAAGAGTGGAAAATCTTTGCTAAACTGACTCATAGCAACTATATATAAGATGAGAAATCGGCCTTTGATCTTCTTCCTAATCCAAACTAGAGTTGGGCGCGTGAGCATACTTTCTGTCACTTCACGAACGATGCACGAAATAACAAGAAAGAAAGTCGGTCAAGCCCGACTATAACATACTCTGTACCAACGAAATTATACGCTCAGCATAAATTTTGATGCTGCAGTAGTAGCTGAAAGCAGCGCTGCTACTGCGCTGCAGCAGCGAACAGTTTATTGATCATAACTCGACAACCGTTCATCTGATCTTCATCATTCCTTTGGCGGATCGATAAGTTATCCTGATTACTAAATGTGTCCCGAAGAAACGAACCGTCTATTGTGGGAGATATGACGATTTTTTCTGAATTGCGGGGGCGAGAGAGGGCGTGGCCAAAATTGAAACCAAACTTGATCTGCCTGCAGACATAAAAAGCATATGTCCCATACATGTCGAACCTCTATCTCTTACCATATCTAAGATCTGAGCGTTCATACGGAGAGACAGACGGACATGGCCATATCGACTCGGCTGTTGATGCTGATCAAGAATATAAATACTTTATGGGGTCGTAGATGCTTCCTTCTTCCTGAGAATAAAAATCTCCTAAAGTTAAATTTTAACAGCTTTGCATCACTCACCATTCATGCACGGCTAACGGATGGGTCACGATTGTTCACGCAGTATAAAATTCAGGAATGCAAACCACTCGAAATTCAATGGCTCACACAGTTTCATTATATGATTCTCCGAGCTAACTGAACCGCGGTTTCCGTTCGGTTCAGTTGTTCATAAGTTCCTAGAGCAATGCCCTTCGGATTCGTCTTTAAGTTCCTGTAGCAATGCCCTTCGAAAACTAGGCTAGAAATCACTTTTGCTCATTGCTGGTGTCGATTGCCCGCTTGCTTCGTCAATTCTTAATTTAGCTTGCTGATTTACTAGATTATCGCGCTGCAATTGCAATTATTGTGCAGTCTGCAGTTTTCTGGAACACTATGAATAGCTGGCGTCGATTGTTCGCCTACAGTATCGTTTCTACAAATCTCAGCAACAATTGTTACCCTTTCATTTGTTAAGAAGTCGCAGAAGTACGCGGATGTGCATTGCTCGACTGTTATGATGTGTCTGCAGCTCTTCCATCCGCTTGACGGCTTTCGTGTTGCCTTCTTTTTAGCGAAGAAGTTTCTTAACTTCTCGTTCTTTTGAGGCTCGCGACAAATTTGACTTTTGTTATCCTAGCCTGTTTCAGAAAATCACAAAATTACAAATTTGGAATGATTGAAGTTGACTTCTTTGTCAGCTTTTGAAATAAAGTTATGCCAATCTTTCTTAAAGATCGGACTAACAAAAGACAACTTATGAGCAAAAGAATGTTCAAATATGACCAACTGTTAAAGAAAGTTTTCGAACCGGAGATTGCAGCTGATCGAAAATTTAAGTTTTGCAAAGATCAAATGTCGATATAGAATCAGTATCGCCTTTTGCGGCCACTTAGCCAAGCTGTCTTGAAATATCATTTAAGGATATTCTAAATAAACCAAATATTGCCTAAAATAAACATATTTTAGCTTCCATCCATGGAACCAACTAAGCTTTAGTTAGACCCAGCAGCAGCATCAACGGCAGCGGCACCTGTGACCAGGGGCAAAAATCTTTGGCTCATCAGCTCCGCAAAACTTTTGGTCATGAAGTGACTGGCGTACAGCAAGTTATCTGTTGCATACCAGCATCAGCAGCGGCAGCAGCAGCACTTCCTGTTTCCGGCACAAGTTTTTGGAGTTACAGGACTTTGGCAAGTTTGGAAAGTGAAAACTTTCCTTAAGAGAGCGAACGAGAGAGTAAGTAGTTTGATGGCTGCCTCAATGATTAGCAGCCTTGAAATTGAAAGCTAAGCCAAATCCAGCCAGATTGCGTGCGTTTGGCGACGAGCACGTGATGCGGGTTGGCTTTAATGGGTCACAGCCACTTATAAAGTCATTTCGCTGCATGAAGCATTGCCTCAGCCCAACTATCGCCACACAAAAACACAAAAAAAGCGCACAAAAAATGTGCCCGAAGTGGCCTACTTTTGGGTGGGCGCCATGACGTCGGCGAGATTCATTGGCGGCGATAGGAAGAAAACCAAACTGTCTGTCCGGGCTACCGGGGAAAAGCTGCTTAGTGGCCTACCCTTCGCTCGCCTCATTGCCTGCCATGCCTGCTTGGGCCTCCGTTTCGGGAGGCGAATGGGTATTATCCGACTCTCCACGAATGTGTGTCCCTCGGTCTTACCGCAATCAAAATTGTTACTTTCTAAGCCAATATGTTTTATGATGTATGAAATTTGATGTTGCGATAACATTTTACACACTTGGCTGCACTTTATTTTTTCTCTACTTCAGGAAGTTCTGAGTAGACGGTCGCCCGTTGCCTTGGCGGGTGATGATGCCGATGGGGCGGGGGGGAGGATATGTGTGCCGTGGCGGGGGGCTGCTGTCTGTGTCTGGCACAACGAGAAAGCCCATTTAAAGTACGAGCTTTGCCACTTCGCCCAATGGCACTTTAACTTTTTTATGCCATTTTATTTTAAGGTCCGCCGCAATCAACAGCAGCAAGTTCAATGGGCCAAAACGGATGCCAACTGCAACTAAATTTTCCTTTTTTTCCCCCCCCAGTGAAATATTGTCAATTTCAAGTGCATGTGGATGTGTATTGCGTTGATGTGTGTGTGTGTGTGAACAAAGCTTCCAATAAATTGAAGCTGAAGCTTTGATCCATTTTCCCCAAAGGGGTTGCCCTAATAACTCACTCATTGGATAGACAACGCTTTGAGGCAGATTTTATTGGAAAGATATTTTTAATAACTTAAGTACGAACACTCTGGAAAATATTCTATTCGTTCTTAAATTTTCAAAAATTTCGAATTTTGTAAACGAACTAAATTCGTTTTCAGCTTAGAGTTTTAATTCGAAGGGAGTGGGGTAAAGGAACTGCGGGAGAGGAGCATAACGTTGGGTCCGCTCTCGCAGTTTCGTTCTTTATGGGAGAGGGGTGAGATGAGAGCGCCATCGATTTTTGGCTTCTTGTTGTTTTGAAATTCCCAAACAGTTATGGCATGGCTGGCATGGAGAGACGGCTGTCCGACTGACATTTGACAGGCAAAAACTGATGCTGATTTGTGGTGTTGTGAATTCCTGAAGCCGGCAGGTTAATTTTCTATGAAATAAATTTAAAGAAAATCAATAAAACAATTGATTTGTGAGGTTATTGATGTAAGAGTACAAAATATTACTCTTGATCCGGATGTGCTTTTGATACTAGAAAGAACCTTCTCGGTTTTTGACAAAGCAATGATTCATCAATCTTGAATTTTAGCACTTGATTCAAGAATATGCATACTTCATTTGATAATGTTTAGTACTTGGTTCAAGTATTGAAGCTCTTTGACCAAGAAAAGCGGCATCAAATGATCATACTTGTATCAAAAAATTGCACTCTTATCGATCTTCTGACATCAAACATTTTTGATCCAAGTATGAAATCCTCATCTTTTTCTCTGAGTGTAACCCTATTTTGAGTCAGTGACCAGTTCTTAGTGGTAAGCTTATTCACAGAGATGATAACCGTATCCTAGTTCCTTGACGGGAATATATTGTGATAGCTCTGTAGTGCTACTTCACCTCTGTCCGAAATAAGCGGAAAGTGAAATCATTTTTTGGACCATTCTAAAGGTTCGGTCACCATTAGGTGGATTTTGGGGATTGAGCGTTTCCTTAGTTTTAGCCAGCAGAGTATAGTGGCAAAAGCAGACAAATCCATGTTGGATGCCACAACGTACTCCTTGGCATGGAACCCTTCCATGACAAAGTTGAGCACTCTTTGTTGCTGTCACATCTAAGACGAAAGCCAAACTGGAACTTAGGAATCTTTCGATTAATAACTGGCGTTGCTAAGATTCTCTTTAGGATGCATATTTACAGCAGTTTTTTACAGCAGGCTGGAAGTAGGCTTATTATCCTATGGGTGTCCAATTCGTCTGGAGATTACCCTGGCTTATGAAATGGGAAATAAGCTAAGACGTGGCGCCGCATTGAAGAATCCATTGAACCACAGGAACCATAGTGCCCTAATAGGGAGCAGCTTTATGGTTCGGTTGTGCATCTCATCTTCCCCAGAGGGAAAGCGATCTGTTTTCACCTCCTCTGGACTTCTCCTTGGACTCTGTTGTTCAAGGCAGTGTAGAAAGGCTACAGATTACAGGCAAAAGCAAAAGTTTCGATACTGTGGGTGCTTAGCCCATGCTCTAGCAGGATTTCTGACTGGAAACTGAGGTTGCAGAGGTACATATAATCCTCCTGGTGCACCTCTTCGTTTGGAGTTGCATCTTCAAGCAGCGTGTCAGTGGTCTTCTTTCCGATTATAGCTAAGAATTTCTTTATCCTTTTCGCTATCCATGTATACACTCACAAAAAAAGTTCAAGACCAAATGGAATAGAATTTAAGCCGTTTTGAAATTTCAGTTATGATTCGTTCTTGGGCGTACTTAAACTAAGTACGAAACATTCTAAACTTGAAATATGACTGGTAATATTATTGAAATGAGAACAAACCTGCTTGACTCAAGAACATTTTGTACTCACAGTAAGATGAAAGATTCTAGAAAGGCGAGTTCATAGTTCAAGTACAAAATATGTTAGATTGAGTACAAAATAGACTCATTATCCAAGCTTCACAAAGTGCGCAACAGAAAATATAAATTATTTTTAAGCGAGTCTGTTCTTAAAATTCCCAACTGTCTTTAGCACTTTTGTAATGGAGTGATGGTAAATTTCAGATTGCTCTTTGGTTATGGGTCTGGGATATTTCTTTGGTTTAATACAGAGACCTCGTTCAAGAACAAAGTGGGAATAGCTTCTGTATGGGCTCAAACCAAGAACATTTTGTAATTGTTTGAAATACTCTTATATTCTTCCTAGAATGTTTTTTGGCTGGCAGAAGAAATTACTCTATACACGCATGTTTTGTACTTAGTTAGAGACATAATCGGGCTTGACTTAAGACTATTATAAGCTAAAAGTATGATTAAAAATATTTTAGAAATTCAAAACATACTTAATACATCCCGAAACAGTCTCAAATCAAGAATTTAGGGATTAAAAAAATCGTACTTGATATAAGAATTTTTTAAATTTAAATTAAGTATTTTTGTACTTACCGTACCATTGACACCGTTTGTACTTAATTCAAGTACAATGTTCTTGGTTTTTTTTTTTCTGAGTGTATAAGCGATCTATGGCTGGATCATAGGTGCGAGTATATTGCCTACTTAGGCGTTTTATAAACTCAAATGGTCCCTCGGCGGCCGGATTCAGGACTATGTTACCGAGAGGTTGAGGGTGTAGGAAGGAGGTTGGCTGGGGCAGCTGGGCTGGGTATTCCTAAAAGTGATTTAGACTCTGATTCTGATTATAATTTCGAACTAAAATCTATTTAGATTATAATAATACCTCCTTTCCCCCAAACAAAGAGCAACTGAAATTCGTCTAGTTTTTGGATGAAGTGGCGTTCATGGTCTCGCTGGATGCATTGCCAATTGAAATGTGTCACCATTTTATAGTTTAATGCAGGCTTCATGCGCAAACCTCTTATCAGCACAAATTTTCATCTTTTTTTCCTTTTCTTTTTGCTCTCCGACATTTTATGAGCTGCATTTGAGCTTAAGCGACCGTTCCCCCCGCCGCCTCCGATTCCTTTCAGTCGGTTCGTGCCAGTTTTGTTAGCTTAAAAATTCTTTTTATGCGCTGGAAACTTTAATGCGCTTTGGCCATTTTTATGATGCGCCCGTTGGCTGGCCCGACATTTTGTTTGAAATTCATGAAGCGCCGCATCGCGCGGTTTTGTAAGCGGCGACTTAAGCTGCCATCGAGTGGGTCCCGTTTCCTGTCCGGGCCCATGTCATACCATATGCAAATCCTATGGTTCAAGCCATTTAATTATATATTAAATGCAGCAGTTTGCATAATTAAACAAGTGCCTGGGGCAACTTAGACTGCACTTGACTTCCACTTTTAGTTTTGACTTAAAAGTGCCGTCAAGTTGGTTGCTTACAACTTTGGCCAGCGGGTGCCCTAAGACGCTTTTGGTGCTGCACGCTTTCATTTGGCTGGATGTGTGTGTGTGTGTGTGTGCGTTGCTTATTTAACGTTTCGATGCGTTTGACTGCCTGACACTGACTGGCGTTGATTCGATAAGGATAAAGACGTGCCACCAAACGTGTCCTCCTCTCTTCCCATTGTTTATTTATGTAAAGTAAAGTAAACTCTGAATCTGCGTAGTTGCGTGTGAAATTGTCACGTCAAAGATAGCGGCAAACCTGCGACTGGCAGCCGCAAGTCAAAAGTGTGACAAGGAGCCAAGGATTTGGCTCACTGCCTTTTGACAACTGCTGTCGCCTGTTGTCTGCGGATGACGTTGGCTTGGCGTTTGAAGTTTGACGAAAAATAGAATTAAAAGCCAGCCAAATGTAGGCCAAGCGTTTTGCGGAAGACCTTGGGGTGTGGGGGATTTGCATATGTAGAGTCGAGTCTTTGAAATTGCTCATACGCTCCGTGGTGTTCAAGTGGAATGCCCTTTAAGTACCATTAAACCAATATACCGAGCATTAAGCGGCTTGCATACAACGAATGTTGCGTTTGAACACCAAAAGAACTACGTTTCAGTTGATTGGCATTGGAAAACTTTCAAAGGACTGTGTTTTATATGAAGCGATAGCCCAGTTTTGGTGTAACCTGGTTCCATTTGATATTTCCATTGGATGAAGTGACATATTTCTGAAAGTTCAAGGGCCATTGAAGTTCATCAGTCTCACTGATATGGTAAGGACTTAAAGAATTGGATTATTTCTAGTTCAAGTATTCATTTTTCAAGGATAGGGCATACGAGCCAGTGTGGTTTACCTAGAATTCCTGCCTGGTAATTCCTGCCTGGTAATTCCTGCCCGGTCACTCTGCATTGGGTGTTTTGCTTACATTTCAATAGATCTAGATATCTAGTCTATACAAATATTATATATAAAAGTGAATGTATTTGTCTTTGCTTGTTCCTTATAGGCGTCTAAGCCGCTGAACCGATCTTTAAGAAATTGGTACAGTTTTCTTATGTCGATCAGGAAAGAGTCAAAGGCTATGTATCATGTCTGTGAACCGATTTCAAAGCGGTGAAAAATGGTTCAATAGTAATTCAGAGCCACATCTCTTCAATTACTTAAGCTACGAGCTAGAAACTTGGGTCTATGGCTTGAAACTATGATATTTAATATATTATTGTCTTTAAGTTGGCTTTACCCGCTGCAAACGTCGAACCGGTTCAACAGTTGATATATATCACAAGTTATTTAAGCTATGAATTTGAAATTTGGCTTGTAGATTATTTATGTAGATTATTAGACTCCCATCTAATTTAGAGTCGGATTCGAAGCGGTTCAAAAATGGTTCAGAGCCATATCTCGGAGGATATTCAATCTATGAAATTTAATTTTGTCAAACAGGTGGGTAATGTGAAGTTGGATATTTTATAAGATCGGAACTGGTTTCGAACCGGTTCAACCTTTGGGTAGAGCCATATCTCAAAAGCTATTTATGATATGAGCTTCAAACTTGGTGTTTTTTTCGTTCGCTGATCCAGCTAGTTGAACCGGTTTATAAAGAGGTTCAGAGCCAGAACTCAAATATTTATAAGGATTAGTAGATTTTATTGGTGCGAGATTGGTTTGAAGCCGGTTCAAAACAGGCTTAGAGCCATTTCTAAAAATAGAATAGAGGGTTTGATAGAAAACTATTAGAAAGCTCTTAAGTATTCAATATATTTCTTGAAAGTTCCTGAAGATTCTAGATATTCGAGGAAATACTCTAAAATCTCTTGAAAGTTAATGATTCGAATGATCTAGAAAGTGGTGGAAAGTACTGGAATGTAATTGAAATATAATATTATATATACATATGTTACTGAAGTTGTAGAAATGTGTAGAATGTCAAAGATATTTCTGAAAAGTTCCAGAATGTTGAGGAAATTTTGTATGTAAGGGGATAGTTATCCAGGAAATTATATAATGTTATTGAAATACAAAAAAAGTTACACAATCATATAGAAACTTAAAAATGGAAGAAAAAATGGTAAGGAAAATATCAAAAAATTTCTTAAAGTTTCTACAAATTCGGTCATAGTTTTAGCTAGAAAGTTATAGAATTTTATAGAGCTATACAGAACGTGTAGAATGATATTGAATGTGTTAGAAAGTTCTAGAATGTTATTGAAATATATAAAACGTGATACAACGCTATTGAAGCTATATTATTTTGTAAAATGCCATTGAATTTTCTGAAAAGTTCCAGAATGATAAAGAAATTTTAGAAAAAAGAGGATGGCAAAAGAACTATCCAAGAAAATGTATCCAATTCCAACTATCCAATTATTGAACTATCAACAAAGTTCTCGAATTTTATACAAATACGTTGATGAAAATTCTTTATTATTTTTTCTACATATTTGGAGATAGTTATCAGATCAGAATGATATAGAAATTTCTGGAAACTTCAAATTTCTTAAACGTGAGAATAGTTATAGAACTAACTTAAAGGCACCTTAAAGCTATGGATACTTCCAGAACTTTTTAAAATATTTGAGAATTTTCTAGATAGTTCTTGAACGTTATTGAAATATCTAGAAGTTTTAGACAGTTCTTTAGAGATGTCTAAAAAACTATCTAGAAAATTCTACGATATAAAAGAAACCCAGTTAGGACCAGTTATGTGACCAGTCGGCAGTTTAAGCAATATGGAGCGGACACCCATCTAACTGATTTAGTTTGTCTAAGTATTTTGCTTAATACTAGATATACGACCGATCATAACTATGACAGCTATTTGTTATCGAGCAGGGGTGCCCAACAGCATCTTATGAGTACGTTTTTACTCACACAAACAGAAAACCAAAATCAGAAACAACAATTACCACATGAAAGCGAAAGAAAAACCGATTACTGCCGGTTGTGTGCGTGTGTGCTTGTGGCTGTCGGATATAGCGCTGTATTGTTGTTGCCTTTAACACCGCAAGAGCATAGGAGAGAAAGAGAGGAGAGACACATACGCGCTGTCTGCATGCTTAGGCCCATACGTCAGTCCTATGCTGACGCGTTCACGCATTACAACAACATTGGCGCATGAAGCGTATAAAGCATGGACATCGCTGCTATTGAGCAACCAATAAAGAGAAGGGCGGATAGGTTCGTGCATCTCCGTTCATGGAAAGAACTCCTACAACTAACTCGGATGTAAATGCAGATGTCGAAAAATCCTTTATCGTGAAAATGCTAGCTCTCATATGTAGAGTGCCCCAGCTTCTATTAAATCGCTTAGCAACAGCTACCTGGAAAAAAATGCAAAACCTTCCTTTATATATGGGTAAATACAGAAACCAACTGAACTTTAGCTGTTGATGCTTTAAGCCATTTTTTTCTTCTATAAACAAATGCTTCGCTTTACATTCAAACAGATTACCAAACAACAAAGTGTCCTTTACGCCAGCCGCCCACGTCAATTGACATCGACTGAAGAGATTCTGTGCCTGATCCTGTCACAGGCCGTTGGCCAACCTGTCTGCCGTGTCACTCATGTTGCATTGCACCGGCAGCCTGTAAAAGGATTTTGTGTGATGTTAATTGTTTTTGTAGCCCGCTTCAGTTGTGTCGTGTACATTTGGCCTGAAATTATTTTGTTTCACTTTTGCTGCAAGTGAAAAAATCCTGTTAAAAAATGCTGTTGACGAAGGTGAAATGTGACAAGTCCAGCCGCCCACCCCAACGGGGTGGGGGCTAATTGTTTGCCTGCCAACGCTTTTGGGGTTGAAAACTAATTTCGATTAGGCCCCGCCACAGACGGCAACAAACATTTCTATTTGATTTCGGTTTCATTCAAACAAGGCCCACAAGAGTCAGTTGCAACCGCTCGGCCTGGTCAATGGATGCGGTTGCACGCAGTGAAATAATAAAACTTCTGTCAATGGCAGCAACCACATCAGCAACCATGGTAACAATCCCCATTAGGTTTTGTTGCCGAATTTGACAGCCCTGCCAACCAGATGAGACCGCAAATAATAATAACAGCGAGCGGCCAACTCAGACGGGCATTCAGGCTTAACCCTCCACAATTAATTTTCACTCATTTCTGGCCTTTTGATATTTATTCAATTAAATTATTCGTTCGACTATTTGTTTTAATTAAATTCTCTGTTATTTGATTGCAACAATTGCTGGGCTGTTAATTGAAAAGTTTGCATGTAAATTGAGTTGAAACTAATGGAGTGTACCTGGGCAAGCACACAGAGTAAGTTCGAATATCTGGCAATTAATTTGCAATTGAATTATTGTACGCATCAAGGCAAGATATCGCCGTGCATGTTTAACGTAGAAAAAGTTAATGTTTAATCATTAAATGTTTCAATTTAAAATGCAACAAACTGCAATTGCTAATAACAACCGATAACTTGCAGGTTAGCCGTTTGGAAAAGGCATTTCCCAAATATTTTCCAGCAAATAAAATTTGACAGTTGGTTGTGATTAAACTGAGCAACTAAAGCAAAATTTGAATGATTGTACGTTTGTGTGTGGTGGGGTTGGGAGTGGTGTATATGTGCAGCGGATACTGCTTTCCGCGCCGGCACTGCTTTATCGATCGTCTGCTTTTTGATCGCACTGCACTACCGACTGAGAGCACTTCTTACACACAAGTGCCGTTCTGAGAGAGCCGTGGTGGAGATTAAATTTCAGCCTGCGGTTGTAGCCGAAAGTGCGCTGTGGAGCATAAAGAAAACACTGTCGACTTAGCGTGCACAGAAAATCGTTAAGTTGGATTTGAGTTTTAGTTATTAATTTCAGTTGCACTTGTCCTTGCACTCAGCCCTTAAATGTTTGCCCTTTGGGCCAAGGAAGTTCTACTGTTTCGCTGACTACTAAAACACTTATACTTGACGATGTTTTACAGGGTTTATTCGCCTGATTGTTCGGAGCACTTAGAAATCGTGTACGCCCACCTCGGGAGTTCATATGCCGTGTGTATGTTTGTATGTTCGTAGGTGACCTACAGTTTAATATTGAATCCAAATGGTAAAGTTGAAGAAGCTTTTTTTAACTTGTTCTTTAGTTGTCCCGAGGCGGGTTCGAATCCACGACCACTTGCACGACAAGCACACACACTACCAGCTGCACCACATCTGGGTGGTAATATGGAGTTGAAACATTTTCTGGTTCAGAGACGGTTTCGAAACTATTTGATATTAAAACTTTAAATTTTGTCTCTTTGGTTGAAAGTTGGGTACTGTACTGGTTCCGAAAAGGTTTCGAACCGGCTCAGAAATGGTTCAAGCCCCTTACTAAGAAGAAAATTTTAGCTATAAGCTTGAGATTGGTAGTATAAAGGTGTATATTTGACTGTCTTAGAACCGGTTTCGAATCGGTTCAAAAAGGATTCGAAGCCATATGTCTAATTGTACTTCCCAGCAAACATTTCGTGAAATTATTAATTACACTAGAGTCTTCTTGGTCTGTTAAAAATAGTCAAAAGTGCGCTCATTTTCTGATCATAAATGATAGTATAGTCGGGAGAATATGGTACCTGAGCCGCGACTCTTCGAAATGAGTCGTTTTTAAACCGTACTTTTGATCAGTTTCGAATCATTTGAGATTCTTTTTTTAGTCGTATTTTACTAAATCACATTTTGGGCGTTTTTATGAGTCATTTTCGAGTCTCTGTTAATCACTCATGAAAGGCATTTCTTTCTAATCATCAAAGGGTCTCGAAAAAGACTCATCAAGGTGATTTTTGTAAAAATGATCTTCCAAATATTGGGCGGGTTTTACCATAAGGTTGAAATTTGGTCGTTGGTTCTGATAGAATAAGAGCAGCTGCAAGCGTCAAGTTTAAGGCAGGATTTGTATATATTCTAGATAGAAGATATGTGACTACGATTTCTAAGCTAAGTTAACACGCTGCTTATGCCGGCATGACATGCTTTTGCATAACTTAAATGAGATACACACAACTCCGCAAAAGGAGGCTGATAAATCGTACAGCTGTTTCAACAGGAATCACCCTCTCTCAACAGCGATCAATAATAGCGAAATGTCAGTCCATCAATAGTCCCTCCATGCCTGCCTGACATAACTGTTTGGGAATTTCAGAGCAGCAAAAACAACGAAAGATAGCTTAGAGCAGGCAGTAGCCTTTGTGTTTGTATTGCGTTCCCAAAGGTCACACCGTATTAGGTTGAGAAGTACAGTCCCCAATTTGGATTAAGTTTAAGGTTGAGCACAATAAGAAGAGTAATATCAAATTCTAGGACTTCAACTTTTGAAGTTCAATACCTGGGTTTGTTCGAGCAGTTGGTTTATTAACAACTTATTGAAAATTAAACTATTCAAATTAAATTTTCCCAACATTTTGTCTGCCTACCTATGTGTAGCCTGTGTGTCGATGTCGGTGTCTGCTCTCGTCCAATTCCAATCTCCACTCAAACAAGTCACTGGGAAATATTTACCATTCCTCCCACATTCCATTCCGTCGCCAAACAGTCTCATCTGTTAGCAGCTACCACAACGACAGGTTTAACCAACGTCGATGCATTTAATTATTGGGCCGTGGGCGGGCCAGGCAGGCGTATAACTGCTCAATAATCAAATTGCAAAACATAAAATATTTTAAATTAATTGCATTAAAATTCAATGGGTAATTTAATTATCATTGTTGGGGCTGTTGACGATTCCCGGGCATGCAAATTATTTTGATTGCGGCCACATTCATAAGCCGGGATTGTCCACATTTGTTGTTGCTGCTGTTGTCGTGCGCATCATTTGATAATTAGTGGCAGTTGGCAATGTCTGTTTGCCAATTGGAAATAGGCGGGGGAAAAAAATGTTGAAGCCATATTGTGGCAGCACTAATTTTATTTATGTTGCTGTCGTTGCATGCAAATTGAGTCTGTGCAGCCATAAATGCAATTTGCAGCATTGTTTTCGCATCGCTCTTCATCATCGCCCAATTGACTAGCTGCAACGGATTGCGGCAAGGATGCCGCAAATCGCCCTTCCAAACTAATTATAATTAATTAAATTCTTAGCTGACTTTTCCCCTTGCCTTGTATCACTCTACAGCTAGAAGGCCTTTAACTGGCGAATCGTAATGTGCTTAATTGCTTTCAAAGGCTTCCGGGGCTGGGGATCACCCACAATGTAACTGATTCAAGTCAAGAGCCCAACCGGAAGCTCTTGCAACGTTTTGTTGCAAGCAATTTACTTCAACATAATCATATAAAATTTTCTCCACCTACTCGCTTACCTGGCTAACAGTATGTTCCATCCTACCGAGGAGGCGTGCACATCTTTTTGTCTAGCAGTTTGCACCAGAGAGCTCCTGGGAGCGTCCTGCCCGGCACCGGCAGACACACACACACACACACACATTGAGGCAAAAAGCCAGCCAGCATGCGTGTCTACACACCCAACTTTGTAAGCTGCAGGCTGGCGGCAACATAAACACACACACACACACACACACCCACACTCTCACATGCTCAGTTTGCAGTTATTTTTTACAGTTGCCCTGTGGCACAGCGGCCAACGTTTTCCTGTCTCCAGCCCCCAGCTCCGTTTCCCTTTGGAGCAGTCCTCGCATATTTATTTTTATGCTCCTTCTTGGGCCAGGTCGTTGGCTTTTTGTCTCGCATGGGCGTTTCTAGTTTCTTACAGGCATTTGGGCTAACAGCAGAGGCGGCGTTCAACTTACATGCATTCCTGTTTTTTTTTCTCCCCAGAAACATTCTCTGCCTTCACACTGTAATTTTTGTATCGATTTTGATTTAAATTAGTTTTGCAGGCAGAAGGACACTAGACTGGGAAGGCTTTAAAGATGAGTTGATTGAAGGAAAAACTGTCGTATGAATTGCTCTCAAGTGTCAGACCATATTCCAAGTAAGCTAATGAAGATGAAGTCAAGTAAGTGATGAATTGATGGATTAAGTATTGAATTTTCAATAATTGTTTATAACCAATGCAACATGAATACAGTGGCTACATGCATTATATGCAGTAAAAAAAGGTGAAATCATACTTTAAATATAAGTCAGCACTTCGCGTTGGTCCATGAGAAAGGGCTGCACATAATAAGTCCTCAATGTAATAAGGATATAAAAGATCAAATGAAATAAGGCCCCAAATGTGGGGTGATATTTCATAATGATAATAGTACAACAATTTAAAATATAACATAGGGTTCCACTGCGATAAAATAAGGCTAAAAAATAAAAAAAATAAGGCTGCAAGATTCGTTGTGGGATTTCGTAGTAGCGGAAATACCTAAAAAAAAAAAGATATTGAAATAACATTAAGAAATAATGAAAGTTGTAGTGCAAACGAGAGCGTAAGTTAAAGTAAAGGCCCTGACCGACTTCGAAATACCCGTTACTCAAGGCAATTTGTGTTTCGGCTCAGATAAGTATGCAACGTTTTTTTAACTCTGCCATTTATTATCCGATCATTATGAAAATTTGTGAGATTGTACATATTGGCCACATGCACTACACTGCAAAATCTGATAGCTTACAAATTGTAGGAGAAATTCAACATTTTTTATTGCGGGGGCGGGAGGGGGCGTGGCCAAAATTTGAAACAAACTTGATCTGCCTACAGACAATATTAGCTTACATCTAAAATTTGGTTGTTCTAGCTCTTTTAGTCTCCGAGATCTAGGTGTTCATACAGACGGACGGACGGACGGACGGACGGACAGACGGACATTGCTATATCGACTCGGCTATTGATCCTGATGAAGAATATATATACTTTATGATATCGGAGATGCTTTCTTCTGCCTGTTACATACATTTGCACGACTTTAGTGTACCCTTTTACTCTACGAGTAACGGGTATAAAAATAGGGCAAAGTTAACTTCAGATCGACCGAAGGTTGCATGCCCTTGCAGCACGATTTTCTAACTAATTTGAAGCACATTTCCACTGCAAACAAACTAGTTTTTCTCACTAAGTCTACTTTTCTGACTCTACTTTTCTATGACAGCTATACCATATAGATGTCCGATTTCGACCAAACTTGGTGAAGTCGTTGGAAAGCATATCAAACTAAGAAATAACAAGTTTGGAGGCGATTTCCTTGAAATCAAAAACGTTTTTCTCACTAAAACTAGTTTCGCGACCGATCATTCCTATGGCAGCTATAACCTAAAGTCATCCGATTTGAACAAAACTTTTAAGAATTGTGTAAAAGCTTATTAAATATATAAATGCCAATTTTTAAGAGGTCTACATTGAAAACAAAAAAGTTTCTCTTATTAAGACTGTTTTTCTAACCTTACTTTTCTATGACAGCTATACTATATAGATGTCCGATTTCGACCAAACTGAGCAGAATCATGGAGAGGCATAGAAAACTAGTAAATACGGAGTTTAGACACATTTGCATTTGCTATGTTATACGGACAAGGCTAAAACAACTCAGCTCATCATGCTGATCAAGAATATATATGCCTTTTGTGGTCGGAAATGATTCCTGATATGCGTATGGCAAGGGTATAAATTGTCCACTAATTTGCTTTAATACTTCATAAGACTTCAATCTTTACCCTTCAGTTCGGGTCAGACCTGAATCATAGCTGAATCAGCCTTGAAATGGAAGGGCTGGTACTGAATTCATGGCATCCTTTATATGAGTTTCAGCAATGAATTTAACACAGGCATGTCCTACTACGTCGTGATCTCTACTGATTTTAGGCATGATTTCAGGACTGAACTCATGGGCGAGTTTCATGGGAAGTACTGAACCATGCCAAAATTTAGGCATGAAATTCAGTTATTCCTGAATCAGCCCTGAAAAATTGAGTACTGAAACATAGAACTGCAGGGTACCAGCCCGATTTAATGATCATCTGCTTTTGGAAAGAGTTTTTAATCAACTGAAATATTCTGGGTAAAATTCATTATTTTTCATTCTGCAAACTGCAAGAAAAAAGTGTGAAAATAAGAGAAACATCAGCTAAAAACATTTTATTGCCAGCATGATTTCTTTGACAGTGTAAACATGTAAACCAATATCAAGTATTCAATGAATGCAAGAATCCTGTTAATGCGAACACCTTATCCTTATCGCATCTCTTCGATAAACCGTGATGTCGATGACAAAAAGAGATGTCCCTGACGGTGAACCGAGAACCGAGCATAAGATTGAATATTGGAATATTGAATATAGATGACACCTAGTCTGGTTAAAGCAACCTACGAGAAATGTTTTTAAAGTTCTGTCTTAGTTCCTAATAAAAATTTAGCAAGGACCCACAAATAAGTTTTGTGGTCTTTTTTTATTTATCAGTATGTTTTCAGTATCATTTTTTGGTTTGTTTTGTTTAATGATACTAATATGAGTGATATTTTCGATCCCTGCCCAAAGGTGACACCTCAAGGGGGACAGGCTTAGCTCTTTAAGTCTTCATACATTTCTCGTTTTTGGCTTTAAAAAACTCTCAGTATTTTCTCAATCAGGTCTCGGTTCTGAATCTTGGCACAAAAACAACCGAAGGGCGAAACAAACTAGAATCAGTTTCACAAGGCTGATGGCTGTAACATTTATGCCTTTCCTTCACAGCCATTGAGATGGCAGCAATGTTTTGCGGTTAACACAAAATGCTCAACAGCCATTATAATAGTTTTGCAATTTTTTGCTCTTAACGGCAACATCAGCGGCAAAAACAACAGCAACAACAACGCAAAGTATCGCATCAAGCATTTAAATGAATAAACATTTATTGGAGTTTATTGAAAAATTGGCGGTTATCGTCCACAGAAGCCCGAACAGTGGAATTTGTTCGTCTGTTAAGCATTTTAATTGCACACAAGAGATGTGAAGTTTTTTATTCTGGTGCGCTACAGATGAACTTGTAGAGTCTGTGCGGTTGCCAAATGAATGAAAATGAAAGAAAAACGAAATCGAAAATATCAAGAGCTCGAAATTTATTTGGTGCAAAAATTTGCATACTTCCAAATTGCTTCTACATTTTACATACAGCAATCGAAATACCAAACGAAAATTTTGGTTTTCCACATCAACGTTTAGATATTGAAAACGCACATGAGCATGTGTAGCTTAAAATCGGTATAGAATAGCTATGGGTTTCATCTAGAAAGTTAAGGATTTAATATGCTGAATATAACGTATAGAAAATCTACACAAAACGTGTTGTTGATCCATTAGCTCATCGTCGCTTGTCACTTCCCTTCTACACTCATAAAAACATTCGCCCTGGAAATTAGAAATTCTCCTATAAAATCCGTCCTTAGGCGATTCACCCTAAAATTAAGAAAACTTTTTCTCATTTATGAAAAAAGTTTCTGAAACTATGAACATTTTCCATTAAATTTTCCATTTCCTTGGGACGAATTACATAGACGAATTTCTAGTTTTCGGGGTGAATGTTTTCTAAGGGTATTAACATGATTTGCGGCAATGTCGCGCGAGTGCTTGGTAGTCGTATGAGCTGAGATGACGGCATTTATGTTTAAATTGCAGAGACAGGGTAAGTGAGCTATGAGTTCGAACCCCAGACAAGGTAAGTTTACAAATTAAATCATGTCTTAGACTTTTTCGAAAGAAGACTTCTTCCCCTCCTGTGCCCCTGCCCTTCCCCCTCCTCATTAAAAACACTCCCTTGTGGAAATGGTGTAGTAAAAACAGCTGACTTTGAAAAAAAATAAAGTATTAATAATAAAAAACTAAGTAAATTTTAGTGCCAAGTTTTTCACAATGAAGACTTTCCCCTTCCGTGCTTTTCCACCCCTCCTCCTTACTCTAAATAGTGAATGTTTTTTTAAAATTATTTTTGAGCTGGACTTTAAGCGTGACATGTAGATAAGCTACATGCCGCATGTAGAATAGCATTTCTACATGCCGCATTGAATGTAATGGTTGGAAAATCCCTGACAAAAGTGTAGAAAAGGTATATTTTCGTGTGGTATTTACACATTTTGTATTCTCTGTGTTCTAGGTAACAGTTCCACAAAATCAAACTATTTGAAAACCCCGACAAGAGACGCTTAAATTTGAATAGTAAGGACTTCTGTTCACATCGTCTCATACCCAGTTTTTCCACCGAGCGAGGCTTGATAATAATTCAAATGCGTTTTTGTAACACAAAATTAAACAAATGTTAATGATAAGCAATATAAGCAATCTAGCGCATCGCTGCAATCAGTTTAACCCGATTAAGCATAAGTGAAACAAATTGTCTGCTTGCATTTACCCGCATTTCGATTGCTCGTGTTATTTATTTAACATTTTTATATGTATGTCGAGTGCCTACACTTTATGACCAGGCACACACGCACACACACGCGCATGGACACAGAGGGGGGGGGGGGAGCAGGAGCTGCAGTAAATTAAGTCGTTAATATCTTGTTTATAATGGCCAACGCTGCAGTTGCAGTTGCAGTTGCTGGTAACGTGGCCATATGCTGACCAGGTCCGGGGTTCAGGTCCAGGTCCATGCGTGACTATGTACATGTTAATTACATGATATATGTATGTGCATAAATATATGCATCGAGCTTGATTTATGAAATTAATTATAAACGATTTACGGCACGCGGGCTCGGCGCTTGTGTTGAGTGCAAAAATAATGTTGCATATCCCATAGGCGCCCGAGCAAACACACACACACACTCGCACACACACACAAATGGGGCTAATCATTTTATCTCTTGCAACAAATTGAGCCAACGCGCACACCAAACTTTCATAAGGATAATTTCATTTCATTTTATTGGATCTAGTTGGGCTACATGCCCTGCCCCTCGCCTGTGCCACTTTGCCAACTCATTATAACTGTTTTATTAGCAGCTCGCGCCCCACCAGCAGCAGCAGCGGCAGCAGCAGCAGTTTCGCTCTTGCCTCACTCGTTTCACTTACACTCGTTTGCCTGAATCACTTTATTAGTCTAATTAAATGCGCCACTTGTACGCAAAATGGTGCGCGGTTGGTGAGCTAAGCAAACAATTAACGAAATTAGCAGCAATTCAGGCATATTTAATTAAATAAATGCAGTTCTGAGAGCCGGGAATCTCAGTTTTTTAACGCAAGCGAGCAAATAACACGCCCTGTGGTCACTCACACCTGCCAGGCCACCTGCCTCCAACTACCGCAAAACTCAAACAGCAGCCAGCAGCTTGGCGAAGACATTAACGATTATGGTGCCAGCGTTCAACGGAACCCTAGATTTGGCATCGCCACCAACAGAGCACAGCCCGCAGTCCACAGCCCACACATGCGACTTGCGAAGCGTATAAATATAACCGGGTGGATTATGTCTGCACAATGGCAATGCCAACTGACAGGCCTGCGTTTGCTACGGGGCCCACGTAAACCAGGCTAACAGAGTAACATAATTCCGTATATTTTTCTCTCACTGCCACGAGATTATTTACACATATGCACCGCTTACACAAGGCACCGACATGGCCGGGGACAGTTGCAGCCAAGGATTATCGGAATGAAAGTTGGGAAAAACAAAAGCCATTTGATTCAAGACACAATATAGAATTCAAAACGAGTGAGCCGTTGGCATCCATTCATTCGTCATAATCATGCTCTTATGCCAGTGAAATGTTTCAAATGAATGGAGCACTGTAAACCATTACGATAACAGGATTGGTTTGGTTCAGTGGTTCACACTGATATCGAACCTGCGGGTCGGTTCGGCTAACTGAACCGTGGGTTCGGTTCGGTGGAGTGGTGGGGTAGGGTGGCCTATATCTGTTTTTGAATATAATGATTTGTACTGTAAATATCTAGAATTCCCAAAACATCTGAGTAGCTTTAAAATCCTTCATAAAATATCGCAAATCTGTGTTGTTTTTGTCTTAGCTAAGAGAAAAGCTGTCTAAAGAAGGACGATTGAATATTAAGAATATCATTGTTCTCAAATCAATATGCAACTTCCATGAAAGTAATGTAATCTGATGACAGGTCAGAGCTCGGAGGCAAGTTGCATTATCTATACGTAAAAGCAGATGATATCCAACTTTTGGGAGACGTCTGGAGAAGCGGAATCAACAGAGAAAAGCTGCGAAAAATTCAAAGCTACGACTAACAATCAGGGCTGCAAGCCGGTTTTGAACCGAACCGGTTCGAGCCCGGAACTCCGACTTTTATTTTACTATGAACCGAACCCTGGAACTGAACCTCCTTAGTAATTAAAGCTGAACCCGAACCTGCTCCGAACCCAAAATTTCGGTTCGGTTCAACCAAACTGACTTAAAAATTTAACCTTCTGTCTACCGACTTCATCAGTTATTTGGTGCGACTGACTCCTAAAATGGGCAGGAGAGTGGACAAAAAAATCAGGCAAAACGATTAGATTTTCTTATAAAATCCCTACCCATAACTGTCTCTGTTTTTAAAGCTCCTCGACTCCAAAGCTTCTTCAATAATTCTCAAAAGCAAGAGTCTTAACATTATTTTGGTTATATTTTTCTATGTAGACCACGAAACTGTAAATTATTTACCGAATATTTTCATGTTTTCTACAAACCAATTCAGACCCAAAAGCCACTCGGTTCCCATACAATTTGGGGAGTTTTTAGGTCGAATGCTGTTTTGCTGACAAAAATTAGTAATGTTGTGCAAAGCATGGACTGAACCAAGGTTTGAACCAAAACCTTCTCCCAAAAACCTCGAAATTTAAATTAAATTTCTGTACCTTAACCATTTGTTGATTTGGGTTTGAACCAGTTTACAGGAGAACCGAATATTTTTTCTTGGTTTGCAGCTCTGCTAACAATAGAGTTCTTTGAAAGAAATCTGAGTTGCTAAACCTCGCACACGGGAAAAGGAACCAAATGCGAAAAATGTACTAAGTTTGTTTACCCTTGCAGCACGTTGTTCAAACTAATAGGGCGCTTCTACTACAGTTGCGTTCACGTTCGCGTCCAATTATCGAAGAATGCGCGTTGAACACCATATAAAAAAAACTCAATTGATGGCCGAGGGGGAGGTGAGGGGGCATGAAAAAAAGTCGCGTTCACTTTGAACGCGGGATGTGCCAACTCGTTTTTATACCCATTACTCGTAGAGTACAAAGGACGGACGGACATTGCTATATCGACTCGGCTGTTGATGCTGATGAAGAATATATATACTTTATGATATCGGAGATGCTTCCTCCTGCCTGTTACATACATTTGCACGACTTTAGTATACCCTTTTTACTCTACGAGTAACGGGTATAAAAATGTCACTTAAATTTATTTGGATTGTTGCGAAAAGGTAAACAAGCAGACCAGATCGGAAGTGAACGCTGAACGTAGTAGAAACACCTTTGGGAATTTATCGATAAAAAGTGCAATCGATGACAGAACGCGTAGAGGTGGAAGTCGGCTATAAGACTACTTTTCTGACTCTACTTTTGTATGACAGCTACTCTATATTGATGTCCGATTTCGACCAATTTTAGCATAATCAAAGTGAAGCATTGAAAACTAGCATAAAATAGAAGTTTGGATTAAAAACAAAAAAAGCTTTTCTCACTAGAACTAGTTTTTCGACCGATCGTTCCTATGGCACTTATTTGTTATAGTCATCCGATTCGGCCGGTTCCGACAAATGTGCAGCGTACACTCAGGGAAAAATACACTGATATTTTAATATTTACACTTTTTGACTTGAATATTTTCACCATTGATTTAGCGTTAAATATGGAATTCGTATATATAAGAAGTGCACACTTCAAATTTAATATTGGCAATAGTTAAATTTAACATGGAAATGGTTAAAAACTTTTTTTTATTTAAAAATTATGCCAGCCAACACCACATCTCTTTTCTATATACTCAATTTTGTTTGTAATGGAGTCCCAGGAGCTAGAATTCTTTTAGATTTGGTTCTGAAAAACTTAGAATTATGTTAATTTGATAAAAGTTTTAAACTTACTTTGTGGTGGGACTCGAACTCGGGACCTCTGGGACTTGAACTCGATTGGAATGGCGTCTCAACCAGTTGTGCCAACGCGTATGCTGGCTGATCGAGGGCTAAAATTCTACTTAAATTGAATAGCCTACAGTTATTTATAAATATCTTTCTGGCATTTTGCAAAAATAAGACTGCTTGTAGTTCTCAAGTTGGAATTCCCAGCATAGGGAATATAAAAGGGGTAACTGAAATTCGCCGATTTAATATGTTTTTAGTCAATTCAAAGTGGTTATTAGTTCATTTTTATAACAAAGGGGCATAGTTAAATCAAATATGATTGTGTTAGGTTATACTATGCGATTTTTCCCTGAGTGTATTTGTACCAGAAGGCTTCGTGAAAAGCTTGGTGGCGAAAGCTTTTATTACTGACGGAGGAGATAGCATAGAAACAGACGGATTAGGCTAAATCAAGCCGCTATGAATGTTTCCATCAATTTGCATATCCACGTCTTTGTTGTGTATGACTTTGTTTCAGAATAGTTTTCTTTGCTGAAGGACTCCCTAGACTTTGGTAATGTCTCCCAGCTGAACGTTTTAGTCTTTGCTCTTTTCATCTTTAAGGTGAGCTGAGCAAAACCAAGTTAAGAAACAAAGCTATGTCGAAGGAGTGGAGAGAAATCATATAACAGAACAGAAGTGAAATTGCTCAGCCTCTTAGTTGATCTGCAAAACAAAAATAAATTATTAATATTCCCAAATAACTGAAATCACTCCGAGAAGCAACCCAAATTTGACATGGTTTGATATTGCTTTTGACATGACACAACAAAGTCGATTCTGCCAAAAGAATTTCCCTAAACTTCCATGTAATTTTACTATTTTCCCAAAAACTTCCAAATTTTATTTCTGACATGGAAAAAAAAAAAAAACTTTGACTTCTTCCTCTTTGTTTCCCTCAGCAAAGCCAAGTTTATAAGCTCTTAACGGTGAGCAAATCCATTTACTGACCATAAACATCAGCAGAGTGTTGAAATGTTTTGTGGATAAGCCAAAAAGTTATCTACAATTGGGCCACAGACTCGCACCGAGGCACACCTGGCAGCCGGATGCAATCATATAAATATTTTTTAAAAACAATTTTTGCCACGTGCCCGTCGTCCAACTATGTAACTTGGTTAATCCTATTGATTTTGATTTGCATACAAATTAGAATGTGCAGACAGAGTCGCCCCAGCCGAAAAGCAAGCAATATGCAAAAAGGATTTCAACTACAAAACTCTCCGCTCCGGCGGAGGCAAAAAGTGTTTAACATGTGTACAGCCAAATCCAGTGGAGCTTAAGCTGCTTCTGGTGTGGCGTTAAATTTTCATTTAAGCTTGGACGCTGTGGAGGCGGTGGCAGGGTTGGGGGGGGGGGGGAGAAGCTCTGCACTTGAGAAGCGACGAAGTGCGAATGCTTTGTGAAACAATTAGCATCTTGCTAAATTGTTCGTGGGAGAGTGTGTGTGTGTGTGAGTGTGTGCACGTTTTAATGGAAAATAAACTGGGCTTATGCAGATTTTGCCACCCAACTCTACAATTGTGCCATAAAAAGTGAAATATGAAAACGAAATTTAATGCGGTGCAAATATTTTTTAATATGTGAGCAGAGGGGCTCAATGTTTACGTGTGGATACGTGTGAGTGCGCATTTTAATTTCTTTTAATATTTTATCAGCTACTCGCACGGGTGCGGGGGGGTCGCGCAGGGAGCATATGCCAAGCCAAAAAGCTGTGCGGCAAGGAATTTCAATTAAGATTAATTCGCGCATGTTTTGCCGCCACCTTCCTGCCAACACGGGGATTTCAGTTTTTGGCACGACTCCCACTTGGCACTTGCGGCTTTCTCGCTCGGTTGCGCTCTGGGGTCACGCCCGAGCGGCGATGCGTTATGAAGACGGCGACGCACAGGTGGAAGACTTGAGCGCCCCACAAAATGGTGCCACTTAACGGGGTGCAGCAGCCACCGCGGCGCGGTGTGGCGCGGCGGCAAGAACAACAGCAACAAATTAAAATAAACTTTAATCAGGGTGCGCAAACAGAAAAGTGTAGCACGCTTTTGTGCGCCCGAGTAAATGCCACCGCATTAAGTGCTGCAGTTTCATCATCGTCATCCTGTCGTTCCCCCCGTCCCCGGCATCCGCGGCAGCATTGATAACTGAAGTGCTTGACGGGCAGTAAATATTTTTATTCAAGTTAATAATGTTGCTTTCGTTGCTGGCGTTTGTTTTTTGCTTATGGGCCAAGTCCTTTTGCCCGTCTGTTTGCCAGTGTGCTGCAGTTGTTGACTGAGGTTTCAGCTCTTCCTCTCCCCCTCTCTCTCTCTCTCTCGCTGTGTGTGTACAGTTTGTTCATTAGCCGGGCCAAGGCAGCGCCAGCAGCAGTTTTCTACAGTTTCGCTCGTCGCTCGTCGCTTGTTTTATGTGGTTTCAAATAGATTGCAAGCCAGCGACATGATTAAGCTCACAGAGAGTTTGACGGCAATCGACCAAACAATGCTCTTTTGAGTAGTCAAATTATGTGGAAGTGTGCCAAATATATATTACCAGTGGGATTTAAAATAGGTTGATTATAGTTTGGGATTAGTTTTAGCAAGACGATCGGAGCATGACTTAGTAAAGGCGTTTTGAGTTTTTAGTTACGATTGCATTTAATCATTAATTTTTGAACTTAAACCACTAAGAAAATAGGTCCAGCCTGATTAAAATCTACCCTGTGACTTCTACAGTTTGTCTTAAGGTGAGTGAAGTGCTGCCCATCACCGTTAGGCACAATGCTGCCCAGCAAAATAGTACGTTTCAGCCGATCTTTAACATTCCTTCAGCGGATCTGTATATATTTATTGATTTCTGAACAAGATTACGCAGAAAAAGTTTTTTTTAACAGTCAATCAACCCAATCAATCATTTTCTCATTCCAAGTAAGTACAGGATTGTCCTGATCTCGGATTTTTCCATCCTGGAATTCTTGTCTTGGTACCAACATTATCCCACATGGGATTTGATTTTAGCTTGTTATCCGAACTCGACTTGATCCCATTGTAGGATCAAATCAAGAAGACCCGATATTGACTTAAGCTCATAATTCGTACTTGATTTAATCTTGAAATCAGCTTTGCTGGTAGATTAAAGTGACCTCGATATTCAATCCGAAAAGCATTGTTTACAGAGATTGGATTTATCTCTTCATTGAAACCATTTGTTACCCCAAGATGAGCTTCCCACAAGCATACCCCCGGTTCTATCTTCCTCCTCATGCCAGCATTGCTATGACTGTTTGAGAATTGTAACACTTTACACCCATTAAGCCTCACAGTATTGGTGAGGGAGATTTTCTTCCTCTCAGTTTCCATCACGCTTTCTATTTGACATGATGCATCCTTACTCACTTCAAACTTGAGTCAGGATTATTTAACTTTCAAGTACGGATTCGTGATTGACTGTAGCCTTTTCGGATTGATACACTCTTTTCAGGATTGTTTCAATCCTATCGAGCTTGTATCAAGCACAATTTAGTACGACTCGAAATTGCGATCCAAAGGTGGCGATCAAATCAATCTTTTCGAACTTGATCTTATCTCCCCATTTTTTTCTTTCTGATTAGTAACTCGCCCTAATATAATGCTTTGTGTAATTTAACGAAAAATTCTTGTTTTTAGACTGGTTTTTTCTTCAAGCACCTTTTCCAACGAACCCCTTTCTGGCTCCCGACAGTGTGGCTGTCAATCCGTATCCGTATCCCGTATTTGATCCTACTTCTCTTTCTATCCTTGTTGTCATTTCTGCTATTGCTACTGCTGGCAAGCCGGCTACCGATGCTGCAGCCATTCCTGCAGCCGCTACATCGGTTCCGTCTGACAATCCTAATACTGTTTCGTTTCGATGCAGATTAAGCAATTGGGGATCCGAAAATAGGAGCCCCTTTGTGCTTAGATCAGACAATGTTCTTGCCAATAGATGCGTTCAGCTGATACAATTGATAACTGATTAGCGAAAAATATCTTTTGAAATGTAGAT
Organism: Lordiphosa andalusiaca; assembly: GCA_035044965.1. Classification (NCBI taxonomy): domain Eukaryota; kingdom Metazoa; phylum Arthropoda; class Insecta; order Diptera; family Drosophilidae; genus Lordiphosa; species Lordiphosa andalusiaca. The sequence goes on from JAWNNM010000342.1 coordinate 1,547,316, forward strand.
TTAGAATTCCATTTAAATGAAGGCATTGGATAGGATGTGGGCTCTCCAGTGTAGTCGAAGTTCCTGTCAAATTAAGAGCATGTACGTGAATGTTTGATGACGAGTTTCTCAATCATCTTGGGATTTAGGAAGGAAAAAAAAGGATGAGAGCTTTAACTTTTAAGAGCTCTGTACTAGCTGCACTTTTGCTTAGACATAAGCTAACGATTAGCCCCACATACCCATCAATGAGTATACTCTGCACATTGTCTGACATTAAAACTCATCTCTTCACTTTTAAGCAGTTTCTTCTATTTATGGCCAACACTTTGGTTGCCATTGCGTTGGCTTTTGGGGTGGTGAGGGGGAGTTTCGCTTGGTTCTGGGGAAAGCAATTAAATGATTATTTGTGCTTTTACTTCTTCTCTTCGGTGATTTAATGACGCTGTGGAAATATGTTTGCTGTCTGCCCAGCGGGGAAGGCTGATTGTGGCCATGGCAAAAGAAATGACTAAAAACAATTAGACCAAATACTCCACTTGGCCCATACCCATGGTCAGTCTGTCTGCAACTGGACGTGAACCGCAATTAATATCAATTTGTATGAGTTTTTATGGGTTTTCCCCTGAATGCCCTACCTTCATATATCATAATTAGCTTGGCTTGCAAAAGAAAAAGGAAACAACAAGCGAAAACAAAAGGTAAGCCCATCAAATTTGCATAGCATTTCCCTGTCTTTGTGCCTGCCCCCAGCCCCGTCAGCTTCTTTGCATAATTTGCTCAACTTTGAGGCTCAAGTGCGCTTAGACTGGCCAAATCCTGCATTTCTTCTGTGGCCAGGCCTTTGATTTGTGTCCAATTAAGATATGCTAAGCAGGGGCATAATTCGTTGGCTTCACATTGATTGGCATGTATCAGGGCAATCATTTAATTGAAACTCCACATCAGGATGCACACACGAAGGATCATCGAAATTAGTTGGACAAACTTTGCATTTTGCCGCCTGACTTTTTGATGACAATTTGACAAACTGGGTCAACAGATTTGAAATTTAAGCAACCTAGCAGATATCGATAAGGTTATTGTTGTTGTTGTTTGTGTTGGCTATAACTTTGCAAGCATCAACAAATAAACACACACACAAAAGCGACCGACCACACAATGTCAAAGTAATTTGCACACGTGTCTCTCTCGCCCAGTGCACTCTGTGTATGTTATATCAGGTGCGCTCTGCCTGTTTTGAATAATTATTACTATGATTGCTGAAGATTTGGTAATTCGGTCAGGGAACCACACACAAACACACACACACACACAAACACATTTGGCAATCGCAATTGAAATTCGGTTGATGCCTTCGATGAAAATGCTCCATTCACTGTCCGGAGATGGCCGCAGGCAGCTGCCAATAATTTCCATAGCAAATAGTTTGACAACTATTCAATGTTTCAAACAGAAATCATTTTCATAATTGCATACAATCTTAACCACTAAGCATTTTAGAAATCGTCCATGTGGGCGATGCAAATTGACAATATAGAGCTGAGGCAGAGCAAATTAAATTTGAAACGAAAGTGGGTCTAAAAAATGTATTATATTAGTTTAACTCTATGCTTGCTAGTCTTAAGCAGGAGAATTGAAATTGAAATGCTGGCAAAAAGCCAGCAATTTTGCGCTTTGGAGACTCAAAAAGTGTAGAGCCTAGTGTTGCTCTTTCGATGCCTGATGGGTATTGGACAAGATCAGCTGAAGACATGGCCGAAAAGTTCCCCACAAAATGAAAGAATCATCATTTCGCCGATGATAGTACAGAGCGTGCTGTGCTTAGATATTTTTAGACCCGCCTAAAAGCAGGCTACAAATCTTAAAGATCGTTCAATTCGCAATGTTTCTTACTTTGAACGATTTTCTCAAGGCCGAAGGACATTGATGGAATTAAAAATGGTACCACGAAGATCTGGTCTAAGAGTAGATTCGTGTTTATACGGTAGAGTTTTGGCTTAATGATTTCCCTCAAAACCACGCTCGAATTTTCACAATGAAGTGTGCTTCATGAAGGTTTTCGTTTTGTTCCCTATAAAAGGTGATTTTTTAAGGGCTATAGGAAAGTTTTTTAAAAAACAAACTTGAAATCTTTATTTTAATCGATAGTACGGTCCATAAAACCCATCTAAGAAGACAAAATTAGTAGAAGACTGGGTAAACGCAAATGTAACAAATAAATAAACAACCAATGTATAGCATTAAGTATCAATATTATATAAATTTAAATAAGACTAAACAGACGTGACTATCCCAAAAATAAGTACATTGTATTTGTAGCGTTAGGATATTAAATCAAGAATAAATTCAAATAAATTCAATTTCAAAATATAATTTAATGTTTGAAGATTATTTCATGCAAATGTTGACTTTGACTGCGCCTCAAATGGTCCATCCGATTAGTGCAATTTTGGCATACTCTTTCCAACATTTCGGCCGGTATCGCACGAATAAATGCTTCAATGTTGTCTTCCAATGCGTCAATTGAAGCGGGCTTGTCTGTATAGACATGAGCTTTAACATAGCCCCACAAAAAATAGTCTAAAGGCGTTAAATCGCACGATCTAGGCGGCCAATTGACCGGTCCCGTACGTGAAATAAAATGTTCACCGAACTCGCCTTCCAATAAGTCCATTGTTGCGTGTGCTGTGTGGCATGTGGCACCGTCTTGTTGAAACCACATGTCATGCAATTCAAGCTCTTGCATTTTGGGAAAAAAAAAGTTGGATATCATCTCACGGTAGCGCTCACCATTCACAGTTACGTTATGATTCGCTTCATTTTTGAAGAAGTACTGTCCAATGATGCCACCAGCCCATTTTGGATACTGGTTCGGTTCAAAAAAAAAAGAGAGCGCAGCTCCACAATGGAACTCAGAAAGAAGTTGGTCAAAGTACTTATGCATTCAAGAGGCAACTATTATTTGTATTTCGTAGAGAGAAACCTATTTCGTATTGTAAAACCCATTTTGCACAATTTGGCTGACTTGCCAAGAAGCAAGCGTGGACCGGCCAGCCGTGCCGGCCGTGCAGCTTGCCTTACCCTAATGGCCGCAATGTGCGCGACCATTAGTGAAACATATGGCTGGCCCAGAACAGACCTTTTCTTTGGACCAACTTTTCGCTTGCCTAAATGTTACCTAATTCCAATTTTTTTTTTCCTTTTTTTTCTCTTCATCGCGGGTCAAACCCAGCTTGTTACCTGACTCGCCGCCCTACGGGATAATTGGTCCCCGGAGTGCTGTAGCTACTTAGAGTCATTCTGTGGTGCAAGTTCGTTCCATTGTCAACCAGCTAGGCATATTTATGGCGCAAGGGGAGGCGATAAAAAACGCTAACCGTTTGGCTTAAACTTGCGACCGGAAAAGAATAAATGTTAGCCAAAGTTTGGTTCAAATTTTGGGCAGTTAAATGGATTTTAAAGCATCCAAGTGCAATACTTTAAGGAGCAGAACCGAAACGGATGCTTTTTAGGTCTGGCCCGGGCCAGGTGCGGCCATGCGTGAGCGGGTGATTCGGTGGGCGAAGGAGGGGCCAAACTCAATTTAACGCCCAGAAGGCAGCAAAGTAGCAGCACAAATAAAGACGCACACACAGCATTCCAGGGATTTGCTAGCTCATAAATAGTTAAGCAAGCAAAATGTGTAAGGCAATACCCCCCAAAAAAGGACATAGGCCTGGGCCCCAAAGGTGTGTTGTGTGCGCACTGGTACCGAAAAGGTTCAAACGCAGTTTAGATCAAGGAAGGCACACAGGTACACACACACACATAAGACGGCGGACCCTCAAATGTGAAAGAAAATCAGGCTAAATGTACGCATATTGACCCTAATCAGCAGCAGGGCAAGTCCCAGGGAAATGAAATGCTCCGATTTAGCTCCGACTCTCACGATACTCGTTTGCCTGACAATTAGCAGCAGCTCGGCACTACCATTCGGAGACCAAGTCACTTTAGTGAAGGTTTTTCCCGCCTTCAAAGGACTTGCAATTGATGACCAAAACTGCGTTCATAAATTTGCAACCTGCCACAGAGTGCGGCACATACGAAATGTGTGTTTGCATATAGCTAAGCTAGCCCCAATTAGACATGCTGAGCCCAAGTGCTAACATCCAACGCTCCTGGCTCACCTTTGAGTGTGTGTGTGTGTGTGTGTGTGTGTGTGTGTGCATGTATATTGTACATATGTGTGTACGTGTCATGGCTGCAAGCGCGAATTACTTATTCCTAGCCTAACGAGCTAAGCACGCGCCATGGAGCTACAGCAACAACAATAGCAGCCAAACACTCAACCAAATCTGCCGCTGCACAAAAGCATTCTGGCCCGCCCGCAGCTCCTACCGTGCCCTGCCACTTGGCATGTGTCAACACTTCAAATGCCGGCCAAATGAAGCCGGAGAAAAGAGAAAAAAGTGAAACAAAACAAAATATGCATACAGTTTTCCACGTTAATGGTGTCACTTGGGAGTGGGGCGAACATTAACATTTGTTTGCATTAAGTGAAAACAAAAACTATTGTCAAGCCTGCGGGAAAATAACATAAATAAATACTGAAATACTCGCACACGACATATTGTTTATTATTGCTCTTTTCGCTCTGCGTGACTCTCACTCTCTCTCTCTCTTCCTCCAGGTCTCTGGTGAGTTCCGTTTTGGGGATTGTTTGTCTAAGCGGCCTGCGGCTGGCAAAAGGCTCACAGCGGGAACAAATGACGAGCTGTCAACAAATTTTCAACTTACTCGCGATTTAATATTTAAATACACGCCCAATGCCCACATGCTGAGAGCTAAGGGGTGACACAGCCGGAAAAGTAGTTGGGGGGGTGGATAATGGAAATATGCGAGAGAGAGAGAGAGTGAAGTATTTCATCGAGTCCATTAGGTGGAGGCAGGAGAGAGTGCCTTAAAGTCCAAATTTAATGGAAATTATTTAACATTTACAAGCATTACTTTTCATGCTTTACAGAAATGGTGATTTCTCCCAAAACTTTTGATTATTACAGGCACTTCTTCTACTTAGCATCAGCAAATTTCGCATACTTAAATTTGATTGATTGTTTTTGATTTATAAATACATTTGCGTATCGATTCATTTGTAAATTATTAGCTTTTTAGTTACATAAAAATAATTCATACCATACTGCATAATTGTAGATCGAATGCTCTTGTTAAAAAAAATATATTTGCTCCTGCAAAAGTTCAAGAATTTCGCTAGATTCGTCATTAGTTTGCTGCTTTAAAGCGAGAGGAGTAAGGTAAAGCAACCGAGAGAGCAGAGCAATCACATATCCCTCAGAGAAAGTGTCTAAAAACTCGCAACTTGTTGCATTTCGTATTCAACTCAATGTATTGAAGATGTCCATTTTACACAGGCATGTCATAGGCCAAAGACAATTGTACCCGCACAGAAAAAAATCTGATCAATTATCGACATAATCTTTCAATATAATTTTAAAAATATAAAAATGTATATAACAAAGACTTATTATTTAATGTCAATTACATTGTTATTACATTGATACTAAAAATGTCCAAACAAATAATTGAAATCATCAAAGTAAGCTGAAAAATGTCCTAGTGACTTGATTTCAGATCAAAGTAGACATCGAAAATGTGAGAGCAGAAAGAGACACGCAGAGTTTCTCAAATGAAAGGCAGAAAGCTATGGTGCAACTCTGCCACAGCAAGCGAGACAGCGAATACTTTTCCGATTTGTTTGTTTTTGCTTTCATTGCCCATTGCAGTTCCCAACTGCTTAAAGCGGTAAGCGAATGGAGAGACATTCAAATAGCAAAAGCCATTAACGAACAGCCTACTGAAGGTTGAATCATGAAACAGTTCTGTATGGGCAACCAGCTCTTTTTGGTCTATATATGTAAATGCATTAGTTGTTCACAGTTGTGAACAAACGCAACTTTTCGGGACCTCGAGCCAGCTTAAGTTACTAATTATTATTCAAATATATCATTGACATTTGAACCAGCTTTGATTTTATGAAATACACCATTGGTAACACAATTTATACCCCTTTGATATTATAAAAATATTTATAAAATATTTTAGCCATGTCGTACACATATTGTGAAAAAACTGCATTGATACTATACAAATATATCAGGGATATTGGAAAATATAAGATTGTTGATCTAAAACATCTCACTTTGATATGTTCGAAATGTTTTAGTGATATATTCGAATATATCATTTGGATATTTTTCAGATGAAGTCCGATTCGATACTGAAAAATACCCGATTGATACTAAATATGGCGATCTTTTTACGATCGGCAACAGCCATATGCAACCAGCCATTTCGAACCAGTTGAATACCAGTTGGCAACCTAAACTGTATAAGCTGTACTTTACAGTTAAATAGGTTTTATTTCACAAGTATTTACACAACGATTGTCTTGATACAAACTTTTTCAAATTCACATTGACTCTTTCGCACTCGCGTCAGTTTTCACTTATTCGGCTGCAGTTGGGCAGTTTAATGATCAACTTAAATGTAAACACCAAAATTATATTTTTAAAAGAGATATAAAAATAATGAAACTTAAACAGAGAGCTCGATTGGAAACTAGATTTAAAATTAATATTTATAGTACTTAATTTAGTTAGTAAATAGACATCGTAAGATTTTGTGAACTATATAATCATAGAAAAAAAAATTTGTACACAATTCATTTCGTTTTCTATAAAAGATTCTCAAATAAATATTGCCAATTGAAAATGTAATTGAAGTAAATTATGCCAATTAAATATTGACTTGTTGTGAAAAGTATCAATTAAAAATTTAATGGATGGAAAATATTCAATTAGAAACTGGCTGGTGTTAAAAATTAAAATTGCAAATTTAATGAAAATGAAATATACCAGGCTAATTTTAAATGCAAGGCTGGCACTAAACTAAGTTCAAATGCCATTAACAATTGACTTAAAGCTTAAATTTTCAAATATGTATTTCTAAGTTGTAATTGAAAAATTCAATTTAAATTCCATTGACTTGAAAAAACAAATTGTAAACAAATTTCTACGGGATTTAATGGTAATTAAAATGTTTTGCGACTTAAATCAAGTAATTGTTTCTAGCTTCAAAATTTTAATTTTTTTTTTTCTTAAGCGACGACTGATTAAAAAACTCAATCAACACTGTTTTGGGGTAAGCGAATTTTGAAAAGCTCAAACGAAACCACACAACAAATAAATATAACCTTATTTTTCTAAGCACGTACCGAAATCAGTGTTTAAAATTGCTTTGCTTTTTTTGTATTTCAATTTTTTTGCTTTTGCTACTGCTATGAATTGGGAAGAGGCTCTGAAGTGTCCGGGGCATAAAATCAAATCAAATCTGGAACTCACTTTGCTTGGTAAAACAACAATCAAAATTCTATGTGTCGTCATAGCCAGAGCAACTAAGTCCCAGCAGTTGCAAGCAAAGCAGTCATATATATATATTTTACATTTACCTTAGTTGCAGAGTAAAAAAAACTTAATATTTCTACGCAGATATTGAATTTCAATTCAAATTTATGCTTGCAAAGGGTTTCGCAAGACACACACATATTTTTGGATTGGATTTCTTCAACGTTTGGTTCAAACCAAAATTCTACAGTCAGCAAAGATTTAAGGAGCAGCAACAGAAATAAATAAATCTCACAGCTGCATAAGCTCCTACGGTGTGTTTAATGTTAGATTTAGCCAGGCAAAAGGGTCCTGTCTTATCAAAAGATGATTCAAATCAATAAAATATATGTTTCACATGCTGAAGTAAATTTACACAAACCGTCATGGCGCTGATTTTCTGATTTGTGTTCGAACACTTCCAACATTTCCTATGCTCATATATGCTATTTTTCTCAACAACTGTGGAAATCAAATAATTTAATTTTAATTTTAAGTGAGCGCGCTAGGGCCTGAAAGTAATGAAAAAATTACTCATACGACTCGTAAGCCAAATGAAAATTTGCACATTTTTAAATTTCAAATGCTGTCAGTTTCTGAAATACAAAAAGGCAAATACTACAGTTTCAGTAAATATGGCAGACGAGAATTCAGGTTTTTTATGCCAATTTTTGATGTTAATGAAAACGTGAGTGCTGCCTGCAATTTTATAAGGTACCAGATGCACCTAACTTTAAGCAAAAGTTATGGCTTGCCAATGGGAAACGGCTTAGAAGAAAGCCAAAATTTGTATAAGACCTATTAATATTATTGCATAATACCGGAAGTGTGTTCATTTGAAAAAGATAGTTAATAGAGTGGCCGAGTTACTCAAAAGGAGTCAACCACTCTTTGAGAGTTGCTTAAACGAAGTGTTTTGATGTTTCGCAGGTTAAGGCTAAGAACAAAAATCATCCGAAATTAAATCCAAACTATTTAAAAAACCTTTACAAAACACTAGGACTTGACTATGCTTCTTTGGGAGAATTTTTCCCGCTCCATAGAGCGATACAAATTTCCAAGCTCTAGGAATTTTTGGTAATAAAATCTATAATATTTAATAGAAAGTTTTCTTGTCCAACTACTTATGCCGATGACTGTAAATTCCTGTTTTTATGATATTTCATTTCGTTCATAAATTGTTATTGTCTTAGTTGGGCCAATCATTGGCAGAAAGGACATACTGGACTGCAGCAAGTCGCAGCACCACACAAGCGTCTTGTCCAGACTTTTCTTTTGTTTTGCTCGCTATTGTTGGCAATTGGTTACGGAGATTTAAGTTGTTTCTTCGCAACGCCACTTCCTCAAACTCCTGGACAAACAATTGCTCTTACAATTGGATCAAAGTAAGCGCAATTAGACGCACTTCACAGTGCAGGGCGCTTTTCCATTAGCGAAATATATTTCAATTTATTTTTTGGTAAACTTGGTAAACTCGGCAAACCGTTTGGCATAATGTTCGGCCATAAATTGATTTGGTGTTCAAACACAAATTAAACTTAATTGGACAAATTTTCTTATTAATCTTAAATTTAATTTCTTACTTTGAACATTAATGGGTTAACCATTGTACCCAAGCGAGTATAGTAAATTAGGAATTTTGGAACGTCGTGCTTCACACCACAATTTTTCGTGCAACACAGAAGATCTGCACATTTTCATAATACCCCATAAAACTTCTAAAGCAATAACAAAAAGAGTCCTGTTTTGACCTTATGGTCAATGCATGGAAGTTGTACAATATCGCAAATTCTACCATGCCATTACTAGAGTTTCATCATAATATTGTCCGCCATTACCCACGAAATTACCGGCAAAACATCATCATTACATTAGACATCAATTGGGTTCAGTGTACCAACTAATCCTTCATCATTTCCAATCATTTTCCAAAAAGAATTATAAGCCCATTTCGATGTCATCAATGAAATAATCGAATATCGATGGATTTGTGAACAATGCAACGTTTTTCAAACTTTTTACATACTTTAGAAATAAAAATAAGCTTATAAATTGTTCCATTGTAGACGCTTAAATACAGCACCAAAAGCCAACTTAACAACTTTGTTATGTTATTTCCAGGGTTCGGTAGTGCTCACATGCGAGCCGCACGCTCTGGCTCTTTTGAGCACTCGCTCAGAGCCAAGAGCCTCAGTTCGAGAGTCTAGAGCACTAAACGTATCACAGCTCGTGAGCTACAGCTTCTGACTCAGAGCTGAAAGACACAGCTCGGGAGCCGTGAGCCAACAACCAGCTCACGGCTCGTGAGTCACAGCACTCGGCTCTGAGATGAGAGCCACAGTTCGGGAGTCGTGAGTCATTACCCGCTCTTGGTTCGTGAGCCATGACATAGTGCTCTGAGCTTCGAGCCACAGTTCGGGAGCCGTGAGCCATCAACCGGTTCTCGGCTCGTGAGCTACAGCTTTCGGCTCTGATCTGTGAGCCATAGCTCTCGGTTCGAGAGCCGAAGTCTTCGGCTTGTGAGCCATAGCTCTCGGCTCGTCAGCAGTAGCCCTCGTGAGCCATTGCTCTCAGCTCGTGAGCCATTGCTCTCAGCTCGTGAGCCATAGCTCTCGGCATGTAAGCTTCTGCCAAAAGCAGCTTTTTTCTACCGGCACTCTTTTTTAAGTTGTAAACTCTGGTCGAAGAACGAGGAACAGGACTTTAAACTGTTTGCGACCGTATGAAATATACTTCGTATATGCATATGCAGTCGGATCAAAGTTAGGGGTTGAGCTCAAAGTCGAGAGCTATGGCTTACGAGTAGGGAGCAATGACCCACGAGCCGAGAGCTGGTTGTTGACTCACGACTCCCGAGCTGTGGCTCTCATCTTAGAGCCGTGAGCTGTGGCTCATGAGCCGAGAGCCGGTAGATGGATCGTAGCTCTCGGCGTAGGACTCTCAGCTCAGAGCCGAGTGCTTGCTCGACTCTCGGCTGCGGTTATTTGAGTTAGAAAGAAACGAATGGAATAATCAAATGTTGGTTTTAAATGGTCTTGGGAATGATGCAACAATAAAGGTGGGGCGGAGTCAGTGTGATGAGTACTTTTGCCAAAAGCTTACGCTTCAAGAGTACGGGCAGCATTGAACGTGAAGGTACTTTGCAGATAATTGTTGTATTGTTGTTTCATGGTCTTGGGTCTTAATCGTTGACCTGAAATTTTTTCAAAACTTCGGAACTATTTTCCAAACTCTTTCTCAAAGAATTGCCCCTTACCTATCGTTGCTAGTGAGCACATTTCTCGTACTGTGCGTCTTCGTTCTTCTCAGTCTGATTAGACTTTATTAATCTGTTTCGTTGCGTTAAGCCTACTTTTGCCAGTGCCACGAGAGGTGCAACATAAATGTTCATCTAATCTAGACATCTAACTTAAAAAGAACTAAATTAAAAACATTCTAAGGTGGTCGGCTTAATGTCGGAAATTAATGTTTTGTTACCAAATGTAACCACATTCCAACAGTAAAAAATAATGGGGAAATCTATAATTGCTTTAATTGCAAAATAGTTGTATTAAAAAGAAGGCTTTACCTTAAAACCAAATTACCTGTTATTTACAACAACTAACGTACGTCATGCAGCAACGAGCCACTAACGATAAGCCGTTTTTCAAAATGACTTCATTTTGACGTGGGTACAAAAGGTAAAATTCACTGCGAAATGCATTTGGTCAACAGAAGTGTGAATTATAAACACGCAGCACCGTAAGCCACAGGGCGCCGCTTAGCAGGCGCAGAGAAAAACGCTGAAATCGCCGCGGCGGCGATAATAATCTAGAAAATGAGCAAAAATGTTACGCTAAAAAATTGTTCAATTAATGCGAGCCCCTTTGTTTGCCACATGCCATGCGGTGGGCGGAGGGGGGGAGGGTGGGGGACGGGTGTGGGCCAACACAATGCAAAACATTGCTAGCGCGCATAATTTTCCGACACACACACACACACACACACACACACACCTAGTAACTGGCGTGTAATTAAGCGCATGCTAAAAAGTATGCAACAAAAATTTGCTGTTGCCAACAGCCAATCAATAAGAGGAAGTGGGGCGTGGCACGTAAATTTAATTGGCGTTGTGTCAAAAGCAGACATGAAGTGTGTGTTGAAATTGGAATAAAATAGTTGAGTTTTAAAGCTGCTGACTGCGTTCCATCAGTGACAGCAAATATCACGCATACGCCGCCGCATATCAAAAGTTGCATTAAAAAAGTTTCACAATTATAGTTTCTTCCAGTTAAAGCACACCAATATGCATATTTAACCCTCCGTTGGTGCTTGGCCTTTGGTGTGGGCTCCCAAACTCGTTAAAATGTATGCAAATTGGCCCAAAGGGCGGCTCCCCCTCCCCTCTCTCTCTCTCTCTCTCTCTGTGTTTACGTACATCAGTCTTTGACAAATACAAACTATTTAGCAAATATTTGCACTTGCCTGGGCGTGTGTTTGGGCATAAATTAAAGCTAAACAAATGTGCATAATTATGTACATGCTCGCTCGCTCATAAAGCTCACCCAATGTCCAAGCAATTGCAATAAAATGTTAACCATGTTGCTAATATTTTACTGCGGTTACGGAAAGCAAACCAAAACTGTTGCCGTCTTCCAAGTCAACTGAAATAAATTGTATTGCTGTGCACACTTTAACGGTGGGTGCTGGAGGGGGGGAAACGAAATTGCGGGTTAAATAGGGTGCAGCATGCGATGAGCGGGTGACGTTGCCCGTAACGCAACATAAACATTTTCCATTCAACTTAAAACTGTTTACAAAATAATGTGAAAATGGCTGCCAAACATGTGTTGCCTGCCATGTGGGCGCTTATGTGCGTGTGCGTTGCTGTGTGTCTGTGTGTGTGTGTCAAAATGGCGATAAATGTTTCTAAGCGGCAACAGGAGCAACAGCAGCAGCACAAAAACAATCAGCTCAGGGATGTGTACATGGGAGTTTATGCCATGGCTGTGCGAGGCCATTTTTTTAAATACCCAAAAACCAACATTCGAAATATGCAACATTACAATGCCGCTCACCCAAATAGGGCTTACACTTACGTTTTGTTCGTATCATACTGTGATTGTTTTGCCTCAATTTCGACAGAGTTAATACACTAAGGGCCGATTTCTAAGCTATCTGTCACCTAAACCAACAATCACAGCAAAATCTGAGTTTATCTGCCACATAGCAGCTATCTAGGAGATTAGAAATCAGCCCTAAAACTAAACCTACTGTTTCGGAAATGCAAAGTGAGAACATTCAACATCGACAAAGTGCACTTTCCAGAAGTATTTTCCTCTACAAACTCATCAAAAATTTGTATTATGAATGACGAGTCCTATTTTACAGTAGAGGGCCACGAGTGGCCACTTAAGTATTACTTTAAGCCACCTGTTGAAGTCAGTCAAATCACCAAAAACCAAGTCTCCCAAAAGGGTTTTATTGTGGCTGGCCATAAGTGAACGTGGCATCGGCAACACTGTATTTTGCAAGGAAGGATTAGCCACTAATGGGAAGATTTACCAAGAGCATTGCTTTCCAGTGCTAAGACAATTTACAGACAAGCATTATGCGAATGACTTGGAATTAGGCATCTGCTTACTGTGCCAAAACAGCACTAGAGGCACTTGATGTACATATTAAATATGCTTACAATATGTAGCCAAGTCCCAAAACCCTTTCAATCTACCCCAAATTATGGCCAATCCTCAAATGGTCTATAGCAAAGGATATGAGCTCAAAAACATAAAATGCTTGATCTTAAAAATTAACTTGGAGCTGGCGAAAGTCGATACAAGCGGAAGTGTAGAAGCGTTCCATAAAATATAGGGAAAGCTGTTCGCTATGGTGGTGCAATTTTTTTGTAAAAATAACTTAAAGTGCAAATCATATCATATATAAAATTCAAGTTTCTCGGACAAAAATTACATTTCCTACTTATCGTATGGCATTTGTTCGTACTTCATTCAAGGACCTATTCATTTAAGACTGGAGCAGGTTACTACACTTTTTGGTGTTGTCTCTTCCACTTCTCCCTCTACCCCCCTCATTTTATTTCCTCTCTAATACGTCGAAAATGTTTTTTCCTTTCTACCCTGCAAACATTTTGTCGTGTTATTTATCTCCCTCGTCAATGCGAGAGTTTGGCGATAGCTTGAAGAGAGAGTTTAAAGATAGTTTGGCGATTTACACACCTTTTTTTCGTATGGCTTATCTTCGGGGGAAGGACCGCATTCCTGCCTCTAGGAAGAATCACGTACTTATCTCAAGGAAGAATCGCTTTCCTATCGCTCAGAAGAGACTTTTTCCTATCTCCCAGATTTATTGCTTTTTTATCGCCCGGAAGCTATCGCATAGTGTCACATTTCTTCCCGTTGGTTTGATTTTAGTATCCCTGTAAGAGTATGATTCGGCTCACAATCATTATGCTTATGACAAATGCGGTTGTTTTGGTTGCTTTCCTGTGTATATTTGATTGGGAGTTCGTTAACCACTAGGTTCCCTATTGTCTTACCCCACTCGGATTGTATTCTACTGACTGATTCCACCTTCATTCCTTCAACAGAAATATCAGCGAAAGCGTGCTGGGCCCATAACCTATTATAGGTAGTCATGGATCTCTTTATGTCAGTAGAAACTTTATTCAGAATAGTTAGTTTTAGCTAAGAGTATATATGTATTGTCTATGTGGCTTGAACACAATTGTATCGCACGACGTTTTAATAGAGACTGCTCGCAGGAACGATAGGTATAGTGCACTTAAATCATGGAAGGGGTTGGAATACCATGTGCAGTGTTGTATGTTGTTAACTAGATCCAGCCTATTAAGGGAGAGCCATGAAGGCCTTTGAATTTGTTCTTTTTGCAGTTGGTAATATGTTACAAGTGCATAATCAATTCAGTTACTTTTGTTGACTAATGATACAAGTATAAAATTAACACATGCTTTTGCTTGATTTAGACACTTGTGTTCAATATTTTCGAAGGAACATAAAGCTTAAAGTTTTATTTTTAAGAAAAGAAGCACTGACCTGAACTGAACCATGCGACATTGGTGGAAGATTCCAAAGTAAAGTAAAACAAGAAAGAACTATAACATACTCTGTACCAAGTTCTGTACTGTTTTTTGATCATAACTCGAAAACCGTTCGTCCGATCTTCTTCATTCTTTTGGCGGATCGATAAGTTATCCTAATAACTAAATATGTTCAGAAGAAACAAGCCATCTATCGTCAAAACTGTGGAAGATATGACGTTTTTTCTAAATTGCGGGGGCGGGAGGGGGCGTGGCCAAAATTGAAAATAAACTTGATCTGCCTGCAGATATAAGAAGCATATGTCCCATACATGTCAAACCTCTATCTACTACCATCTCTGAGATCTGTGCGTTCAAACGGACAGACAGACAGACAGACGGACATGGCTATATCGACTCGGCTGTTGATGCTGATCAAGAATATATATACTTTATGGGGTCGGAGATGCTTCCTTCTGGATGTTACATACTTTTGCACAAACTTATAATACTCTATGTACCTTCGGTACAGAGTATAAAAGGTACCTTCCATTCTAAGATTTAGGAACATGATTCTGATTTTGCTCTAACTGATGAGTCGTATTTTCCATGTACAACCATTTCCGACACGCTTAAGCACTTTACCTATTCTGGTGAGCAGAAACCCTGTTAACTTTAAAAGCAGCTCAACAAACGGCGAGCAATTTTTATGGCCTGATAAGGGCCCTACATTTTTATACATTTCACGCGCGCACATAAATAACGATTATGCTTCAGCCAGCCGAAGCAGAAGGTTTATGCCTTCTGCCCAAGTACTGATTGCCTGCTTTTAGATTCCCTAAATGGCTTCATTTTGCCGCAAAATGTCAATTGACAGCTTCTTCGAAATACATGAGTCTAATTTATGTACATAAAGAAGGAAATCATCCTAAGAAAACAAAATGGAAACTTTCAACGAAAGTTGGCTCATATGTGTGCAGTGCGAAAGTTTCCGGTAAATTAATCCAGAGTGTTGTGGTCCAATGGCAACAGAAACCGCAGGAGAAGTCGAAGTCAGTTGCAAAGTTTTTGGTAAAATGGAATTCAAGACAAAACAGACACGACACCAGGACTTGCAGCATCCGCCGCAGCTCCGAATGGTGCTCCAAAAATTGTCGCTAGCAGCTGTTGCCGCTGTTGCCGCTGTTGCAGCAGACACAGCAACAACACCAACAGTAACATCCCATCCAGGCAACGTCAGCGGAACTGCAGACACACATTCTCGAGAATGTTCAGCTGGAAATGTGTTGTCGCTGCTGTTTGTAATCAACACCCATACACACACACACACAACACATAGCCCAACACAACTCTCCAAGTTGCAATTTAGTGAAAAGTCAATTGCATTTTAATGTGTAGAAGAACAGCTACAGCTGCAGCCAGAATGCATTTGGAGAACGAGTTTGGGAGTGTTTCGGCCATCACATTTGCCCTTGAAAAGTGGTTAACAAAACACTTCACTTTTGATTATTGTGTCTAGCCAATGAGTATGTACAAAGTACTTACTTATTTAATTCCAATTAACTTTTCAAAATAAATGCATTTCATTTATGCATAATATTTCCTACCCAATCGGGTGAGATTTTCCGGAATCATGGAGATGCAAATATTAATAATTCGTATTTATTAGGGTGTCGATAATTCAGTACATAAAATATGCGCCAAATTAGTTATGCATTTGTCAGTTGAATAGACAACAAATTGAGATTTAATTCAAATTAAATATAGTTTGCCAGCTCCAATCAGAAGATGGTACAAGGGAAAGGCAGGCAGTTGTAACTAATTACAGTGTATTGGGCACAATTTTGAATAATAATTGATTAATTGTGAACACTGCAAATTTGTTATCATCACCCAGAAAACAGAATTAGGTGGATCGGGTGAAGTATTAAACAACACTTAAACTGAATTTTTGTTAAGGCTTTGGGTGGGCTTTTTAATGATCCAAAGTTGAAGCCTTCTCAACCAAGAAACTTCACACAATACAACAACTATTATGCTGGGACGTTACTCACAGACTTAAAATAAAACCATGAGGATATATTCATTAATTAGGTGCTTAAACATTGAAACATTCAAATCATTTCTTCCGATTAAGATGTGTTATCAACGGCTGGTGAAAGTTTGAATGCGTTTGATGGAGAAACTCTTCGGAATATCACACGAAAGCTTAAGGTTTTCTATACTTTAGTTTGGATATTGCAAGCCCACTGGCACTTCTAAACGAAAACTGTAGCTTAATTTCATTACGAAATAGCAATATTTTCACGTAAGTTTTCCAAATAAAAGTTAAGGTTTTTAAATGCTGTATGCTACAAACAGAAATTTGAGAGACAAAGTGTCATTGATCCCATTCATTACTATGACTTTTGGCAATGCTGCGCGAGTGCTATATGGTCGTATGGGTTAAGATGATGGCATTTGTGCTTAACTTTCCGAGACAAGGTATTATAATTGAGTTCTGATGGACATGTAGAATAAGAAAATGAGACAACTAACGCTGCAGGGTGTAACAGAACTGTCAAACCGTGTAAAGTACCTGAATTTCCATATTTTGTTACGTTTCATAATGAAGATTACTTTTCCACTTAAGTTTGTAATATTATGGAGTATGGGTTTGTAATTTATCAACCGACTTTTCTTGTGTTTAGTTAGTTAGTTTAGCTGGCTCTGGGTCCCGCCAAGTTGCGTTTGTTTACAACTGTAAACTAATTAAGCTTTTATACACCAAAAAGAGTTGGTTGATTTCAAACAGATTGTTTTCTTAGTTGAAAAATTCAGTAATAAAGGTTGGGCGAATGAACTTATCGTTAGGACTTGCCAGACTCAAGAGAAGATGATCCAATCCCAAAAATGAGTGAGATTCAGTTATTTGGCGAGGGTAGATGTTACACTCAGAAAAAAGTAGAGAATTTCATTCATGTTCGATGTCAGAAGTTCCATAATAATGAAAATTCTTAGTTCAAGAGTGAAATTCTGGATCCAAGTATGCATTTTTGATCCAGTGCTTCTTGATCCCTGAGCTTTAATACTGGATCCAAGTACGAATCATTCTCAAAACAAGCATAATAGTTCTTTAATCAAGTGCCAAACATTTTCATTGTAAACAAGAAAGAAAGTCGGTCAAGCCCGACTATAGCCTACTCTGTACCAACGAAATTATACGCTCAGCATAAATTTTGATGCTGCAGTAGCAGCTGACAGCAGCGCTGCTACTGCGCTGCAGCAGCGGAGAGTCTTTTGATCATAACTCGAAAACCGCTCATCCAATCTTCACCATTCCTTTTGCTAATCGATAAGTTATCCTTATTACTAAATATATCTAGAAGGAACAACGTACCTATCTTTAAAACTGTAGTAGATATGACGTTTTTTCAACGTTGTTCCACGCTGTGTTCTCTTAAATGTGTTTGCTCTCCTTTCTGTTTCTTTACCTCACTCCCCTTGCTTAAATACATTATACTGAGATCGAATTAAGCTCGATTTCAAGAGCGAAATTCTTGAAAATTCAAGAACGAATATATTTCTTTTAAGAGCGCTCGTTCCACGATATGCAAAATTCAGTCCCAAAATGCACGACATGGATTGTGCACCCCAGAACATATACCATGGCAGTGGCTAGCAACACAGCAATAGGTTTGGGTTTTGACAGGCCTAGGTCGACCTGATGGCCGATTTCAAATTCCCCATCATTTGGCCACTTTGCTTAAGAAATTAAGCCAAACTGAACCAAATAGGCAGTTTCGTTTTTGACAAACTCTCCTCCCACTTCTCCCAAGTCTGAAGTTGAACGTTCAAAGCAGTGAGCTAGATCTATTTCTAGATATCTTGAATCGGTTCTAAAAGGAGAAGCTAAAAAGTCTAAGTAGAAGCAGAAAAAAAAGCTTCATATCATTTTCATACGTCATATGGCTTATTTGTCAAGCTGCTTCTTGTGTGAGAGACTCCTATGAAAATTCAAAAAAAGTGAAAAGACGCCTTAAGCCTCTCTCTGAATACAGAAACGCTTTCTCCGTCAGCGTTGAAACAAATAACAACAAAATGGACTTGGTTAAATGGATTCAATGAAGACCAAAAGAACAAAAATTCTATGGAATTCATGTGGATTCTTGTGGAAATAACTCTTGCTGTGGGTTAACTAAAATAAATTTTAGACAGCCCAAACGAAGAGGCTACCCTATTAGCCGGATAATGTTCTTTTCCATCTCGACCATCCTAACAGACATTGCTGGCAACACATTTGAGGTTCCAGCGGCAAAACTTGGAGAAACTCCTTCTTCAAATTGAAATTAAGAATATCGACTTAAATTTCTTATTTTTGCCACTTGACTTTAAAACCAAAATAATCGAATCAATAAAACCGATTTCAGTCCAGACTGTTTACCCTTCGTTTACACACACACACACACTCAGGTTGAGCAAATATTGTGGCAATTCTAATTGCCACTCCAAAGTCCAAATGGATTTTCTTTCTCGGCAGCAGCAACAGTTCCGCCCAACTTTCATACCGCATTGCATTGCCTTGGAGTGTCGTGTCAACACCTTGTCAGAACTTTGCTTTCAAGTGTGGCAATTGGCAGCCGGCAAGTACTTTGGCAACTGACTTCTATTTCAATGCATGTCAAATGTTTGTCCTTTTTTTTTTTTGGCCACGACGCTCATAAATGAAAAACGTGCACTCAAGTTGGCGCTGCCCGAGTTAACTGTACCTCTTCCACCTTTTATGCACCTCTTCCACTCCATTTTGTTTTCTTTCTTGTTTTTTTTTTTTAGTTTTTAGCCACGTTCTCTGTTTGCAAATCATGATTGACATGCGAAGTGCAAGAGCAACACACACACAGCGCAGCTCAGCGGCGCCTCCTCGAGTTGCCTTTGTTTGCATTTCGTTTTGATGGAATGCAATTTCAAACTTTGCCCCGAAGTGGTGCAGGGAAGATGCCTGTCTTTAACCGAAAGCAACTCGATTTTAATTAAGCAGCGTCAAAATCAAAGCGAGTTTGCTAAATTGATTAACAAAATTTCATAAAACACAATTTACACGAGGCAAAAAGTTAGAGTCATTAAACATTTTCTTGCCGACAATTTAAGTTGGGCATTCATAACGAAATTTTCACTAGTTTGCATGGAATTCAATTAAAAACTTTTGCGGCCCTGCCACAGACTGGCCAAGGACCCTGTACAGCTTGTTCGACACTTTGTTGACTCTGGCCTACGGCGCTTCAACAAAATGTGCCCCAAGATTTGATTCACAAATCCGAAACAATGCGAAATGTATAAACTTTTGACAGCGGTCAACATAAATTTTGTGGGTGTTTGTTGCCCAATTTAATGAGGACAGGCTGGGGATTGTTGCACCCCGTGTGACATGTCTGGCACTTCCAGCTTCATTTATATTCCGGAGCGAGTGGGATTTGGCACCCTCCCGAGTGCCCCGTCGCTGCGCATTGATTCTGCTCCACTTCATCTTCACTTGACAACTCGGCTTGTCATTTTTGCATTCGCATTGCATTTTGAATTATTGGCAGCGTAAAAACGGCGACAGCCAAGTGCGTGCCACTGTGCTGCAATTCACTGGCATTTCTCTATGGCTTTTCCAAGCGAATTGCTGTCCATTCAATCAGCAATCCCCAGATTTGAAGTGACAATCATAATGCGGGCATCAGCATTGCAATTGCAAATTGTAATGGGAATTTTCTTTGTCTCTGTGACAGCTCTCCCAGAGACCAGATGAAGCGTGCTGGCAAAGACGCCCACTGCCGGCATAGAAGGCGCTCCGAGATTTCCGTTCCCTGGCAGGTAATTGACTTACAGCACTTGGCACTGTTTAACTGACATACTTGACTGCATCGGAGGCCCTAAAGTTGCGAAAATGGCCGAGGAGTAGAGAAGAGAAGCGTAGAAATCAGTGAAACGTTAGGGTGATTCAAGCAACGAGGGCAGGCGAATGCAGTTGAGCACATGTTGGCAGCAAATAGATTTTCAGTAGTTGGTTTGGTGTTGTATGTGTGAGTTTACAAAAACAATTGTGCTACATTCGCTGTAGGCTATTCTAATTTTATCTACACAAAAAAAAAAAGAGCCGAGATAAAATCAAGCTTTAATCAAGCTTTAATCTGTACCTTTGGATTGATATTAAACGTGAGAGCCGTGCCAGATCCGAGATCAAGTCAATCCTATTCATACCTTTCATAAGAAAATCCCGGCTTGACCGACTTCTGACAATGTTTGGGATTGATTTAGTCCCGGATATCTCAAATTTGGTTTGCTTGGTACTTGATTTTAAATGCAAATCAGATAATATGGCTTCCACGACTTTTCTTGGAATTTCTTTTCCATAAATGAATTTCATTTACGATCGATTTTCCATGAAATGACGTAAAGAAATGACGTACTGAACTGTCGTAATGATATAAAGTAATGATATGACGTAATGAAATTACGTTATATAGTTATGTAATGAAATAATGTAACAAAATAAAGTATTGAGATCATATAAAGAAAGGACTCAATGAAAAGTTGCAGTGAAATTTATATTTAAATGACGCAGTGAAGCCCTTAATAAAATGACGTTATGAAATGACGTTAGAAAATAACGTTGCAAACTTAAGTAATAAAATTAGGTTAGGTTAGGTTTAAATGGCTGAGAATGACAAGTCACTCTCCCACTTAGGCCTACCACTGGTTAAACCCTATTTTACGCTAGGGTGATCTTCGGTACTGAACCATTGTGTGGACGGAATAAACTTTAATCGTGCAGCGATCTCTTTGTCGGATTTCTCTGACAGGTTGAGTAGGAGGGGTTGACCAAGAAACCTAAGTCACCTCCTACTTAAAGCGGGGCAATGACACAGAAGGTGCTGTATCGTTTCCACCTCTTCTTCAAAACTGCAGCTTCTGCAGATGTCGAAATGTTGTACGCTTTGGCGTGCTGCGTGTCTGTCTATAAGACATTGACTCGGTAGTGATATGTGTTCCCTTCTGTAACGTAAAAGTGTTTCAGTGCGTTTACAGTCAAGTGTTGGCCACGTTTGTTTCGCTACCGCACAAGTGGCAAGATCTTAGAAGAGTTAATGATTTTACGTAACGAAATGACGTAATTAAATTGAGCAAATGAACTCACAAACTTGTACTGAACTCGAATGCCATGGTATCTCATCGCAGAGTACCAAAAACACAACGGAGAAATCAAACAAAGTGAAATAAAAATATTTGAATCAAGGCTGCAAACCGGTCCGGAACCGAACCCCTGAGAACCGGGTCGGTTCGGGTTTTTTGGGGTTTGCGAACCGGACCATGAACCAGGCGCCTTACATTTTTGACTCCTCGAACCTGAACCCGAACCGGACCACTATTTCGAAGAATGAGGTTCGGTTCACCAACTTAATATGCTAAAATTCGACAATAAATGACTCAACGTCTGATTGCCAAAACGAGAAGTTTATGAAAGCAATAGAAAGCAATAAACAAATATAAAATCTATGAAGGATGTTATAGATTCCTTCGAAAGTTGTCTAAGATCACATCCATCGACAAATGCTTTAAAATGTTGGAAAGGTCATAATATAGAAGACTCAAAAAATATTGCTTTGACTAAACTAGCTGTACCAGCAACTCAGGTCTCAATTGAAGAAGCATTTTCAGTACTTAAGTTTGTTCTTTCTGATTTAAGAGCTAGTACAGATGAACAGCTCTTGGAAGATTAATGCTAATTAGCTTAAACTAAGCAGTTTCTAAAAGCTCTTAATGTCATCTAATGGATTTTATTATTGAAATATCTTAAGTAATGATCATTATGATTAAGCATACAGATAGAAAGTATGTATGTTTCATTTTGAACGTATTAATAATCCAAAGTGAAACTATTCTTTTATGTGCAAGCGAACCTTGGTTCGAACCAGAACCTTGGGTTCAGGGGTGCCAAAAACTGCTCCGCGAACCGAACCTTGGAGTTTACAATGGGTTCGAACCCCCGGACCGAACCTCATGGATAATTTTGAAGGTTTGCAGCCTTGATTTGAATTAACAATTTGAATTATTACCCCTTCCTCTGACTTCAAATATTTGTAATCCAAACATGAAATTATCGATTTTGTTTCTCTGTTTCAATACATAATCATTGTCCGTTCTCAGCTAATTTATTTCAGATTTTATAGACCTCCAAAAGTTGAGTCGTTTAACCGCGACCGTTTGTCGATCGGTTTCGATCGGTAAAACGTAATTGGCCATGTTCAGCAGAAGGGTTGATCGCATTCGAAAATTTTGATACATCGAATAGCTTTTGCGGAAAGAAGTTCTTCAGCTTGCGGACTGTAGCTTGATAATGATGCATCACATTGGATATCATGATATCGTATCACTGGAGTTCAGCAGAAAGATCAGTGAAAATGTATAACTGATCAGGGAGCAAATTCTTCTGCTGAACGCGGCCATTGGCCAATTTATCACTCTTACAGTTGTTGAATATAGTTTTGTGATCAATTTTGAAAACTTTTCTGATTCAAAAATAGAGTTATTTTTTGTTAAAATTCTTGAATATTTTGTAGTTCTAGCAAAAACGTCAAGTAAGACGTAAAAGTCAGCTTTTCTCTCATTTCCAACTGTTCCCTTTTTGAAACATTTCATTTGGTGCTCTAGTGCCGATTTAGTTTTTCTCGTGGATTGCCCAAAGTTAAAAGTAAGCAAAATGTATTCTGAATTGAGTTCCCTTCCTCCTATGGTGTTTCGTTCTTGCCGGGGATTGGATTCCGTTAGCATCTCGGTAAAGGATTCAAGTTAGTTGTAATGGTAGGCAATATTTATTCGACTTATTGAAAAATTTGAGAAAATAGTGCAAGCTTACAAGCTTTTAAGCCATACTACTTGACGATTCCTTTTATGTTTTTTTGATTACTTAGTATTAAGATCAACTGTACCTTTTACATTTTCAGCCTTATATTAATGCTAACAATATATTAATCAAGCCTGTGAAACTCTTCTATTTCTTGATGGCTATGCGGTCTCCTGTTGCAGCACCCATAACTTGGACTCAAACACACCAACACAAGCCAAAATACCATTTAAAGTGTTCAACTATTCACCCTTGACAGCGTATATAAATACAACTTCATCAAACCTCCAGCCAATTCTCATTAATCTTAACCTCTATTCTTATGTTCCAATTTCAAGTTAACATTGACTCTGCTTCTTGGCCTGACTACCCCTGTTGAGCTCTGTTGCGCCTAGCCTCAACCGAGCAAAGTTTATGACCAAAAGCCGCAACCCACACGATTTCCGCACACCCCTCGCACCGAACCGACTCCACTGGCCGTAACAAAACACAACTCATCCCTCAAAGAACACTGCTCTATGCTATGACATGCCACTGGACTGACCTGAGAGCATGAATTGCACGTAACCAAAAGTTGTTCGTAGTTGCTCGAATTTTATTTTTTCCACTCATCCCCCACAGTTCTCTGTGCATTTTTTGTGCTTAGTACTCTCTATTATTTGCTTTGACCACATTTTTCTAGTTTTTGCACGTTTCTACTTTATTACCGCACATTCTCTATCTCTCGTTTGCTCTCCGCTCTGTTTTTATGCGGTGGCCGATAGCAAGCAGTGGGTTCCGCCAACTACTCCCAGGCACTGAGACAGTCCAACTGTGGTCGTTGCTGGGCAATTTCTAATTTCGGGCATTTACAACAAAATAATGTAATGTTTGTGCCCGGCCGCACAAAATGCCGATACGACAGGGATAGCTTAACAACTTAATGGCAGGCCGCACCAGGAGATGCTGGAGACACTAAGCTCTGGCTCTGGCTCTGGCTCTGGCCCGGCCCGGCCCAAAAAAGTAGGCAACAGCACTTTTGTTGCACATAAATCAATGGACCCTGGCCACTCGAAGGCACATGGCAAAGAATCAGAGCGATTACTTATGTCAGCACAAAAACACAATGCAGGACAATGGAGGGCGTGAGGGGCATGCCATTAGCAGCATGTGTACACGAGGTCAACAATGGATCTACTTCTTGTGGCAAAAAGGTGCAGTGCAGCTGCCGAGTGAATGCAAAAGCATTTGTAAGTAAACATATTGGCCAAGTGTGGCAAATCTCTGCCCCCAAAGCCAAGCCCGAAGCCAAGTTGGTCAAGTGTAAGCCGTTGGCTTAAGCAGGCAAAGTTGCCCGATGATTGGAAAAGCCACTTGCCTGACGCGACAGCGGATTAAAAACGGCCCCACCCAAAAATGAGCAAATCAAAAGCCTGCACAACAATGTCGGTCCAAATGGTCGGAAGGCATTGCATATTTATGGGGAAAACAACTGGCGGGTGTCGTGATTTATGAACGTTTCAACTTTTGGCTACCTTATCGGCAAAACTTTTGTTGGCTGTATTTTCAGGGGTCCGGATCCGGACCGCAGTCTGGCATATTACTACTGCGTATGTTAAGAACTTTTAATATGCACACAGCTCCAGGCGTTGGCTTCCATATAGCCGCAAGGGCAGGTTGCGGGCTCGCGGCTTCTAAACTTTGGAGCATAGCAAAAATTTTGCAAAGCATTTTATCACGCTACACTTTTCAGCGGGCTATAAAAATGCATTCGCATTCTGCTTGGCTGAGTTTGACATGCACCGCTTTTGTGTGGGGGGGTGGGGGAGTGGAAAGAGTCCATAAAAATGATGCCCCATTTTGGTGCTAAAATCGGTTAAAGTTGATGTGGGATGGGCGGTCTGATTTGGGGGGCAGTAGTTACCCTTTTCAAGCGCTGACAGCAGCAGTGTCATGTTAAGAAAGGCGATTTGATTTTAGTGCCGATGGAAATCGATTATAATATAGACTAGCTTTGAATGGAAACTAAAGGGGGGGAAATAGCGTTTTATTAGGGTAACATAGGGAGACATGGATCTATGGCAAATAAGCATCATAAATAAAGACAATTGCTTTATCCATCAGAGCGTTCGTCTTTCCATTCAAAGTAAAGAACTCAGTGGGCTTTTTTTTGTTACCTTATATACTAATGCGGATTTATATTTGAGTCAGGGCTTCCAGCGGGTTGTGAACTCAATTGAGTTAAGCCCGGAGCTGCGATTTCTTATGCTTTTTACCATGGTATCCAAAAGAATCAACCTTCATCAATCACTTTTAAGCGGTATAACCGAATTAAATTGAAACGGTCTCTGATTTCGATCGATCAAAATTTGTAAAGTTTTTGATATTGAAGAAATAAAATCAATGAGTTGTCTGAAACCAGAGCTAGCATACGACGGAGTAGACAACAATAACTCTCAATACACAGCTGTATGGTTATTCAAACGAAATAATTACATGCAAAATGGTTATTGCTCCAGCTTAGCCACCGATTTAGCGCATATCGGGAGCTCTCAACAAATCCGGGAAACGAATGGAATACAGTCACTGACCTGTGTAGTTGCTAGCGATTTTGTGTCTAAATCTGCCTGTGTGACTTAAAATATAGTAAAAAACATTATTCCCCAAGAATTCCCCAATTAACAGAGCTCCCTTGTGGCCTGTGGATAAGACTAAACATCTCATGGCGAACCGGACAGAAAAAACTAAGATCAAATATCGTCTTAATCTTTCAATATAATTTTAAAACGAGAAAGCTTATCTAACTTCGTCTGTGCCGAAGTTTTAATACCCTTGCAAGTGCTCGCTTAAATATTTTCAAAAAATACTCTTTTCCCCATTTTCCGACCGATTGTTCGTATGGCAGCTATATGATATTGTCATTGGATTTGGCCAAAAATTTCTAAAATTATGTGAAAGCATGTGCAACAAACAAATACAAAATTGCAAGATGCTACCATTAAAAACAAAAAAGATTTTCGAACTAAGACTGTTTTTAAGACCCATCTTTTGTATGACAGCTATGCCATATAGTTGTCCGATTTGAATAAAACTTGGTAGAATTATATAAAATTATAAAAAACCTACAATTACAAAGTTTGGAGACGTTTTCATTGAAAAGATAAAAGTTTTTCTCACTAAAACTAGTTTTCCGACCGATTGTTCCTATGGGAGCTATGAGATAGAGTCTTCCGATCCTGTCGGTTCCGACATATTAGTAATGTGGAGCAAAAAGTAGACTCTGTGCAAAATTTCAGCTCGATAGCTTCAAAACTGAGGGACTAGTTGGCGTAGAAACAGTCAGACAGACGGACGGACAAAGCTCAATCGACTCAGCTCGTCACCCTGCTCAAGAATATATATAGTTTATGGGGTCGGAAATGAATATTTCTATGCGTTGCAAGCTACAGGGCAAAATAATACTTTTTGCAAGGGTATAAATATATTGAATTTCTCAATTTAAGAAATTATTTTCTAAAAAATCTTTTTAAGCGTTGTTTTTTCGAAGTTAAAGAAACACCTGTCTAAAAACAAGAAAGGAAAATTATTTTAGGGTGAATTTCTAAAAACTAGAAAACAAATTTTTTGAGTGTAGGATCTGGTTAAAAGCCCGAGTCATCATGTGGTTGCAAAAAGGGGTGGCATAGACCTAGACTTTAGGCTTAGAAGAACATAAAATGTGTTGCTTTATTTTCAGCTGTTTGGGTAAAA
Source organism: Lordiphosa andalusiaca (assembly GCA_035044965.1). Classification (NCBI taxonomy): domain Eukaryota; kingdom Metazoa; phylum Arthropoda; class Insecta; order Diptera; family Drosophilidae; genus Lordiphosa; species Lordiphosa andalusiaca. The sequence continues at coordinate 1,574,368 of JAWNNM010000342.1, forward strand.
AATTACCTGAATATTTCCATTATAGTTCATATATATATTTTAGGCTCACAATTTCAAAATAATGTGCCCATAGAATTCCACTTTTGAGTGAAATTTTACATATACTGATTTTGCACAAGAATTGCAGAAGGTTGGTGTTAACTCCATCATAAACGGGCGCGTTGTTTCAAGCCAGTCAACATACTTCAAACTAAAATAGTCTTGCATTTTCATCTGAAATTCTTAATTGAATCTGTCACTTATCACTCGAACTTGACCAGTTGGGACCACTCAATAAACCGAAAATGTAGCATTTGTAAAGTTTTAACGATACAAAGTTGGCTTGTCGGCAATTTTCACATGCACCGCAGGGCCCAGCAGTGAAAGCTCAAACACAATTATGTATAAATATTGGAAAACAATAAATAAAATATCAAATTAACACCAAAGCACAGGCCGAGCCACAAATAGTTGTTAAACAAATGTTTGGCAGCCCAAAACAAATGTGCACACACACGGATGGCAAAAGCCAAACAAATTGCAATATTCATGACAATTGAAAACACATTGGAAAGTTTGCATTTCCTTTGTGTCCACACAAATTACGTGTATACACACACACACACACAAACACGCAGAGTGAAAACTTTTATGGATTTCATTTCATAAAATTGCATACACAATATTCTCATCCATTCAATTATACAATTATTAAACATTCATCAACTTTGTGCGTGTGCCGGCGCATATTTAATATTTAAAACTAATTTGCAAAAAAAAAAAACAACTCAATTGTACTTTGTGGCAAATTCAATTTACACAAAACTGATCAGTTTTACAAACTCAAATTGGCCATCCAAGTGTGCCAAATGGCCAACGCATGAATAGTTGCTGTTGACAGCAATATTTTTGTGTGGTTTCGCCCTGTTGCTGTCATTTGGCGTAAACAACTTTCCCAATGACTTCCGCCCCGCTAGTGGGTCCTGGCGCCTTCTTTGTTCTGCCGCTTGCTTGCCATTTGCCTACATTTTATTTACGCGCCATCGAAGAAATAAAATAGCCGGCGACATAAATTGCCAACTGAAAGGTGCAAATTGCCAACAATAAATTATGGTTAATGATTTATGCAGCCTGTGTGTGCTATTTTAAGTACGCCCTGCAGGCGTGTAGAGTGTTTCAATTTGTTTCGATTTGATTGTGGCAATATTTGTTTGCAGGGCATTTAAATGTCGACTTGCCCATTATATTCTGTAGGTGGCAAAGATAAATGTTTGTCTGAGGAAATATAAATACATATTTCAATTAAAGGGCGTGATTTACCAGCTGCATTGTGAAGCGAGATATTTGTTAACTGAATTAAGATGGGCCACTCGATAAATAACGGAGATTAATAGACTAGATGAATGTAGAGAGACTCGAAAGAATGGCCAAGGACAGCCAGGGTAGTTCATACGGTTGAAAGAGTTGACTGTTAGCAAAAATTTCATGAAAATGGAATGGATCTTAACTTACACAGCGTCAGTTGTTCATTCATTCGTAGTCGAATCGACGAACGATAAACTTTGTATCAGCTTCGTAGGGTAAAACGCTCGAAAGCATGCATAGTCGAAACGACGAACGATACTTGTGTCTTCAAATGACAAAAGTATTATGCATAAAATGTATAATTCATCTAAATTTAAACTTTCTGGGTACAATGATACAATGATAAGCGCCATTGCTGATAAAGAGTTCCTTTTCACTTCCATATCAAAGTATGACTGATGATATAAATTACTTACATGCTGAAAAATAACCAAGAAACTTGTACTTGAATTAACGGTGACAATATTACGGTGAATACGACAATACCTAGTTCAAGTACTATATTCTTAATTCAATTACTAATTTTTCAATTATTAAATACTCGACTTCAGACTGTTTCGGAATATATTACACTTATTTCAACTTTCTTTTCATCATTCTTTTAGGTTGTACCAAAGATTTATAGTTATTATAGATGACGCATCTGGAACAAATCGAAATTTGTTAGCCAATGTCAGCTACCAGGAATAATCGTGTTTTCTTTTACATGCGTCATCTATTGTATCTATAAATCTTTGTAAAAAAACACTTACTGCCTTATATGAAAGATATATAGATATTTATAGATGATGCTTGAGGATCAAATAAGCTACCAGGAATAATCGGTTTTTGTTTCACATGCGTCATCCATAATATCTATAAATCTTTGGTTGTACTCAAGCCGGACTAACTCTCAAAATAAATACAAAACAATATTTCTTAAAGTCGCGTAATTTTTACTGTCAACCCAAAACTATACTAGATGAATTACCACAGAAAAATAAATGGCCATATAAAAATGAAGTTTAAAAAGATTGGTTTAAATTAAAACTCAAGCTCGAGCCGTACTAAATGGAGCTCGAAAGGATCGAAACAATTCAAAAAGGCTGCAGTCAATCTTGAATCCGTAAAGTCAAAAATTCCTGACTCGAGATTGAAGTGAGTGCGGATGCTACATGTCCAAACGAAAGAGCGATACAGACTGAGAGGAAGAAAATCTGTCTCACCAACAATATGAGGCTAAATGGGTAAACAGACATGCGCAAAGTGATTAATTTTATGTGTCGCTATTTGCTTACAATTCCCAAATGCTGGCATGAGGAGGAATTTATATTCTCTTAAAGATGGATATTATATCAAAAAGGTTGTTAAATTAGTAGCATGGGGCACTTGTCCATGAGCGTCCCCATTTTGAAGTAACATTGTATCATTCAATGAAGAGCAAAGTCAATCCTTATTCGGATTGTGTGTAGCTTGAAAAGCAAGGTCAATTTAATCTAGAGCAAACTTGCATCAATCCAATTTCAAGATCAAGTCAAGTACGAATTTCGAGCTTAAGTCAATATCGGGTCTTCTTGATTCGATCCTCCTAAGGGATCAAGTCGAGTTTGGATAATTATCCCATGTGGGATAATGTCGGGATCCAGACAAGAATTCCAGAATTGAAAAATCCGACACCAGGAATGACATAAACCAAGATTGACCGACTTCTGATATTGTTTGGGATTGATTTAGTCCCGAATTTCTCGATTTTTTTTTGGTTTTCTGTGTTCTTGGTTCAAGCCCATACAATTCTTATCCTGTTCCCATTTTGTTTGTTGTACATTTCGATTGAGAAAATAACATTTTGTTGACATTCCCACTGCAACGTTGAGGCGCTACTTTCCAACTCTCGTGAGCTTTGTGGAATTTCTGTCAACAAGAAAAACCGTATAGATAACAGCTCGCTTTATCGTTTTGAAATCAGTAGAATGCTTAATATACTATTTTTTTTGACAAATTCACCAACATCTTAAATACAAATCAACAGAATATTAGTAATGCCACTTTTTTGGACTGAAAATCATCATCAGAATTTTTGTATTAGCAGTAAAAAAACGATCTCCATTCGTGGCGAATGTCATCATTGTTCAGAAATGACAATCAGTGAAAGGCAAAGTGAAATGGAGATACGTATGAAAAAAGCGATATAATTTCCTTAATTTCTTATCGTTTCAGGAAGAAATGAAGAAAGAAATAGACAAGACTTTGGGGAAAAAGTCTACTAGAACCATTTGGGAATTATAAGAACAGACACGCCAAGTTGCACACCTCATGGAGCTAGCATTATTATTCGATTTTGTACTTAATTTAACATAATTTGTGCTTGAACTAAGGTCACACTCATGATTCATGATCTTTTATTTTACTATATGTTAAAAGTTAGCTTGTTTCAAGAGCGTTTGCTCTCATTTCAATAATATTAACAGTCGTGGCTAGGTCTCACAATGTCTCGTACTCAATTTTAGTATACTTAAGTACGTATTATTCTTAAAATTTTGAGAACAGAATGTTATAAATTCAATCCCGGTTGGTCTAGAACCATTCTACAACAAGACAGTTAAGGAGTGATGAGTGAGATTAGTACTTTTGCCAAAGTCTTACGCTTTAAGCGTACGCGCAGCACTGAATGCGAAGTTACTTTGCAGAGAACTCACACTGACGCAGCCGTTTTTAATAATTTGTTTTTATTTGTTGTAAAATAACAAATCAAATGGAAAAGAGCTGTAAAATCTTAGTCAAAACACTGCAAAAAGTGCCTTTATTTTGATTATATGCATTTATCAGATTACCTACTGTTATGTGGGACCACCTTGGTATTACAACACTAATTGGATCCCTCTTTGATCACTTCGGTGGCTTCCCATGCACCATCCAACATTCGAAAAGGTTCATTAAGCGCACCATGTAAATATAATAACCTGTTGGAAAATAAAATTAATTTTCTTCTTATTATGGTCACTGATTGCAGGCCAAACAGTGCAGACAAGAATATTAAGTATCCGCCGCATCAGCTGCCTGTTAAGCGTTGTATTGAAATATGCAGCGAATGCTCCAGCTGTTCAGCTATTGGGCTAGCTGTAGTGCAGGGACTGGCCTATCCAATGGTCTCTGGAGCAGTCAGTTTCAGTATTGCTGGCTGTCTGTCATGTTGCCATGTCACTATTGTGATAAATGACGTAAAATGATGCTAGCGACAACGACACATAACAACAGCAACAACAACAACACCAAAAACGCTGGCAGGCATCGTTCAGTTGCTTTCACGTACACTTCCCTCTCTGCTTCAAGAGTATGATATATTTTTTATGTGTGTGTATACACACACACACACACACACACACCCACATCAGCACAAATGCAGCCTGCAATTTGCCGGCATCATCATCGTCATCCTCTCATCCTTTCATCCACACAGCTGAAGCAGCAACCGAAAATTGTACCTCGACTTGTTTGCCTTAACGAAATTGAATTTTCTTGTACCCAGCCGCTCCCCGCGAGCTCTGTTAATAATTTAAACTCGTTGTGTTAAGACAAACACCAAGGCAAGCAATAAAAAAGAAAAAAAAGAAAAAAATTAAAGCGAAATGGTTTTCGATTGTGCAATTAAATAAGCAAATATTCCACACATACTTATGTGCGCCGTCATTAAAATTTGAAGGACAAGGCAAATCCTTGGATTTAAATGGATTTTTTCTGTATGAGCTTAAAAGGTTTTAATAGGTAAAGCAGATAAAGGACTTTCTAAGCTCCCTGATACTCAAACGAAAATGGTGCATTTTCGATTTCTCTTATTGTTGTAATATTTATGATAGCTTTTGAGCAAGCTTAACTTTAATTTGACAAGTATTTGACTTCATTGCTGAAATATTTATGCTGCTTACTTGTCGTATGAGTAATTTTCTTCTGTATAAGGTTTCTATTACAAAGAGACTGCTTTGAAAATGTTCACTCCTTTTTGCAAACGCGTGTATTCGTGTCAGCTTCGCAACAAAAGTAAAAGACCATCTGAAACCCTGCCCAATCGGAATGCTTTTTAAACGATTTTGCGCATAAATTTTCATACCATCCGAAAAACGAAACATCTAAAAAAAAAAGTTTTTTGATTGTTGTTGCTGTGGGTTTGATGGCCGTTTTCTTTTAAAACCCACACGCTCGGTCACCTTTGCTAGCTGTTGGCGTCAGCTTTGAAGTACACCTTCCCAAACTTTGCCACTCGGATTCGGCGTTAAGCTGTACGTTCCTATTAAATTTTCAAACACAAGTGCCAAGAGAATGAGCGAAGCTCGTCTTGCCTCTTTTTGCGCTGTGTATAGCCAAGTATATATATCTATATATATCGATTCGGCTGTATACTTTGTATGGTCGCAGTTTTTCAGTCAAAAAAGTTTTTCTCACTAGAAATAGTTTTTCGTCCGATTAGTCCTATGGCAGCTATATGCTATAATCATCCGATTCGGCCGGTTCCGGCAAATGTGCAGCGTATTTCTACTAAAAGACTTTGTGCAAAGTTTGGTTGAAGATAGCTTTCAAACTGACACAGGAGATAGCATTGAAACAGACGGACGGACGGATGATTAAATCAACCCAGCTCATCGAGCTGATGAAGAATATACATGCTTTATGTGGTTGGACATGCTTCTTTCTATGCGCTACAAACATCTGAACAATTTTAGTATACTCTTTGCAAGGGCATACAAATATTAGATATTTGTTCAAAATTCTACCCAACTCAAATAGATAACAACTTAAAAATAGCTTTTTGCTACCTTAAATAAGTCTTGCAATAATTTCATACATAAAGCAAGCAAGCTATACACCTGTTACAAATACGTTTGGAGCAACAGAAACGGAACTAACCTTAACAAAGCAAAATGAGTTTAAATCAGGTTACCTCAGATAATTATGGCTTGTTTGCTTGCAGAGAGTTCTTCATTATGAACTTATGATTTCCTAATTAATTCAATGCCAAATATGCATGCCAAATGCATTTCCGTTTCATAATTCAAGCCCCCCCCCCCCACCACCCCTCCCCCCTTTCAGTAATAATGATGGGGCTGCCAATGCTGCTGCAGCCAGCGAAATGTTCCATAATGCACTGATTGGCAGACAATGGAAAATGGCAAATGGCTTTGTCTTCTCCATTTAATTTCCTTAAGTAAACTATTGGCATAGTTCTACTGTTTGTTATATTTATCATTTGCCATATTCCACAATAGTTGGCTCTATTTTCGTAGCTCTTGTCAGTGGCCCTCTAACGAACTGCAACGAAATAGAAAGGTCCCCAAACAACCAGCCAAACCGACGAGCTGTACAAATAAAAAAGCAAGCTAATGGATATGCAAACAACTGGCAAAAGGGACCGGACAACGCACAGCGTATGCAAATAGCAACGAACCGTAATGCATCTAAATAAACACAAATATGTAGAACGAGGGCAGCGAGTTGCAGTGCAGTGGCTGCTGTTGTAGTTGCTGTTGTTTTGTGGTGCCCTCTATTTATATTACTCTCTTGTTGTGGCATTTCGTCTTTTTGTCTTATGCATTTGCAAAACATTTTTAATATTTATATATCATTCTATTACATTCCGAGCAAAAGCAGGCAGCAACAACTAAAACTGAAAAAAAAAGAATGGCTCGAACAGCAGGCAGCATAATTGTTGGTAATATAACCACAAATGTAGAATGGACTTTTGGACACCCTTGTGTGTGTTGGTTGTGTGAGATTGGTTGGGTGCGCAACATTGTGGACGACACCAGTTTATTCTACTGCACAGCAATTTCCCCTTGGGCCACGCCCATTTCGCCTCACAGCTATTGCAAGTATTAATAACAAACGAATGCTGTTGATGTTCGCCTGTGCCATTTACATATGTTTATGCTGCTGCAGTTGCATTTATTTGGAATTTATTATTGCATTTGGTAGCCCGACTGCCATTTGTGTCATATTTACAAGATATTTTGTTTAGTTTAACATGAAAGTAAATTAAATTTACTCAAAGGTTTAGAATGCATATTGTGGCAAGTATGGCTAAAAATGGTAACATGAAAATGGAGCCACTTGAAGTGGAAAAGTTGGTTATGTGCCAGCTTGAATTGCAGAATGATTTAGATTTAGTTATGGTTAGATTTTCGACAACCCCTCTGAAGACTTATCCTTTCTGCATTTCGGTGCAGGAAGATACAAAAACCTTTAACCAACGCAAGAAGAGGAGTGGAAAATGCTTTGCAGAATGGGGAAACATCATTATGCATTTTGCATAAATTATTTCAAAAATAGATCCCTTTCGGAGACTTGGGTAGAGCTGGAAATTGCACCTAAACAAACCGAACAAACAGACTGATACCTTTTCGTAATTGTTGCCACACAGTTCAAATCGGAAATAAGAACTGCTTCTGATCAACAATTAACAATGTTTTTGAAACCACGATTTGGTTCTTTTAAAATATCGATTGGATGAAGTTCCGTGTCCATTTGGAAAGGAAATGTCTTAAATTTCATCCTGAACATCCAACGGAGCTGACAAATAATCCCAGGGATGATCCTTTTTGATATCCTTTGGATGATTTTCATCTCCGTTGCATGATTAGAAGGATATTTAAGACATATCCTTCCCAAATCGATATTTTTCATATTCTTTTTATTCTCTGTGTGGAACTAGCGAATCGACTGCCATTTGGTTCGGTTCGCTTAGGATTTGGTATTGTGAGAAAATGATTCTTATGATGAATATAAGCATTTAAGTCAGTTCAAACTTGTTCGGAACCAGTTGAAAATTGACAAGATGTCAAACTACATATTTTCAATCCAAACACCAAATATTCAGTTCAATTTTCAACACACAAACTATAAATCCTAAGACCAATTTTGAAATCAAAAGATGTCCACCTAAACCACTTGGGATATAGTTCAGCTCGATATTTTGGAGCAGAGGCCTACACATGAAATTTTAAGTGCATAACTTAAGCTATCTCTGAAGTATAACTCTGAATCTTTTTTGAACCGGTTCGAAACCAGAAAAATATCTAACTCCATACCTCAAATTTACAGACCAAATTCAAATTCATTCCATTAAGTACTTCTGAGATAAGGCTCGCAAATATTTATAAACCAGTTTATAACCGGTTCTATGCTGGTGTACTTTCCAAATCCATACTACCAGCCCACAGACCAAACTTCATCACAGCTTAAATAGCTTCTGAGGTATATCTACGACTCACTTTTAAACAGGCTCTACTTTTAAGCAGTTTCGAATCAAGTTCTGAACCAGTAAAATATCGAACTCAATATAACCCAGCTGCAGGAAAATCTTTACGTTCAAGGCTTGAATAACTTCAAAGATATTGGTCTGAGCCATATTTAAACCATTTTTAAGTGCTTTCGAACCGGTTTACAGACATGGCATATCCTATGACTCTTTCCTTATAGACACTGAAAACTTTCAGTGGCTTAGAAGACTATGAGTAACAAAGATACATACAAACCAGAGCTGTAAAGTAAACATTACTTCTCGTACTCAATTACTTTTCAATACAAAAATCTCAAATATTCGGCTAATGAAAAAGCAATTCCCTACTCGGATTGTTTTACTAAACGTAATTGTAAATTGAAATTACCATTATTTAATATTTATTTGATATTGTAATTACTTTTAGAATTACTTAAATAATTGCACCAGCAGAGGTGAGAAATATTAAGTAATTGTGCTTGAAAAGTTGAACTAATCATTTAATTACAGATGAAAATTTTCATATACATGCATTCAAGTTTTCAAAACACTACATTTTTTTGTCTGCAAGGTAAAAAATATCACAAGTAATAAGAATTATAAGTCAATTGCATTATGGTCCTTCCACCTCTTACAAGGGGGGGCAATAAGCTTTTAAAGCCACACTCAGAGAAAAAATAGAGAATTTCATACTTGGATCAAGAATTTTCGAGATCAATAGTTCGATAAGAGTGAAAATTCTCGATTCAAGAGCGAAATTCTTGATCCAAGTATGAATTTTTGAACCCGGTTTTCTTGATCTAAGAACTTCAATACTTGATCCAAGTACGAATCAGTCTCAATTCAAGCACAAGAGTTCTTGGATCAAGTGCTAAACATACTCGTTTTCAAGGTTACTAAATTTTGAATCAATGGCTAACAGTATTGGCAAAAACCGAGAATGTTCTTCCTATTATCAAGAGCTCATCACATTCAAGATTCACAGATTCCAACCATACAACAATTTAATATCAGTAGATTTTTTCATTTTGTTTAAATTTATATAATGGAAAACTAATTGTTGAGCCATGTTGCAACTTTTAGCCGGCTTGAGGAATACACACCTCAAAGCAGCATCAGTCCTTCTGTGTCAACTATCAGTCGAACAGAGGTCTCTCCATGCCAGCAATGCCATAACAGGTTGGGAATTCCAAAGCAAAATGAGTGCAAAAATCTATCACGCTCTCCGCTCGATAGCCTTCCCACACCCCTCTCCCATAAAATACAAAACTGTAAGAGCAGACTCAAAGTTATTCTCTCAAATGTGCTTGCTCTCCTCTCCCAGTTTTTATACCTCACTTCCCTCGCCTAAAAGCACCATTTAAGAACGAATAAATATTTTTTCAAGAGCGTTTGCTCTTAAGTTATTCGTTCTATTTTTTTCTGGGTGCATGAGTATGTAGATGCTTTATATACAGTTCGGTGATTATGCCAAACATTCTATGAATTGAAAGTTTGAAATTTTTAAGGTCTTGGTCTCACCCTAGTATCTAATACGATTTTGGTGTATAATAAGCGTAGTCACTCATACGCACTGTAGGGCAGAAATGGTTAAATTTTGAACGTTTCTTGTATTTTCAAGTCAATGTTTTGAAACATACTCTCAAGTGGGGCAAATCCCTCTTGAATTCATCACTTGTCTTGAAACCCGGTTTATAAGCAAACCAATATTTGATCACATATTTCCTCAATCTAGCAAAATCTAAATATAATGTCCAAAAAATTCTGCCGCCAAATATTGTGAAACCCTCAACTGCCACCCAGTAGTGCCCTGATAAATACAATCATCTTCATTCTTCTTTAAAGTGAGACGTTATATGTACTTTTAATTGTATTTTGATGTCATAGTGTCAGACTGCACGTAGACAGGGAATGTTCTGCCCATTTTCATTGTTCTTTCGCTTCCTAGAAATGGCAAACGTTTTAAATATGCATACTTTTGTAATTAGAAACTGCCTGCCCAAGAGCGATAGTCAAGTCAGCGGAAAACATTTTTAGCCGCCTCAATTAGTGCCAAGGCGGGGCGGGCTAACAACGCCGGCCAGGACAGGCCGAGCACGTAGCTGGCAGTGAGATCTCATTAAAATTAAAAAGCGCCGCAACGCCGTCCCCCCACCCCAAACTCACACACACACACAAACAGAGAGACACGGAGCCTGATGGTAAGAGAGATTTGTGCTAAGGACAGCATAGGCAAAGTTTATATAGACAACACTAGGGCGTGTGAATTGAGGCAAACACTTGATGTCCAAGAGCTAGCAGGCAGCATTAAATGACTGAAATTGCACAAAGCAACAACACAGAGTGCAGCTGAACCTGCAGTCCCAGAGCCCGTCCTGGTGCCACTTTAATTAAGCTTCACTTTTAAACCGAATATGACGCACAGGCAGGCATTTCCAAATAGGTTCACATTGACAAAATATTCTGGGTAAAATCGAAACTTTGACTTTGTGCACTCTCCTCAAGAGGTAGAAATTTACATAATACAGGAGCTGGAACGCAGCTGGAGCTGGGCACACAGCACGAGGCACATGCATATTGGTTATTAATTAAAGTACCAAATGCAATATTACCAGCTTTCATTTGAATGCCATATTTGAGCTGTGTTGAGATGAAAAATTGAAAACAAGCAACAAGTAAATTCTGCCCAAAGCCGGAAACAAATAAAAAGTGCCTCACCCTCTCTCTCTATCTCTCTCTGTGCATAATCAAAATTAATGGATGCTACTTGGTCAAGATAAAATTGAAATAGCAAATGCAAGACGTCATAATTTGCATTTAGGACAGCTTAAATAATGGGTAAAGTTTTTCCATTATGCTGTGGGTCTAACTGCAACTGCTTAATGGCCACAAATGAATGACCGAAAAAAAAAATAGACAGAGATCCGGAGTGAACAGAAAAAGTAAAATAATTTGCATTTATGCATGCCATAAAAAACGATTTCATTAAGGTCTACCACGAGCATTTAATTCTATTATAGATTATCCAGAAGGGTTAAACATTCAACACAAGATTACTCTTATTGAAATTTGGTAAATGGGATAATGAAATCTAGGCTTGAAATATTAAATATGTGGTACTTATGTGGACTCAAGAATAATTTACACAAGCTGTCTGGTCATATATATATCAAACAACATCAAAGGTTTGTTCAAACAGTATATGCGACTTAGTCTGGGTTACCAGACAATTCTGCACTCGAGAACCATATTTTTCAGATCGACTTAAATTTCTGTTTGTTTGTAAGAAAAGTTTGAGAAATAGTTTGTGATTTCATTTTACCATGTCAGAGCAGAAGCAGGAGCAAAAATTAAAAACTACGAAACAGCATAGCATTTTCAAACACTGCACAGTGGTCTGAAAAGCCAAATTTGTGGCATAAAGTCAGAAAATGCAGCCAGGGAGTTGAAACTTATTTATTTTGATAACAGCAACCAGAATATCATTTAGAAAAAGTTTTCAACCGATCCTACCACAACTACCTCACAGCCCATACGTCATATACCCTTGCAAAGGGTATTATAATTTTGCCCAGAAGTTTGCAACGCATAGAAATATTCATTTCAGATCCCATAAACAATATATATTGTTGATCAGGGTGACGAGCTGAGTCGATTGAGTTTTGTCCGTCCGTCTGTCTGTCTGTTTCTACGCAAACTAGTCTCTCAGTTTTAAAGCTATCGAGCTGAAATTTTGCACAGAGTCTTCTTTTTGCTGAACACTACTAACATGCCGGAACCCACCGGATCGGATGACTATATGTCATAGCTCCCATATGAACAATCGGTCGGATAACTAGTTTTAGTATGAAAAACTTTTTTCTTTTCAATGGCAACGTCTTCAAACTTTGTAATCGTAAGTTTTCTATGTTTTTTAAAAATCAGACAACTATATGGTATAGCTGCCATACTAAAGATAAGTGTAAAAAACAGTCTTGGTTAGAAAAACTTTTTTGTTATTAATGGTAGCATCCTACAATTTTGTATTTGTTTGTTCCACATGCTTTCACATAAATTAACAAATTTTTGGCTGGATCGGATGACTATATCATATAGCTCCCATTCGAACGATCGGTCGGAAAACGGGAAAAAGAGTATTATTTGAAATTATTTAAGCGAGCACTTGCAAGAGTATAAAAACTTCGGCCCAGACGAAGTTGGCTTAGCCTTCTCGTTTTAATTAATTTGATTTAATTTGTTGAAATCACTTAAAAAGTATAATATATATTTTGATTAGTCCTAGACAAGACATCACAGTTCTTTGTAGAGTTAATGTATAATTTTTTACATTTTTTTGTATAATTTGGGATTTTAAGTATGTAATCTATAATCCCCTAAGATGTGAATAAAGTGAAGTACAAATTATTTGCAATTCATCTCTTCATCTGCACATTGGTACACTCTGATTAACTTTCAAACATTTGGTGGACTTTAATCTGTCCCATCGCTCTCTTGGCTGCCTTTTTGGACGACTCTTAGCTTTTTACCACAATAATATATGCAACAGGAGTTTGAATTGAATTTTATATATATTTGAGCATGCACCGCGTCTGCATATTTTGCTAATTTGATTTCCACTCACTGCTAATAGAAACGATGGCCAAACCAACCGCAGAGCAGATTGATACATTACATGTGCTATTTCAATGGACGCAGCGCACAGGTGGTGCGGATGTTTGCCTTCCGGACGGACACAGGCTGTGATTCCCCCACTTCTCCCGCGCGACTGATTGATTTGTTGCATTCGCATGCCAATACGAATTTGAACAAATTGGGATTTTTACATTTCAATCAGGTAAAAGGCTTGGCATGATTTGTATATCGGCTGGTGAGTCGTCTGGCAGCTGGCCAATGATGTTACAAAGCTAGTTTAATTAATTTTTAAGCACAGAGTTTTCAAATTTCAGCCACTTACTTACCGACTGCATGGAAATTCGGGTAAACATGGAAGTGTAACAAACGCAACGAACTCCCAAGGAAAATCATGTCAGCGGAAATGTTTTGCTGGAATGACAATAACAGGAGCCAAAAGCGGCCGGAGATGATGGCCAGGCAGCAGGGACAATGCAGGACAATGGCGCAGGGCTTCCGTTTCCGCTGCAGCAGCAGCAGCAACAACTCAACTGCCTGGACATAAATGGCGCAAATGAAAACTATCTTTTTTTTGCGCTCGCTGCATCCGCTTTAGATGCTTTCTCTAGTTTTTCCTGGTGACAATGCCGTTTGCCCGCAGCGTTGACATGCCGCGCTGACTACCACGCAAGAACAAGGTAGAGGGACTACAAAGCAGCCATTTCAAAATACACAAAAGGCGTCGGGAGTAGCGAGTTTTTGTGCTTGTTATATGTCTAATCAACTGAAGGATAGCTGTCAAAGCTGAAATGTGTCAGCTCTAGTCCAGATTTGTCTGTAACATAGACACTAGCACACACACACACACACACACACCCACAATAAGATAAGGCATGGCTAAAATATCTGTGCAAGACTTTTTTGGTTCTTCAGCAAGCATAATGCAATTACAGTTATGGGCATGACTTTACATTTTTTCATGATTTACGATGCAAATTTCCTTTGGCTAGCCGTATAAAACGACACGTGTGTGGGCTGTGTTTTTATGGTAGTCCTGAAATGCAGGACGTGACTGAGCTGCCGCAGCTGCGTTTGCATAAATGGCCAAGGCAACCAAGAAAAAATTATAGTATGAAGAGGGACGGCTTATATTAGCTGCAACGAAGTCAGTGTACCCTGATGAAAGCTCTTTTTTTAAGAACATAAAAATTTGAACTATGACGAAATGAAGATCTCTTAATATATTAGGTAAATTTCGAACTATTTTTAGCTTTTTTTGGTCAAACTTTAAGGCCGGATTTAACATCTTCTGGATAGCTGCCTTGTAACAGTTAAGTACAGAATTTACCACTAGTTTTCCCACCGATCGTTCCTATCACAGCTATATGCTATATCCATCCGATTTCAACGAAACTTTGTATAATTATGTCAAAGTACATAAAATAAGTAAATGCATAAACCTTTAAACGCTACCATTGAAATCCAAAAATCTATCCCCACGAAAACTATTTACAGGACCTTACTTTTCTATAGCGGTCCGATTTGGACCAAACTTAGACTAAATTTACGCGGTGAGGCAAACTTTAAGAAGTTCTCTTAGTAGGCGGAATATTCAAGGGAAAATTAAGTCGTTTTATAAAGAAAAATTTTAGAATCTCACCTCATTCTCTCGCCTACTTAGAGAACTTCATGAAGCTTGCTTCACCGTGTAAGTCCAGTCTTAGTGAAATCATGTTGAAGCATGGCAAACTAAGATATACAAAGTTTCGAAGCGTTTCCATTAAAAACAAAAAAGTATTTCTTAATAGACAGACTCATGCTATAGTCGTCCGATCCGGCCGATTCCGACATGTTTGTAGCGTGAGTGTGCGAGAAGACCAAGTGAAAAGTTTGGTTGGGAAAGCCTTAATACTGAAGGAGAAGCTATCATAAAAACAAAGATGACGGACAGACTAAATCAACTCAGCTCATTTTGCTGATCAAGAATAGTTATACGCTATGTGGTCGGATATGTTTTCTTCTATGCGTTACAAACATATGAACAATTTCAATTATCCCTCTGCAAGGGTATACAAATATTATATCGATAGTTCTAAGTTGTCATCACTCTCACACTCCTCCCCACACCCAAATAGAGATGAAAACACTTTTCGTTTCTTATATCGAATTAAAAGAATCTTTATTTTTCTGAATTTTTGTCTCGACACCATTCTTACCCTAAATTTTGAGGACGATGATGAGCCAGAAGCATATCTAAACTTAGATCAACAGGGCTACCAGCATTTAATCACTACACTCAGAGAAAAAATAAAGAAGATCGCGCTGAATATCAAGAAAATTTGATGTCTTGGATCCAAGAAAAAAATACTGGAACCAAGCACGGATTTTCAAGCACGAAAACTCTTTTGGTTTTGAATTTAGTCTTCTTGATATCAAGCATAAACAGTCTTGGATCCAAGAAAAGACCTTTCTGGATGTAAACATAAATATTCTCGACTCTAAGAATAGTTCTTCTGGGTTACAAATATAATATAAAAAGTTTCAATTCCAAAAGCAGTTGTTCTCCTTTATGAAAGACTTGGCACAGTGCCACCAAAGACACATCGCAAAACACACACCACGCCACACACTATGCTATATTGTGATTACTTTTTAAATGCCATTAAATAATTTCAACTGGGACTTGGAACTCAGGGCCTCAAAGACTGCAGCACTCACTAGCACGGACATCTCAACCGACACCGCCAAAACGCGTTATGCCAAAGCAGCGACAAATTCTCAGTATAAATTGTAGTTGTAGGCAACAGCCATCGGCAATGCTTAGAGTGAGAGAGAGAACTGTTCTCACTTGTTGTTCGTTCTCTTCGCTCGTGGCTCCCCGCACTTTCCTTGCCTTCAAGCTCGAAGTCAAGAACGTTTGTCTGCTTGTATTTGAGTTGATTTCGTCTTACAATAATCAAGAAGAAAAATTCCAAATTGAAGCAGAAATCGTGCTGCCGATTCGTGCTACATTTCTCTGGGTATATCAATCAACTATATCAAAATGTTTTTTTTTAATTATCAGCAAAGAATCGTTGCAAAATGCACTTCTTATGCAGTGCAAAGAAACTGCCAACAAGTAAAAATAAAACACTTTCCTACATGAAGTTAACTGGTAGCAAAACTGCTAGATTCGGGAGAGTTGGGCAACTGATCATGTTTTTGGTGCTTACCTAAGCAGCTGCAGTAGCTGAGGTTAACATTGACTAAGAGCGGACGAAATTAATAGTAAATACTAGAGCCCTGCATGAGTGGAATCAAAGTGCCCTTTGATTCATGTTTAAAAAATAAGGTTCTAGTAAATCAAGTCTGAAAATATTTTGAATCGAGTTAGTCAGCTCAAATTTATAATGACTCCAAACAGATCAAGCTCCAAACAGATCAAGCTCCAAATAGATCAAGCTCCAATCTGTGCTCCAGTGGTTCATTAGATCATATCAAGTCAAAAATTAAGTCAACACAAAAAAAATTTGTTACCATATTTCCCAACTGCGCAATTCGCTATACATCGCTACTTCCTCGAAGAACGCTGCTTCATGGTCGAGCTTAGATACGAGTTAAATATATATGCTTCCAAGGAAGTTTAATTGGCGCAGTTATGTAGAAACTGCACACCGCTGAATTGCTGGCCCCCAAAACCCACACACTTATGCTCCTGATACAGCCTTATTGGCTTCCAGTCGATGCATAACTACACCATGCGTAAATCTCCCATGTATAAAAACCTTGAAATTCTACCAGCTGATATAAAGACCATTTTCCGGCCTATACCATCCGTGTCGCCAATAAACTGGCGACAAACAAAATACGAACACTCAAAAGGCTCAAAAGGCGTCATCCGTCCGATCTATGGATTTACAGAAGGCGACCAACTTGCCGTTACCAAAATTGTGTTTTTTAAAACAAATATACGGAAATAAAATTAAACATATAATATTATTTTGTTAAGTTATTATTTAAGAACATAATTTTTTTTATCATATCATTTTTGGACGTTAAGCCGGACCTTTTATTAAATTTAAAAACACTGCAGCATAACCTGCAGCCAACAAAGTTGGCGACCTCATTGCATTGATTGTCCAAAATTTTTCCAAATATATCCCAAACCTTACTTCTTCCGCGCTTTTGGGAAATCTTCAGTTCTCCTGAAATGAGCTTGCTTTTGATGCTTTCTGACTCGGTGGAATTCGATGAAGACTAATTTGAATTAAGGAAAACATTGAATTAGTAGAGTTACCTGTGGTGTCCTACCAACCGACTAAACGTTTAAACGTGCTATAAATTAAACTACCATTTACTATAGTTACTTACAGATTGGTTTAAGTCCAGTGCAGTCTCATTATTTAAATTATGCTCCATTTCTTATTTATGCTTTTTAATAGTTCTTGATTTTGCAATTAAATTAAAATTTTTAATGAAAACAAGTCAAGAAACTAATGACATTAAGGCTCTGAGCTGTTTGATCTATTCATATTGACATTGAACCCTATGAGCTATTGGAGTTGAGCATGAGCTGAGCTGAGCTGAACTATTTCAAACAGATCATATAGCTCATGCCTCATGTCATGAGCTATAGCTCATGCCTCATTTCATGAGCTATAATTCAATGAGTCAATAATTTTGTGAACTATGACTAGAAATTCATAGATAGATCAAATCAGTAAGAAAGTCAAGGGGAACTTTGATTCATCTCATGCAGGGCTCTAGTAAATACATTGGTTAAGCCTTCGGACCGCGATATTTTTGAAGAACATACCGAAACTAAAAAAATCCCAAAAGGACCTGGCCCTATCACATCGAAAAGGTACTTTTTTGACAACCAGAATATTTTCACTCCAAACTGAAATTTTGAAAAAAGGTCACTTTTTATTTAGTCCATATATCCTAAACTGTTTGGAATTGTGATTTTATATCTTCGGCAAAGTTATAGATATAAACTAGAGAACAAAATGTCATGAACAGACTGACCCAAAAAATTGGCATCTAGTGTTTCAAAAGTGCAAAAAATTTCGAAAAATTTCAATTTTTTTATGTTTTTTGACAGAAACGGCTAAACTACTGGGAATTTGTAAAACTTTTCTTCTGCGAAATTATTCCAAACAACAATATAAACAAATCTCTAGTAAATGCCAGCTTCATGGGAACACCCCTTCATACCGTTTTGTTACTATAAAAGTGATTTTTTCTAGATAACGATTTGTTTTCATTATGAATTTAAGTTTTCAGTATAGTAAAGTTAAAAAAGGGGAAAAATGTAAATTTAACCGAAGTTTAAGGCTTTAATATCTGTGATGCTGGTTCATGGTCTGACTCTGTACTTCCAGAACTAGAAAGATGATCCAAAGGCATATATGTTTTCGTGTTTTCACTACATCCAGTATCTTCTGGGTTTTCCGCGGAATAAAGAAGATCGAATGAAAGGTTTTCGAGTTATGATCAAACGAGAAATTTTCTTGGTACAGAGTATATTAAAGTCGAGCTTGACCGACTTTCTTTCTTGTTATTTGCGAACAAATCAAATAATCTGCTAAAGTTCACGAAACAATAATCCTTAATCAATTTATATAGCCGACTTTTGTGAGCACACACCGTTGTGACCTCCCACCCCTCTGTGTACCAGCTGACCAATTAGTAATTCAGTTGAAATTTATTTATATCAGTTGGATTTGCTTCGGTGCAGACTGCTAGCCAAAATGGATATGCCCTAACGAGGCAAGTGTCATCGTCCTCAGACAACGGATGACAAAAAAATTCAATTTGGATTTTGTGTCTTTTTATGCAACTTTCCATTGTCATAAGTTTTAAGGCCCAAAAAGACTGGAGCTCTCTCTAAGCTGCAAACATAAACAAATGGCAAAAGCTGCGCTTTAGCCAAGCACTTGCAGCCGGCGACTCTCACAACTTATGTGGGGTTTTATGAAGGAGGCCATTTTAAGCGTTAAGTAAGCGTTTTTCTGCAGGCAGCTGGCCTAAAACAAAAACAGACAAAAAATGGCCAAGTCAAATTTAACATGCCAGTACGTTACTCCGCACATACATACATACATACACATCCGTATGTAGTGGGAGGCTATAAAATGCCAGCATATGCAGTCGGCAGGCAGGAAACGCAGCGGGCAGTGTCAGGATAACGTTCACAGGAAGCAAAAGGCAGAATGTGATAAGCGCTTGACAAAATCGAGCCACGCTGCAATGGAGCAGGAAGTGTGGCCAAGGGGTGGGTCACAGCTTTTATGACCTCTCGTTGTTAGGCTTTATTGGTGCGCAAAAGCAATTAAAGTGGGCATAAAACGAAATCGATAAGGCAGATGTACAAAAAAAAATAAAGGAAAAGTGCTGACTAGGCGTGCATAAATCATTTTTGCCCGTTTTAAAGAAAAGTCCTGTTGTGAGAGGAAACAAAATAATATCGATTATTAGCGCCAAGCGCCAGGCAACCAACGCGGCTGCCTCACTTTTTGCTAACTCAATGCGCAAACACAAAAAGCGCAAAAAATGGCAACAACAGCAATTACAGCCAGCCAAGCGGACAGACAGGCAAAAACACACAAACAAACAAAACGGCGAACTGAGGCGTGGCAGCAACAGCGAATTTCGTTAGCCCAATTAAACCAATTTGGCCAGCTCGAAGAGGCAAGAAGACAAGAACATAAACCCATTTTCTGTACAACTTGTGCCACACATTTGGCAATTTATTAACAAGCATTTTTTTTGTTGTTGGCCATAAAAACTGGCTCATTAGATATGCCAAGATAAATTGTAAGCAACTGGCGGGATGATGACCATGTCGGTTGTGGGGATTACCAACTCCATGGCAATACTAAGCGGATTAAAAACTACAGCCAATAGCCAGGACAGGTGCTAATGGCCACACAAACAAACAGGAAAAGCTGGAGAAGGGGGAGCGAATGAATGGAAGTGGGGGCGAGCATTGTAAAGCTCTGTACCACGTAAAGTTCTCAAATAAAATGCTGACCTAAACACATTTGCATTCAAATCAGTGCTGAATGTTGCTTAAAGTTTCCCGGGGTGGAGTCGTGATTTTGGTTTTAATTTAAGTATAACCTTTGTGCCAGAAAACGAACGTTAACAGCACCAAAACACAGCAGATCAATTTGGCTAAGGACATAAGACTGATCTAAGAACTGATGTTTCAGCAAATCAGTACTTACTCATAAGTGGGAAAAAATAACATCAACCTCATGATCCTGTCGAACAGTCATGGTCTGGCCTAGCAGTACCTTGTTTTCTTAAGAAGACACCAAAAGTTGTGTCGATACGAAAAGTTGCTTATCAAAACGAGTGCCTAGAAGACTCCTCATCGACTAGGAATATAAACGAAAAGGGAAACTTCTACACTGAAAAAAAGGAAGTGAAAAATTGGAGGAAAGTTCACTTAGGCTTGGCCGAAGTTTGAAAATGCTTGCAGCACGTTATTCTAGAGGGAAAAAACCGAGAACATTGTCCTCTCTGTATATGCAAACTCGTTGTCAAAAACTAATCATAAGCAAATTTTCTCACTGGAAGAATAATTTCTTACTTCAAGATCTTTTTTTTTAGAAATTGTGTTCACTGGTAGGTCCAATTCCAAGTCCGATTTCTGATCCAATGAACATTCGGATCATTTGTTCTAAAAAGTTTGAGAGAACATTCTGTTCATATTTTCAGATGAAATTCTGTTCTTATTTTCTAAACACGACTTTTCCCTCTGTATACTTTTCGCACCATACTTTTCTATGGGAGCTGTACTATATAGTTGTCCGAATTCTACCAAGTTAAGTGGAATCATGCAAAAGCCAAACAAACGAACATGTAAGAAATTTGGAGGCGATTCCATTTAAAACAAAAAAGTTTTTTTCAATAGAACTTCTTTTTTGACCGATCATTCCTACTGCAGCTATATGCTATCCTTATCCGATCTTGTTAAGACTTTGTAGAATTGTGTGGAAGCATATCAAATAAACAAATGCCAATTTTAAGGACATTTCCATTGTAATCAAACAAGTTTTCCTGACTAAGACTATTTTTCAGACTCTACTTTTCTATGACAGCTTAGTAAAATCATCGGAAAGCAGAGCAAACTCAGAAATACAAAGCTTGAAGGTGTTTCCATTGAAAACCAAAAAGTTTTTCTCACTAAATCTAGTTTTTCGACCGATCGTTCCTATGACAGATATGTGTAATGGTCAATCGACTTAAACTTACCATTGTTGAGTGGCAGACTGTTGATATTGCACTGATTATAGTGGGAGAAGAGGTGACACTGGATCATCATAAGAGTGACAAAGTATAAGATCGCCTGCACAAAAGAATAAGAGCTCGAACAACCAAATCTTAAATATAGTGCCAAATTTTGGCTTTAGCTCCAAAAGTTATCCCACAAATTTTGGCGATATCAGTTTGGTAGTAGCGGTATTAGTTTCCAACATCTATAATCTCTAAAATTTGCCTTAAGCTCCGTTAACAAATGGCAACGCTATAGTGGTAATATAATCACATTGCATACTTTTCGGCGCAACATGCGCTACTCACTGCCATAATGTTAATTAACATAAGGGAAAGCTACTAAAAAATTCCCCTGAGTAACGAGTATTTGAAAGTTAGTCATGCCCGAGCTTAACTAAAGCTCTCATGTTTACCCAGCAAACATTTTATGTAATTTTCGATCGCAATCGAGTCTTTTTTGAATTCTCGATCTGATTAAAATAGTCATAAATGCGCTCGTTTTCTGATCGATAATGACACTTTTGTCGGGAGAAAATGGTACACGAGCAGCGACACTTCTTGATGAGTCGCTTGTCACCCGTTTTTCTGATCAGTTTCGACTCATATTCGAGTTATTTGCGGGTTTTTTCAATTCATGTTTCAATAAATCACATTTTGAGCATTTGCATGAGCTATTTTTGAATCTTCTTTTAATCGCACAATATAGTTATAATTTTGGAATCATCAAAAGTGCTCGAAAAAGACTCATTAAGCTGATTTTGCCAAAATGATCTTCCAAATGTTGGTTGGGTACTGCTTTTGTTCGACTATTAAAAGATTAATTCAATACAATCCTTACATAAAAAAGGGCACACGAAACAACTACAAAATGTTCTTGATCTAAGCCCATACAAAAACAAAGACTTAGAAGGTATTACTTTAAATCGAAATCTGCCTTTACTTCATAACAAAAGAGTTACAACCAGTTGAGAATATTAAGAACACATTTGCTAGACAATAAATTTCAGGTTGCATTGTAAATCTGTTTTTTACGCAACTTAATATACTTTTAGTACTTTAATCGGCTTAGCATAAGTACGAAAAGTTCTCCGTTCAAGTATGTTTGCTCTCATTTACATAACATTAACGGACTCTTGCAGGTTTCTTAACTTATTTAAGTAATTCCAAGAAAAAGACATATCATACATCTCGACCCTAGCATCAATAGGATTTTTTAACTCAGTTCCAATCAGAGTCGTTCGAGTCAGTCAACAGAAATTTGTCTCCAATCTTTCAATTCAAAAAATTCCAATGAAACTATCGGTGTCTGGCATCAAAATACTAACTTTACCTCCTGTTTCTCTTCCTTACTTCTTCTCTCATTTCTCAGAATTATCCACAGTGATTAGAGAATTTAGTTTAAGCCATCTCATCTTTGATACGTGTCCCGATCTCGTTGTATCTCTTTGACTGCTTTGTTTGTGGCTCAAACGCTGAAATACAAATTTACTTAAATATCTTTTATTCATATTTAATCCACTTTATGCCAATCCGATTCACTCCCAAGCCCTGATGCGGCCATCTGCTGTGTCATTTTCGTCCCGAGGCGTTGTTCTGGTCGCTCTTATCGTCTTTCTTTGCAGCTCCTGCTATCCCGCCGACTGCCGTTGACATCTGCAGCGCCTTGTAATTGGCATTCGAGTCAAGTGCAATTTTGCTGGCAACTTGGCGCTGCACTCAGCGACAACATCCCAGCAACCCCCTTGCCGCCGCTCCCACCCAGGCGACGTCTGCTACAGTTTATTGCGGTAATGGTAATGCAACAGGACCGACCAGGACCAGCTAGTCACCTCGTTAAAGGTAATTTTGCACAAATAATGTTCATGACTCCATTTCTGTCAGCTCTGCATTTCCGTTTCCGCTTAGACTGGAAGCCTGGCGCTGAACTCTGAACCCTGGCATTTTCAATTGTTGTCTCGCATCAGTCGTGAGAGCCTTTAAGCTGACTCTTGGCTGCCTTCCCGGTCATTGATTTTGCAATCAATGTGGGTTTTTTTCGCGTTCCTTTCGTTTTGTGGCTTTTATCATGCACTTGGGCCTGGTCATGGCTAATTTGCATAAGTGCAGCTAACTTACTCGGACTCGTAATTCAATTACTCAGCCATTTGTCTTCTTACGCTTTTGCAATGGCATAAATCATTAGCACCCCACACCGCCTCGCGAGGGGCAAGGAAATTTATGGTCTCTACCGTTTGGGTGTTGAGTGTGCGATGTATTTTTGATTATTCAGCTGATTGTGGACAAACAATCGAAGGCGGCAACTAACGAGGACGATGAGGATTAGTGTCTGGGAATTGTGCTTAGCAAGAGGTGTGCTACGCCAAGATTTTGTGGCATCATTTAAATCAAGGTTGCAGCTCAACATTTCGGAGAAACACAACTTGGCACTATTTGATAACAGAGTTTAGGCAAGTCAGCTCAAACGAATTCAGATTTTAGTTAAAATTGGCATTTGAGATGACCATTAACATGTCACAATGACAGTTGCTGAAAGTGTGCGGCATAGATCTGAAAATGTCATGTCATACATGTGGCATGTTCTCGAGCTGGGAACACATCTGCACTCTTTATTTAGGCATCGCGAAGCCTTAAATTGAGTTTAATCATTGAGAATTTAAGAATTTAAGAATCTTGGTGAAGTCGATGAAGTTTGCCGGGACATGATTGATGGATTATCATGGAGATTTCCAATTTACTTTCACTATAATGGATAAGCCTCAGCGCACACATGCAGTTTCGATTAACTTTTCATTATTATTATACTCTGTACCGTAGGTACATAGAGTATTATAAGTTTGTGCAAAAGTATGTAACATCCAGAAGAAAGCATCTCCGACCCCATAAAGTATATATATTCTTGATCAGCATCAACAGCCGAGTCGATATAGCCATGTCCGTCTGTCCGTCTGACCGTCCGTCCGTCTGTCTGTCTGTCTGTCTGTCCGTATGAACGCACAGATCTCAGAGATGGTAAGAGATAGAGGTTTGACATGTATGGGACATATGCTTCTTATGTCTGCAGGCAGATCAAGTTTATTTTCAATTTTGGCCACGCCCCCTGCCGCCCCCGCAATTTAGAAAAAACGTCATATCTCCCACAGTTTTGAAGATAGATGGCTTGTTCCTTCTGAACATATTTAGTTATTAGGATGACTTATCGATCCGCCAAAGGAATGAAGAAGATCGGATGAACGGTTTTCGAGTTATGATCAAAAGACAGATTTTCTTGGTACAGAGTATGTGCTAGTCGGGCTTGACCGACTTTCTTTCTTGTCTTTTGAATGTACAACTATAAAACCAGCTTGTACATATTTGCGGTCTTGTGCGAGCTGGCACCAGTTGGTCACACTAAGCTTCCCAATATATTCCAGCACATGGTCTTTCCATTTCATCTTCGGTTTCAGTTCCCCTCTTGGCTCTTTTTCGAAGTTTGCTCACTTTTTTGAGTTGGTGCTCCTACATCCATGCACAAAAAAAAAAAAAAAACAAGCCTGAAAAAGATTGTTTTTGTCGTACTCGATCGAGCTTGACACAAGTTTGAAAGGTTTCAAACAACTCAAAGTGGAAATGAAATTATCTTCAATCTCGGATTTGTACTTGAAACTCACATAATGTGTCAACACACAGCTGTCTACTTATCGTTTAGTTCAATTAATATCGATTTTGCAGTTTTTCGGCCTTGAAATTCCCAAACAGTTATGGCAATGCTGGCATGAGAAAGAAGCTGGGGTATATTATAGATAGAACCGGGGATAAACACACACCTTATGGTCTCTAGCCTGGTTTGAAAATAGTTAAAAAAGACAGATGTGCTCTTGAGGATAGCCTTTTTAAAAAGAACTTTAATATCGTGGCTAAGTCAATCTCGGTAATTTTGTAAGCAGTTCGTTTCGGATTGCGTGCAGCTTGAATACGAAGCTGACTTGCACCAAGCCTATTTAAAAATCCAATCAAATACGAATTTCATATTTAAATCATTCAATATCCTTGCCTTAATTTGATTTCGGAGTACGGATATCAAACTGAAATCAAGCTAGTTCAAGCTCTCCCTAGCAAAATTCTGTATCAAGCATTGCTCGCAAATGAGTGCTATCACATTTTTTAAATGCGTTCAGCCTCAGAACAATGCAGAAACAAAGCAGCACAAACGGTATTTCACTGAGCGAAACATTTTTTCTTTCGCCTCACGACAAGAACTCCGGGATCGAAAAATACAAGCTAAAGCTAATTCAACTCGTAGTTCGATTGAAAAATGCGGAATTGACTGACTTCTGACATCGTTTGCGATTGACTCAGACCCTTTTATCTCCGAGCAACTTCTAAAGCGCAACTTTCGGTTTTCGAGCGATAGCTCTGCTCTTGACCTCCCTACTGAGTCCATAGTTCCGTCGGTTTGCAGGAGTACTTCATCTTTGAACTTCCAGATCGATGTTGTTGTCACTGGTTATGTTTTTTGCGGTTTAGACAAAATCCATTACAATCATAAAGTTGTACTCTTTCACTCCAATTCCGGGAGTACGGTAACATTCGATGAATATTTCTCGAGGACATTCAATAGCTGAAAATCAGCTTACTCGGGGATGTGAGGTTGAGGGTGTGTTCATTCCATGTGCGTATCCCCCAATCGTAGTCCTTAAAACGTACTAGAAATTCTCCTATGTAATCCGTCCTAAGACGATTCACCCAAAAATTAAGAAAACTTTTTCTCATTAATGGCAAATTTTTCAAAAACTTTGAAAGAAAACTTTTTCTCATTAATGGAAAATTTTTAAAAAACTTTGAAAGTTTCCATAAATGAGATAATATTTTTTTTTTTTTTGGTTAAATCGCCTTAGGATGGATCTAGTTTTCAGGCAATTGTTTTATGAGTGTATGTATCCGAGTATGTTTTTACAGTTTTAATTGGTAATAAACCAAAAGTAATCGGAGGAGAGTTGCTTCCTTTCAAAGAAGTCCAAAAAAGCTCCTTCTCAGAGGAACACAAACTAAATGAAGCTGGATTCTTAGTATTTGACAATTAACATTTAAAAATATTCATTGAATGATTTCGGTATACATTTGAAACGAAGATTTGTTAATGTTCTATTAAGGATATTAAAATATCCATTTAATGTTAAATTGATCTTAAAGTTTTCATGCAACAGATATGAGAAATGCATATTGTAATATGAAAAAACACGTATACTAAAAACTATCCACTCCCATTGCATCGTTCATATACAGCTCTACCAATATTCGAATGTATCCTCTCATTCAATTTATTATAATTCACAAAGGGTTAAGTTACCAGCAAATCCCATTGATCCACATTTCAAATCAATCTCTTTTTCGGTGCATTAACAAATTGCAATTGCACTTTATGAAAAAATGTAAAAAAAAAGAACCCTTATCTGTTTCACCAGCTTTGAAAAACTGGCAACTAATCGAGCAGTGAAAGCTCAAAAAGTATTACATTGCAAGTTGGCTTTTAATTAAATTTTATTTCCACTCGGAGCAAAAAATTTTAAAGCGAAAACCAAAAATGCAACCATAAACTCTGCCCACACATGCGTTTGTGGGGTTGGCCAGAGTAGACGTCACTTTGTGCCTGTGTGTGTGAGACGCTTGTAATTAAATTCCATGGCCGCGAGTTTAACAGCAATATTTGTTTCTATGTGTGGGTCCAACCCTTATGGCGGGACAATGTGCGACCATCTCCTTTCTACGCTGGCCAGTGCAACAGGATAAAAACGGATAATTCCATTACTTTGTGTGCAGCTCAAGAGAATCACATTTGGCGCTTTGTGCAGCATTTCCATTTACAATACACGTGGAGGGTAGAAAGTTGAAAAGTTACAAAATTCTTTGGCGCCAAGCACTTTGAATCTATATCCACAGATCAATAAATGGTTTTTGCGGTAATGGCTTTTCCATGTTTCTAAAATAAATCACATTCAAATTTGTCGAATTCAATTAGCGAAAAACCGCAGCCATTAAAATGTAATATGTCAAATGTAATTGGGAAAAGCTAATTAAGGCATTTAAGGGGCTTAATTGTGGTCCAACGAGATTGCACCGAAAGCGAGCACTTTTCAAACTCTCCTTTGAGTGTGCTCCAACATAAAGTTGGCAGCAGTTAAAGCGCGATATATATTGTATATCTTTGTGGCCACCATCGAGTGCCACAGACATGAATTTTGCACAAAGTAGGAAAGTTTATGCCGCCACACACACACAACCAGTTCGAAACGAGTTTAGTCTGCGCGCCAAATAAAAAGGCCAACTTTTTTGGCCATGCACTTTTTGTACTTTCTATATATGCATTTCTCTATATTTATGGAACTTTTTCAATTTGGAAATAAAGTTGGGTTTTTCGTGTACATT
Organism: Lordiphosa andalusiaca; assembly: GCA_035044965.1. Lineage (NCBI taxonomy): Eukaryota > Metazoa > Arthropoda > Insecta > Diptera > Drosophilidae > Lordiphosa > Lordiphosa andalusiaca. The sequence goes on from JAWNNM010000342.1 coordinate 1,602,236, forward strand.
TTTATTCATAACAAAACGCCGCGTGACCGAATCAACAAATCCCAGCCAGCGTTGAAAGCAAAGCCCACCATAAATTCGCGCTGTGATATATTTTCGTTATTAAAAACTAATTTAAATTGTGTAAACTGCCCAAAATCCTGATTTATGTTCGAGCGTAAAAAACTACCAGGCCCCCCAAAAAGAGCAACACAAAAGAAAATCAAGCGGAAAAACAAAATAGCAGCCAGCGGCGCCTTCATTGTTCAAGCGCTTACTTAATGCAGGCAGTTTTGCAGAGAATTTAATTGATTTTGTGTGCGTGTGCGTCTGTGTGAAGGTGTAAGCTTAATTCATTAATTGTTAACTAAAGACGCAGGCGGAGGGCGTAGGGACTGGAGATAATTTCATTCGCTGCTTAAATGCTGCGTAAATGTTGGGCAAAATGTGTGAGTTAAGTGGAGAGCAGCAAGCAAACAAATTGAAATGCAAATTTTAATGAGTTTGCCAGCAGAATGAAAAGAGTATGAAAACGAAAATGCACTATGGAATAAATAAATAATATTTTAGCAGAACAACGGCAACATTTTGCAGTTGGGAGAATACCCAACGGTGTAGCTGTTTAAGTGACTGATCTGAACTATCTAATTTTGTTCCGGTAAGGAATGATTATCTACTGGGCTATAGATGAGTGTTTGTGGCCGCTGGGTCACGCTTTAGGAGTGGTTTATAAAACTTGTAGCACTAGGATGAAATATAATAATAATAATAAACTCTAAAGGCTTTTAGTAACAGCCAGACGCCGAACTTTTGCTATCTCAGCTACTCTCTGGTAAGCAATGCGTAGAGCAAATCGCTGGCATCGATTGCGTGCTCTGGCTTTTTAGCAGATCTTTAGCTGGCCTGAGGCTATATTTAATTATTCCAATTGAGATTGTTGAGCAGTCTGAGCAGCACTCTGTGAAGCGAAATGCATGGCAAATTACTGCCGTGGATTGATTGCCTGCAGATCTGTACCTGGCTCACCATTTAGCTTGTACATCGCAGCTTATTTTGATTTATTTAGATGCAATATATGCTGCCGTCGATTGTTCGGAGCAGGCCCCAAAGGAATTTGCACATCTTGATCAGTCCTGCCGCGTTACTTATTGCGCTGCGATTAAAGCTGTGGCATAGTCTCAGCAGCTCTTTGGTAAGCGATGTAGTATGCAAACTGCTGCCGTCGATTACTCGCCTGCTGTTCTCAACCTAAACTGCCGCTTATCTTGCTCATAGCGGCGCCGCTTGCGATTGTTTCGAAGTCTTAGAAGCACGCTGGTAATACAATGTGTTCAATAAAAATGCTGCCGTCGATTGCTCGCCTGCAATGTCGTGTAGGCAGCTCTCCGATCCGCTCGACAACTTATCTATTGCATTCCGCTGAGCTCTGTTGGCGAAAAAATTTCTTGACTTCTCATCCATATCCCTTTTTTTATAATTCGAGACGAATAAGACTTTCGTTTTCTTGGCATGACAAAAATGCAGTAGTCGAATGTTTAAAGTTAATTTCTTCTTTTAACAGTTCGATCTCAATCATGTCTTGCGTGCGGCTTAATGCGGCTTAATACGGCTTAACGCCGTATTCAAATGTCAAAGTTCGAGCAGTTTTTTTTGGCTTGTTACTTCAAAGCTGGCTGCATCACCTTGTAAACATGATTGGGTGTGCAAGTTTTTATTGACAGGATACAACTCAGAGAAAGGTCCTTGTTGCCACACTCAGGCACGAGGCTAAAGACCGCTTACTGGAGGAAGCGACTACTGATGGTAGTCATAGTTTGCGCTTTGGTGGATACGAGAGTTTCCGCTTTAGCTTTTTGAGGGTATCTGGGCAATATCCCCTCAGGACAGAGGGGATTCATTTGCCAATGGCTTGAAAGAGCGGATTTGTCGCGGTAAAAGAGGATATCAATAGCCTGCTGAAATGTAGTAGGATGGAGAAGAATCATTCGAAGATATATGGTCAACCTAACGGCTATTCCCCTTAACATTAACATAGTCAAAACATTATTGTACATAGCCGTCTCTTTGCCGCAACCCCTACATGTAAGACTATTCTGTAAAGGGACTGTAAGGGGTATGCTCAAAGAGACTCGACTAGATCATTCTATCGTAGGCCGTAGTAGAGAGAGGTAGTGTGTATTAAAGAACATTAAAAGAGCCTAAGCCTGACTCGTCTTTCTTCTCACAATAGTCATCGATAACATGAACAGAATGACAATGAAACTCCAATTGCTTTAAGGCTTAGCCATTCGCCAGTGCTCTGGAAAAAAAAAACCCGAATAAGCCTCATCCACAAGAACTCAAAACCAATCTATTACCTTGACTCGTACCGTCCTACTAGTGTTCTATCCATATTTACAAGTTCTTCTATCGTTGTATGTATCGATATATGCTGTATATACAATCTGATTGATTAGCTTCCACCTGAGCTGTGCAACTTCCGATTAACTTCAACCATTAGTTAACTATATCCTCAACGAGTACAAGAGTATGTGGTGGCAGCACAGTTTGACATTCTAGGGTCTACAATCGAAAATCAGGGATACTGAGCGTGCACTTTCATTAATAGACAGTATAGAACAGTCGGGGTTGACCAGTTTTTTCAGTCTTTGAAGTAATCAGAGCTGAGTGAAAATTGTTATTGCAAAAAACCCCATGCTTCATTCCAAATCAAATGGTAATGAATTGGTTTATATCACCATCCAAGATGATTGTTTGCATACTTGCACAAATCTTAAAAATGTATAAAATATGAGCCACAACAATTTTGAGCTGATTAATTAATATTCTGCTCCGATTGGTCTCGGTCAATAACTAAGGCTATCATTTCCATTAGCAGCAGAAACTCGAGATTGTTTATTAAGCCAAAATCACTTGTCGGGATGCGATATGCTGTGTGAGTGGGTTTGTGTGTGTGTATGTGTGTGTAGGGGGGTGGGAGCGAAATCGGTTGTGTGCTCAACTGGCATAATCAGGCAATAATTATCAACATCAACTGAATAGAGTATGTACATTTATGTAAAGTATATACTAATGAATTGATTTATATGGAATACTCATAAGAGAGCTGAAGTGTGTGCATGTGCCTTGTGAAAATTTAAGCCGTTGCAAATATATATTATCTTCAATTACACTAGAGCAGGACCCCATTGGAGTACATTATTATTATAGTAGCCTCAGTTTATACATTATGCTCTTTTTATGAATGTAAGGTATATACATAATAGGCAACACTGCGTATAAGCGATACAATCTACCAGCCGGCATTGTTCCTGTCAGTTTACATATAAATATACTAAAGTATACTAAATCTCTGGAGATTTCTGGGAGAACCGAAATAAACTTAAAAGTTTCGGTTCGTGGTCCGGTTCGAGCGACCCAAAAATCGCTAACAGAACCGGTTCTCATCAAGATCGGTTTGTTGACTTGATTGTAAGCCAATTTTTTGTTTAAATCAAGATTATTTGGGCTTGAACTAAGAACGCTGTATTCTTAAATACTTTGTCAGACTGAAGTACAAAAAGTTTCGTATTTAAAACTTTTGTTCTCATTTCAATAATATTTTAAAATTTTATAATGAATTTAGGTACTGCTAAGTATGAACGCACAGATCTCAGAGATGGTAAGAAGTTAGACAGAAGTTTGACATGTATGGGACATATGCTTCTTATGTCCGCAGGCAGATCAAGTTTATTTTCAATTTTGGCCACGCCCCCTCCAGCCCCCGCAATTTAGAAAAAACGTCATATCTCCCACAGTTTTGAAGATAGATGGCTAGTTCCTTCTGGACATATTTAGTAATTAGAATAACTTATCGATCCGCCAAAGAAGAAATGAAGAAGATCGGATGAACTTTTCTTGGTACAGAGTATGTTATAGTCGGGCTTGACCGACTTTCTTTCTTGTTTTTTTTCGAGATTTTAAGCAATAAGCAAAATGGAATCTAAAATCGCATTGCAGTTCGTTGTTTAGAATCAAAGTTCCTTCATTTAAGAACTTCTGTAAGCAGGTAATTTTGACAGCGAGTCGCACTTTTTGGCATCCTCTCAGCTGTGCAACAGCTTCAGACTACATTGAATGTATCAATTCCAATTCTTTTTCAAGGTAAACAACAACACAAAACTCAGTCGATAGCAGAGTCCCAATGAGCTTCTTGGCTATCACTTGCAGCTTTATTTAATGTTATTTTCAAAAAGAAAGCCCAGCCTTGTTTCGTGTCTGAGCCAGAGCTAAGGCGAATGCAGTCAACCATAAACGTTACATTAAAAGTAATTTTGCCATTGTGGAAATTCGCATTTAAATGCCAAGCCAAGTGGTGTGAGAGAGAGTGGTGAGTGAGTGGGTGAGTGGGTGAGTGCGTGTGTGAAGATGAAAGTCGAGAATCCGGCAACGGCTTCTACCATTTGCATGTTAATGTTAATGGGTATGCGAATTTGAATGCGAATGCTTTGTGTGTAATAAAATCTCATCCCCTTTTAAGTGTTAAAATTAGAGATTTCAACCTTCTGGCTGGCTTTGTGCCTTTAATTGGAAGCTCAGCTCGAAAGTATGCTTCGTTAGGCAGCAAGACTTCAACTTTATTTTTTACATAATTTATTTTCAATTTCATGCGCGACAAGGAACATTCTCTTTGCCGCTGACACGCACGCACACGTTGCGTGCATTTGAAATGCAAAATAGTTTTGTCTACCGCAAAAATAGCAGCCATTCGACAGCGACTCATTTGCATGCATGATGTTCGCGCCTTGATGAGGCGGCCCGCAGGGCAAAGCCAGCAACGCCAGCTGGCCGGCCTTTCTAGGCATGGGAGGGTTGGGTAAAAGCATTTTAGGTTAAATTTAAATAATTAATAGCCAGATGAGCTCTGAAATCTAAAGGTAATTTTGCATACCTAATGAGAGTGGAGAGAAGAATGTTTTAAATTCGGACATTTGGTATGATTATTCAGAGACAGGCTAAGCAGTTGAGTTGAGGGCAAACTCAAATTGACCAAAGGTTAATTCGCTTAACAAATATACATGGGTTACTGTTTGATGAGTATTCTAATATAATTCCGGTTTCTAATTCATTTTGTTGCGACTACAGATGGGCGCCTGTTTGAGTCGGAGATGCAAAAACAGTTGAAATAAAGTTATATTTAAAATATTTAAAGACATACACCAAAGCCAAAGCAAGCCGCCACTGCAATGAGAGCAGACACATAAGCTAGCAAAAAGTTTAGACAAATTTGTAGATTATTATAATTTGCCTTAACCAACCCCATCGTACAGAAATTGTGTCAAAACTGATTGTACATCACATGGGAGATGCTATTTTGAAATTCAAGGCTGCTTTTACGACCAAGCCACCCATTTTCCTACCATCAAGGTGTTTTTCCAAGTTCGTTGCATAAAATTAGCGGCGAGCAAGCGAGCAATCGATGCCCGCAGCTACAGCAACGCCAACTACACACATCGCATTCCAAAGTCCTGCTGAGACATGCACAACAATCTCAATCGCGAAGAGGTAGAAGAGCCAGATTGCGAAAAGTGAACCTAAAAAAAACGATTTTGAAGCAAGAAGAGAATCTTCCGAGGATGTGTGAGGCAAACCAAGTATCACTTCCACCAAACTATCATTTAGCCTTACAATAGATCTTAGCATCTCGTATAGCTCATTAAAAACAGAATCTCCTTAAAGTCTGTGCCGTGACTTTAAGTGCCTCGTCAGAAAAGTCCGGCACGCACCCATCTCTGATTATGAGCCATGAAAATGTTTTAATATTTCTAATTAGCAACCAACTATACCAAGTGGTTGCACTTCCATTAGCCAGGATAAAAGCAAGATGCTTAAAGCATACTTTGAGCTTAACTAGAAAATAAAAGAACAACAAAAACATAACATTAACAACAAAAGCGCAGGCAAAACAGCTTCAAAAGTTTGTTGTTATACAAAGTGGAAAAAGTTTCCCTTAGAATAAGGAACAATAATTGCAATTTTATTTTTTTTTTACATTTGCAAATGTTTTTAAAGTTGGAAAGGGAAACAACTTTAAGGCACCCCCGTTCTGGGGCGGAGTCCTGCTGTCATAGGGCTCTGACGAACAGCTGCGTTTGTCATGTGTTGGCCTGTGAGCAATATTTTCAGTCAGATGCCAAATAAAAATCCCCAAACTTATGTGTTGCCAAGCAGCCGGGGCCATATCGAAGACAGACATGGCCCGAAGCCGGAGCCCCGGCTAAAGCTTGAGCAGCTCAAGCAACGCTCCCGGAATTAACAGCACATAGAGGAGGAGGAGAGAAGTTTGCTGCGAGGAAAACATATTTTAAAAACAACTCACAAAAGGCGACAGCTATGTTATTTATGCCCGGGCCACGAACTATTAGCGGAGACTTTGATTAAATTTCCAAACTCTCTTCATAAAGTCTTAAAAAAAAAAAAATGTTCACTTCGACCACATTGCGTATGAGTAATGCAGGCCACAGCACAAAATGTCAAAGGTCTGAACTTTGCCACACATTTACAGCGACGAGCGACAGAGACAAACAGCCACGCCTCACTCCCAGCTTCCGGGCTTCCGGTTGCTCTGTGACATGCCCTAAAGTCCTCCCAAGTGCCTGTTGTGTCGCATTGAATTTATTGGAATTTTTGCTTTGCTTTTCGAGCCAAAGTCAGAGGATAGCGTTGGCCATTTCCCGGTTGGCTTTTGCCATAAAATATTTCCGTTGTCTTTCTCACTCGCCGCTGAACAATTTTGTTAATGTTCCTGCACTTGTGGTTGACAGCGGTCAGCGTTGTCAAGTTCAAGCAAAAGCAATCCTAAATACAAAGAGATGAGCCCATCCGTTTTCTAATACAAATGACAGTACATGATTTATTTATGAATGGATTATATGAGAGATCAATGGATTTGATTGTGGTCAACCTGAAATGAGCGAATGGTGGTTTAAGAACATAATTGATACAGAAGGTGCTTTCGCTTTGACATCTGTACTGAATTCTGCGAATATTATGCCAACCTTGTTATTTTCTTTTTGAATTGAATATTTAACTTCTATGGAACAGATTTGGTGTCTTTTATTTGGGGTTTTCATTTATGCTGTGAATGAAGTTAGCCACCCCCGCTAAATAAGCAGTTCTTGTGAGTTTGTCAGCTGGTACTTGACAGTTTACAGAGAGAAAAAATGTTATTAACGAAAAAGCTAAGCTAGCTTCTTCTGTGCCGAAGTTTTAATACCCTTGCAAGTGCTCGCTTAAAAATTTGTCAAAAAATACTCTTTTTACCATTTTCCGATTGTTTGGGAGCTATATGATATAGTCATCCGATCTGGCCAAAAATTTGTAAAATTATGTAAAAGCATGTGAAACAAACTAATACAAATTTGTAGGATGCTACCATTAAAAACAAAAACGTTTTTCTAACTAAGACTGTTTTTCAGACCTATCCTTTGTATCGCAGCTATACCATATAGTTGTCCGATTTTAATAAAACTTGGTAGAATTATAAAAATAACATAGAAAACCTACGATTTCAAAGTCTGGAGTCATGTTCATTGAAAAGAAAAAAGTTTTTCTCACTAAAATTAGTTTTCAGGCCGAATGTTCCTATGGGAGCTATGAGATATAGTCATCCGATCCTGTCGGTTCCGCCATATTAGTAGCGTGCAGCAAAATGAAGACTCTGTCCAAAATTTCAGCTCGATAGCTTTAAAACTGAGAGACTAGTTTGCGTAGAACCAGGCAGAGAGACGGACAGACAAAGCTCAATCGACTCAGCTTCTGGGCGAAATTATAATACCCTCTGCAAGGGTATAAATATCCGTAGCATATTTAAAAACTAACCTATTAAACTACTAAAGAATATACTCATCTTCATATCCTTTGGACCATTATGAAATATCCATATAATCTTTTAAAAATATCCTTTTAATATCCATTTGAAATTAACTTACGTTCATATCCATTAAGATTGCTTATGTTTTTAATAAGATTTTAATCATCCAAACTATTATCATTTTTCCAATTCTTTTGCATAATTTTTAGCTCCGTTGGCTGATTAAAAGGATATTTTATATCTTAAAGTCCAAATGGATACGAGAAATGTGTACATCCAGAAATAAGTGGGCTCGCCTAGAGACACACCTTTGGATGTCAAAGAAAACTATTCATATTTACCTCCCTAAGACTCTCCTTGACAGGAGGCATCAACGTTTAGATGAGCGACCGTCACGCCTGGCCCGCAGCGGCCGAAAAAATTTCGCTATTCATACCAACACAAGTCGAACGCTTGCCGAGGTTTGTGCCAAGATGGGAATTAGCTTTTTAGTCCCTGGCCAGTGATCGAAGCAGTAGGTCAGAGCTGATTTTATTCACATTATTTTTGCTTACTAATATGCTATAAGATTTTGGCCTTACTTTGCCTGACAATCCCTGATATAGCACAACCAAAAATACTGCCGAATAGTGTTTCATGTTTCTAAATGTGGCCGGGCATTTCTTTGAGCCTAGCTCCATTTCTTCCTCCTTCCTTCATTTTGTCTTTTTTTCTTGTGCCGAAAATCGAGGGCACACAAGCCAAGAGAAGCTCGTTTCTGGCTCCTTTGGGGGCTGTGTATGGTAAATTGTTTGTTTCTTTTTGTTTTCATCTATACGGACTCTGACCGTTTTCGGAGTTTTAAAGGACGAACAATTTACAAGTCTGAGCTTAAAACTTATGGCCTGAAGTTGGTTTCTTATTAAAAGTCTGGGCTACTTTTTTCTTTCGCTCAAGATCTTATGACCACAACAGTTGCTTTATAATAAAACTATGTTCCAAACGAATGAAGCCAAGTTTTAGCCGTCTACAGGTCAACTTAAGTAATGATGAAATGCTTAAAGCAGGGTCGGCAATTGTGTCAGAGAAGTTGCCACTGGCAACAGGGGAAATGTTCATAAGCATTTAGAATGAAGGCCTAACAATAGGACTTAAGAAAAACTTCTTCTTTTGGCATGGAATTACTTGCTCGACCGATGCAGACTTTTGGCAGTGCATAGAGAGCATTGCTGGTTAACTCTGCCGACGCTTAGTAAAGTCTCTGCTCTCTTTGCCGACCCCTGGCTCAGATTCAATCAGATTCGAATGTTCAAATCTTAAATCTGCTTAAAACTTAGCAAGGAATATGATTCTCCGTCCCATCCTCTCAAACATTTCAAAAGATTACTTCAGCCCACTTCGTTATCCAGCTCCATGTCCCATCAATGTGGCCCAACTTGTCCCTTTGTCTTTTTTGTTGGTTAATGGCAAAAATAAATAAATATCGATTATGGGGGTGGGTGCCCAGGTAACCAAAGTGTAAGCAACATTTAGGCGCTTTCAACAAACAATGAGCCCCCCGAGCACTGAGCTGTCAGCCGGCAATGGCATGTTTAAAAACTTTACCCGGGTCCGAAACCCCTAGGCAATTAGCCATCATCGAAGCCAGAGCTGGAGTAGTAGCTAGAGATTTGGCCTTAGCCATGATAAGGCTAATTGAAAAAGTTGCATTTCTATGCGCTGCTCAGCCAATGGAAAACGAGAAATTGCTGTGTATTATTATGGTCCAGTTGTGTGTGTGTGTGTGTGTCCAGGCATTTGCATAATAAGCCGCTCTCCATGTGACCATAACTCCTGCCCAGCGGCGCATGAAATTGTTGTCTACCTTCAAAAATTAGAAAGGAGGCAGCCAAAGCGGAAAGCATAAATCCTTGTACGATATGAGAACAGCCAGCAAACATCCGCACCAAAAATAAATCATAAATATTAAATGAAAATGAGAATGAAAAATGTGCTGCCCAGAACCTGTCAGCGAGTGCCTGCCAGGGGAATAATGCAGTAGCCAACAATGCAGACAACGGCGATCGCATGATTAGAGGCAGTCCGGGCATCGTATGAGTCAGCAGAACGGGCCAGAGCAAGTGCTCCATGTGGCTGCAGGCAACGCACGATATTCTTACAATGCCGAAAAATTACTAAATTCGATATGCAATTTATAAACTTGACCTGCAGCCCCGTCCCCCCGCTGCATGTCTCTAGTCTGCGACTTGTTGTCTGGCTCCTTTGGCAACCGATTTGGTAAGTACTGTTTGTTGATACCCAGCCAAGGCTTAAGTGAGATAGAGAGTGAGCTGGGAGCAGCAACAAAATCCTAGCAAAAAATACTTTTGCTTTAATGCGCTTTTTGTACGAGGGCGAACCGGCACCGAACCGGCTGCCTTGGCTTGTGTTATTTGAGTAGGTCTAAGCTGCAACTGAGTCGAAGTGGGAAAAACTGTATTCATTTTCGTAATCTTTTGTTGTAGCAGAGCCTTGCGAAATTCCTTGCCATTTCTAACCACATCATAAAGTTTCTTATTAGTCGAAAATGTTTTATGAGCTTCGCACTCCATTATTTGTAAGGCAGGCCTGTAAGATGATTTTAAAAACGTTAACATATTTTCAGGCTTCTGGCCGGGTCACAACCGCAGACGCGCACACAGTTGGCCATAACACGACCATTAATCATATTTTTAACGCGCCACCAAAAAGTTTCTACGCCAGGTTCAAGGGGCCGGGCCCACTTGTATGAATCCGCATGTGAAACGTGGAAACTGGGACGCTGATAGTATCAAAGTTGGGGCCACGCCCACGCAATGGATGGGCGACCGCGACAAATTTGAAAAATGGCCCAAAGTTTTATGGCCGCTCCCGCTCATTCAAGTGACATACGAGCTGAAATAAATATTTTCTCCCGGCATGCTACAAATGTTTCGAGTCAGTTGAAAAGTTTGCTTTATTGTGGAGAATTTTTAAAAAGAAAAGCCCCGTCCTCGACCCCGTCCCCTCGCACGGCAATGGCCAGTGCAAGTTTTGAAGTTTCTCATCGTCATTCTCACTGAATTATGTAGCGCTTTTTGAAATTGTTATTTAAATTTTAAATGGCATGCCTGAAGAATTTCTCGACAACTTTATGGCCCCCATGCATAAAATTCGTATGACGCTGCAAGTTTTGCCAGGCGTGGGCCCCACCCCCCGCCTGCCGCCCTCTTTTTCACGTAGCACATCTATCAGCTGTTTTGGTGCAGCAGCACTGAGAGGCATAAAATCGGCTTTGTCATCATTGTTTGTTGTATATATGAAATGTAAACAGAAACTGAATATTAATACTGGTTGAACCCTAGAAAGAGAGAGAGAGCGGACCCAGCATCACCCTTTTGGCTGCCAGTATAAGAGATTTGTTCTCTGACAGCGACGCATGCGCAAAATTCACAACAAAACATTTTTGTTTACCTTTTTTTTTTATAAATATGTTTTTATTCAATTATTTGTAGAAATGTTTGTGGTTGACAATCCGAGAAATGGTGGCGCTGACATCAATTAGAATCATTTTTAATAAATGAAGCAATTTGCGGAAAAGAATGGATTTGAATTTGTTTAGAAAAAATGCTCAGTGCTCATACTTTAATCAAGAGTTTTCGGCAAGAATCGAAGACTTATGCTTTAAAGTTTAATGTAACTTAACAACTACACAGAAAAAAAGATCACGATATTTAATATCAATCGGGAATTTCTCAGTATCGAATCGGCCTTCATCTGAAGAATACCCAGTTGATATAATCGAAAATATCACTCGTACATTTCGAACATATCAATGTGAAATGTTTCAGATCAACAAACAAACAAACAAATTTTTATAATATCAAAGGGGTATTATTGTAAAATGTATTAGTATGTATCAAAGCTATATTTGTATAGTACCCATTGGACATGGTTCAAATGTCAAAGATATATTAGAATGAAAGTTAGTGACTTTAGCTGGCTCGAGGTCCCGAAAAGTTGCGTTTGTTTACAACTGGAAACAACTTATGCATTTATACACACCAAAAAGAGCTGGTTGCCTTTATAGTACTGTTTCATGAATCTCCCGATTCAACCTTCAGTAGGCATTTCGCTAATGGCTGTCGCTGTTTGAATGTCTCCTCATGCGCTCAACGCTTTAAGCAGTTGGGAATTGCAATCAGCAATGAAAGCAAAAACAGACAAATCGGAAGAGTATTCGCTGTCTCGCGTGCTGCGGCAGAGCCATGTACATTGTTTTTGCCTTTTTCGAGTTGGACTATAGCTGCCGCTCTTTGTTTTAAGAAACTCTGTTTGTCTCTTTCTGCCATCAGATTTTCGATGTCTACTTTGATCTGAAATCACGTCAATAGGGTATTTTTCATATCACTGTAAGAATTTCGGTTATTAATATAATATTTTTAGTATCAATGTAATACTACAGCATCATATTGATATTAAATAGTAACTCTTGGATATTTAAAAATTGATATTTTTGAAATTATATTGGAAGATCAACTCGATATTTGATTTTATTTTTTTCTGTGTACCCTTGTGTAATAACCATATATCACACATTTACTTTAGCTCCGTGACATGCGAGGTGTCAGCTTTGAGATTATTCTACACTTTCCCAACGCGGGAACATGCCACATATGGCATGAAATTTCAAGTTGTATGCCGAACTCTTCCAAATACTGCCCCAGTGACTTATTTATGTCCATCTCAAAGGCAAGCTTCACTGGGAACTGAATACGAACGATCCAAATCAATTTGAAATATGCTAGTTATTATGAAAATAACATTATAATATAAGCCTACTTGTTGCACAATTTGTAAGTTGTGTTTTCCTAATTTTAGTAATCGTAGTTTTAGGGCCATGTAGTTGAATTAAGAGCACAATTCCATTATAAGTAATTAATTCTATATATATTTTTTAATTTTAGTAAATTTTACGAATTTTTTGAACAAGAGAACAAGGGAAATTTCGCAGAATAATTCAATTTTTTCATATTTATAGCAAAATAATGGTATCTTAGGAATCAGAACAATACTTGGCTTTGATTTTTCTTATTCTTTTTTTAACTGAAACTACTTAAATTACTTAAAAGTGTGAACAAACTTCGTACGAATCACATTTCTGCAAATTTCTTTTAAACCTGACCGTCTTGGACAAAACGGATATGTTAAGAACGTTTTTATCTTTTCTGGTTAAAGGGTTTCGTTTTTTTGACATTAAAACTTGTGTTGTTAATTCTTTGTTGTCAGATTCTCTTAAATTATTTATAGTACTTAGCCAAAAAAGAAGAGTGAAGTGCAGATTGAATAGGATTATTAACCTGTCACTTCCAATATATTTGCTGTAGATATTGTATTCTATTAAATATCAATCTGATCTAAAAATGTTGATTATATATGCTGGAAAATTTCAGTTTGATATTTTCCAACAGTTAATTATCAGGTGTATAATATAAACAATATATTGATATTATAGATGACGCATGTGAAAGAATAAACGACTATTCCTGGTAGCTGACATTGGCTAACAATTTTCGATTTGTTCCATAAGTCTATTAACATATATAAGTCTAATATCTTAAGTCTTTCGGCTTATTATTGATATGAGAAATAGTAATATTGAGCTCCATATGATATCATTATTTTTTCTGTGTTAATTTCAAACTGTTTTAAAATCTATTTTAATCATTGAATATGTGGGAGTGTGATCTTCCAACGATGGGGGTAATACTCTAAGGTAGATTTTGGGGTTGCTAGTGCGCAAAATAAACTTGGGGTAAGAACTGGGGTAGATTTCCCATGGACTTAGTAAATCGCGTGGCTCTTGTAACATTGGTGTAAGGCAAGAGACAGCATACCCATACCCAAAAAAGTGGTCATCAAAAAACCACTATTTACATGTTCATGTTGATATTTTCGATAGTATATAAATAATATCAAATTGATACTAGCTTGTATCAGACTGACACTTTTCTTTATTAATTCAATTTGATATTTCAATTGTCAAACTTTTGGTATCATTTTGATACTAGCTTAACTTAATTTAATATTTTATCTCATCAAGCTTAAACTAAAAATTTGGTGTATTGAAAACTGCCATTAAAATTACAACTTATACTTTTTTTTACATACGAGCATGTCTTTTTGAACTTCAAATTATTTCTTTTGCGTATCAAATGATTATACTAAGGATCAAATTAATAACCAAAAGATCAATTTTAAACTCCCTAGAATAATATTGATACCAAAAAAAGAAAACTTTATTAAATTTCATTTTGACACAACGTGATTCTAATTGAAGTTGATTTGTCCTATTTTCTATTGTCAAAGCTAAACATATCAATTAAACTTCACTGAGCTTGAAAGGAGGTTGAAACTGAGGGACAGATGCCAAAGCAATCATTCTTTAAAATTCTTAAGGTATAGGTAAAAGTAAGCCCATCGATCTCCTTGATCAAAAGATATTGCTATCATGTGCGACTAAAAAAAGACTTGAGAACATCTTATACATATGCTCAAACTGTGATTTATTTAAACGACTTCAAAAAGACCCGCAAATGATTCCAAACTGATCAAAGGAACGGTTTAAAAATTACTCTTACGGAAGAGAGGCAGCTGGGGAACCACTTTCCCCCAACATTAGTTTTATTCATAATTTATTTAATCAGACTGAGGACTCGAAAAAGACTCGAATGGGTTCAAAAATGTCATTAATTGTTTCCTGAATATAATAAAATGCTAGGTTAGATTAGTTTAGTTTAGTGTGGGTTAAGAAAGGTAATTTTAAATTATATTAGGTTAGGTTCGGTTGGATAAGATTGGATGAACAACACAAAGAGCTTACATTAGTTGGAAAAGTGTGCTAGTAAGAAAGAAAAAGACTAAAAAACAGCCTAAAAAAAGGTCTGCTTGCTTTATTCGACTTAGGAAGCCTCTAAAACATGCTTACCCCAACAAATACAAAAATTTTTAAACCTATTTGCCTAAAAGTATACACCATATTTACATTTCATATATCACAGCCGTCGCGACGTCAGCTAAACTGCCAACAAATCGGAAGCAGCTCATCTCAGGCACTCAGCAGATGCCTTTCTAAGCATATAGTTGATGACATAATAAATTGCTGCAAATGTCGACACGAAAACAATGTGAAACCCCATCCCCACATCCAGTTCACACACGAAACAGATGTGAATGAGGATTTTTTTTTTTTCAAATTGTTTTTTCGTCAGATTTGTGAAATATTTTGCTTGCCTGGCAATGTGAAGTGTAAATATGCCCCAAAGAGCATTGCACCATCTGCCAGAGTTGCTATTATTGTTGCCATGTCTGCCTGTTGGCGCTGTCAGTCACCGATGCTGTTTTTGTTGATTCCCTGTATGCAGTTTGCCTTGAAAAGTAAGGAACAGAGTGGTCCACTTGGCCTCCATTGAGTGTAAAAAAAAAAAAATATACAAAAAAAAACCATTTAATATAAAATAAATTTATTTAGAGAAAACTTTGTATATAAAGAAAGCTTTTAGTTAAATTGATGGAACCAATACAAAAGAGGCGTGTGCTGACACAAAGTTATGACAGTGACGAAATGGAAACAACGCCAACATTGTCGCTGCCATCGTTGATGATGATGAGCCGCAGCAGAATCCCCGGCATGGACATAGACACCAGCTGGCAACGGTGGAAATGAGACATTCTTCTCGCTTTTATTTTGCGTACTTTGCCTGCCGCAAAATACAGTTTCATTTTATGGGTGAGTGTGTGTGCGTGTGTGTGACAAAATTTTCCACATTTACATAAAAAATTGTTTGAGTATGTGGGCAAGGACAAACAGGACGAAAATGCAGTCATATTACATGGTCATGCCAAACGGGCACGGGAGCTAACATTGCTGATGTATGAAAATAAGCAAAAATTTGAAATGCAGATTCTTCCACAAAGGAACGGAAATTTAAAAAAACAAAACAAGCAAAACAAAATTCATCTTTTTATCCATCATATCATTTCCTTCTGTTTTTCCATTTGTTGTTTTCTTTGTTTACAGGGAGAAGTATGAGAATGCGGAGTTAAATATAAATCCAATAAAAAGAAATCTCGATTGTCTTTGAGCTTTGGCCTTATCTTATCTAACCTAACCTTACCTAACCTAACCTAACCTAACCTAACCTAACCTAACCTAACCTAACCTAACCGAAGCTAAGCTAACCTAACCTAACCTAACCTAACCTAACCTAACCTAACCTAACCTAACCTAACCTAACCTAACCTAACCTTACCTAACCTAACCTAACCTAACCTAACCTAACCTAACCTAACCTAACCTAACCTAACCTAACCTAACCTAACCTAACCTAACCTAACCTAACCTAACCTAACCTTAACCTAACCTAACCTAACCTAACCTAACCTATCCTAACCTAACCTAACCTAACCTAACCTAACCTAACCTATCCTAACCTAACCTAACCTAACCGAACCGAAGCTAACCTAACCTAACCTAACCTAACCTAACCTAACCTAACCTAACCTAACCTAACCTAGCCTAACCTAACCTAACCTAACCTAACCTAACCTAACCTAACCTAACCTAACCTAACCTAACCTAACCTAACCTAACCTAACCTAACCTAACCTAACCTAACCTAACCTAACCTAACCTAACCTAACCTAACCTAACCTAACCTAACCTAACCTAACCTAACCTAACCTAACCTAACCTAACCTAACCTAACCTAACCTAACCTAACCTAACCTAACCTAACCTAACCTAACCTAACCTAACCTAACCTAACCTAACCTAACCTAACCTAACCTAACCTAACCTAACCTAACCTAACCTAACCTAACCTAACCTAACCTAACCTAACCTAACCTAGCCTAACCTAACCTAACTTAACCTTAAACTTTAAACTTTTAGTTGCTTACAAACATTGACTGTCTCTGTGATAAGTGAACCCAGTAGTTAGTGAAATGGAATACAACAAAATTGTATATGCCTCCTTCTACACTCGTAGACATACCTACCCCCCTATATGCTTAGCAAAAACAATTCGGCAGTCAGCGCATAGACTTCATTACCTCCGAACTGATACTTCAAAATAGCAAGCTAAACTTCTTTTCACAACTAACTGAGAATGTGCTTAAAGTAGCCAAAACTTTTTGCAAAGAAACCCAAAAAAATCTAAGAACTTTTTAAAAAGTAAGTAAATGTTAATAATGTTAACGGCAATAAAGTGAACCCAGAATGAACTCTGCTTCCTCCCCCCCTCCCATCTATTCATAAGAAGAACATGTGTAAGGAACGTGAAGTGCAAACTTTAATATGCATTTACCAGCCAATAAAACAAAGTTGCTTGGTTTGCTCATATTATGCGCAAATGAAACGCCCGGCCAGTCAATGGCATTGTAGCTGACCTTCTGTCCCCCTTTCGTGCTGTCTCCCTCCTCGCTATTGTCAGTTGGGCAAGTTTGTGCCGCATAAACTTTTGCTGCAACATTTGGCATCGCATTCTTTGACAATGGACAACGAGGACGCTGATGCGGGCGGTACGAGCGCAACGGGCAAATTAAAGTGCATTGTATACTGAAAGTTTTGGGCCAGCAAACCGGAACAATGAAAAGTTCATGAAAATTTTTGCTTCAACGCATAAACAATAAACATAAAACTTTTGACCATTAAAAACGCAAAAGATGGTAGGTCCCGAGGGGGGTCAAAGCTGGCGCGGGTTTCAGAATTACTGCTCCAAGTTTTGTGTTGCGCTAATGACAAAAATCGGCGTGAATTTGATGTTTGAACATAAAGTTTTAGTTCGTTATTGTGTTTTGTTTTTCAACTTGGCCTGTAATATTTTGCACAAAATTATTTTTGAACTTTTGCAAGTAATAAATTATGGTAAGTTTCAGCTGCTGGCATATTGCTGTTGTTCTTAATTTTATAGTCTACGTGCATTTCTATGCAGTTACTCTTTAGTCATGATGCAACACGAGATAACCTAAATGTTGGGGTATTTTGAAGGAGAGAAAATTATCTTTATAGGGTCGGAGATGCTTCCCTCTGGCTATAACATAGTTTCCACAAGCGTTATGTAATCTGACAACCTTTGGTACGGAGTGGGGTAATATTACTTTATCTTGGCAGACATTGGACCCCTTCTAATCTATTGCGGGATAGCCTCGTCTCTCCATTGGTACATGCTTTCGAGTGCCATGTGAATTTTCATTCACTAAGAAAGCCCGACGTTTATGGCATAACACCTATGTACTATTGTGCCTAATAAGTAAAAATTGGTACTAAAATCAACATAGATGCAGTGCAAATATCGTGTACAGACACAAATATAACATTCTAATTTCATGACCAAAAGTTATAAGCTTTTCAAACAATAAAACAAAAAAAAAAAGGAAAGTTTATTTCGGCTTTGCCGATGTTTCCACTGAAAACCATCAAGTTTTGTCACCAAGACTACTATTCTGATTCTACTTTTCCATGACAGCTATACCATATAGATGTCCGACTTCGACCAAACTTGTTGAAATCATGAGAAAGCATAGCAAACTTGTTGATATCATGAGAAAGCATAGCAAACTAAGAAATACAAAGTTTTGGACACGTTCTCTTTGAAAACAATCATGTTTTTCTCACTAAAACTAGTTTCTCGACCAATCATTCCTGTGGCAGCTAAAGCCAATGGTCATCCAACTTTGACAAAACTTTGAAGAATTGTGTAAAATCTTGTGAAATAAATAAATAGAAATTTTAAAGACATTTACAATGAAAAAAAAAGTTTTTCCTACTAAGACTATTTTTCTAACTTTACTTTTCTATGTCAGCTGTACAATATGGATGTTCGATTACAACCAAACTTGGCAAAATCATAAAAAACCATTAAAAACTAGTAAATACAGAGTTTGGAGACATTTGCATTAAAAGCAAAAAAAGCTTTTCTCACTAGAACTAGTTTCCGACCGATTATTCCTATGGCCGCTATATGTTATAGTCATTCGATCCGGCCGGTTCCCACAAATGTACAGCGTATTTGTACCAGAAGACTTGGTCCAAAATGTGGTCGCGATAGCATCAAAACTGACGGGGAACATGGCATAGAAACAGACGGACGGACAATGCACAATCAACTCAGCTCGTTATGCTGATCAAGCATATATATACTTTGTGTGGTCGGAAATGCTTCCTACAATGCGTTACAATTTTTTGGACAATATACCCTCTGCATGGGTATACAAACTATTTCTCCCGAAAAAGCACACAAAAAAACATAATCTGAAATCAATCCGAAACAGGATTGAAAACAGGGTTATCCCGGAGCAGGCTTCAATTGATACTGTTTTTAGGGATTAAAAGAAAAAAGAAGTGGGAACGAAATCAATCTTTTCCGGGGTCGGTTCAAGAACATCTGGGGTTACCCTGTTTTCAATCCCGTTTCGGATTGATTTCTTTTTTCAGTGCAACAGTCCAGTCTTCTACACCACTTACACTCATACAAAAATTCGCCCTGGAAATTAAAAATTCTCCTATAAAATCCGTCCTAAGGCAATTCACCCTAAAATTAAGAAAACTTTTTCTCATTTATGGAAAAATTTTCTGAAACTTTGAAAATGTTTCATTAATGAGAAAATATTGTTCTTAATTTTAGGGTGAATCGCCTTAGGACGGATTTTATAGGAGAATTTCTAGTTTTCGGGGCGAATGTTTTCTGAGTGTAGCTTAATGCTTTATGAGTGCTTAGGTGCTTAGGTAAGTATTGTAAGTTCTTACCTGACATAACTCTAAACAGATTTTAATCGTACAGTCGTCTGAGTTCAGATGTCGACTACGTATGCGCTGAATTCTGGGTTCTGAGCTCTAGACCGAGAGAAGGGGGGAAGTTTTACGTATACAAGAGATTCGCAGATATGGAATGTTCTTAAATTTTTTCATTCAAAGAATTTTAGTGAATTTTTACCTTAATTTTTAGGGCATAATGGTTTTATAGCTTCAGAAAATGTATGTCCCAAAATTAGGGCATCATATGGAGCTAACACATTTAGATTTTGTTTAAAAGAAGAGGGTAAATCACATTTTTGTATATGAAAACATCCTAAAACATCCTAAAACAATTAGCGATAGAATTTAACTGTCCCAGAGTTGTATTGTACAGTTGGCATATGAAATTCTCATATAATATAACACAAATTTAGAGAACAAATAAAATGCAACATAATTCAATATACTTTCTTGCATATGCCAATACAAACAAGTATTTGCCTAACCCTACAATATATCCATCATCAATCTTTCAATAATAGCTCAAGTCTCTTTCAGATATTTTAACATAATCCAACTTCTCCCCTTACCACCCATCCACACACATAGTTGAGACATTTTCAGTGCAAAACTAAACTCCGACATCAACTTCAACGCTGGCATAGCATATTTTCAGTAACTTGATTCGATTTAACTCTGAATTTGCATGCCAAACGCAAAAGGAACGCCAAGTCATTCACTCACAACTCACTATGCTCGCATGTGACATTGCATCACGCATTTCTGAAGGGAAGAAAAAAGGAATACTGAGTGGAGAATAGGAAGCGAAAGCAACAAAAACTTTACGAGTAGCAAATACACTTAAAAAGTAATAAAATATTTTATTACTTCACACCAAATGCCAAGCAACTAGCAATTCAAAGGACAGACACTGTTGAATTTAACTATAGTAAAATATGCAAATATCTTTAAATATATGAAGTCAGTTGAAATCTCTGTTAATCGAATTCGAATGTCACTGGGAATCCGAAATGAAATATTCATTAGAAGACACGCCTACGCCTTGTCAAGCGTTTTAATTAAGCATCTAATATGTGAACTGGATTGTAATCCACTAATCAATAATCCGCTCCTTAAGCGGTTGCCGAGTCATGAAGCTAATATTATGGGTTCGTTGTGTGTGTGTGAAACAGACACTTGGCTGCCACCCACTTAAGGGGGTTATTCCCTTCCACCCAACTGGTGACGTTGACGCAGTTCATCAATCAAATCACTGGCTGTTAGTCAAGCAGTCATGTGATTTGATTGATTCACGCTAAAAATCCGTACCCAAACAAGCGACACAAACAACCGCGTCCTGCTCCTACTGCTCCTGCATTCGCAGAGATACATTAGCCTGGAAATGAGACGGAGCCGACCCATCGCTGAATTTGCGCGAACATCCGCGCTGTTGACGGAGAGGCGGCAGCGAGTAACAATGTTGCAACCGCAGCTGCCACTTGCATTGATTTCCCAATGCAACCTCCCCCTCCTGCGTCGCACCTTCTCCATCTCCCTTTTGCACTCTGTGTGTGTGCATCTCTCAGACAGTTTGTTGGAAAAACAAAAATCGATAAGCCTGACTTTGCCGGCGGTGACAGCTACTTAAGCGAACTTGGCTAAGTCATTCCATTTGTCACTTTCCTCGAGTATAATTTATTTAACAAGAAGAGAATGTTTTTAGCCTTCGGTAGCAAATGGCTCCCCGGCCGCTTGTTTAAGCTTAAAAAAACAACAACAACAGTAACAACAAAAAATTGGTTGCGTCAATGAAATTGCCCAATTTTATGTTCAATCAATAAATGCTACGTGTTGGCTGCTGCCTCAATTTATTTGGTATTCATGCAACATTAACATGGATTTTTATTAGTATCATTTTTTGAAAAGGGTTGCAAACTAATAAAATAACAGTCGGAACCAAGTGACAACGACTGTAAAATACCCTGTGACGGAACAAATTTGAATGTTTTTAACTGTAACTATAGGTAAGCTAATAGCAGTGGTCGGCAATGTGAGCAGAGAAGTGTTTGCTGCTATTAATAAAGCTGTTCTTGCTAACTTTGATTCTAAAACCCAGTCTTCGTCCGTACTTTAATTGCAGGCACAAAACAGAGAGCTGTAAAGCTTGTTTAATTCTCTGCTCTCATTGCCGACCGCTGCCATATAAGCTCAAAGACGCTTCCCTCTGCCCCCGCAGGCAGGATACAAAAACCAGCATACTCCATCAACTCTTACTACACAAATACACACACACACTCATACACATACTTACCCACATATAGATACCCGGAGAGGAGACCAAGGCAGACTAAAGGCTTAGCGCTGGCCAGGCGAAATTGTATTACTATGCCTAGGTATTGCAAAATAAAAACGGCTGACAGGTGATATAAACCGGCAAAGTAGGGTTGCCCTTTTGGCACTCCCGTGTTTGTACGTGACTTTTGCCCTCTGTGTTTTAGTTGTAGGTACGAGGTTTTATACAACCAAATCAATATACCCTTTTGATTGACACTTTGAATTTAAAGCGTGAAATTAGCCTGGGGAGTGCACCTGAGTGCTGTTGCCAGTTGTGTGGGGCTGTCTTGAATATTGATCGAAAGAGGCAATTTTGAACAGAATGCAAGAAATCGGAGCGACACTACTTTAAGTTTTGTGGCGGACTTCAATAATTCACTTATCTGAGTGATATGCTAGAAATTCGACATAAAAAGGTTGCGAAAGGCAGAAAGTCGACTTCAACTTGATCCTTTTCTTTGTATTCCCTGACAAGATTCCTTTTGTTTTTCGATTATTATTAAGATTCCATTAACATCATCATTCGCAGTGACTTGTTTGTGTCTTATCCACGGACCTTCGACTCGTGGACTCGTTTCATTAACCCAACCCACCAGCTCCAGCTCTCAGTTAAATTAATTAAACTTGCCCCGCAACATAAGCCCCTCCAGTGTGGAGCATTAAAATGGCCATGAAAAACGCCTTCCACCTTCCTTATGGCCACGCCTATAAGTAGGCAACGAAAAATGGTTTGACCCCCCCTCCGCCAGCCATCATCGTTTGTCATGCGGCAGCGGCAGCGGCAGCTACCACCAACAAGTGTCTGAACTTTTGCTTTGAGTCTTAACTGAATGGGCCACCCTTGCCCAGCATAAAATGTCTCACGTTTCAGCCACTTTTCGACCATAATTACAGCCAAGAGCAATTTCAAAAAACACTTGATGCTGGCAATTAAAAAGTTGAACAACATTTTTCTTTTTGCCGTTTGCCCCATTCTTCAGCTTCCGGCTGCAAGTGTAATTAATTAGTTTTCAATTTTATGTTGCTAAATATGCAGAATTTATGTGCCGGCTGCAAAGGGTAGGGAAGGGACAGGGCCATAATAGAATTTACTTGCAATTACTTGTCCAAGTAGCCGCTTTACCATTTTACACTTCTTTCTGCGAGGGCAATTTGCGCGCCAATTACTTTGTTTGTATGCCGAGCGCCGAGTGCGGTGCGACAATTGCCAAGGACCACTGCAGACAGGATGGCACTTTGTTCTGCTGCACTTGGGTTGCTGCGTTTCGTCTATTTCCGTTACAAACATTTCCGTTTCGCATTGCGCAAAATTTATTGTTTCCTTGCGGTTTTCCAGTGTGTGTGTGTGTGTGTGTGTAGGTGACTTTTTCATCAAAAACAGCACACTTTCTTTCAACTAGGATAGACTCAATCAAACATCTAAATGGCGACAAAGCGGAAGTGCTGTCAGTACCCACTCACGCACTCGCTGTTCTGCCTTTCCGGCCGGAAATACGCATTTAGTTGCATGCGAAATTGTTACGTTTCTGTCAGCATTTCTTACTCCTAAATCTTGGCAATGAAAAATTGTAATGTCGTTTCTAATAAATCATTTCTGCAAAACTCAGATCGACCTTGTTGTTGTTTGCGTTCGCTGGCTGCCGCCAACTGTTTGTGCTTATTTCCGTTTCCGTTTGCTTGGCGACCAGGGCCCAGACGGAGGCCAATTTTTTTTTTGTAACGTTTGCCAGGCGAAACAGTGGAGTTGCACACAATTTTCAGCGCCGTCATTTCAGGTAACATAATTAATTACCCAAGCGCAAGCATTTCCCAGCGGCTGCGTGTGTCTGCACCTGAGGCAAGGGCCCTGAACCTTAACTGAATGTGCCTCACTTGACAATCAACACCCGCTGAAAACGGAAAAGGTGCCCCCGGTCTCGTACGCTGTTGCCGACAGCTGGGCCAAAAGGAAAGAAACCAATAAAATGTACAAAACGTACGATAATTGGATGTCTTTAATTAGATACATTTGTGTGGGGCATGATGACTGTTGTTAGATTTGCCAAGAAGCTAAAATTTAAACTTTAAATTTATCAAGAATTTGGAGTCGCGCAGCTTTAAGCTGTGGATAAAATGGAATAAACAAAGATGTGGTTTTTCAAATATTCACAGAGCTGAGACCTCCCACCTGGGGATAACCAAAATTTTCATGCAAGAATCTTATAGAAATCCTATACGAGCAAATCAAGACCAATTTGGCTAAATTAATTTGTGTTAAAAACAAACCTACAAACATGCAAACATGCAAACTTGCAAAACTTGCAAACTTGAAAATATGCAGACATGCAAACATGCAAACATGCAAACATGCAAACATGCAAACATGCAAACATGCAAACATACAAACATGCAAACATGCAAACATGCAAACATGCAAACATGCAAACATGCAAACATGCAAACATACAAACATACAAACATACAAACATACAAACATACAAACATACAAACATACAAACATACAAACATACAAACATACAAACATACAAACATACAAACATACAAACATACAAACATACAAACATACAAACATACAAACATACAAACATACAAACATACAAACATACAAACATACAAACATACAAACATACAAACATACAAACATACAAACATACAAACATACAAACATACAAACATACAAACATACAAACATACAAACATACAAACATACAAACATACAAACATACAAACATACAAACATACAAACATACAAACATACAAACATACAAACATACAAACATACAAACATACAAACATACAAACATACAAACATACAAACATACAAACATACAAACATACAAACATACAAACATACAAACATACAAACATACAAACATACAAACATACAAACATACAAACATACAAACATACAAACATACAAACATACAAACATACAAACAACATACAAACATACAAACATACAAACATACAAACATACAAACATACAAACATACAAACATACAGACATACAGACATACAAACATACAAACATACAAACATACAAACATACAAACATACAAACATACAAACATACAAACATACAAACATACAAACATACAAACATACAAACATACAAACATACAAACATACAAACATACAAACATACAAACATACAAACATACAAACATACAAACATACAAACATACAAATATACAAACATACAAACATACAAACATACAAACATACAAACATACAAACATACAAACATACAAACATACAAACATACAAACTTACAAACATACAAACATACAAACATACAAACATACAAACATACAAACATACAAACATACAAACATACAAACATACAAACATACAAACATACAAACATACAAACATACAAACATACAAACATACAAACATACAAACATACAAACATACAAACATACAAACATACAAACATACAAACATACAAACATACAAACATACAAACATACAAACATACAAACATACAAACATACAAACATACAAACATACAAACATACAAACATACAAACATACAAACATACAAACATACAAACATACAAACATACAAACATACAAACATACAAACATACAAACATACAAACATACAAACATACAAACATACAAACATACAAACATACAAACATACAAACATACAAACATACAAACATACAAACATACAATCATGCAAACATACAAACACTCAACCATGTCGGATATGATCCACTATGTTACCAACTTGCAGCTAAAATTCCTTAAAAGTTTGCCAGTTTCTTGATTCAGTTTATAAGTACATACGGCCCAACTTTTATTTGCACGCAAATTTTCGGGGAGTTCCTGAAATGTAATCTGTTGTTAGCAATTACAGGTGATTCCAAACTAGTCCTATCATTTCACAAGGAGTACAAATCGAATTAACACTAACAAAAACAAACACACGAAATTCAGCTATAAAAATAACAAAAACAATAACCCGAAATCCAGTTGAATCTCATAAATTGCACTCAATGAAAGCTAAAAACAGTGCTTGAAAAGAGGTCAGAACGATTGGATAGTTCTACCACAATTCACCGTATATCATCATTTATTATGCAGATTCGCTTTCAAAAGAAATCTCCGCCATTTCTTTGATTTATTTGGCTTTTTGCATAAATGGTACAAAACTGTTGCATAATTTATATGCAAAGCTTAGTCAAATGATAAGTATTTTATACCATTAAAAGTAGATTGCCTTTTATTCTTCAATGGATAATCAGATAAATTCTTCTTTAGCACTTATCAAACATTTATATCAATACCCAAATTTTTGACAGTTTTATCTTAACTTGGCCAATTTCGCTTCGTGCAAGTAACAACGCTTTTCAATTAGAGGCTAACACACAACCCAACAGAGCCATTAGCGCCGAGCAATTCAATTAGATGCCGCCGGGCGGCCAATAACCCATCACCATGCGGGAGTGAGTGTGCTGGCAAGATGAATTGCAGCGGGAGGCATCGTCTTTGCCTTTGTGTGCCCCCTATTGACACCCTGAAATTGACGGAGTGGGAGCTGCAGACCAACTCAATTGGCCAGGTTCAGCACTATCGGCAAGTGCGAAGTGTGTGTGTACAACAACGATTTGTATGCAGAGGAATAAATGAAGCACAGTGCCTTCGTGTATGAGTTATCATTTCAGGCAAATTGATTTATGCAGTCGCCAGCAAAGATACCCGCATGGCTGCTGAGATAAGAATTAATTGGCAAGTGCTGGGTGCAAATAAATTGCATAGACCGTGTGGCACACACGTACAAGAGAAAGAAGCAGATCCAAGTGCTGCACCTAATGTAAATGTGACGAATGTTTTACGGCTGCCTGCATCTAGGTTGACTCAGAGCAAACACCTGTAAATGTCCTGCAACTGCCCAGGAACTAAGCAGACAGGAGGGAACACTGACCTGTTGAGGTATAAGTATGTGGTCAACATTGAGGGGTGAATGGCTGACGCTTCAATAAATGGTTAAATTTAAAGTCTCGAAGGAGAGTTTAAGTTAGTAATTGGGCAAAAAGGCATGGTGTTTGCCTCAATCATATTGTCTCTATCTTTAGCAAAAATTATGCCTCAGAAATGAAACATTTAAGAGAAAAATAATAGACGTGAACCAACTTCATCAATTTTATTTATCAAGCCTTGTGTAAGTAACCATAAAAAGACTAAAGATTGGTTTGTCATGTAAATGTTATAAAATGTTAGTTTCTAGAGTAATTGAGTGCACTATGATTTTGGTCAGTCTGGTTTGCCCACACGAGAACAAGCTACGTATAATTAACTGTGTGAATTAACATGATGACGACAAATCTAAGCCGCAAATGTTAAATTCAAAGCCTCAATGGATGTTTGTGTGCCATGGTGTGTATTCATCTCAAATGTTATCTTTGCATTGTTTCAGCACATTATCGGTGAACCTACTTTTATCAGTAATTGAAACAATTTAGTCTATTTACGTATATGAATTACAGTAAACAATTTCACCAAGACACAGGGAGTGCTTTGCAGCATTGACAGCACAAATTCGTCATGTCTTCAGTATAGTGTTAACTACATGTTCCGGGATATAGCTTTAATATATTACATCGTATTTGTACACAGTTTGAAATATACATCCTCGGAATATGCATGGTCGGAAATGCTTCCTTCTATGCGTTACCAATATCTGGACAATTCAAAGATACCCTCTGCAAGGGTGTAATGATACAATAGCCACCCTTGTGTTAATTTACAGAGTATTAACTTTAATGTTAACATGGAGCATAATGTTTGCAGGAAGCGCAAACTGTCTCAAAATATGGAAAAGCCAAATACACTCCAAAACAAGTAAGGGCGCTGCAGTCGAGTTTCCCGACCACAAAATACCCTGTTCATTTGTTTTCATTTATTTGTTTTTGTAACAAAATTTTCAACCTAAATTTAGGCAACACTTTTTTCTAGTCCTGACCATAAACTGGTGGGGGGGTGCTCTTATCAGCTCAACTATTTCGCTTAAAACTCCGGTGTTTTTTGTCCGATCTGATTGTACTTTTCAGAATAGATAGATATTGGGCCTAGCTTGATGTATACTAAACCACGAGGTTCTAACTTGAAAATTGTGGATCTAACGGCAACTTAGGTCTAGGATTTCTAGAGGAGGTCCAGGTTTTTTGGGGATAAAAGGGGGACGGGGTGGAATTTTCCAACTCTGAAACAAACTTGATCTGCGTACAGCATAAACCTACCTTCGTGCAAAAATTTGTGGCTCTATCTCTTATAGTCTCTGAGATCGACGCGTTCATACAGACAAACAGACGGACAGACTGACAGACGGACAGACGGACGGACGGACAGACGGACAGACGGACATGGCTGTATCGACTCGGCTGTTCATGCTGATCAAGAATATATATACTTTATGGGGTCGCAAAATTTTCCTTCTCCCTGTTACATACATTCGCACAACTTCATGATCCCCCTTTTCCCATTTTCAATGGGAACAGGGTATAAAAATGACGATTCGCCATTAAAAATGGATTATAAATGGCAGCGTAATACGGGTTTTAAAAAAACCTTGTTTACATGTGGGGTTTTCTTTGTGGTTTAAATTAATGCTGATTCTTTATTGTAATTTAAAAGTAATATTAAGGTTTACAACATCGGATTTGGAACAACTTGAGAACAGCTTTGACAAATTGAACCGACTCGAACTTCGACTCCCGAAATTCGATCAATCAGAACTCAACTGCCCTCGTCTAGGGCTTGATCTCGACTGCCTGCTCTCCGCTCGTCGTCGTGCCTTCGTTGATCTGCCTTCGTCGAGATCTCTCCTGATCTGCTACTTTGGTTCTCTCCTACGTCATTTGGCTCTTACGTATTTCGGTTGACGTTTGAAATACTTCTCGTTCTGTTCTTCGTGATGTTGTCTAGGGAAATAAGGTGCTGCATCTTTGTAACAGTATGTCGAAATACATACATAATGTCGAAATATTCAAATAAATGTTAATGTTCTGTTAATCAGCATAGGGAGAGGTTATTAGACACTGATTCCCCTGAGTGACGGGTATATCGAGGTGGGGCAGGGCCGACTTTAACTTTCGCTCTCGTTTATTACATATTCCTGCCCATTTTAAAAATAAGTCACTCAAAAACCAAGCATATAACAGATGAAATCGTCCTTTTTTGTTGAACCCAACCAAAATGTCAAAGTCGGAGCAGGTTCGGACTCAGCTTTTACTTATAAAAGGTTCGGTTGAAAAGTTCGGTTCACAGCTAAATAAAGGTCGAAGTTATGGGTTTGAAACAATTGGGTTTAAAACCGGTTCTACTTATAAAGGAAAATAAAAATATTTTACTGCAAAATTTCTAAAAGCTAGAAAATATACTTTTTTAGGACATGTGACTGGGTTTTCTGTGTTTTCAGGCATTGATCGCTGAAGATAGAGTGTGGTTCCTCCTGAAACAGCTGTACGACCGCGAGCCCGCAAAAAACTGCAGGTTTTCTTTTTTAGTCTAGAATAATATATAATCTTAAGCAGAAAGCGAATTTAGGCTTTAAGGCCCAGCCCAATCAACTCTGTGCACCTTGTGTGTACACCCGCCCCAGCGAGGCCAAGTATATGAAACAGCTTTTGCTTAGAGGATGCAATTTGCTTGCTAAAGTCTTTAAAAGACTCAAAGAAAGAAATGATTTTTTTCTTTTTTTTTTTGTTTACCATGACTACAGCCAACGCATTATCCATCTCCTCATACAGTAACACTCTTTCATATGCTTTTCCCTTTGGCCTGATGGTGGCGGTCAGATGGCTAACCCCCAGCTGAAAGCTTTGATGCGTCTTTTTTACTCCTCGTCATCCTTTATGTGTGGGCATTTCGTGTCTGGCTGCTGTGCAGCCTTGCTTACCGTTATGAGCCATTAAAAATACACACACACACACACACACACATACAGACTGCCTGGCCTGAGGATGAAGATGTCATACATGCACCTGGACGTGGCATAAAAAAAAAGTCGTACACTTTATCGGATATTACATTTTGCTTTGAGCGCGCCCAGCTGCAGGAAATTACTGTCAATGAACGGGGACCCGACTGAAACTTGAATAAATCTTCAATTTACACATTTTTTTTTTTTTTGCTTGTTTTTACTTTGTGCGCGTCCATTAATCAATGCCCCAGGGGCATAGGCAGCGCCACCCTACGTATACGTAATTTTGCTTGCAACCGAAATAAAACTGTTTAGTAGCATTTCAGGAGGTGACGGGTGGGTGGCGGGAGGGGGCACTTTAATTAAATAATTTCCCGCTGCTCTCAGCAGAAATCAAGGGAGGGGAATACTTATTTATTACGCTCGACCCGCATCCTACAGAAGCTGGCAACGGGTTTTATCTACACTCGCAATCAGCGCAAAAATAATTAACCAATTGGCAAGCTGGTAAAAGCAGCAGCAGGAGCTGAGTGGGTACAGATTGGTTGCCAATCTTCCCTGATGCTCAAAGCATTTGCTAAATGTTTTGCTAATGGAAATGAGTTGGTTCTGCTTGCATTGACATTTTTGAAAATTTATGTTGCCGTTCTGGGGCCTGGTCAATATTTGAGCGGACATTTGGCAGCCCCTTCCCCTTTGACGCTTATCGAGGGAAATGCGATTATTTGCCGCTGAGCGGCGGTGTCTGTAGCGGAAATGAAAGCACGAAGCTCATGGCCCGCAGCCAATGCAAAACACTCTCACACACATACACACGCACACACACGCTGTGTGTGCAGGGCGCGATAAAGGACACATAGTGGCGCACAATTGCCGAACGGCTTTCCATTTCGCTGATTGGCAATAATATTGATCGACTACAAATGCGGTTTTAGCTTGCCCTTTACATTTTGGTATCGCTTTAAGCAAAATGTGGTAAATGTGGCACTGCAAAACCTCCAATGCTAATAGCAGCTTGTTGTTAAGCGGATTGTGAGGGGAGGTGCTAGTGTGAGTACATGTCATTAGTGGATTAAGTATACTAGCGAAAAAATATTGATGCAAGTAAATGGACCCACTTAAGTAATAAAAGTTGAAAAGACATAAGGCTTGTCTGCTTTTAGATGTGGGTTAGTCACTTTAATTTGATTGCAAGTAGACGAATCTTTACGCACTCGGCAGGTTACGTATTGCAGCTTGATTATTTAGAGTGCATTTGCATTTGATTGCCAGAATTTTGATATATAACATGCTGTACTTATAAGATGTGCTTGGCATTTCAATTGTTTAAGATTGTGTACTCGGAAATAAATATTCGATACTTAGTATTCGAAATTTATTGTTCAATACTAAGATCTTAATAAAAAAAGGTACATAGAGTTTTATAAGTTTGGACAAAAGTATGTAACAGTCAGAAGGAAGCATCTCCGACACTATAAAGTATATATATTCCTGATCATCATCAACAGCCGAGTCATGTCTGTCATGTCCGTCTGTCTGTCCGTTTAAAGCACAGATCTCAGAGATGGTAAGAGATAGATGTTTGACAGGTAAGGGACATATGCGTCCTATGTTTGCAGGCAGATCAAGTTCATTTTCAATTTTGGCCACGCCCCCTCTCGCCACCGCAATTTGGAAAAAACATCATATCTCCCACAGTTTTAAAGAAAGAAGGTTCGTACTTCCTAGACATATTTATTAATCAGGATTACCTATCAATCAGCTAAAGGAATGATGAAGATCGGACGTACGGTTGTCGAGTTATAATCAAAAGACTGTTTTTCATTAAGGCTCGTACACTCAGAGAAAAAATAGAGAATTTCTTAATTGGATTAAGAATTTCAAATCAAAAGTTCGATAAGAGGCAATGTCTCGAACGAAGAGCGAAATTCTTTATCCAATTATTCATTTTTGAACCCGTTTTTCTTGTTCAAAGAGCTTTTATACTTGATCCAAGTACGAATCATTCGCAAATCAAGCAGAATAGTTCTTGAATGCTAAACATACTCCAATTCAAGATTGCTCATTCTTGAATCAAGGGCATACAGCATTGTCAGAAACCGAGAATGTTCTTTCCCATTATCAAGAGCTCATCAGATTCAAGAGTAAGATCGTTTACTCTTAAAATCTGTTGTTTCATCCCTTTTATATAAATTTATTTCATAGAAACTTAATTGTTAAGCCATGTGCCAAGTTTTAGCCATAACATCTCAAAGCGGCATCAGTCTTTGCCTGGCACCATAACTGTTTGGGAATTCCAAGGCAACATGAGCGCAAAAATCGATTGTGCTCTCCGCTCGATAGCTTCACCACACACCCCTCTTCCATAAACAAACTAAACTGAGAGAGTGAGCTCAACGTTGTGTTCTCTTCTCTTTGTGTCTTTGCCTGAGTCCCCTTGCCAAAATACACTATACTGAGAACAAATTAAGCTTGATTTTAAGAGCGAAATTCTTGAAAATTTAAGAACGAATAAATATTTTTTCTAGTTTTTTCTGGGTGTACTTAAAACGACAACAAATTTCCTTAGAAACACTTTATAACATCCACATCAAACGAAGCCAAAATGATTCTAGTTGCGTTTTAAAAACTGTGACTAAACACACTTATTGCCTTTCAAAGTTTAAAGGACTAACAGACTTAGCTTACTTTTGCCCTATATTCTGCCCAAAAGGCAATGAGTTTTGCCACAGGATAACATACTTGACCTTCCCAGCAAAATAGTATTGCTCCATTCTGTCGGCTCAAATATTAAACGCGATCTCTTTAAGCCTGAAAGTCTATTCCACATTGACTTGTCGCTTGTTGGCTAACAAAACATAACCTGTTGAAGGCATAAATAATACAAATGTTTTATTAATAAATAATTGTACGCCACAAATATCACTTTTTTATCACAAACTGCAATAAAAAACCATCCGAAATCACATTCGAGCCAATAACAACCAACTGCGATTGCAATTGTCATGGTTATTATTACAAATTAAACAGTTCGTTAAGTCCCCCCCACCCCCCACCGCACCGCCCGTCAATAGTAATCTTCACACTGCATCTGATGGCGCCAAACTGACCAATCCGCACAGCCCACAGTTTCCGAAGTGGCCACGAATCCCCTGCCGGGTGCACAACTGAGCAGCAACGGTGCAGCCACACCATTCGGGCACATGTAGAATTGATTGGGATCGAGTGCGGACCAAGGCTGGGGCTGACTGTCACACCCGCCAGCCGCCAGCTGGTCAGCTGTAAGCTTCGCGGTGGTCCGGCAGGCTGGCCAGTGGTCAAAGGGCAGACAGCCCAAAAAGCCGAGCCCATTGAAAAATCCACATCCCGGCGGGCATTCAAGCTGCAGCGGCAACCCCTGCTCACCCATCGAGCACACGTAGAATATGTTGGGATTCGGATCTCCCCACATGTCCGTGGCATGTTTGCATGTTGCATTCGTGGCCTGAGCCCCAGCTTGCCGTAGCAGCGGCAGCATCAGCACCAACAACGGCAGCATATTGCATTTATTTTTCATAAATAATTTCATCGTTTCCAGCGACAAGCAACGCATTTGTTATGACCACCGGCACACTCGCACACAAAATTGCTGTTATTACTTTTTTTGTTGTTGTTACTATTGTTTATATTCCTGGGACGAAGGGTCGCTCATCATTTGCCCATAAGCAGAGAACGTTATAAAATGTACGCGACAGCCAAAAATCAACTGATTGAAGTTGATGCATGTCAGCGCTTTTCATTTTTATACTCTTCGGCGGAGTCATTGCATGTCGTTTTCCGTTATCAATCCCAATGTGTACTTTTTCTGACATTATTTCCTTTAAATGGGTGTGGGGCAATGATTGGATTGAAATAAATTCATGACGTCGTCATTTTTTTGATGATAAGATAGACGAACATCAATTTGAAAGTTGAATGTCCAAAAATAGGTATTCATTCACATGCGGAACTCTCTGCACCAAACGATTTCTCAATCTTTCAATGAGCTGGTTTCAATTTCATATCAACTGTGGAACAGGTATTGCCCAAATTCAAATGAATCACCTGTATATTTTGAAGGTGTATATGCTCTGGCTCGCTGCCGTAGAAAAAGTGAGAGACTCAATCAATAACGTACGTCTAAGTGTATTTAAATCTGTACCCGGACAACACCAGGTCCAAGTAGTTCAATTTGAAAAACATTTTACTAAAAACATACCACTTTTTCTCACTAAGAATACTTTTCAGACCCTATTTTTGTATGACAGCTATACTATATAGATGTTCGATTTCGACCAAACTTAGTGGAATCGTGGGAATGCATAGCAAACTAAGAAATACAAAGTTTGAAGGAGTTTCCATTGAAAACAAAAAAGTTTTTCTCAGTAAAACTAGTTTCTCAACCGATCATTCCTATGGCAGCTATAACCTATAGTCATCCGATTTTGACAACACTTTGAAGAATTGTGGGAAAGCCTATAAAATAAGTATATGCCAATTTGAAAGAGATTTACATTGAAAACAAAAAAAACATTTTACTTCGACTATTTTTTTAACCTTACTTTTCTATGGCAGCTATACTATATGAATGTCCCACTTCGACCAAACTTGGCAGAAGCATGGAAAATTAGTAAGTACGGAGTTTGGAGACGTTTACTAGAAAGCGAAAAAAGATTTTCTCACTTAAACTAGTTGTTCGACCGATCGTTCCTATGGCAGACATATAGCTGCCATAGTCATCCGGTCCGGCCGGTTCCGACAGGAGATAGCATACAAACAGACGAATGGCAGACGGACAAGGCTAAAACAACTCAGCTCGTCATGCTGATCAATAATATACATACTTTTTTGGTCGGAAATGCTTCCTTCTATGCGTTATAATCACCTGGAAAATTTTAATATACCCTCTGCAAGGGAACTATAATATTTTATAACCATTAGCTAAGAAAAGGAGTGAGGGATGGCGATCAAAAATCGTCACGAAATGGTTGTGATTCCGGTCTGTTTTTTTCCGTTCACAAAAAATGAAAAATTCATCGTCTTTTTTTCTTTTCTTTCCTTTTTTTTATAAGCAAGCCCGAACGGTTCATGAATCGAAAACAAAATGCTCTTGAAAACGAGCCCAAATCGAACTAAATGTTCATGAATTTCGAAAAAGCGGGCTTAGCTGACTATCATGACCAAAATGTCATGATTTTGGTACATTTAGAACGGATTTTTTTCTCTGTGTAGATACAGAAGAGGAAGACTACACTAAGACGCGTATAACCCCATATATAATATATGATCTCTCACTTAGTTAAAAAATAGTGAATTTTCCTGCCTCTGTTTTGAATGGCTCTCTTCAAATTTGGAATCACGAGACGTTTTTAACACATCAACAAATGCTTCCACTTTTGACGCGAAGTATACTTCATTTGATGTTTGATTATCACGGGTGGGTAATTTTCCTAGCCGGGAATTCTCGAGTCAAACATCCACTCAAAGGGAACGGCTCTAGATCGGAGAGGTCATCCTCAAGGCCGAATCCTCGCTCTAGTGCAAAACACCTACTAAGGCTGTTAATGGGGAACTTGGTGTCAAGTTTGGCCAGAATGTGTTTGGTCTCAGCAGCAAACAGAACACTAAAAATCTTGTAACCTTACACACGCTTAGGAAAAGTGACCTTATATTTTGGTGACCATTTCCTCAAAAAAACTGTTAGTTATTTCCTTCCTTTAGGTCACAAGTAGCCTTAAAAGTTGAACTAGAGGCGACTTTTTTTAGCTGCCTAATCTTAAATCTATGCTTCTCTTTTTGATTTTTTGGGACCGTTTTCTCATCTTCTAAATAACTGCTATGTATTAGATAATCTAAGATTTTGCTCTGTTATTTGTGGGCTTATGTGCCATGTAGTTTATGTGTAGTAGACTAAAAATGGACCTTAGTGTTATACCAATACGACACCTACGATAGAAATTCAAACCTTCAAACACTTCCGTTCAATGTCCGCCACCCAAATGGATGCCGTAGACATGCAAAAACATCAAATTAAGTTCAGGTTCTAGTGCTAGACCAGCTGCTGTCAAAACTTCTAATTGATTTGGCTTAAAGCTAGACCTCAGCTGCCTGTTGAAAAGAAGTCACTTTGCTGGCCAGGACCCGTTAACCTGGAAAAAGTTTGACTGCAGCTGGCTGGTTGTTGTTAAGTCACGTTGTCAATTGAACTTCCTTCTTCGTCTGGCTGCCATTTGCCGTACTCTATTTACTCGAGCACCAAGTTTAAATAGGCAAACTTCTTGTCGGTGCGGCAAAAGTTGACAACATAATCGAAATAAATTCCAATAGGCTTGCCATCTTGGAATTCAATTAAAACTTTGCCGAATCAATGCCCATGCGTATGTCTGGCGGTTCTGGTTTCTTGGAAATTATTCATTAAATATTGTTTTGGGGCCACTTGAAAAGATAATTGACCAACAAAAATAAGGAAATTGGGGTAGGAATTGGTAGATAGCTTGAAATACGCTCATCAGAGAGTGTCATCAAGTGTTAAGTGGAATGATTAGAATTTTTGGGAATATTTTTTTGTTATAAAGTTTGGTGCTTGAGACGCAACCAGTTTAGTCTATTTGAGATTATCGATTTGTAAAGAAGTGCAAAGCAGAAATAAAGAGAATAAGGATACATCATGAAAACTGGTATGGAATTTATTTTCATATTCTGTAAAAAAGGACGAAAATGAGGATTACCTTTAATAAAATAGTTAGTGGAGAGCAGAATGCTCGACCCCTGGAGCTAACAAATTCTTCGTTTTACGTTTTCAGTTTGAACAAAGTTTTCAATTTGGATTCTTTGAGATTGAAATTGCGACCATAATTCGATTTTTTTTGTGTAATTTTCCAACTGCCACAGTGTTTTAATGCAAAAACTCTTTCATTTTGCTCCATAGGTTTGCTGATATTTCTTGGTCTCTTGGCGTTTAGCAGCGCAGCCAGTTTATTTGCTGAAACGGACGATGTCGCAGCTACTTCCACACCATCAACTGCGCCTGGAACAACTCCTGCTGCTGAGATCTGTCAGTCTGAGACAGAGATCTGGGGCAGTGTTGACTTAACCAAATTCTATTTCTGTTTGGATGGAAAAGTCATCACTGTGCAATGTGATGAGGACTTTTTCTATGTGAACAATGCCACCCTTTCCGGTTGCATTCCCGAAGATGATATGAACCCGAACTGTGTCAATCTGGAGGCCCAAGCACCCGACTGTGAGGGCGAAAGTCTAAAGCAGCCCCAGTGCACCCACGATCCAAACACTTTCTATTTATGCACCGCCGAGGGGACCCAGGCCAAGCAGTTCTCCTGTCCCGACAACAAGGCATTCGCCAATCAGGATGGCTATCTGGGCTGCTTCGATTGGCCCCAGTGGCGCAAATTGCGCAATTGTCCCGAATGAGAGCTATCTAGGCCCCCAGTTTGAAGCATTTCAATTATATATTTCTTCCAGCTTATCTTATCGGGCAATTCAACTCTACGAAGAAAATGTTAATTAACTTGAAATTGATTTAGAAATAATTGATCTGACTAAGCAATCAATAAACTATGATTCTTTCGTTGCCTTGCACCATGCGGACAAAAAACCGAAATTCTTGAAAACAAATTGCGGGGCAGGGGCTGGTGCAACAAAAGTAAAACAATTGCCACCACAAACTTTTTGCGCAAAACAAACAACAACAACCAAAACAACAGCTGCAAGTAAACGGACAAATTACAGGGCCAGAGAGCGAGGTCAAAGGCCAGGACAGCATTCATGTGACTTGGTTACCGAACATGTGTTGGTCGGAGAGCGTATTGAGTACAGTGGTCATTGCGTGCGTGTGTGTGTGTGTGTGTGTGGGCATGGAGGTGCGAGTTTGTGTGTCAAAGGCTACCTCAGCTGGGCTAAAACCAAGCTGAACCGCATTAATCTTGTAGCCACAGAGCAACATGAGTGCAACTGCTAGGGTTTCAGAAAGTTGAACGACTTCACTTTGAATTTTATAGAGAAGACTGACGCAATCGGAAAGCTATACAAAAACAAATGTCGGTAAATGTAACATTTTTCATTGGTAATGTCGTCAATGTCAGTAGTTGGCTAAGTAAGCTAAGCTAACTTCGTCTGTGCCGAAGTTTTTATACCCTTGCAAGTGCTCGCTTAAAAATTTTAAAAAAATACTCATTTCCCCATTTTCCGACCGATTCTTCGTATGGGAGCTATATGATATAGTCATCCGATTTGGCCAAAATCTTGTAAAATTATGTGAAAGCATGTGAAACAAACATATACAAAATTGCAGGATGCTACCATTAAAAACAAAAAAGTTTTTCTAACTAAGACTGTTTTTCAGACCTATCTTTTGTATGGCATCTCTTCCATATACTTATCCGATTTTAATAAAACTTTGTAAAACTATAAAAAAAACATAGAAAACCTACGATTACAAAGTTTGGAGACGTTTCCGTTGAAAAGAAACAAGTTTTTCTCACTAAAACTAGTTTTCCGACCGATGGTTCCTATGGGAGCTATATGATATGGTCAACCAATCAGGTCGGTTTCGACATATTAGTAGTGTGTAGCAAAAAAAAGACTCTGTGCAAGATTTCAGCTAGACAGCTTCAAAACTGAGAGACTAGTTCGCGTAGAAACAGACAGACAGACGGACTGACGGACGGACAAAGCTCAATCGACTCAGCTCGTCACCCTGTTCAAGAATATATATAGTTTATGGGGTCGGAAATGAATAATTATATACGTTGCAAACTTCTGGGCAAAATTATAGTACCCTTTGCAAGGGTATAATAAAATATTATAAATTTTCCAACCATCCCTTGATCTATTATTTTGCCAAAGATTCTGAGCAGAGCTCCATCTACCTTCTGCCTACTAAAGGGTGATTTTTAACAACTTTTTTTTTTGGCAACACCGTTTTTGGCAGATTAGCTGTTTTAGTGTCACATGTTACTGTCAAACATGTTCAGTTTAGTCTATAACTTAACCATGAAGCGACTTACAAAGGAACAACGCTTGCAGATTATTGAATTTTATTATCAAAACTCAACTTTTTTTATCCATTTTTGTATCGGAAAATTATGCTCAGCGCGGAAGCTCTGTTGTGGTTGGATGGATAAGTTTTATTTGTAGTAGGGCTGTGTTAAGGCTTATATTTATAACGACAAGCCCGTAATAATTGACGCACTGGAAGCCAATATTAAAGAGTTTATTAGTAAGACACCGGTCGATATATTTGAGAGAATATGCCAAAATTGGACTCATCGTATGAACCATTTGCCGCGGTCAACATTTACATGTAATCCTCTTTAAGCATTTAATTATATTGAATGTAATGTGGGCAATGCAAGACAGTGGTGGGCACTAAAATCCAACAAGGTCGAAAGTTGCTTGCATTGAGTTTTCAACTCCTATCCATCTGCGAGCAGGACAGATTTAGGGCTTATATGCCGGGCCATCGATCACCAGTTTTTAATAAAAACAATAAGCTATATGATAACAAAGTCTTGTTTCAGAGAACCAAGTCATTTACTAATATTGTCTTCAAAATATGATATTGGAAAGTTCACTTTTTTTTCAGTGTAAGCATTAGAAAACGACCATATTATCGATATATCGATGGTTTTTCAACTTGATTTATCAAATATCGATATTATAAATTTAGTTTTTTTATGTTTTCGATTTTGAAATTTATATGAAATGGGTAGAAGACTTATCCCTCGTTAATTGGCGCAAACTGCAGGGTCATCTCCTTCTTTTTTAAATATTGGGGAAAATGCAATTAGATTCCAATCTGTACGTATGATATCTCAGGTTCCAATGGAACTATTGACTTGAAATTTTCTGTGGGCCCCTTCTATACTTCCATTCTTGGCCCGAGCTGGGAAAATGTAAATCTTTGGGTTTTCAGGATTTTTAATAAAATTTTTTAACTTTGAAAAAAGTAAATGAATTTGTTTTTGTAACTGTCATCACTTTGAGAAAAGTGTTGTTTCATGCTTATTAAGAATTTAGTTCCTTTTTCTGATTTCTGATTCTGATTCCAAATCAGAAAAAATCCAATCGTGTTAACTTTTTCAATTTTAAAATTTTGTATATTTTATTTTCGATAGAATATCAAAGAAATTTTAAATTTGTTATAGTTTTAACTAAGACCGTCCCTCTTACCCTTGTTTCATCTCTCTAAGAGAAAAATCCAAATTGTTTTCTTGATGCCATATCATGCTCAGTAGATGGGACAACGGATTCCAACCTCAGCCAAGTCTGCAATCTTGTTTATCATTTCCGGCGATAGACACGCTCACCCGACTTTAACTCCCATTAGGCCAAGGTAATAAATGTTTTGGGTGGGATATTACACACACACACACACCCATGCAAGGGCAAATTGTCACTAGCATGAAACGGCAGCGATGTCTGTGCCCCGTCTCCGCCTACAAAGTAAGGACACCCAAATGAGTTAGTCAGGAAATTGCATTATTTGTCTTTGGCTGTTGCGGGCAAAAACCCTCTACAATGCCATACACACACACACACACACACTGACACAACAGTGGAGTGAAGGCGAACGGACAACGGACGAAGCTGTGCGACCTCCCCTGAGCAACCAGCTGCTGCTGCTGCTGAAGCTGATGCTGATGCTGTTGATGCTGCCTTTGCAGCCACTTTAAAATGGCATGGCTATCTCCGGCACTGTCCTGTCACACATGCGAATTTTCAAATGCCCCAAAGTCACAGCAATTTTTCTGCTCCATTTCCGTACCACTTCTGCTGCTGCATGCAGCTGTTGCTCCCGGTTGGTGTTGTTGCATTTTAATTGCTTGGCTAGCTGTGCCTTTCAGGCCATTAATCCTGCACAGTTTTGTGTAAAAATGGCGAAAAGGGATTTTTAAAGTCACAACTGTCGTATGTTATCAACACGACACAAAAAGGGGCGGATGGGAGGTTGTGAGAGGGAAATTACGTTTTCTTCTCCAGAACTTGTGCCTCTGCCGCAGCGGTGCTTAGATTTAATTGAGTTTGCAATTGTTTTGCAGCCTCGGACCACAAGGTCTTCTTTTCAAGTGAGTTTCAAGTGAGCTTTGAACTTTGAACCAACACAGCACCATTTGTGTTGCAGTTTGAAAATGTCAGGGGGTTGGGCTAACATTTCTGTTGAGTAACTGGAAAATGTTTAAATACATTTCCAGGAATAATTTCATAATTACCCACAGCAAGCCATGTAGTCACATTAATTATATTTTGTGCTCCTGTGGGCAACGTTGCGCATTAGCAATGCGCACAAAAGTATGCTACAATATTTCTTTCCATTATTTCTGAGCCCCCCCCCCTCTCTGCTTCCTTCTTCGGTGGCAATAATTGCCCGCTGTCGTGCGATGAAAGCCACTACACAAGTCAACTCCCTTGTCCAGACCGCAGGCTAGAAACGGCATTCGTTTCGTCCTCCGTTGAATGATTTTTCAGTGCGAGCATTTTTGCGCTTGAATCGTTTTGAGAGGCAGCGCTACGGACTGGGGAAAGCGGGCACAAAGTTGGCTTAAACTTTTCCACTTGAATGGCAACGGAAGGTTTTATTTTTATGCGCTGCATTGTGTTGCAGCGGCGCATGAAAGTATGCAGCATAAAATTGCTGCTCCGCAACAAATAAATATTTGCCACCTCCCCGACATTCCCGTTCCTCCTGTTTTGGCACTTCGCATTTTGTAGTTTATGGCGCCGTTGAATTTATATTTGCACTTAACAAGCGGCAACAGCAACCACAACAACAACAACAACAACAAGGGCAACCGCCATTCGGTGAACACAAAAGTTTGTTTGGCTTATTTTTTGGTTACAAATCAAATCCAAATTCGCATTAAAATTGCATGCAGCGGAAAAAATGGTAAGCCGCCAAGTGAAAGCACAACCCAAACAACCGCCTAACCAGAAGCCCTGTCCCAATAAGCAGCTCAGCGGGTTCGTTTGCCTGTGCCAGACATTTAAGGGTGCTTTTGCCATTTGAATTGAATTTTTGCGAGACGAAATCACTTCAACGCCTTCGAATTCAATTTCCGCCACATTTTGAATTTCAGTTCTGCTATTGCAGTCTCCCCCTCCCCCACCACATTTGCGATTGTTGATCATAAAGAATGCGGTGCGGTTGAGGTATGAGGTTTCCATTATGTCACCCAAAAGGTGTTGGCCACACTTGAGGTGGTGGGGGGAGGGTAGGGTATGTTTTCTAACAATTGAACAAGCGGCTAATGTGCTGGCAAAGATATTTTGCTGCGAAAGTGTTTTATTGTCAGAGGAAAAGCACAGAAATGCATACACAATTGTTATGGAAATAGCAATCGTCAGTGAACGGGCAGAATTCGAGTCCTACACCCAGAAAAATATTTATTCGTTCTTAAATTTTCAAGAATTTCGCTCTTGAAGTCGAGATAAATAGGCCAGGGAAGTGAGGTATAGAAACTGAGAGAGGAGAGCAAGCACATTTGAGAGAATAACTTTAAGTCTGCTCTTACAGTTTTGTATTATATGGGAGAGGGGTGTGGGGAAGCTATCGAGCGGAGAGCGTAATAGATTTTTGCACTCATGTTGCTTTGGAATTCCCAACCTGTTATGGCATTGCTGGCATGGAGAGACCTCTGTTCGACTAATAGTTGACACACAAGGACTGATGCTGCTTTGGGGTGTGTATTCCTCAAGCCGGCTAAAAGTTGCAACATGGCTCAACAATTAGTTTTCCATGAAATAAATTTAAACAAAATGGAAAAATCTACTGATATTGAATTGTTGTATGGTTGGAATCTGTGAAGCTCTTTATTTAAGAGAAAACGATCTTAGTCTTGAATGTGAGGAGCTCTTGATAATAGGAGGAACACTCTCGGTTTTTGACAATGCTTTTTGCCCTTGATTCAAAATTGAGCAATCTTGCAATCGAGTATGTTTAGCACTTGATCCAAGAACTCTTGTGCTTGATTTGAGAATGATTCGTACTTGGATCAAGTATTGAAGCTCTTGGATCAAGAAAACCGGGATCAAAAATTCATACTTGGATCAAGAATTTCGCTTTTGGATCGAGAATTTTCACTCTTATCGAACTATTGATCTCGAAAATTCTTGGATCGAGAATTTTCACTCTTATCGAATTATTCTATCTCGAAAATTCTTGATCCAAGTATGAAATTCTCCATTTTTTCTCTGAGTGTACTTATAAGAATGAGAATTGGTAACCACTGAAAAACTAAAAGGTCATGATTTATCCACCTTAAACAATGAGTTTAGGTATTACATTGGCATACAAAAAATTAAAAATTAAAAAAGTTAAAAAAAGAGTTTACCACTCATACGCACTGCTGCCCTTTCCTACATACAAAATTTAAAAGCCATAACATTTGATATATAAAGGGTGATTTTTAAGCAACTTTCTATTCAAGCTTTCTGCCTTTCAACACTGTTTTTGGTAGCTCAGCATGTCACACGTTACTGTCAAACATGTTCAATTTGGTTTATAATTTAACTAAAAAGCTACTAATAAACAAACAACGCTTGCAGGTTTTTGAATTTTATTATCAAAACATCACTTTTTTGTCCACTTTTTTATCAGAAAATTGTGTTCACTGACACAGCTGGAGGTACATAGAGTATAGTAAGTGTGGTGTGCAAAAGTATGGCACAGCCAGAACGAAGCATCTCCGACGCCATAAAGTATATATATTCTTGATCAGCATCAACAGCCGAGTCGATATAGCCATGTCCGTCTGTATGAACGCACAGATCTCAGAGATGGTAAGAGATAGAGGTTTGACATTTATGAGACATATGCTTCTTATGTCTGCAGGCAGATCAAGTTTATTTTCAATTTTGGCCACGCCCCCTCCCGCCCCCGCAATTCAGAAAAAACGTCATATCTCCCACAGTTTTGAAGATAGATGGCTTGCTCACTCTGCACATATTTAGTTATTAGGATAACTTATCGATCCGTCAAAGAAAATTTTCTTATTACAGAGTATGTTCTAGTCGCTTGACCGACTTTCTTTCTTTTTTTTTTTGTATTTGTATGATTTTCTTTTTTTTTGTTCTTT
Organism: Lordiphosa andalusiaca; assembly: GCA_035044965.1. Classification (NCBI taxonomy): domain Eukaryota; kingdom Metazoa; phylum Arthropoda; class Insecta; order Diptera; family Drosophilidae; genus Lordiphosa; species Lordiphosa andalusiaca. The sequence continues at coordinate 1,646,215 of JAWNNM010000342.1, forward strand.
TGACCTCACATTTTAACTGTGCCGCATAAAAAAACTACACTAAAAAAACGAAAAAATTATAAAAATTACACTCTGGCCTTATTGTTCTGATTCGCGGTTCTTACATTTTTACTTTTAACGTTACAAGGCTTTAGGAAAAGTGACCTTATATTTAGGTGACTATTTCCTCAAAAAAAAACTAACCGATATTTGATCTTTTAGATCCAAATCTGGCCGTTGAGGTAAAAAGAGGCCTTGACTGTTAAATTAAGGGCAATTTTTATTTTAATTAACTGCCTAAGTTTAACTCTAGGCTTTCCATTTCGCCGTGTTACTTAGTAGTAGGAAATAGTTTGAGGAGAAAGTTTAAAGATAGTTTGACGACGCAAACAAATTGCATAAGGTAATATCGGATATCGCTTTTTTTCTTCCATTCGGCAAATTGACGATTTATCTCCCACACTTTGGCCCTGACAACGTTAACTCATCCTGCCCATCCTTTCAATCTCCCGTTTGCTTTGACTTTTGGATTTAAAAAGGGGTTTTATTAATCTCGTTTTCATCACAGATATTTCACTGAACTCTCAGGTCACTCGATATTCCTGCAAACGCGTATATCGATTCAGTTACAGAATAGGTGGAATAAGTCATCTTCCGTTTTATGTGCCTATCTTACCCAACGGCAAACACATCAATCCCTGTGTAGGGGCATCTAGGTCCTGCTGTTCTCCATTTAGAGTGTGTTGTTGCCTGTCTGAATGGCTGCTGCGGCATCAATATCTCATTTGTATAACATATCGCAGTCAATATGAGACACGTGTATAAGTATCTAGTTTGCTTTCATGCGGTAGGGGGGCGCGTGGGCCATTGCATGTCATTGTAAATGGTATCATGCTGTAACAGATTTCTGTTTACCTTGATTTACATACACACACACACACACACATTTAGTATAGAAGGAGCGACACAAGGAGGAATAGGAGGAGCAGACAAGCCGCAACCGAGCAAACAAACGACGCTCGGCTGCTCAGTCCAACGTCGTCGCACGTAAATAGAAAAGAAAACACTTAAGCATGCACTTAGTCCTTGCGCCTTTCACTTCGTGTCGATGGCGTTGTCGATGCATGGGTGTGAATAAGCACATGTGTGTGTGAGTGTGTGTGTGTGTGTATGTTGTGTGCTACCAACTGCGATTTATGCAAATTTGTTTGCTGCTGAGCCAGCCAAGCCCTTATCCAGCCTGCTGTCGCCTCTTTTGTTCTACTCCGCTTTCATCCTGTCTTTTGTGGTGCCTTTTGTGCCACCCACTAAACAAATAAAGTTATTTGCATGCGCAAGTAAATCGATTTGTGTATATCAAATTGTGTGTGGCACAACGAAATAAAAGGAAACAACGTAATATTTGCCATTTTGGCGCAGCTGTTACACAAAATCAAGTGAGAAAAGTGAAATAGAAAATACAGTTGGTTGACTTTTCACACTTGAAAAGATGGAAAAGTCATTGGGACAAAGATTCGACAAAGGTTCCAACTAGTAACCAAAAAAAACTGATCTACATCTAGTTGAAACGCAACTAGAAATAAACTGGTAGAAAAAAGTTCCAACTAGTAACAAAACAACTGTCCTACATCTAGTTGAAATGCTACTATAATTTAACTGGTAGCAAAAAGACTAGATGCGGGTGAGTTCGAGCAAAGATTTTGGTCTTAATTTAGAAATGTATTATTGTCTGGTGCTGCTAAAGTTAAATGTGACCGAGAGCTGAAGATATTAGAAGCGAAATTTAATACAAAGTGTAGAAAACCCAGGATTCAGTCGAAATTAATGCTAGGTCAATGTGAATACGAAAAGTTGATATCCTGCGACAATGAATGTTTTATGAATTGAGGTTGTGCCCAGATTGGTGAAATAAAACATGTATAACTTTAAGATACAGTACACACAGTACCTGTATAGGTTGTCAACTGGTTTTAAACTGGTTGCAAATGGCAGCTGCTGGGAACAATCGTCCGGTGCCTACGTCATGCCTGTGTAAAATGTGGAGTAGAGATGAGCGTGTGCCGAATATTTTCATATTGGTTCCTTGGATTAAAAACAAACCTACATAATGATCATCTGTGGGTACAATATGCTTTTCCAGTGATTTCAGAGTTCTTGATATAAGCTCGCATATGTCGTTACGCTAAAACATGTGCGTGTTTCTTCACTTTCTGAGCATGCTGTAGGGCTAAGTAGTGCGGGCCTATGAATCGAAATCTGATCTTGCAAAGCGAGCACGTCGTGTTGGGTCGTGCGTGTCTGTGGCACGAATTAGAACACCACACGACCGACATGTAATTTGAATAAGAAGTTCAACCAACTGCGACTTTGAAGAGACTAGTATATTTCTGCTTTTAAATTAGACACTTCTCCTGCAGGGTAATTAAAGTCTTGTCAAATTCTATAAACCACTGCAGTTTTGACACAGTTTATTTGCTTACCAGTCTGATTGATGGTCTCCAATTATGCTCCACCAAAATCTTTTACCATGTATTCATACGAAAAGTTCATAAAGCTCATGCATATTAAGTGAATTGTCAATTGACCAAATTGATAAAACAAACCGTCCACGCTCTTTGGTCAATTTTATGCACGTATGTGTTCGCTGGTTCGCATGCAAATCCTTAGCCTCCTCCTCCCACCCTAAGCGGCTTATGTAATTTTTGTCCTCTGCTTGGTGCATAAATTAGCCCCCACGAAAAGCGGTTTTTAATTAAACTTTCGACAATTTGTTTCAATACATTCCCCATGGCCCATGTGTTATTTATCGGGCTTTGTGGGCGGCTCTTGCGGTTCCGTCCATTCCCAATCCTTCCATTTCACACAACATTGAGCCTTATCGTAATACAATTCATTGGGGTTACAACGCTTGAGCTGTGCTCGTTGATCTGTCGTATTGCCGCAATACCAATAGGCGGTTGGATCCCAGAAATGACGATAGCTATGATTTAGCTCCGCGGCAGAACGGCAGCCAGGTTCACCGTTGTAGTCTCGCAGGTTATGTGGCGACTGCGACATGACTGCAAGAAAATAGATGGGGAAAGCATCATGAAATTGCTATAACATTTAAATGGGAAAATAAATATGATACAATCACTACAATGTAGAGCAATCGGAAGTGTCATTTCGCCCCAAGAAATAGGACTGGAAAGCAAAGAAAATCCAGATCCACAAAGTCGATTTTAGACATGTTTAACAGCTTTCAATAGAATTTACTTCCTACACCAGGAAATCAAGAGCGACCATGTCAGTTCGATATACCCGACTACACTTATAATATATCGAACCAAGGCCTACTGAGAATATCAAAACTGTGCCTGTAAGCTAACTTGGAATTTTTGTAACATGCACTCATAAAAAAATTGGCGAAAACGCACTAAATTGTTATTGTTAATTCAATGTTAGTCGCCTTATTCAAAAGACAATGTATTTCTTTTCTTAGTTCAAGGGTAGATCTACCCCAAATTTAAGAGTTAAAAATAATATCTAGAAAAATTACCCTAAATTTTAGAAACAAATCGCCAAGTTTCTCAAATTAAGAAACTATATTCTAAAAAAGTCTCGTTTCGGGGTGTCCTTTCTAAGTTTAAGAAAAAACTTTCTGAAAACTAGAAATTTTCTTTAAATTACGAAAAACAAATGTTGGAACAAGTAATGGCGCTGCAGTGGGGCTTCCAACCACAAAATACCCTGTTCATTTGTTTTCATTTATTGGTCGTCTAACAAAATTGTCATCCTAAAAGTAGGCAACACTTTTTTCTAGTCCTGACCAACACCTGGGGGGTATCTATTTCAGAATAGATAGATATTGGCCCTAGCTTAGGTCTAAATTTTTTCTCATTTTCATAAAGATCGGATAATAAATGGCAGAGTTAAAAAACGTTGCATACTTATCTGAGCCGTATGAGGTTATTAAACACTAATTGCCTCGACGGGTATTTTAAATTCCGCTCTCATTTTTAGATGCACATGATTGCCTTCTAGCCCCACATTTTTACCTGACTTCTTAACATTCCCTAGATATTTGGATCATAAGTTCATATCAAGAACAAATTGGGATAAGCTCTATAATTTTACGTTCTTAATCCAGAAATAGTTGGTACTTCTTGGATACTAAGGCACTTGTTTTGTTTTAAGATTGTATTGGGGTTGACTACAGAACTAGACTAGATTAGATTAGATTAGATAATAATAATTAGACTTTAAGAAAGAATGATTTGTACTTATATTGAGATTTAATCGGGTTCTATTTAAGAAAATTACAACCTGAAAATTTCAATATTTACTTAATATATCCCGAAACCGTCTAAAATCAAGTATTTTGGAGTGGTTTCAACCCCAAAAGGACGGCCGTGAAACATTAGTTAACAGTGAAAGATCCGTCGAAGCCGCATTTTCTTTGTTCCTCTCCAGTCTGCGAAGCTGCTTCGTTACGATAGCAGCAAACTTGCTGACTGCGTCCCACACCTCTTTTCACTGCATCATTGCAGAATCCAGATAATCGGCTCTTATCGGAGTTCCGACAGTCGATGCCAGACTCTCTGTTTCGACTGCAAATCGCCCGCAGTGAAAAAGGATGTATTTTGTAATAATTATTATTAGATTCATGCAATAAAAAAACCTTTTAAAGCTCAATATTAATTATTTTTATTTTTTCAAAATTTATTCCTCTTTTAAACTGCATCACTAGTTTTTTTAGTTTTCATAGAAATTTTAAAAGTTATAATGCCTTTTTTACAACATTTATGAAAATTTTACGAAAAATGAAATAAATGGTACCTAAATGAGCAAAAGCAAAGAAAAAGCTTATGGTTTATGCTCATGAAAGTAAAATTTGGACATTTTGCTTTAAAGATAATGATTTGAAAACTCAGAAATCGTGCTCTAAACGTCTTTCGAAAAATCTGAAAAAAATTCTCAAAAATACTTTACTCTATAAGCTTGCAGAAAATGCCAGTGCACCCGTGAAATTATAAAAAAAAATATTTTTGGGATACCCTAATATATTCTTTCTGGGGTCGGAAATGTTTCCTTCTCCCCTTTAACATACATTCGCACAACTTCATGATCCCATTTTCAATGGGAACAGGGTATAAAAAGTGTGAGGGGGAGTAGAGTCAGAAGAGATAGAGAAGAGATCGTATAGTTTTTAAAAGGATAGTTTCTTTTTGTTGGCTCACTAAAGTCGTCTCTCTAAAATTCATATTAAAATTAGTTATCATTTATTTATTTTCTGGAACTTGAAGTCGGTGAAACAACAACACGAATGGAATCATATCTTATCGCATTCGACTACCAAGCACTCGCGTGAGTCACTGTAAAGAACGCAGTCATATGCCGAAAGCAGAGAATTCGAACTTGAGAATTACAATCGGTGTCTTTGTTTTATTTATGTATATTTCTTTTTAATTTTAAAGCGATTTTTAAGGATTAATTTTTTATATTTTTTAACGTAGAATGTGTTTTAGGCTTAATTCAAGTGCATTTTCGCCCTTAATTTAAGAAAGTTTTAAGAAAAACCTCTTGAAAAATTACCCTAAATTTAAGAAATTATTTTCAAAAATTTTCTATATCTACTGTAATTTTTAATTTTTCGGGGTATGCTTTTAAAGTATTAGGAAACAACTGTCTATAAACAAGAAATTATCCTTAAAATTTGAAATCAAAATGTATGGTAAGCCAAATTTCTAAAAGTCTTCGGAGATTTGCCCCGCCGCTGACTTCGGTCAATTGACATGAAAATCGTCAGTCGAAGCTGTGAAAAGTCATCTTCCATACACATAGCAACCCTCGCCAAAGGAGCAAACCAAGTTTAACTATCAATTCAGAGCAAAAGTGCATACAAATGTTTGCCATAGTCTTTGAAAATCTCAAAATTCTTACCAAATTCTACAAATGCTACATGAATTAACATAAATCACTCCACACCAGAGCGGCACCGAAAACGAGAGCAAGAGTTGGAGTTGATGTGGCGGGGCACAAGGATTGCGCCTTGTGGCATTGTGTTTGCCTGTAGCTTCATTTAATGGCAGACATTAATAACCTGATTTAATTTATGGCCCCCAAAAACTAACAAAAGCCGACTACGAGAGTCGGCCAAGTGAGCAACAACAGCAGCAAAAACAACAACCTGCCGGAAAAGTGTGGCCGGCTCCCAGTGCAGCCCGCACTGCAATGGCAATTACTCAAGTGTGCCAGGACCTAATATGGCTTAAGGCGGTCCAAAAGCCAGCCCAAGTCAGGTGAAATTTCGCCCCAAAAATGCTTTTGAGGCAGTGTTTTGAATTAATTAGGAACGTTGCTCCGCTTGTTTGCGGCTTGCCCGGCTATCTCTGAAAATAATTTACAGCTGCCGTTGATGTCATGAATATGCAAGCAGCAGGCAGGGGGGGGCTGGTAGCGGAAGCAAAACATTCATCCATCCACCCGACGATGGATGGACAAACAAACAAACAGGGCCATAAACTGCCTGCCAAATGCCAAATAGAATGGGGCCTGTAAAACTTTACACCGGCTTATCTTGGGCACAGCGTCTCGTCTTAGTTCCGTTTGATTAGATTACATATTGTCTCACAGTGTATAAAACGCGGTCCGGAAGATTAGCTCAGGTCAGTCCGAAAGTCTTAACTTATACATCAAGATGAAGTATTTGCCTTTACTCGCTATATTCTTGGCCGTGTTCAGCCTCTCCAGTGCGGCCACTGTGGGCAAACCCACAGGCCAGCCGGGCTGCCAAACAGAGGAGGAACTTTCGGTGGCCTTCTATCGTCACTTCTATTTGAAGAACTACTATTGGGTGTGCGAAGCTCAAGGTGTTCCAGCCTCACTGTCCGTGTGTCCAATTCCCAGTGGCTGGCTGGATGATCTGAAGGCATGTGTACCCTGGGCACAATGGTACTGGACGCCCACGGCATTGCCACCCAGCGAACCGGCAGCTGTTCCAGCGGCCTAAGAACATAATTTGATATATAGAAATAAGGATTTGCAAATAAATTGGTATTTAAAAATAAAAACACTCGACATGTACTCAAATAATCAAAGTTTAAAAGTGCCAGCTCTTCCTGCTTGAAGTGTAGTTCTTCAATTCTTAAAGTCGCAGGAATTCCAATCGTTTGGACGTAGTCACCAATATAAATGGAAATCAAGTAGTGAAGCAACAACAACCACAAGAAAACGAAAGCGATAACCGGCTATTAGCATTTGCAAACGCAATCATTCGACGCACAACAACAAATGCTTGCCAATTTGTATTTGTGTTCAATAGCCCCTGTAGCCCGATGACAGTCAATCACCGAATGTTTGCCGAAGTCAATCATCACTGAGTGTCAGCGAGAGACAGACATATTTTTCAGTCTTCTCCATTTTTCCGGTCCTGTGCAAGAGGCATAGGAGAGACAGAGAAGAGACACACATACAAAGTTGTTGAAATGGCCAGGCGTAAAGCAACAACAAATGCGGCCGACGCGTATAGCTTGCGAGCACCTCTCTACTGAAAGCTTAAACGGCTGACGACGTCTCTGCTCAATTTGCCGACCCCTGCTCTAAGAAAATGCTGGCACCTTCTGAATATATTTTCACCAGGGCTGCAAGCGGGAACCGGCTCGACACCGGAAAAAAAATATGGGTTCGGTTCAAAAAAAATGATGGACATCAGAAATCTTCTGTCTGGAGATTCGATCTGTTATCTGTTTGGTTTTGAGCAACTGAGTCTTAAAATGGGTTGCAAAGTGAATTGAAAAACCTAGAATTGCATTGAGAGCTACGTACAATATTCCCATCTAAAGTAGCCTGTGTTTTTTAAGATCCTTGACTCCAAAGTATTTTTAATGTAGGATTAAATTTTTTTCTAAAAATTAGTAATGTTTAGTATAGTGTTCAGTCCATGCTGGACCCACGTTAGAACCAAAACCTTCTTTCAAAAGAAACCTTTTACCTTCCATTGGTAAATTTTGGTTTGAAACAGCGTTCCGGAGATCCAAAAAAATGTATGGGCTTGCAGCCCTGATATTCATATTACACAGACAATTCTCTATGATATCGAAACATATGTTAGCCTATCGAATCAAAAAACCCAAGAGAATTGTCTGGAATATCGAAAATTTTGGGCGTCATTACTCAGCCGAACTACATACACGAAATCTGGTTTGTAGGTTTGTTGGTGGTTACCCAGAACTACTGGCCTGTAAATCTCTCAGAAAAGTCGTCGCAGACTTCAGTTTTTATTTCAATGCTCTTTAAAAAACATCTTAGACTCAGATCATGATCTAAAAATATCATTTTGGGTATCGTTTCAAAGGTCTTTGAACAGAATAAATATTTAAAAATCTTGTTTTATTTCTACTTGAGAAATGACTTTCTACAAAAAATATAACAATTGCTTTAGTTTTATGCATGGAATATTCTAAATGTTATTTTGAATTAAGTTTGTACTTTGCTTTGGCTTTTGTTTTACGCAAAGACATCGAATTGGCCTTGCGTCTTATTGATTGTCATGGCGGAATGGGAATCTCTTAGTAGTTGGGAAGTCCTCAAGAATCATTGAAATTCGTGGCAGCAACTTATTTACGGCTTGGAATTTTCCGTCTCTCGATTATGTTTCTCATCAATTTTGGATGAAATTGTTTGAAATGAAATAGTCAGAGACTCGTAGAGACAACATTCCTGGCAAATACAGCTAGCTCAAAGACTTGAATAATTTACAGCTTCTTGGGATCGCAAGCTGTATCGATCGAGTCAAATGCCAACATTTGCTTTCAATTGATGTGTATATCATTGATGTCCACATTAAATCCTGCCAAAATGTATCTTATTCCCAGCCACGCATCATTTATGTATTGTGTGCCTACATCGGAAAAGTGCATTTTGTGAATTTGCAGAGATTGGCGGGTAATTTCATACATCCAGTGTTTGCACAGGACAGGAACTTTTCCATCGCCGATACATAACGTTTGGTTTGAAAATGCGTCAGCGGATGTATCTTGTGAATCGAAATGATTCTCGTTTTTGAATTTCGATGGGGCGGGCGTAGCGCCATCTGTCATTCAGCAACAAGGAATTTCATGAGCACAAAGCCAGATAGACAACGCCCAAGCAGACCGAAGCCCTCGTTTGTGGGTGTGTCCAATTGGCCTTATCGTATTAGTGAGAGCAACTGCTGACCAAAATGTTTGTGTGCCTAATTCACATAAAACACGCAGGAAATATGAATACCACTATGATAGGCAACTTATGGACTTTAGGAGAATTAAGACCCAGCTAGGTATGGAAAATTAAACTTGAATTAAAAAAAGTACTTCAACTTTGACCAATTCTACACAAATTCAACAGAGCATCATATTATATATCTGTTTTGTCAAAAAATCTGCATGTTTATAGTATAAGTTAGGTTTACAGGTTGTTGACAGTTAACATTTGTTCCGAAAGTTCCTCGTTCCTGGTGCAGTTCCTAGTCGAGCAAAAGAAAAGTTAATTCAAACAAGAAAGAAAGTCGGTCAAGCCCGACTATAGCATACTCTGTACCAACGAAATTATACGCTCAGCATAAATTTTGATGCTGCAGTACCAGCTGACAGCAGCGGACAGTCTTTTGATCATAACTCGAAAACCGTTCATGCAATCTTCATCATTCCTTTGGCTGATCGATATGTTATCGTTATTACTAAATATATCTAGAAGGAACAACCCACCTATCTTTAAAACTGTAGGAGATATGATGTTTTTTCAAAATTGCGGGGGCGGCAGGGGGCGTGGCCAAAATTGAAAATAAACTTGATCTGCCTGCAGACATAAGAAGCATATGTCCCATACATGTCAAACCTCTATCTCTTACCATCTCTGAGATCTATGCGTTCATACGGACAGACAGACGGACGGACGGACAGACGGACATGGCTATATCGACTCGGCTGTTGATGCTGATCAAGAATATATATACTTTATGGGGTCGGAGATGCTTTCTTCTGGATGTTACATACTTTTGCACAAACTTATTATACTCTATGTACCTTTGGTACAGAGTATAAAAATATAGAGTTTCGTACGCTTTCGGAATCCAATCTGCAATTTCTGTTTTTGTAAGTCACTTCGAAGCAAAGCACTTGCTTGTGCGACTCGGAGCCGCTGTTTTAGCTCCAAACACACCGAAGATCATAGAAGTGAAAAGTAAAAGTTTAGCTCCAAACACACCGAAGATCGTAGAAGTGAAATGTAAAACTTTCTCACAAAAAGTAGACCCTGCAAGATGTTTTTGGTCTCTATTCTGAGTAATTATTTATGCAAGAGAACTGCATAAACCAGGCATCTATAAATACAACTCAAACATGCAGAGCAATAAGCAAAAAAATCTCTTAAAAATTATTTTTAATTTCATTTTGTTGGCTGTCTCTGCTGACCTCTACGCGCCGCGCTTTAATATGAATTTAATAACAAAAATATATCTACAAATTTTGTTGTTGGCGTAAATATTCTTACTCCATCCTAACAGCATTATACTATATGTGGAAAAAAAAGGATTGTAATTATTAAATATATTGCATATGCGTCACGTATGCTAACGCTTTTTCCACAACTTTTCACCGGACCTGGTTTTTATTTTTTGATGGCTGCCTTTTGATTTTTGTGTAATATTTTCTCTTAACCAAAGCGAAAAATTCTTTTACATGCAAATATTTTTTACACGCACGCGAAAGCAAGTGAAAAACACAATTTCGATTGAAATGTTGTTTTTTATTTTTATCCCGGCTTTTTGCTCTTCATTGAAGCGCCCGGCGGACTGACAAATCGTTTGACTGACAACTGTAAAATGAAATAAAATGCTGCCACAAAATATATGGGCGAGTGCAACACAACTTATTGCATACCACTTTGGGGCTAAAAGAGATGAAGAGAGGGGGGACGGACAGACAGACAGAGAGACAGAGACAGAGAGACAGAGAGAGAGAACAAACGCGACATATTGATATATGACAAACCAACGTAACCCATCAACACTTGCCGAATGTTGCCAAGAAGGCTCAAATTGATGGATACATCGGTTAGGGCACAAATGCCATCATAAGTCAGAGATCAGCAGTGGAAATTGCCAACAGTTTGTAAAGCAAATAAACCCTGACACTGTGCGAAATGTGAAATGAGTGTAAAATGTGCCATATCACAATTATGATTCATTAGTATCTGCGGGGCAAAAGCTTATCGGCCGTAATGAATCTTGCTCTTGACATTGCATAAGATAAGCCTCACCATTCACAACAAGTTTAAAGTACCATTTACTAACAGAGCTAAGAGCAGGGATGTTAACAGGTCAGTAAACAGAATTCTGTGTCATTGTTCGCGCACTGGCTAGGCAATGCATTTTGTCTCATTGATGTTGTGAGCAAGGGGCCGATGTGTCTGTTGTATGCACTGAGCTCCAACAAGACATGATTTTCTGCTTGCGCAGTGGATTTCGACGAATTCGATCTTTCTCGGCTTTGACGGCCGGAATTGTGGTCGGAATTCGAGCGGTCCTTTACTCCATTTGTTTCCTTAAATAACATCGCGGTACGATATACAAAGTTTCGGCTGATTTCGAGTGGGCGCAACATCCAAAAGATTTCACTATTTTCGTAACCAAACCTAACCGCTGTTTCCAGCCTTCCTTTCACAAATGCTAAGCCGGTTCGGTTCAGTTCTGTGAAGAGTTTAAAGACATAAATCGCTTTCCTCTTGCCAATAATCTTTATTAATTTGAAAATATGAATCGTATCGCTTAGATAATTTTTGGACAACATTTTGTTCGACCATCTACAACCTTTGCAATGCCGAATCGATATGATTCTTAAGGATGACTTCACACAAATTGTACAACATGTAACCCTGTAAGTCTTCTGCAATTGCTCGCCCAACCTAATATACTTATCACCAATCTTTCCTTTCCTGTACCTTAATTCAATCTTATCAGAAGAGCTTTTTTTCATTAAAATATGATAAATAGAGTGTGTGAGATGTATGGTATGTTTCTTTTCCAGCCGACAATCTCTGTTTTCACCTAGGAACTCATAGACGAATCCTCTAAATCCGACATCATAAATTTAGGACATTACTCTAAGGATTTTAAAGATATTCAAATGGTTTATAGGAATTTAACAGAAATCATAATAATTCATAAGGTGCCTTTATGAACCAATGAACAGAGCCATGTAATTAACCGAACCGGCGGTTCCGAAACTGTGTGAGCCACTGAACCGAACCACCTCGTATTTTGAAATGCTCCCTGCCTTTAGCATTATCTCTTAGGCCTGTTCCCGTTTTCGAAAATCGATCGAGGTTTTCGGAGACAGTGGAATAAAGGTAAATTATAAATTTTCTGGAAGGGCTGGAAATTAACTAGAAAATGATCATGCTTTCGAGTTAAACTAAGCTCGATTTTTTTATGACATAAACAGGATAAGTTTGATCTTTTTAGGATTGAAAAAGGTGCAATCAAATCAATCCTTTTTCGGCTCGGCTCAAGAATATCCCTGTTTTCTATTCTGTTTCGGATTGAAGTAATCCTTTGGTGGCAGAGTTTGAGAGAATAAGCTTTTCAACCCTGGAAAAACTCGTAGACTGGTATCCTGGCGTCGTGATATTTCAAAAAAATAATGTAAATGGTTTCACCAACCAAACTTTGTGGAATTATGGGAAAGCATAGCAAACTAAGAAATACATAGTTTGGAGGCGTTTCCATTGAAAACAAAAAAGTTTTTCTAACTAAAACTACTTTTTAGACTCTACTTTTCTATGACAGCTATACTACATAGATGACCGATTTCGACCAAACTGGGTGGAATCATGTAAAAGCATAGCAAACTAAGAAATACAAAGTTAAGAGGCGTAAAGCAGAGACCAAAAACATTCTAGTACACCCACAAAATAGCAGAACAAAAAACTTAAGAACGAACGCTCTTAATAAAAAGTGTATTCGTTTTTAAATTTTCCAGATTTTCTTTCTTGAAACGAGCTAAATTCGTTTTCTGTTAAGTGTTTTTAGGCAAGGGGAGTGAGGAAAAGAAACGGTGAAGAAAGCAAGCACATTTGAGAGAACACAGCTTTAAGATTGCTCTCTCAGTTCCGTTTTTTATGGGAGAAGGGTGTGTGGGAAAGCTATCGAGCGGAGACAGCAATCGATTTTTGCGCTCATGTTGCTTTGAAATTCTCAACCAGTTATGGCATTGCTGGCATGCAAAGAGTGATGCTGCTTTGAGGTGTTGTGTTTTCCTCGAGCCGGCTAAGACTTGCTACATTGTTTTGCAAATAATTTTCTATGAAATAAATTTAAGCAAAATGGAAAAAACAACTAATTCAAGATTTTTGTATGATTGGAATCTGTGAAGCGCTTGATTAAAGAGTAAACGATCTTACTCTTGAATCTGATGAGCTCTTGCTACTAGAAAGACCATTCTCTGTTTTAGACAATGCTGTATTCTTTTAATTCAAGAATGAGCAATGTTGAATTTGAATATGTTTAGCATTTGATTCAAGATCTATTCTGCTTGATCTGCGTTTGATTCGTACTTGGCTCAAGTATTAATGCTCTTTGATCAAGAAAAACAAAGAACATTCTTGATCCAAGTATGAAATTTTGAAAAATTTGGAAGAAATCCCAAATTGATAAACCAAAGCCCACTAAATTGGATATAAATAAGGATATATATATCTAAGTTCCCATCCTTAACCCGCACCTTCCACTTAATAAACTAAACTCACACAGCTTAAAAGACAAAAACCCAACTTTATTCAAATGCGTTTTGTAACATTCTTTCACATATCAGTTTCCGCATGGTCGCCAGCCAATGGGGCGACTTGGTGGCTCCACGCACGGTGTCCATACCCACACAATCCAGGGGATGCAAGCATTCATTTTTTGATCGAATCCTTGGTTGGGTCCGCAATACCTAAGCTCGGCCTTTGAAATGCCATAGGGGCACACCCAGTACTTGGTCGGATCTATACAATGTCTTTGTGGCATGTTCTCTTCCACTTTAAGCTGACAGCCCGGCTCATAGGTGTCAATGCATTGGGCAGTAGCATGGGGCCAACAGCTGCAGGCCAAAAGCAGCAGCAGCAGTCCAGTCCACACTACAGGAAGTTGATCAGGATAAAAGTATTAAAAACTCGCGTCATATACCGAACTCTGATGACAGAGCCGACTACTTACCCCACATCAACAGGTGCTTTTGCATGGTGATGTAGGGATACAATGTGGCTGGGGACTCACTGGGCCCACCCTTTTATACATGGCCAGTTCAAGTGGCCAGCAAATGTTTTCCGCTTATCAGTTTGGATACGTTGGGTTCGTTGCGCCCATGGAGGTCGTGATTGCTTTCCAAGTGCTAAACTGCCCCAGCAAATTGCATGCCACTCACTCAGCTGGCGGGGCTAAGCTGAACGAGAAATAGAAATGGCCAAAACAACAGCAACAACAACAACAATTGGAATGCGACAAGCCAAACCAGAAGATGTTCACCCAAAATGAGCTTTAGCAGCAGCAACTTCATTCAACTTCAACAAAAAAAAAAAAAAAAATGGGGGGAAAATAAAGGAAAGAAATGGAGTGCCGGCTTCCCTGGGCCAATTTCGCTGGACAGGGCAAACTGCATTTCCGTGTAGTGCACCCGCACATCTGTTTGGGGGATAAAGGCGTCAGTGAAATAATGCCCGTCACTTGGACTTACGTTCGGACTGGACTGGACCGGACTGGACAGAGGAAAGGTCTGGCATTGGCATTAAATAAATCCAAATATATAAAAATGTGTGACTGTTGTTGACAGCTCAATTTTTGCTGGGTTTTAGTTTGTCCAAGTATGGCATGCACCAAATAGTTGTCAGAGCAGTCGAAAACCCCAGACAAAGATTATTTTTCTTAAATTTTACACTCCGATGTATGCTTCCTTCTTAGATGTACTTAATTTACAGTATAAATCCCAAAAATTTGACCATTTTATTCAAATTTAGAACAAACATTCTTGAATCGAAAACAGGAGCTCAAGAAAACTGCCCTTGCAATGCCAAATTCGCAACTTACTAATTTTTTTGAGACAATGACCCTAAAATTCCCAACTGGCTTTAACACCCTAAGTAATAAAACACTTCTGATCTAATTTTTGTTGCCTTTGGTTTCAATGCAAAAAATCTTAATATGAAAAATGGTTTGTTTTTAATGTAAACCTTTAAAAAACTGGAATATATTATTTTTATAAGCTTTCACACAATTCTAGGCAGTTTTTTCAAAATCGGATGACTATTGGTTGTAGCTACCATAGGAATGATCGGTCAAGAAACTAGTTTTAGTCAGAAAAACTGTTTTGTTTTCAAAGAAAACACCTCCAAACTTTGTGTTTCTTTGTTTGCTATGCTTCTCTATGATTCTGCCAAGTTTGGTCCAAATCGGACATCTATATAGATTAGCTGTCATACAAAAGTAGAGTCTGAAAAGTAGTCTTAGTGGGAAAAACTTGTTTGTTTTCAGTGGAAATGTCCTTTAAATTAGTTCGAAAAATGTGCGAAACTGGATGTATACTTATATATGTATATCTCTCTGCGAAATTTGTCTTAAATGAAATTACAATTTGTTATTTTTTTTAATTAAAAAACCAAAAGGTTAAGAAATATTTCAGCTTTGAGTGAGATTATAAATGGGTAAACCTTTTTTTTTTTTTAGATCAGTTCAATATTTTGAGAACATTTCGTAACAGACATTTAGCTTCCTAGCTAGTCTGGCATAGAAATGACAGAGATTTGGCCAAAAAATAAGATTTTTGGCCCTCAGTGCAGTGCAGGGTCACAGATTTGTGTTGTGTTGTGTTAAGCCAAGAATATGACCCTAAAATCGTAGTCAGCAGTCGAATAAAGTGTGGCGCTCTTAGGGGTTTGTCCCATTTGAGTTACATGCTTCTAGGTTTCAGTACTATTTATTGTTAACGACCAGCCATGGTCTATTGTGCCCTGCTTCAGTAATAGTAAGTAGAAAACTAAGAAGGAGCTTCATCCGTAGGCATGAATGAAACCATATAGATGTCCAGTCGTAGCTTAAGCAAGAATAAAGACGGACAGGGAAGAATCAGAAGAAGTGGTAGACGGCCTCTTGCTCTTTATCTTCTTTGCAGAGGTCATTCTAGGTAGCCGAATTGTGCCGACCAGTGTGGCCTTTATGACAGCCTGACTGCACCAAGTAATCTCGTAAGATAAGCCAACAAATGGCCATAGGCCCGGCGAGTTTGTCTACTTTTTAGTGGCTCTCGATGTCCTGGTTGGCGCGCTGCTTTGCTACCTCTTGCAGTTGCAGGCTTGCCTGGAAATCACGAATAAGATGAGGGTGTCTTAAAAGAATGACTGTTACTTACCAGCGATGCACTGAAAGACTCTGCCAGAGAAAAGGTAATAAAGTGTCCAGAAAGCTAGCTAGAATTCCGTGCCATCCATACAAATATAACCCAAGACGGAGTATTTCGGAAAGGCGTTTTGGAAACGCTGCCTTAATATGTTTGTTGTCCTTCCCTGTTCACTCTTGATTTGGAGAGCTGCGGAAAAACTCCTTCTCCTGTACTTGAAGGAGTACCTTTTCACTTCAGCTCCAGAGACGCTTGCTGAAAGTGTTGCTGCTTTGGGGATAACTGCATTTGGCTGGCTGGGCGAGTTCCTCGAATCATACACCTCCTTTCAACCGGTTTTCAAGCTTGGTGCTATTTCTTGAGAGATTTTCATTGTGGAAAGTCGAGAAACTTGAAGTATTCAGCACCTTTCACACGGTTTTCACTCGGTTATCAATTTCATACGGATTTTCGGTATGAAGCAGTCAGAGTTCACTGATGTCTTCATAGACTAACTCCATGGAAGGGTGTAGAAAGTCAATATATGGGTTTGCCGGTAGTCAAACCAATTTAGAGGGGTATGGTCGCCTAGTGGAGTGAGATTCGCTCAGTGCATTGATGACAGACACCTGAATCTAAGCATTCTCCGTGTTCATTCAGTAGATCTTGCCGTATGAGCCATCATGCCCTTTCCATGCCTTGTGCAGCCATCTGGTCATGGCCCTTAGGTAGATCCATCCCTATGATTAGCGAGCACCTCCTCTTCTTCATGCCTTAAATGGGAATTTCATCAAGAAATTCAACAATAGAATCGCCCGCCTCCAGCGTAAGGAGATCTGCAAGGATTATAAAATGATTTCTGAATCTATTTAAATAAAAGTTCTTACCTGTTGGATTTGGGCGGACATATTTAGATACAGAGGGGTATTCCGCTTGTTCCTTGACCTTAAACCGTTAATGGTTCAGAATGCTGCCGGGAAAAGGCTAAGTGGCTTTGATATTTTGATTTAACTGTTGTGTATCGCGGAAACCTTGATTCAACTCTTGATTGGTCTCAATGGTGCTCCATGGAGTATTAAAAGTCTGGGGAGGATTGGCCGCAGAATATCAGAACCCTCCAAGCCAAACGCAATGTGACGCTAACTTGACGGCACTTTCGCAGGTCTGGCAACCATGCAGTTTTACAGCTGTGGTTAGGGCGACCAGATTCGGGATTAGGTACAGTGTTGCCAATTTCGCTTTTTTCCCGTCAAATCTGGCTTTTTTTGATGACCAACTGCGGGAAGCGGGAAATCTGGATTTTTTTTTAATGTATTTGGCTTTTTCCGCTTTTTTTTATTTTGCTAACAAGATGGCTCTCAATAGAACAAGCAGTAGCACGCATATTGGACCAGTGGGTGGAGCTAAAACTTAATTTTGGCTTAGCGGAAACCAAAGAGAAATGCCACAAAGCTCACATATTACACAAGATGTTCAAAGATGAAAAAAATTACTTGTATTTGCTTTTTCTGAAACCGATTTTATCGGACTTACAGAAAGTAAATAAATGCTTCCAAAGCAACAATACAAATGCAACAGAGTTGCTAAATGACATAATATTTTTTATAAATTCCCTTAAAAATGGAATCATTCCACCTGAAGTGGAAATAAATATTTTTGAAACGGACGACTTTGAAAAATTTGTCGAAGATTTGAAAATTTGAAAAAAAAAAAAACTAAAATTTTGATTTCAATTTCAGGCTACCAGATAACTTCGAAATTGTGAAGCAGGTCGACGTTTTCTCCGTCAAGAACATTTTGTGGGCAAACAAAAATAGCATAAGCGAAATATTAGAATACTTTCATGTTGAAAATATTCCGCAAATTGAGCGGCAATTTAATGATGTTCTTCTCGTCAAGGCGGAAAATCTGAGCGACACGTCGGCATTCTGGAAAGAAGTTTACCTTTATAAAGACTCTGTTGGCAATCGCAGATTTTTAGAGCTGGCAATGGTTGCGCTCCAAATTATATCCTTGCCGTGGTCAAATGCTGAAATAGAAAGGGTTTTTAGCCAAGTCAACATTATAAAATCCAAGTTAAGAAATAGAACTAGCCTGAGCACGCTCAACAGTATTCTATGCAAAAGGTAAAGTTTTTTTTTTGTGAGTCAAAACACTTTTGCAAATTTTTTTTTATTTATGTACATATACAGATTTGGGTTACGGAGACTTGGAAAATGTTGCTACAGTTACGAGCTGCCGAGTACTTACCTCCGTATGATTGGTACAAATCAATCGTACGAAAGCGAACCTCACGCCGATCTCTTTGAATTAGATTACCTTATGAAAATACTATAATTGAGAACACTCTGATACTTAAAAGTACTAAAAAAAATATGTTATGGAACCCTTTACAAAAGAACGATTTTGTTCACCTTTTTTTTGTAATTTTTCGCCCTATTTTTACTTTTCTCTCCGTCAAAAACAGCTTTTTTTCTGATCAAAAGTTGGCAACACTGATTAGGTCGACCACTTTCGTGATTAGGGCGACCACCCGCGACTATTTCGAGATTATGGAACAAGTGCGACCAGACTCAACGCTTTGGTATTAGTGCGACCAGTTCGCGACTATTTCGAGATTAGTGCTGTTGCTTTTCTTCCATAATTAATTTATAAATTAATTAGTTAAATTACTTAAAACACAGTCTCGCCCGCCTTAAAAATACAAGTGTAATACCGATCACAATATACAAGTGTGCGTGTGTGTGCTGGGGAGTGGCGAGGAGAGTGGAGAGGTAATTGAGTAGCCGATTGGGTAGCCGATTTGGGTGTTGGAGAGTTTTTTAACGTTATTTTTCTGTGACATTTTTCATTTAATTAATAAAAAGTAATATATATACCGCTCAAATTGGCTGACAACTAAAATGATTTTGCATAGTTTGCCACCAGGGAAAGCACGAGGGAGGAGGTTTCGAAAATCAAAATCAATCTTAAATGGTCTCTCCTTTCCCATTTGTCCAAATGCCTCAACGTCGTTGGGATGCTGCTAGGCCAAGGGCCGAACCCAAATGTGGGATCTGAGGGCTGTATCTCATCCAGAGCAATTGCTAAATAACGGACAGCAGCCTTGTTTCTGACTGATTTGAAATAACCGTCGTCCAGAGACAGAGACAGTACATACAACATGTCGTCCTCTATTTAGCAATGGCTCTGGCTCTGGATTGAATAAACAATCGCCTCAGGTATAAATCGGCCGATATTGTTTATCCTATAGAAAAAGTTAGTTAATTTCTGATTGTTACTCTAACGAATGATATGTATGTATGGCTTTATAGCTTTACAGATGGACATAGACACGATTGTTAACAAATGAAGGCAACTAAAGCCAAATAAGACACGCCTCCTACGTAATGGCCGGCCAACTGGATGCCAATGTCAAGGACGATCTTAAAACGCAATTCGTAACGCGCGAGGGCACCTACCGCCTGCTCACCCTCTCCGAGTACTCGCGACCAAATCGAGTTGGCTACAGTAGCAATCAGAGCTCACCCCAGGTGCGCGTCTCCATAGTGACGCTGCCCAATGCATCGCAAAAGGAGCCGGCAACCAGTGGATCTCCAACAACCTCACCGGCTGCGGCAGCCGCCATTAATGCAAATACAAATACCACACCAACGACCACGGCAACAACAACAGCAACCACCAGCAACGGGGGAGCGGGCGGGGACAGCAACTATTGCCAGAGCAACGGCAACAACACCGTCGACACTCGCCTGGGAGGCGGCATCTCCATGCACTCCATGATGAACGGCGGTGTGACGGACCAGAATGGCCTGGCCGCCAATCAGATTGTGGGCGGCGATCGCATCTGCTTCAACTTTGGCCGCGATCTCTATGTGTACGCCTTTCGTGGAGCCAAGAAGGTGAGTCCGAATAATTTGCATGTCTTATCAGCACGTGACATGGACGCAGAGCGCAAGCATCTTCGAGTATGGCTTATCATGTGTAGATAAGGTGACAACTGCATTCGCCCGCACCCCTCCCCACCCCTCAATAGATTGCACCGGCCCAATTTAGGCTGCGTGTGGGATGTTCCTCGTCCCTAACCGACTGGCTTAATTTTTGCCATTCAATTTGCTTGTTTAGAGCTTCCATTTCAATGTTTATTGCACTTGAAGGCAAGCGCAGGAGAGTCGTTTCAATTTTCTCTGTATTTTTTCTGTGGAATACCCTTTATCGGAGGGGTATATTGGTTAATGATCAAACCAAATGCTTTGTAATTGCCACAACATGATAAACTGATGTTCAGGGGCGATCGGTCACGGTGAGAGCCGACACTTATGGTTCGGTATAACCCCAGGCAATTAAGGAAGCCTTTGTAGAGGAAAATAAGAAATAGTATTGAGAATTGACATAGCTGGGCAAACTGGATGCGTTCTCTTGACATTTTCGAAAAGTAGAAGCTCAACTCTGTCTGCACTAACAACTTTTGAACCCAGTACAGGAAGCAATCCGCTTACCAATCCTTATGGACTCGAAGGACCAATTTCTTGAGATATTAGTAAAGTATCATTTCAATATAGATATTTTGTTGAAAAATATCGATTTTTTCGATATTAAATCAAACAAATATCAGTTTCCTTAGAGTCATATGACATTTACAGTTATCACTAAGCTAAAAATCGATAAATAAAATTCTTGGCAAAGTTCAGTCCGCGGTTACGAACCCGATTCTAAGTCTTACATTCAGTTCTCGGACCGTTTCCTTAACTTAGGTTCAAGTTTGACACTTAGTTGAGGGAAAAATCAGTTTTTTGTGTAAAAATACTGAACATAGCTTACATATCAATACCTGAATGAACCTAATTCCTTCTAGATGTGATTCATAAGACCTCAACCACAGCATAGTAGAGTATCTGCACTTTCAAATAGAAAGCTAGCCTCAACTTCTATGAATTTAAAAATATTTATGGATATGTTTTGCCATTTCATAGCATGACTTATGTTTAATTTCCCTTTCGAAGTCTTAAAATGCCCAGTTTGGAAATGATTGCTTCTCCGATTCAGCACTATAAAGCTATAATAATGGCCGATTTCGCATCTTCTACTTAACACTATCTGACTAACAGAGTAAGGCCTGATTTTACATCTGCTAGATGTGATATATTATATAACACAACCTTATATAAGTTCAGAACTTACTCCATTAATTGTAAGTTAATGTGACAGTGTTTTATAGAAGATGTGAAATCAGCCCTATATTAGTACACTTTAGAGGAACGCATGGAATTTGTTGAGGATGTGATATATAAATTTACACGAAATTCAAAAGATTTCATGAATTTATAAGGCCGAATACTTTGTTGAGTTGAATTATAAAGCATTTCAAAGGATGAATAAAAAATATCACCGAAAAATATCAAAAGAAATATTCGATATATCGTACAAGCACAATTACTCCATAATCTCCCTTTAGAAATACAATAAATTAAAGTAATTACAATTTGAAGTAATCATTAAGTAGTCGAAATTCAAAGTTACAATTACGATTACTAAAAAATCGTAATCAGGAAGTGTTTATATATCTGAATAATAAAGATTTTGTAAATGAAAAGTAATTACATATAAGATGTAATAGAAAAGAAAAGACTGAAGAGTAATATTAGTGAGAGAAACTTTTCTGTTTTCAATGGAAATGCCCTTAAAATTGGCATATATTTATTTTACAAGCTTTCACACATTTCTACAAAGTTTTGTCAAAATCGTATGACTGAAGCATATAGCTGCAGTACGAATGATTGGTCGAAAAAGAAGATATAATGAGAAACACATTTTTGTTTTCAATGGAATCGGCTCCAAACTTTGTAGATGTTTGTTGTTAGGCTTTCGCATGATTCCACTGCGTTTGGTTGAAATCGAACTTACATATGGTAGAGCTCCCATGGAAAAGTAAGGTCCGAAAAGTAGTCTTGATTAGAAAAACGTGCTGCGAGGGTATACACAATTCGGCCGAGTCTTTTTGTTGATTAGCTTTGATTATTTTTTAGAAATTGGCAATAATCCCGATTATGTTTAATTATGTATAATGGATTTGTGTGGGTAATCGTCATTTAACAGCTATGGTTTCATACCGAGGTCCTTACTTAAAATCTTCCAGGTGTTCGAATTGTGCAAGCACAATTATTGAGTAAGTCGACAGATTGACATATTGCAATCTTCATTCTCCTTGGCATAATGGCTGAATGTCCAATAAACTGAAACTGTGGCGAAATTCGATGAAAATTTCTTAAACAGCCTGTTCGTTGGATCGATTAAGACGTCGTTTAATCGCACGAGCAACCCATTTCTCACAGAGCACGATTTTCTAAAACAAATTTCAATGATTTGCCAGCTATGTGCGTTTCTTAGTTTTTACAGAGTTGAAAGGCAAACCTTACTGAGCATTTTTGGTGTCAAGAAAAAGGAACACTGAAAAACCACTTGGATTAGACGATCACCCTTTACTCTTCCCCAAGTTTAAACGGAACATTGACTGGAGCTGTACAGTGTGTATAGCCTTCGACTGGCTTAATCTATAAAGTTTCTTTTTTATGCTTGGAGCAGCGACAGCTGTTTCTAATTCTTTTGGCATTGCTATTGTTTTTTTTCTTGGGTTTATTTTGCTTTTCTCTGTTTGTTGTCTCTCTGTTATCTGTGGAAAGCTTGCCAAGGTTTAATACGCCCCGCACTTGGCTAGCTCTTCATGTATCAGTTGTAGTGGACGGTTTTTTTTTTTTTGGTTTTCCAACTACCCGCCATTTGCCACCTCATACCATGAACAAGCCGCTAATTTCCACCGGGGGCTCCACAATGTGTTACATTTCGTTCTCGATTTTGCGCTGTGCGGTCTCGACTCACGTTGCGTAAGCTGCACCCCGGCACCACATCCATCCGCACGGCAACCGCAACATGTGAATGATGGATATGAATTGTAATCACTTTTACAGGGCACCGAGATGTCCAAGCCAATCGATAAAAAGTTCTACAAGGGCACCAATCCCAGTTGTCATGATTTCAATAGCAATGCAGCCACACCGACTGGAGCACCTTTGCTGGTGGGTTTCACCACGGGTCAAATACAGCTGGTCTCCCCGCAGATGGGGCCGCGGGAGCTACGCAAGCTGTTCAACGAGGAGGTAAGCAACGTATCCTCTGGCATTTTAAAATTAAGAATCAACTAATGTGTCTTTTTCCCTGCAGCGTCTCATCGACAAAACAAAAGTGACCTGCCTGAAATGGTTGCCCAACTCGCCACATTTGTTTCTCGCCTCACACGCCTCCGGCCATTTGTATTTGTACAATGAGGAGCTGCCCTGTGCAGCCACTGCGCCCAGCTTTCAGCCCTTCAAAATGGGCGATGGCTACACGATACTCACCTGCAAGTCAAAGTCCACACGAAATCCCCTATACAAGTGGGTCTTCAGCACCGACAACTGCTGCATCAACGAGTTCTGCTTCTCGCCCTGCGGCACTAATCTGGCGGTCGTCTCCCAGGATGGCTTCCTGCGTGTCTTTCACTATGACACCATGGAGCTGCTGGGCATAGCGCGTTCCTATTTCGGTGGCTTCCTCTGCGTCTGCTGGTCACCCGATGGCAAGTACATTGTGGTGGGCGGGGAGGATGATCTGGTGACGGTGTGGTCGCTGCAGGAGCGTCGTGTGGTGGCCCGCGGACAGGGCCATCGTTCGTGGGTGTCGGTGGTGGCCTTTGATCCGTATACCACCTCGTATACGAACTGGGATGGCGGGGATTTTAGTGACGATGAGAATCAGCTGAATGAGTACACAGCCTCGAGAGAGGCACGCTTCTCGGGCGACTCCACGGCCAATGGTGGCTTCGAGGGTTTCGACAAGAACTCCACGCCCGTGCATAACACGGCCAGGCCACGTCCACACTCGGCCTCCTTTCGCTCGGATGCCTCGTCGGCGGCGCTGGCGCCGGATAAGCTGGCCATAAGCTATCGCCTGGGCTCGGTTAGTCAGGATACGCAAATCTGCTTGTGGGACATCACGGAGGATGTTCTGAGACATCCGTTGGCACTGAGGCAGCGTGTGAACAGTACGCAGCTGAATGAGAGCAGCTATTTGAATGGCGGCCTCGATGCGGAGGGCATCAAAGTGATTCGACCCGTGGCCATGAGCCAGGCCGCCGGCCAGCAGGCGGAATCGGGCAACTGTAGTCCCAGTAGAGAGACAGCGGGTGCTGGCGGAGGAGCCAACGAACATAGCAATAGCAGCTCCAGCAAATTCTCCACAGCCAACTGCACGATATCCTCTCAATCCTCAACGCCGCCCGACGACTGCGAAACGGAGGCAGCTTCACCAGCCACTGCGACCACACCAGCAGGCGCCGCTGCCGCCGCGCCACCCACATCGAAGCCAAACAATCGGTCGCACGGCACCACCAACTCCATCAAGTTTCCTAATTGCATCAGCGCCACCAAATCGGACAGCATTGATGGTAGTGGCCAGGCGCCAGCGCGTACCTCCTACTCCACATCCGGCTACAACAGCAAGACTTCCAACAGCTCGACCAAGTCATCCAATTCTGGCAACGGCGGCTTCAGCGCCCTGAACAGTCTCACCCAGCGTCTGTCCAATTTTAGTTTCCTGAGCAGCTCCGACAAAAAGTCCTCTACGCTGGGCTACGAGGGCACCAACTCGACGGCGCATCGCCAGCATCGCAAGGCCATGAGCATGCTGAAGAGCTATCAGCAACACAATAACCACAGCAATAGCAACAACAGCAGCTCCTCGAACTTTGCCAACTCCAGCATCCTGGAGTCGGGCGCCTCGGGCCCGGCCATCGGTAGCA
This sequence comes from Lordiphosa andalusiaca, assembly GCA_035044965.1. Classification (NCBI taxonomy): domain Eukaryota; kingdom Metazoa; phylum Arthropoda; class Insecta; order Diptera; family Drosophilidae; genus Lordiphosa; species Lordiphosa andalusiaca. Next base: position 1,671,394 of record JAWNNM010000342.1, read on the forward strand.
GCTCGACGGCACACAGTTTTGGTTCGCTTAAGCTGAGCAAGTCCTCGGCAGCACAGAATTCGGCCAATGTGAGCAGCTTCGATCCCATGAAACTGATTGGCACACCCGCCTGTCCACGTTTCGATGAGTGTCCACTCCTGGAGCCGCTGGTATGCAAAAAGATTGCCCACGAACGTCTGACGGCGTTGATCTTTCGGGAGGATTGCTTTCTGACGGCGTGCCAGGATGGATTTATCTACACATGGGCGAGGCCTGGCCATGCAACGGTGAGTGTCATTAAAAGGAGTCAAAGACTGAATAAAAGTCACTGAGCAAGAGCACTGAGTTGTGTAAAATTCTCGGAACTGAAGTGACTTGCCAAGAGTTGCTGAACTATAGTTTCAGAGACTAAGAGCTTGACAAGAGTCATTTGACAACAGTCATAGAATAAAATTCACTTAAAAAGAGTCGTAAAATAAGAGTCACTGAGCAAAAGTAACCAAACATCAGTCGCAGAACTATAGTCATTGAAATAAAGTGCCTTAAGAAGAGTCACTTAACAATTAAGATATAACAAGAGCTTTGAATTAAAGTCACTTCGTAAGAGTCACTGAATTAAAGTAACCTAACAAGATGTACTAACTAATAGTCACCTAACAAGAGTTGCGTTACTATAACCACTTAAGAAAAGCCACTGAACAAGAGTCACAGGACTAAAATCACTGATTCAGGAACTTTTATCAAGATTCACGGAATAAAAGTCACTTACGAAGAGTCATTGCACAAGAATCACTGAAGAAGAGTCGCGCAACTTAAACCACTGAACAAAAAACACTGAAGTAAAATCACTATATCATTAACCAAAGTCATTGAACAAAAGTCACTTAAGAAAAGTCATAGAACAAGAATGAATCAAGAATCACAGAACAATAAACAAGAGTCGCGGAACTATAGTTACTGATATAGAGTTTCTAAGAAGTCACTGAACAGGAGTCATATAACAAGAGTCATTGAATAAAACTCACTTGGAAAGAGTCATAGTATAAGAATCACTGAAAAAGAGTCGCGGAACAATAGTTACTGAAATAGAGTGACTTACAAAGAGTCACTGAACAAGAGTGTACAACAAGAGGTATTGAATAAAAGTCACTAATGTAGGAGTCACTGAAATATAGTCACCTAACAAGAGTCACTTATTGAGATTCACTGAACCAAAGACACGGAACTAAAATCACTAAACTAGGATTTTTACAAGAGTCACTAAACAATAGTCATTGAACAAAAGTCACTTAAGAGTCATGGAAAAAGAATCACTGAACAAGAGTCGCAGAACTATAGCCACTGAAATAGAGTGACTTAAGAAGAGTCATTGAAGACTTATTGAATAAAAGTCTTTTATGAAGGTGTCACTGAAATATAGTTACCTTATAAGAATCACTTATCGAGAGTCACTGAACAAGAGTCGCGGAACTATTGCCACTGAAAAAGGACACATAATAAAATCACTGACCTAGAATCGTTTAACAAGATTCACTTGCCAAGAGCCACTGAACAAGTGTCGTGGACTTATATCCAAAGAGCAAAAGTTACTGAGCTATAGTCACCTATAAAGAGTCACAGAACTTAAATTAATGATTATTTAGGAGGAGTCACTGAATTAAAGTCATTTTACAAAAGTCACTGAACCGCAGGTTACTGTTTAATAAAATTCACAGAACCAAAAGTAACTAGACACAAGCTAAATAATAGTCACAAAACCAAAAGTCACCGAACAAATCTCAGTAAACCCAAAAGATCAACAGAAAAAGAATATGTTCACTTGCCCAGTTTCAAGAGTCATTTCTTTGCGTTCACCTTGCTTAACCGAACTACAAATCGGTTCGATTTCAAACTATTTTCCATACTATTCTTAAAAAAAAGGCCTTTTTCATATTTCCTCCAAAATTTCATGTACGTAAACCCATTCATCGCTTAATTTGATCTTAGTAAAATAATAAACATCAATTAATTTCCATTCCATTTCCATTCACAGCAAGCGGCCCAACACTTGTCGCCCAGTCAAGCAGCCTCGCCCGGTGGGACGGTAATTTAGTTTAATAAAATGGACATGGTCAACTATCAGCGTAATCTTGTCAAGCAGCAAGCGGTGCCTGCAGAGTCGGTGATTTAGGTTAAAGCTAGGCGATTGTATTTCGGTAATGTTTTTGAATAGGCAGACTTTTAAATGGTTTTTATGTTGCGTATTTTGTATTCCAAATGTTGGCCTAAAAACAAAAACCAAACACACCCACACATACATATATATACAATATATAGAGCTATGTAAAACATAACTACGATTTATATGCTAAAACCCAGCAGGCAACAGAACAAACCAACATAAACACACCACACACACACACACACATATATATATATATATATAGGTACATATATGGAAATTTCTATTATTAGTTGTAAATGTATTAATTTTTTGAGTCCGTGGAATTTGTTGAAAACAAAGCAAAGCATGTTTATAACTATTTACTAAGCGCTAGCCTACAAAACTACACATAATAAATCAACTATGAATGAGAATCAAACCCCTTACAACCACATTTCAAGCGGAAGCTAAGCTAGCCAATTTGGAGGCCCCCCGAAAGCTAAAACTAACGAACGAACTATGAAACTATGTAAAATTTAGTATGCAAAACTGAAAACTAAACTAAAGTAGCAACTGTTATGATTAATATGTATGATTATTATTATTATTATTATTATTATTGTACGGATTATTGTGGCCTATTATTTCGAACAAATTAGTTATACACAAACCAGGCGTAAATACAGCATAAAAGTATATTTTATAAAATGGAAAGAGACACGTTACCAACCAACCAAGCAACCCGCAAAACACGTTACCGTAAACAAAAAGAGACTAACAAATTTCAATAAAAAACAAATACAAAAGAACAAAATACTAAAATACAAACAAATTGATATCAAAGTGGAGTTATTTATCATGGTTTATTGGCGGATTTCAAGTCATCCAAATCGGTTGTAAAGCTGATGACTGATGAGATGAATATCGCGCATCATAAAACGTGACTTGGGACTCAGTGCTCACAACAGCATTAAAAGAAAAAAAACACCAGACAACATCGAAAGCATTGCGCTGCCAGTGCACGAACATTGTCCCTACAATAAATGTTCACCAAAAAGGTATCGGTTAACGAATAGAACGATTGAGTCTATGCTGTGTCATCAAAATAAGCTTCCGAACTCATCCCAAGACTCTGAAGTCAATCTTAGATCTAACTTTCACAATAGAGAAATTTTATATACGGGAGTGTCCCAGAAATCTCTAGAGATTTTCGTGTTCGAGCTACAACTGCTTGCCTTTATATGTGAAATGTATCTCAAATGCTGGGCTACTAGATTAGATGACAAAAGTTGAGAGATTTGAAACCGACTGTTGAAGGCCAAGTAGGTTTGATGCGTACGGTTTCCTTTCTCTTTTATGTAGAAGCCTGCAGAGTTGCTGTCACTTTACATCTAAAGTTCTCCTAGTTCAGTTCAAATTTCAATCGTTTATACGAAAATCTCTAGAGATTTCTAGGACACCCCCGATAACATGTCTTACATGACTTCTGTTATAACAACAAAATCACAGAAGGATGCCATTCGTGTATGTAAAACCAGCTCAGCGTTCTCCTGTTAGCCCCTTAATGGGGCATTATTTAGCAAGCATTATTTTAGCTTGTCTTTATAGCTATTTTATATCATTTTTTGCCATTTTGGATCCGTTGCAGAGGGTGTATTTAAATTGTCCAGATGTTTGTAACGCATAGAAGGAATCTTTTCCAACCACAATAGTATATATTTTCTTGATCAGCATGACGAGCTGAGTTGATTTAGCTTTGTCCGTCTGTTGCTATGCCGTCTTCTCCGACAGTTTTAAGGTCATCCCGATCAAACTTTGCACAAAGTCTTCTGGTACAAATACGCTGCACATTTGTCGGAACCGGCCGGATCGGTTGACTATAACATATATCGGCCATAGAAACGATCGGTCGATGATCTAGTACTAGTGAGAAAAACTTTTTTGTTTTCAATGCAAACTCCATCCCCAAACTCCGTATCACCTAGTTTTCTATGCATCTCCATGAGTCTGCCAAATTTGGTCGCATCCATATAGTATATAGTATAACTGCCATAGTATAGCTTAGTGAGAAAAACTTTTTTGTTTTCTTTGTAAACCTCTTCTAAATTGGCACACATTTATTTTTTAAGTTTTCACACAATTCTTTAAAGTTTTGTTGAAATTGAATGACTTTAGGTTACAGCTGCCATTGAAACGATGGGTCGAAAAACTGGTTTTAGAGAGAAAAACCTTTTTTGATTTCAAAGAAAACTCCTCCAAACTTTATATTTCTTAGTTTCCCATGCTTTCTCATGATTCCACCAAGTTTGGTCGAAATCGAACATTTAAATCGTATAGCTGTCATAGAAAATTTAAGACAGAAAAGTAGTCTAATTGAGAAAAACTTGCTTGTTTTCAGTGGAAATGTCCTAAAAATTAGCCGACCGAAATGACCGAGACGAATTTACATTTCCTCCAATTTTAGCTATAATTTAGGAAAGAGAGAAGAAAAAAAGCTGATTTTGACAGCCGTAAACGGAAAAAAGCTGAAAGAAAGTGCAGGGCTTTTATTTTTTATACCCGTTACTCGAAGCGTAAAATGTAAAATGTATGTATAACAGGCAGAAGGAAGCGTCTCCGACCTCATAAAGTGTATATGTATTCTTGATCATCATCAATAGTCGAGTCGATATAGCCATGTCCCGTCTGTCTGTATGAACACCTAGATCTCACAGACTAGAAGAGCTAGAGCCACCAAATTTTAATTGTAGACTAGTATTATCTGCAAGCAGATCAATTATGTTTCATATTTGGGCCACACCCCCTTCCGCCCTAGGAATATTAATGAGAAAGCTAAGCTTTTAAGTTTTTATACCCTTGCAAGTGCACGCTTAAATATTTTCAAAAATACTCGTTTTCCCATTTTCCGACCAATCGTCGTTCGTATGGGAGCTATATGATATAGTCATCCGATTTGGACAAAAATTTGTAGAATTATGTGAAAGCATGCGAAACAGATACAAAATTGCAGGATGCTACCATTAAAAACAAAAAAGTTTTTTTTAACTAAGACTGTTTTCAGACCTATCTTTTGTATGACAGCTATACCATATAGTAGTCCGATTTTAATAAAACTTGGTAGAATTAAAAAAAAAAACCTAGAAAACCTACGATTACACAGTTTGGAGACGTTTCCGTTGAAAGGAAAAAAGTTTTTCTCACTAAAACTAGTTTCCCGACCGATTATTGCTATGGAAGCTATGGGATATAGACATCCGATCCGGTCGGCTCCGACATATTAGTAGCGTGCAGCAAAAAGAAGACTGAAAAATTTCAGCTCGATAGCTTTAAAACTGAGACTCGATCGCGTAGAAACAGACAGACAGACGGACGGACAAAGCTCAATCGACTCAGCTCGTCACCCTGATCAAGAATATATATAGTTTATGGGGTCGGAAATGAATATTTCTATGCGTTGCAAACTTCTGGGCAAAATTATAATACCCTTTGCAACGGTATAAAAAGTTGAATATCTCCTATATTTTTTAAGACATCGAGCTTAGATTTTGCAGTGTAGTGTATGCCGATATCTACAATTTTCACAAAGATCAAATAATAAATGGCAGAGTTAAAAGAACGTTGCATACTTATCTGAGCATCATGAGGTTATTAAACACTGATTGCCCTGAGTAACGGGTATTCCAAAGTCGAGCACAGCCGACGTTAGCTAAGGCTCTCGTTTAAATATATTTTTGAAATCAGCTAAAGCTAAAAACTGACCTTTTTTCACAGTGTACCCAATGAAATGTGTTTTATGGGTTGTTACAGCTGCTACCGACTTTCCTACTTGTTTGCAGATTTTTTTAATATTCTAGAAATCTGCTGCGGATACATAAGCTCCCAGCTGCACCTCTTGCCGTTGAGTAGTAGCTCTGAATCATAATTTGTGGTGTAATAGGAAACTCGCATAGGTGTGTCTTGGCGGCGAGGAAACATTTTTACTTGAACTTATATCCCAGGCACATAATTCAGTAGGTTCCGATGCCGATAGCTCATCAAATTGTGTTCGTTGAAACACATAAACATTTTCTAGGACAACCGATTGTGCATTATCCACAATCACCATATCAAAAGATGCCTAGTTCATTGAGAATGGAGTACAACTTAAAGTTGAGTGAGATACCAATCGAAGCATCATTTTCCTGGTATGTATTTTCATTTATTTATAAAAAGTTTTAGTTGTTATTAACAAAAATATGTTTCCCCTATGCAAATCTCAGTTGTGGTTCAAATATCCTCTCCATCTCTCTCTCTCTCTCTCGCACCCAAACGAACATGACTTAACCATAAACTATCAACATTTTGGAAATGATTTAATAATTTTACATGGGAGATTAGCATTTTGTTCCAAAAGAAAAGAATAAAATTAAATTATCTTGGGCGCTGCCGCCGCCAGTTCCGGTTCGGGTATGTACAAATGTTTGGAAAGTAAAAAGGCGAATAATATTTGTCCGGCCACCACCATGAAGAGGAAGTAAAGCTTGCGTTTTCGTCCACCGCTGTAATCAAACTGTTGGGGATTGCCATAGGGATCATAGTTGATGGCTCCACTGGGTGCGGCCGGTGTATTGTCCTGCAACAGTTTGGTGCGTAATGTGCGCATCTGAAAAGGAATCAAAAATAAAGAAATGAATGAAAGTCAGTTTTTTGGGGATTCTAAAAGAACAAATACTGGGAGAAAGACCAAACCTTTTCCTTACCCTTACCCCTTAAGTCCGTACGGAAAATTATATTAATTGCAGGGCAGTATTATATTAGTGTTTTTGTATAAGCTGAATTTTGTACGCATTTTATCAGAAATCTCTCCGTAAAGTTATATTAACGTCTTTTAATTTTACGACAGTTCGAAAAACTGCCTGAAACCTATTTGTGTTGTTAGATTGAAGTTTTATCTGCCGTATCTGTACCCTTAAAGCCTGTTCTCAAGGATAATGGAACAGGATTTTCGAAAAAATTTTCGGAAAGTAATTTGTAAGGACTTGTAATTGTACGGCTTTCCTAAAATATAACATTATTGTCCCTAATTTCGCTGATTCTTAGCCCTGTTTTAAAGGAAAACGTTATGGATTATCGCAAAATCTTTCCGAAAAGTTATTTAAACAAACTTTTAGTTATACAGAATTTCTAAGAAAAAGTTCCTTAAACTTTTTTGTGACCCTAAATCACTCTTAAATCTACCAAATTCTCACATATCAATCGTTTTCTTAAGTATAACGTCCCCGGGCTTTTTAGATTTGTACGAAAACCTGCATTTCTCATATTTTTTCGGTCAAAATAAAAAAAGTCGATTCTTGTTTAGCCCCTTATTTCGTCAAATCTCTATTTTAAAAGCCTGTTGTTAAAAAATTATTTTTGCGGAATTTTAATTGTACGCTGGTCCGAGAAAAGGCCAAGAAACTCATTTATATTCTTGTATCGCCCTTTTTTCCGCCGATTCTGCACCCCTTAAGAACAGTTCTTAAGAATAAAGTACGGAAAGCAATTTTTCTGGGAATTTAATTATACGGCAGTCCGAAAATTTAACATAAAACTGATTTGTAAAGTTGGACCTCCTTAATTTCTGACAAATCATCAATTTTAAAGCCCGTTCTTAAGGTAATCTCACGATTTTCTTTGAAATATGTACGGTATGCTATTTTTCCGGGAGTTTAATTATACGTCAATCCGAAAAAGAACATAAAAATGATTTGCAAACTTGGATCACCCTAAAATCTGCCGATTCTGCTCTTTAAAAACACGTTCTTAACACGTTAATTATACGGTTTAGTTTTAAACATGTACGAAAAGCTATATTTCAGGGCTTTCAATTGTACGGTGGTCCGAGAAAATGCCAAGAAACTCATTTAAATTCTTGTTGCGTCCTTACTTCCGCTGATTCTGCACCCCTTAGGATTTATTTTGAAGAATGAAGTAAGGAAAGTTGTTCTCCGGGATTTAAATTTTACGGCAGTCCGAAAAAACAATAAAAAAATTATTCGTAAAGTTGGACCCCGCTTAATTCTGAGGAATTATCAATATTAAAGCCCGTTCTAAAGACTAACTCACGATTTTCTTTAAAATATGTACGAAAAGCTATATTTTCGGGCTTTCAATTGTACGTTAGTTCGATAAAACGCTTAGAAACTCATTTAAGTTTCTGTATTTCCATTACTTCCGCTTATTCTGCACCCCTTAGGATTTGTTCTGAAGAATAAAGTACGGAAAGTTATTTTCCGGGATTTCAATTTTAAGGAAATCCGAAAATAGTCGATACAACCCATTTTAAATCTTGGTTTTAACTTAATTCTGTCGAATCTCCACTCTTAAGTCTCTTTTTTATGGATAAAGTAGAGGGGTTTTGCTTTGATCTCTTCAGAAAGTTAATTGTACGGCTTTTCCAAAAATTACCAAAAACACCATTTCCGTCCACAGGTATCCCTTAACTCGTCTGAATGTCAACCATTTAACTATTTTTTTTAGGATATCACTACGTTTGTTTCTTAAAGTTCTATGCCAAATTATATATCCGGTCTCTCAAGTTCGAAAATTCCATTAAACACATTTCTGTTCTGGTATCGACCCCAATTCCATAGAATTTAAGTATGTTTAGATTTACATGGTGACTTTGCCCCGCCCCAAACCATTTCTGTTGAGTCCATAACAACGTAATCTTACCAAGAAAAATCCAAATGAGAAACTGGTGTATGCCAAGGCTATATAAAATCCCGATCTAAAGAATAGCGTGCTTATCATCAGACACACCACAATATTGACATATTTATAGCCCGTAAATGCCAGCAAATCCAACGTTTTCAGGCTCGTCTTCACATTCATCACATACAAGGCTATGGAGTAGATGACCAGCTCGAATATGCTATACGCCATGGCACTGGATGCCTGTATGCCCAACTGTTCGGGTGAGAAACGCTTTTGCATGCCCAGCAAAAGGCCGGCCACAATCACATATGTGATATAGCCCATAGTGGGCAGATACAAGTCGGGGGCATTGATGTCATAGCGCGGCTGCACCGGATGCTCCTGATCATACCTAAGCGACCAGTCCTGCAAAAGTGTGTAAACATATTAGTATGAGGATATAGAGGAGCACACACCAATTTCTGCCCACCTTGTGCAAGTAGGGAAAGAAGAGCAAGCGTAACTTTCTTCCCACATAGGCATTATCCACGGCAAAGTAGTATCTCAGTTTGGCCACGGGCACCCACTTTTCGAATTGATTCTCGACCAGCTGCTTGCCCTGATCGGCCAATCGCTGGCCATACTCCATGGCCATGTCCTGGACAATGGGCTGTTGGAACATGGCAAACTGTGGTGGATATGGACCAGCAGGAGCGGCTCCTGGTAGCGGCTGCGTTGGTAGATTCATGCCGTATGGTGGGGCAGCCTGTGGCGCTGGCTGTGCTGATGGGTAACCAAAGTTTTGTTGCGGCGGCAGCTGCTGCTGTTGCTGAGCAGGTGGCACTCCATTGAAGCCATAACTGTTCACTACAGGTGCTGCTGCGGCTCCATACATATTGGGATCCAGCATATTGGGTCCAGCTGACGGTTGTGGCATAAAGGAAGAACCTCCCGGCATGGGAGCCGACGGACCCATGGCATTCATGTCGCTGACACGTTTAACTGGACGTGCCCGGTTTCCACCTGGGGCTATTTTTGGGAGAGAAGCTGATTAATAGGGGGAAGACTAGAAAGCGGGGGGGGAAACAAGTAACAAACAAGCTTTACAAGCAGTGGGCGAAGAGGCGGAAAGGATTAAGCTAGGAGGAGGAGTGGGAGAAGACAAAGTCAACTGGCAACAACACATTTCGAAGCCGCTTCCGTCGACCGAGCGGATGGCTACTTGGCATACTTGCTTAGCTTGTTCTTCTTACAATTTTCCCACTTACGATTCCGCATACCCGCATTTGGATTATAGTTTAGATTCATCTCGACCGGGCTGGTTTAGTTGTTTTTGTTTGTTAATATCAGCAAAACTTTGGATTTTTATAACACATCATCAGCATTCCACACTGCCATTCACACACAAGCGCGCAGCATTTGCCATTCGCAGCGCCAAGTGGGCGGAAGTGTGACCGTGCTGGCAACTATTAGAGGTGGCACTTAGAGTCACGAAGCAGTTACTGTGATTTAGATATGCAGCTGCTATTTGTTTTGACATATTAAAGTAAATCAAATTTACCTAAATTTTTTGTTATTTAATTTTGCTTTTTAATGAAATCAGCAGATTTTCTAAATAGGAACAGGTAACCAATTCAAGCTTAAGTAAATTTAGTGAAAACTAGAATAGGACTGCCATTTAAAAAGATTTGGAATCTAGGATCTTAAATTCGGGAACCATAATAGGTGGGGATTTTGAAGGATATTTTCAATAGATTCTACTGCCTCAGTCGCTCAAAACCGCACAGATAACAGACGTCGCTGGGCAGTAGGTCAATGTTTTTTTACATTTATATTTTGTTCTTAAACCGATTCGAAATACTAGGTTCGGAAAAGGTTCACGCTCAGCTGTAATATCCATTGAGGCTGGGTTTAAGAATCGGTTCACAGCAAAATTAAAGTTTTAGATCCGGTTTCGAACTGGTTCGGCTCAAAACTGCCCTGATGCTAATCATTCTTCGCCATCAAAAAACTAGCTTTATTGCATTTTCTCGAAATCAGTCACGGGCAGCGAATGTTTTTATATTTGGATTGCCTGCCAAATGGCCTAACTAATGTAACTAACTAATGTAATTAATGTAACTTAAACTTCAACAAAATCCTCATCCAAATCTGTTCCTTCCATTGCATTCACTTAAATGATTTGTTCACTCACTCGTGAAACTATCGCATTTCGTAAGCACGAAATGTAACCGTTGAATCACGCTGACGTGTACCAACCGCTTACCCACACTCATGCACGCACATCTCTAGGCAGTACACACTAAATTGCGCTTGAATTTCAATTTAAAATTAATATAAATGGAAAATGCGCCAATTAAAAGACGTTCGCTTACGCTTAGCACTCGCCTGCTGCAGAAACGTCACAGTGGTGAGTGCTGTTCATATAACCTAATCCACACCCAAATCCAAATCTCAAACTTAATTCTAGCCTCTCCTCAAAGCCGCGGTCGCGCCAGCGCAGTGCAAATATCGGAGGAGGTGAATGTGAGCACAAAGCCCAAGGAGGCGGAGGCGCCCGGCTCTCCCTCGTCTACATTTTATGTGGCAGACGATGTGGAGTGCACGCCGCCTAACAAGAAGTCACTCAGTCTGGACGATAGTGTGGATTTCTCGCCGCGCCTGGACGTTAGCCTGTCGCCAAGTTGCCTCTTCTCCCAAACTCTGGTCACCGAGAGCCCGGAGGTGGGTTGGCGCTGGAATCGCACCAGCCACAAGGTGAATACGACCACGGATAGTGGCTTCGATTCGGCTGAGTTGGCAGATCGCAGGCAGATGACCATAAAGGGCTGTGAAGACCGGCGCAATCAGCTGGACAATGAGCAGTGGCGGGCACAGCAGCTGCGAGCTCGAGAATTGCTTAAGGAGCGTTGTGATAAGTTGCACCGACAATTGGAGGCACCACCAAAGCCGGCAACGCCCACGCCGCCTGCACCAGCACCAGCAGATGCTGCTCTTGCTGACTTTCTGAACGATTCCGAAACCGATTTCTTTCTGCTGGAGGCCTCACAGCAAATGGAATCAACACTGGCCACAGCTAAACCAGAGTCCTCCACCACGCCCACCAGCCATCAAAAGGGCAAGCGTTCCTCATTCTATATGAAATTCCTGGAAGACGAAAGCGAGAGTGAGGATTGGCTGGCGGCTCTCGATATTGATGAGGCCATGCTGGAGGCTAGCTTGCCCAAAAAGCCGCGCAACTCACTGCAACGTTACAAATCCATGCCAGCCAGTGCGGATCTATCGAATGGAGGGGTGCCTTCGTCATCATCAGTAGCAGCCACAACACCCCCAGCCATCTCCTCCAGCATATCGAATACGCCGCGCATCAAGCGACATGCCAGCTCTCAAGCCTTGTCCCTGCCGCCCGCCACCACCAGCACCACACATGGTAAGTCTCGTTGCCAGGCGAAACGGATGCCTCTTCTTAACAAATTTGTTTCACACAGCGCGCGGAAAACTTTTTGGCAGCCGGAAGTGAAACCCGATACGGACCAATCCTCCCACCGCCACCCACACCATCTACCCATACCCATTGTGATGAGCAAATCGTTTTAAGTTCCAAGTTTCGTTTTCATTGTTCGCTTCCTTTGACCAGTTTTTTTTTCCTTTTTTTTAAACCTAAGTTAATTGAAATCAATCAGCAGCAGCATCAGCAGCAGTTCTTAAGCAAATTTTAATTTAAGCCTAATTAAAAATTAATTGTAATTTATATGTGGCCCAATTGCATTGTTTATGCGTGTACGCAACGCGCATGCGACCGGCCATATGCTCCGCATTAGCGGCCGCCCACTCGGCTTGGCATAGGTAATTGGTTCACCACCTGATGAAGATGATGGCGCAGTTTCTGGAATGCCATTTGGCATTTGCCAAGCACTTGAGTTAATTGGCCAAGAGCAGAGCATCTCAAGGATGTGGATGTGAAGAGGCTAGCAGCATTTTAGCATTGTAAAGTTTTTCTAACTAATTTGTGAATTAGCTACAGGACTGAATTGTTTTTCTTAGATTTTATGGAATGACAACGATTTTGTTTCATGGATGAAGGATATTTCCAGAGAATACACGACAACTTAAGTAATTGATTTTGCATAACTGCGTTGCATTTAATAGGAAATATCCCCAAACAACCCCCGCTTCGGCTGGGCCTTCTTAAAATGTGAGAATCCAGTCTATTCCGAGGCAAGTTGGGATAGTATAACTTAAATTAAGAACTATATATTTTATTATTCCCAATACAGAGAATCGAATTATGTGTATTATATTCGGCAGATATTGTGGTTCTTCACTTTTAAAAGCAACACATTCGGCCGTGTTATGCACCAAAGTGCAAAAACTATTAGATTTTCTATTGAAGCACAATTTTACGGACGGAAACTATCAGCTATCCAAATACACTGTGATTATTAGACAGCGGATTTGGCACATTTGCATATTTTGAATCGTTTGTCTGTTTTAAGTTTTGTTTGCACTCATCTTATTTGTATGGAAATCGATCTTGGATCGGTAAAAACATTTTTGCATATTTCAGATAATTTCATATAAATTGTAGATTGAAGTCGTTGGACCGAACCAATATTTTAGGTTTGGAACAGGTTTGGGTTCAGCTTTAAATTCTAAAGAGGTTCGGTTCACAGTAAAATAAATTCCGGAGTTCCGGGTTCGAACCGGTTCGGTTCAAAACAGGCTTGCAGCCTCTACTCTAAGTACCTCCGGTACAGAGTATAATAATAAATAAACAAAGTTAGCTTAGCCCACTCGTTTTAATCGTTCTCGCTCTCTTTGTTTATGAAAAAGTAACTGTAATCGCCATTAAATTGTAAGTGTAATGTCAAAAGAGAGAGAGAGAGAGTGACACGAGCTCAGTCAACGTTCAATCTTTGGCGCTCCCCGTTGGCATGAGAACTAGAATTAGAAATGAAATAAAGCAGCGATGTTCACCCATAGCCCCTAGGGGCCGAACACTTAAGGCTATTCATGCCGAATGCTTGCCGAAGTAATGCTTCAGTGAGTGTCAGAGAGAGAGAGACAGAGAGCTACAGAGAGCCTCTCTTCTTGAACTTCGCTGATATAAAGCATGAACGAAGCACAAATATGCCACGAGTGGAGTAAGACTGCATTGCATTTGCACTGATGCCGATCTCTGCCACAAATTCAGGCAGATGCGGTGTATATTTTAATCGAATTCGATTGACTCTCTAAATTAATACTTTTGTTTTGCCGGAAACTCTCTCAAGTGTTCACAAACTTATCAAACTGCCCGTGTATTAACGTTCGTTGGGATTTTAGGATAACCCCCCGGAGCGAGTGCTGGGACGAGCCACTAGTTGGTTCATCTTAGCATTTATTCAATTTTCTTGATATGTCGGCCAAATAAGTAATAATAAAAGCCAGCCACTTGCAGCCAAACCCATTTGTGCTAAGGTCAAAGTTGAAGCTCAATTCCTTGCCTTTTGTTAAATGCACTGAAGCTAAGTAGAAAGTGAAGTATGTTGCCGTATGCTGGGCGAAGCGCAGCATAAACCAATCGCAGTCGAGCCGAAACGGGACTTTTTGTCAAAGCGGATGGCAAAGGGCAGCCGAGGCGGTGACGTCCATAAGATGCCAGAGTGTGAGGGGTGTGGGGGAGGGAGGGTAGGAGGCCTGACAAAGCCTGGAACCAGCTGAGGCTAAGTTAAGTGTGCGAGCGGGACAGCGCCAGCGACACACACGCACTGCACTGAGTGGGAGTGAGCTTTCATGTGAGCTTTTGCCTCAAGCTTTTCGGTGGATATTCATAATGGCGTCCACTGACGAAAGTGGCAAACAGTTTTCAGCGCGCAGCGTTCAAGTGAAGTTCGTGTGGCAGCGCCTAAAACCATTCAAGAGGATTCCACCGATATCAACAAAGCGAATTGCCTGGCAACTTGAACTGAACTGCAGCCGCCGAGTGCATAGTCCATCGATCCAAGAGACATCAACGTCTTCCTCCAAGCGAGTGTGTGTGTGTGTGTGTGTGAGAGTGTGTGAGAGTGTGTGGCCGTGCGTGTTTGAGTGTGTGTTTGTTTCCTGTCTGTGTGTGGTGTGCAGTGAAGCGCTTCTTGCTCTTTTTGACACTCGCCAAACACTTCCCACTCCCCCCTTTAAAGACTATTTTTGTGTGTGCGCCGCCAGTGTTGCCCCATCGTCGAAGTATCCTGCCAAAAACACAAGAACACACAATTACAAAGGACCTCCGAAAGTGCCATGTTTATTGCAGCTGCTGCAAGAAGCTGCACTGCTGCTGCTTCATGGCGCTTCCTTTGCGCCGGGTTGCTGTCCCTCTCGCTGCTGTTGCTGACCGTTGAGGCGGGCGCGGGCGGCGAATTGGGCGGCCACGGACTGGGCAATCAGGCCGTGTTCACCAGCTCATTTCTGGTGCGTTTCCGTCGCAGTGTTGACAATGACTTCGCCCACCAGGTGGCCGACAAATATGGCTTCGACAATCTGGGACCGGTAAGTAATGAAAGCGTCTCGTTTATGTGCGAAAAATCAATTATGCTGCCAAAGACCCAGCCCCACTTCCGGAGGCCCAACCAACACCAAAAATGCATTGCCTAACCGCCAGGCGCGAAATTACACTCGTACATTTTGCGTGTCAGCCAGCCATTGTGAAAAGGGACAAGGTCAACGAAAAGTACATCAACATTAAGTACATACATGTGTGGCAAACACTTTCCCTTTCGATTGTGCAATATCCATGCAGACAACTTTTCAGACATGAATGTGTTCACATAACATGGCTGGGGGGGGGCGGAGAAATGGTCATTATAGTCCATAATATTGCATAGACAATGTTGACGTCTATGACGTTCACTTGTTGCTTGCATGTGGTTGGCACAGATTGGCTAGTCAATCCAATTGAAGAAATGGAAATGTGTATGCTGATGTTCGATTTGGGTAATTTCTTTTAAAAGATTAGCTTAAAATTGGAACCGACAAAAAGAAGAAGTTGAATTATATTGAATTTTTGCCACGCCCCCTCCTGCCCTTGCAATTGGCAAAAAAAGTCACATCTTCTATAGAAACACCCAAAGAAAAGTAGTCATCAAAATGGCAATATTTAGTCAACAATTTGAAACTATTCAGTCCAAGAATCAAGTTGATATTTTCGAAAGTATTCAAATGAAATTTCGAAGATGTCAAATTGAGTTCCTATTGAGTTCCAATTAACTTTTAATACTCCAAGTATCAAGTTGAGGCATAGCTACTTAATTCCGACGACATGAATCGAAATCATGTTGCAGGAACCGAAATAATGTTGATTGTTCATACCGTTGCAAAGGGTATTATAATTTTAGTCAGAAGATTGCAACGCATAGAAATATTAATTTCCGACCCCACAAACTATATATATTCTTGATCAGGGTAACGAGCTGAGTCAATTGAGTTTTGTCCGTCCGTCTGTCCGTTTGTCAGTCTGTTTCTACGCAAACTAGTCTCTCAGTTTCGAAGCTATTCAGCTGAAATTTGGCACAGATTCTTCTATTTGCTTCACACTTCTAATATGTCGGAACCGACCGGATCGGATGACTATATCTCATAGCTCTCATAGGAACAATCGGTCGGAAATCTAGTTTTAATGAGAAAAACTTTTTTCTTTTCAATGGAAATGTCTCCAAACTTTTTACTCATAAGTTGTCTATGCTTTTTCATAATTTTGTCCAGTTTGATGAATATCAGACAACTACAAAGTACAGTTGCCATACAAAAGATAGGTCTGAAAAACCGTCTTAGTATGAAATACTTTTTTCTTTTCAATGGTAGCAACCTGCAATTTTGTATTTGTTTGTTTCACATGCTTTCACATAATTTTAAAATTTTTGGCCAAATCGGATGACTATATCAAATAGCTCCCATACGAACGATTGATCGGAAAATGGGAAAAAGAGTATTTTTTGAAAATATTTAATCGAGCACTTGCAAGGGTATACAAACTTCGGTACAGACGAAGTTAGCTTAGCTTTCTCGTTTTTCCTGTCGGAATAATGTAGTTTCAAAACGATCAAAATTATGTCGATTTTTGACTGTCGGAACTATGTCTTACTAAAACGACATAGTTTCAATCTAAATAATGTTGTTTTTATCGAAATGATGTTATTTTTTTCTGTCGTAAAATTGATATTTTCGAAAGAACTAAAATATGAGTTCGAAAATGCCACATTTCAAATTCCCTTTAATACTCCAAATGTCAAACAGATATTTTCGAAAGTATAAAAATAATATTTTGAAGATGTCAAACTGACACTAGCTTGTATCAGGCTGATATTTTGTTGTGTCTTATCAGCTCAACTGTTTCGCTTATAACTTCGGTGTTTTTTGTCCGCTCTGATTGTATTTTTCAGAATAGATAGATATTGGGCATAGCTTGATGTATACTAAACCACAAGGCTATAACTTAAAAATTGTGGATCTGACGGTTTTTTTGGTCTAGGATGGCTAGAGGAGGTCTTGGGGATAAAAGGGGGACGGGGTGGAACTTTCCAAATCTGAAACAAACTTAATCTGCGTACAGCATAAGTCTACCTTCATGCAAAAATTTGTGGCTCTATCTCTTATAGTCTCTGAGATTGACGCGTTCATACAGACAGACAGACGGACAGACGGACGGACGGACGGACGGACAGACGGACAGACGGACATGGCTATATGGACTCGGCTGTTGATGCTGATCAAGAATATAAATACTTTATGGGGTCGGAAATGTTTCCTTCTCCCTGTTACATACATTCGCACAACTTCATGATCCCCCTTTTGCCATATTCAATGGTGTTAAAAGAAATAACGATACTGGTTTTAGTTTCAATTTAAGACAACGTAAATCAAATTGATATTGATATCAATTTTCTTGGGTGTAGTAGCCACAACTGTTTTGGTGCACACTCTTCCTCGAGAACCATTGAAAGCATCCTCGGCTAACTGATATGCACCAAAACTTTTTGGCGTCAATTGTTTGCCGTCATGAAATGGGGTCCGAAATCGGGTTGAAATCATCCGAAACTTTGTGTATCGTACACAGACAAAAAGATCAAATTTACCTTATAATATAACTATTTTCATATCAAAACAAGAATGAACGTCGGTCAAGCCCGACTATAGCATACTCTGTACCAACGAAATTATACGCTCAGCATATATTTTGATGCTGCAGTAGCAGCTGACAGCAGCGCTGCTACTGCGCTGCAGCAGCGAACAGTCTTTTGATCATAACTCGACAACCGTTCATCCGATCTCCACCATTGCTTTGGCTGATCGATAAGTTATACTTGTTACCAAGTATGTCCAGAAGGAATGACCCATCTATCTTTAAAACTGTGGGAGATATGTCGTTTTTTCTAAATTACGGGGGCGGCAGGGGGCGTGGTCAAAATTGAAAATAAACTTAATTTGCCTGCAGACATAAGAAGCATATGTCCCATACATGTCAAAACTCTATCTCTTACCATCTCTGAGATCTGTGCGTTCATACGGATAGACATACGGACGGACAGACAGACGGACAGACGGACATGGCTATATCGACTCGGCTGTTGATGCTGATCAAGAATATATATACTTTATAGGGTCGGAGATGCTTCCTATCAAAGTTACATACTTTTGCACAAACTTATAATACTCTATGTACCTACGGTACAGAGTATAATTATACTATTTAGTCCTAAGTATACGATCATCTTCTTGATCAGATGAAGGCCGATTTGATACTAAAAATACCCAAATGATACTCAATGTCGTGATCTTTTTTTGTCTGTGTACTGTAAAGTTATTTAAGGGTACTGAAGAACGCCGAAAGCCAACAAAGCTGTGAAATATCGAATTCGTCGAAGTCCACTGCGCTAGCAGAATATCATGTCTGCAACGAATGCATTGCGCCGTCAGAGCGCGAACAATGACTGACGAGATAACCATATTATTCCTCTATTAAGGGTCAGCCTTAATGAAATTCAAATACGTTTGCATCAGGGTCCAACTTCGGTATTCCAAAGGAAGCTTTTCGTTTTGTTTTTTAATTAATATACAAACATCCCCTAGTGAATAACATTGTATAACTCTGTTTCAATGCAGCGACTCCGTAATGCCTAATTAATTTGCTAGAAAGCCTGCTCCTAGTTACCACCCATCAATAAATATGATTAATTTGTGCACACAGAGTATATTGAGTTTGTGCGAAAGTATGTAACAACCAGAAGGTAGCATCTCCGACCCCTAAAGTAAATATATCTTCTTGATCAGTATCAACAGGCTAGTCGATATAGTGTCCGCATGAACAAACAGATCTCAGAGATGGTAAGAGATAGAGGCAAATTAAGTATATTTGGCATTTTTAGAAGATAGAAGGTACCTTAGGGTCATATTTATAAAACAGCATTATTTATCGATCTGCCCAAGGAATGGTGAAGATTGGACGAACGATAGTTGATTTATACAGAGAACAAACATTATTAATGGGCAGCACCCGCTAGAACAGCGATGAGCAGCACTTTACACATCTTAACGCTTTGTGTAAGGTACAGAGTATCTAATGGTCGGGCTTGTTGGACTTTCTAACTTTTTTTTTATATTTGTTTTACTTGACATCGCCAAGCACCTGAGTAACCACGCTCCTTGTACCCAGCGCCGGTGCTTGTATTTGTTAGCTGTTGCGTCCAATTTTTCTATTGCGCCATCGACACCCCGACGCAATGGATGATATGGCGCAACACGGCCTTCTGCAATGTCACAGTTGCCGGGACAACAGCCGTGTGAGTTGCACAAGTTGAGTTTACTGAATAGGATTTCAATTGCGTCAGTAATTGCTTCATATTTTGTCCGACCCCTTGCGATGCCTCAGCTGCAGCAATGCACAGAAATTGAGTATAATTAAACGTGTAAGTTCAGGGGAATTAAGGGTGTGAAATCAAAATGTTGTCGCAGTTTAGTTTGGATTTTGAAACAAGCGTTCTGAGAACTAATTAATAATAATTTGTATCAATTCCTGTAAAACGAGTATAGTTTTTTTTTTTATATAATTTTGAAGTAGATATCACAGCGGCCGTTTGGTAACTTTATTCATACACAGAAAAAGAGGCAAGCTCCAATCAAGATTGATTTGATCTTGATCTTCAAATTAAAATTTCAAGAAACTGTTCTGAAAAGCACACATCAATCCAATAAAGCAAGTCAAATAATCCTGATTCAAGAGTGATGTGATTACGAATGTACACTCAAAAAAAGGGGTTTTAATGCTTGGATTAAGCATGTTGAATGCCAGAACTTTGATTTGAATAAAAACTCTTGATCCAAGAGCTAAATTCTACCTCCTAGTTTAAATCTTTTCAATGGTTGAACCAATGAAATGAATTGTGAAACTATGAAGCAAGTCTTAGGATTTAGAGTCGAGGAACACACAACACCATAAAGCAGCATCAGCAATTGCCTGGCAATTGTCAGTCCAACAACCGATGCTACATGCCAGCAATGTCATAACTGCTTTGGAATTCCAAAGCAACTTGAGTGCAAAAATCAATGTGAGGGCGGATTCAAAGCGATTCCTTATCTTACTCACTTCGACTAAAAGCAAACAACTGCGAACGAATTTAACTCGATCTAAATTCTTTTCAAACCGAGTGCTAAGTTTCGAGTACCGAGAGAATGTGATAGTGATATCCTGAGTATCGACTACTTTGTACCGACTCTATACAACGAATACTAAATATGAAGTAACTAACAACGAGTACCTAGTATCGAGGACTTAGAGTTGAGTTAGGGAACCGAGTTATGAATATCGAGGTAAATGAAATTGGGTGCAAAAAACAGCTGAGCAGTCACTCACTGAACAAGTTGCTGAACAAATCATCGAATTAGTCACTGAACCCATTACTGAGCGAGTATTTGAACTAGTTACTGAACAAATTACTGATCAATTGAACAACTTACTCAGCAAAAGTGACTCTTACTAAACAAAACCCGCTAGACAAAAAGAAAACTTAAAGAAGTATATGATCAGTGATCACTTGTTCGGAATGTTGAGTAAGTCAATTCTGTTCATTCCCAGAAGTTGCCTTTATCGAGAATTAATTTCCATTATCGAGAAATTTCTATCAGTATATAACCAATTCTATATAACGAAGTTTATTTTTGTCGATTCTATATAGCAAAGTTTATTTTTGTGCCCTTGATTTGCTATATAGAAGTTCGACTGTATATACTGAAGCACTTATTATATAGAATATTACAAAACAATGTCTCGTGAGTGTTAGTAATACTCTCACCTGCAGTTTCTGAACGAATTTTGTAATGTGATGTCTTCAGCTCATTGCAGTCTGCTGTGTAACAAACATTTTTATTTTTTAATTACCACGATCAGTCCTAAACACGTTGCATACATTTCGGCGTTCCTTAAGGAACACACCAACAAGAATTAACTTTTACATGGAATACACTTGCTCCAAATGTGTAGTTTACGATTTTGATTTCCTTGCTGAAACTTTGGATCCACAAATATGTATGAAGAGTTAGTGTAAAGTTTTTTTTTCCAATCTGTGCTTCCTACACTCAACCAGTTTATTTGCAATTTCTTATGAACTTTCCTTGAAATAAATTTATTTTCCTACCTTATAGAAAAGTTCTTGTTTTTCGACAATTTTTTCATCAACTTTGAAAGCATAACCCAAATATTTAACTTTTTTGAAAATATACAAAATTCAAATGAAGGTATTTAAATAATTTTAATAAAATTTCTTGTTTTTAGGCAGTTTTTATTCTCTGTACCGTAGGTACATAGAGTATTATAAGTTTGTGCAAAAGTATGTAACATCCAGAAGGAAGCATCTCCGACCCCATAAAGTATATATATTCTTGATCAGCATCAACAGCCGAGTCATGTCCGTCATGTCCGTCTGTCCGTCCGTCCGTCTGTCTGTCCGTATGAACGCATAGATCTCAGAGATGGTAAGAGATAGAGGTTTGACATGTATGGGACATATGCTTCTAATGTCTGCAGGCAGATGAAGTTTATTTTCAATTTTGGCCACGCCCCCTCCCGCCCCCGCAATTTCATATCTCCCACAGTTTTGAAGATAGATGGCTTGTTCCTTCTGGATATATTTAGTTATTAGAATAACTTATCGATCCGCCAAAGGAATGAAGAAGATCGGATGAACGGTTTTCGAGTTATGATCAAAAAAAAATTTTTTGGTACAGAGTATGTTATAGTCGGGCTTGACAGACTTTCTTTCTTGTTTTTTTATAAACTTAGATAGCATAGCCGAAATATTTAGTTCTTTAGAAATTAATTTCTTAATATTAGATATTCAGTTCAACTTTTCTTAAATTTAGGGTAATTTTTCTAGATGTTTTCCTGAGAAATTTCTTACATTAAGTGCGAATTTGCCGTTGAACTAAGAAAAAACAATTCATAGCTCGGACTTGAAAAAAAAAGAACGGCAATAAGTAAAAGGTCCTTGTTTTGCAGAGAGAATGTTTAATGTACAATACTATAGCATACCTTCAGGCTGTCCAAAGAAAAAATGGAGTTTTTAATAGTACTTGGAAGTTTTGCATTCTTCCAGTTCTCAAGTCTTCATTCTCCGACTTGGTAGTTTATAGAGGAATTGTTAATGGATTGATGGTGTGATAGCGTTGAAAGCTCACTGATGAGATTGATTGGGAAATCAATTGAAACAGTACTGTCTGAGCAAGCGCTCTAACTTGTCCATATGTATAAAAATCTTTGTTGATTTCTTGTTGATTATTGAATTAGCCAGAAAGCCTTGAGCCAGCCAGCATCCACTTTGAAGAAAGAACATTTCTTAAACTAAGAAAATTATTTGGAAACTCGCCCTAAAATATGTAGCAGCTTATATATAAAACCCTTGAATATTTAAAATTATATAAAGACACCGCTTGTAATTCCCAAGTAAGAGTTCTTTACTTTCGGGCAAGTGATATTCAATTTGCTGAGATATTCGCCCTAAAATAAAGAAAAATTCCTGGAGAAAATCGCCCTAAAACTTTGAAAATTATTTGGTAATTCGCAAGTTCGAACGTAATAAGTTGATATTCGAATGCGATAAAATACCTTTCGTGTTAAAGTTTTCCCGGGATTTCGAGTTCAAGTCCCAGACAAAATAGAAGATAGTGATTGCTAATGATTTCGTGTGATGTTCAAAAAGAAGACTTTAGTGAACCAACAGACAGAAAATATTCCATTAAAATAATATAAAAGGGGTGGTTAAACTCGATTAAGTATGGTCTTCCTTTTCTGTCTCTACTGCCCTCACTCTCATTCCTATCTTATAGTTAGAAAATGTTTTTTTCTTCTAAAATCTAAAAATATTTATCTAAAATCTATATAATGTCTATCTGCAATTAAGAAAATATTGTCTAGCAAACACAAAATAATTTCTTAATTCTTAAAAATGTATTTCTACAATTAACTAAGACAATGTTTTGATTAATTCTCGAAAATCTTAGCGCCGATTTCACAGCTTATACTTACCACTATCTCTCACATAACTTTCAAGTTTATCTAACAGCTATCTAGAAGATGAGAAATCTGCCCTTGTCCTATTATAAGAAATTATTTTTCTAAAATATTTGGTAAATCGTGTAAGATTTCGAAAATTCGGCGGATTTTTGTTTAGTTTTTTTCACGATCTTGGGGACTATTTCAAAAGCGACTGTAATTCCATCTTCTACTGCCAACCTTTTGATATAAGCTGCTGCTGGCTTCAAGAGCAGCCATAACCATAGATATTTCTGATATTTCTAGATATTTCCAACTTCATAAATAAACTCTGCCCATATGCATCTCTATTAGTTAACATACTTTCCAAGTGGCCGGCGGTAACAAAGTTCCCCCCACAATCCTAACTGATTTTGCTTGTATCTCCTTTTTTTTTTTTGGCTTCCTTATTTCAAAAATACACCGCAATTTAATTAGAATTTGCTGTTAGCATTACCGACTCTTCGTTGGATTTATCTGCCGTACTTTGGGCCCAGTTGGCTATGAGATAAACGACGACAAAAAATCCCTCAATATGATTTAAGCGCGAGGAGTGTGGTAGGAGCGGGTGTGTAATAAAATTGCGGCACATGTAGCAAAAAGTACGAAAAAAAGGGAGAAGAAAAACACAGAAAATCCAGAGGGAAAAAAAAGGAAATCTGTTGCGCCTACGTCAAGCGTTATCGCCAAATACAAATCACACATTTTGCAAAAGCAAACACACGGCATTCACTTTTTTCTCTATGTGGGTTGCTCTGTGTTGCTCCCCAAATCAATATGGCGTTCCCCGTGTACCCGCGTACTACTTAACTCCGCTGGACTGGCGCTGACTGACTGTGTTTAGATTTTATTGCTTTTGATGTTATGACCTTATCGGCAGTAAAATGTTAGATTTACTCCCCGCAATTGCTATGCGCCAGTACTACGAGTAATTGTACATAAATCTCGCTATTCGATTAAAGTGCTGGCCCAACTCTAGGTAAATACGCAGGATATCCTGCCGCATTTGCCTTTCGGCTTTAAAAAGTTGCACCATCGATGACTTAGTTTTTCACACAAGACGCAAAGCTAACAAACTCACCTGTCACCATTGACGAGGCTGTGTCACAAATCCTTCCATTAAACGTTAGAAACAAAACGAACTTTGTTGTGGGCAACAGGCGTTAGTTGTTGTTCTTATTTTCTCTTTATACTTGGTTGGTGTTTGCCCAGCTAAGCCTTCACAACAACAAGTTGTTAGCTTGGCATTTATGTGATGAATTTGTCGTTTGATTAAGGCTGCCCATGTTTAATTTGCGCTTTAAAGTTGTTCCATCAAATATGCATAGTTACTTATGCCCGAGGACGGAAACTCATAAAATATGCAAGTGGCGCCTTGGCACAGTAACTAATTGGAGCGGCTAAAGTTACACTAAGAAAATTATCTAGCAGCAACAAAATGTGTAAGTCGGTTCCAGCTGGTGGGAGGCAAAAAAAGAAAGTTAAAATGTTCTCTTAGAAAACAAAAATCGAATTTTAATGAAGTGGAAAACTATTTTTAGGTGCGAAATCGAGACTTAAGCTGACTTTACTCTTTTGATTTGTTGAAATAGTCGGTGTTTTGGGAAGTCTTACATAAAATGTTACCATGAGACACATTGGCAAAAGAAACCGAAGTCTTCTCTCTTTAAGCTCTGTGCGAGAGTTTTGTTTCTGTTATTTTTGTGCAGTTAACTGCAGGTGTGTATGAGTGGTGGAGTATCTATAACCAGAAGTGTTCGCTTGACGGGAATTTAAAAGGGTCAAGGTGTTTTAAGACACGTCACGACATGATCCTGAACAAACACAAACATTAGTAAGTAGGCATCCGAGATTGGTGAGTGCATTTGAATTTAACGATGTTTTTTTTCGAAACTACAATATATTTATTTGGGATTTATATGGAAATGGGCATAGAGTTGTTGATGTTATCTGAAGTTTAGTCGTACTTGTTCTTGACTCAAAACGCTCCAGAAACAAGTAAGAAAGTTGTTCAACCCCGACTGTAATCAATTCTAAAGCAGTATTTAGCGGCGAGTTTTCGTTTGCTCATAACATGACCATCATGCATCCGATCTTTATCAATCCTTCGATTCAGCAAGAAATATACCTGATTTCTAAAAATGTTTTAAATGTACTAACTAGTTATTAATAAAATTGTGAAAAATTTAATATGATATTTTTGCGGTGGCTTGGTAAAAATTGTTTATGCCCTATACAAGTCGAACCTCTTTCTTTTACCATCTCTGAGATCTGTTTGTTCATACGTAGGATCATACAAACAGACTGACTGAGGGACATACCTATACAGAAACATATGTTTTGAAGATAACAAGCTCATGTAGTATATTTTCCAAAAAAGTCTCTTAAATTTTCTTAAATGTTGGACAATAATGAAGCGTTACATACTTTTCAGAGCTGCATTTGATAACATAATGTTAAACGAATGTTAATGCTGTTAAATTGTTAATGCTCTGTTACCATAATGGATGGCTATTAGACAGTTATCCCCCCCATCAAAAAGTTTGCAACGCATGGAAATATTCATTTCCGATCTCATAAAGTAGATATATTTTTGAACTGGGCAACGAACTATTTTTCAGCTTTCAAGCTGTTGAGCTGAAAATTTGCACAGGTTCATCTTTCTACTGCACGTTGCTAAAATGTGGGAACTATAAATGAACATAGCATATAGCTGACATAGGAACAATCGGTCGGGAACGAGTATAAGTAGGAAAAACTGTATTTTTTTCCGAATTAAAAACGTCTCTAATTTATGTATTCCTATGGTTTTCTGCCGTTCTATTAAGTTTAATAAAAATCGAATCACTATATGTTATGGCTGCCATACAAAAGATAGGTCTAAAAAATAGGGTTAATAAGCAGAACCTTTGTTATTTTTAATTGCACCGTTTGGAAATTAAGTATTTGCTTGTTTTATATGCTTTCAATTAGTTCTACCAAGCTTTGTTAAGATCGGAAGACTGAAGCATATAGCTTCCATACGAACGATCTGTTCAAAAATGGTTCTTAGTTTAATAAATAGACGTATGCACTTAACAAATTAAACTCTGCAATACAATCCTTGTCATAGCACTAAAACAATTAGTGACAAAAGGAATGATTATGTACGAATCTATAACTTTTCTAATGGTCTGGCAACCCTTTATCCAACGTCAAATGACTATCGATTGTTAAATGCCTATCGAAGTGGTCGGATCTTTTGTAATGTGGAAATCAGAACAGCAATTCTTTAAGTTTTACTTTTGGTTTTTGCCAGCTTAAAACAAATTGGAGCAAACTAACGACTCAATATATAAAAAAATATTTAAAAGTGTCCAAAGAATGAACTTTCATTTTCATTATGTAGGTGGTCTATAATCTGATTTGCCAAATTTGTAATCAACTTTTTATTTCATCAAAATAATCCCCTTTTAGAGGTGCAATTATTCAAGTAATTGTAAAAGTAGTTACGACTTGAAATAATCATTGAATAATCGTAGTAACAAGTTACAATTGCGATTAGTAGAAAAACCGTAATCAGGAATTGTTTTTTCACCATATAAATAATCGACACTTTTGGAATGAAAAGTAATTAAATACTGGAAGTAATGATTACATTACAGCTCTGCTTAGTAGTAACCATGTACCCTCAATACAACTTAAAAGACTGTGTGACCTTTCTTGTTTTATTTGTAAATAGTAGATTTTGAGCAGCTCGACAACTGCCAGGCAACACTCCTGATTTTGTGCTTGGTTAACTGTTCAGAGCTCCTCAAAAGCAACAGTATGATTAAGAAGCAACAGTAGAAGCCAATGTCAATTTCCCCTTTTTAAAAGCTGCCCTTCTTCCTCATAAGCCAGATTACTGGGAACAATATTTTTTCTGCCAGCAACTCGTTTGTGGACTTAAGTCGCTCAACATGTCTGTTGCATTTTGTCAATCATTTGAACTGGGCTCTGTTGCTCACAATCTTCTTAAAACTTCTTGTAAAGAGCCTTCAGAAGGAGCATCTGTATCAAAGTGCCCCTTGTACCCTTTGCACTTTTGTTTGTGTCAGAAAATACAATTTTGTTTTTTTAGTGTAGAGTTAAAGAATAGCATTTCAGCTTCTTATAAACGACTGCGTGTTTTCATTTCATTTATTATGCACAAATGAAAAACGAGTTTACAAATTTTGTGACCCACCAAAAAGAAAAGAGAAAAAAAAACCAAAGAAAAACGCACGGACATTTGCTGCCAGATTGTAACCCACGGGCCAACATATGTTGGCAAATACAAGCACACTCACACCCACACACACACACACACACACTTCAGCTGGACAAACAGATTCGCATATGGGGACCACAAGAGCCACAGGCACACGCACACAAAGCTTTATCACATTGGCCAAGCCAAGACGCAATACTTATTTATTTTTAGCTTCCATCCAGCCGAGGCACTAGGGCAATGTTATTTCCAATTTTTATTTATTTTTTTGCTGCAGTCTGTCAGGCGCAAAAATGTGGGATACATTACACTTTTTTGCTATGATTTATTTTTAAAAGTTTCCCATTTGCCCCGGAAGTTAGTAAGTTTGTAACTTTGTCACTGGCCTGTGCTTAATTACTTGGCTAAAATTGTGATAATGGGTCTCCCTTTGAACAGCTGGTAAAGCAAACTTTCCTCAAATATTTGCATAAACTTTTCGTTTTGCCTTTCATGCTATCATATTACTTAACCTTGTCAACCCTACTACATCCGGCCATATCATTTATATTAAATGTTAAATCATTAGGGTTTTAATTCATGGCAGAATATGTTAAACTGTATCCGAAATGAGCCAGGATCAACTCTCAAATTTTAGCTTAAAAATACGTTTGTTAGTTCTTCCATTGAACTGAACCTTTCCGTTTTCATTAAAACTTATCCAAGACCAGATTCCTGGAATCACGGATTTGTGCGTAGTTGCATGTTTTATGGCTTTATGGCCACCAGCCACTGCCACCATTTCGTTTCTGGGTTCATAATTTGCATACAATAATTTCCATCTTGCTTTGAGTCTCAAACTGAACATGGATGGTGCCTTTTCTGTGATCTGTTTGTTGTATGGAAACTTGCAGATATATTTTTAAAGTTTTCTGAAGTAATAGCAAATAATTAGTGCAAATATTTCTTAAAATTTGACCATTTTGTTTGCCTTAAGTGGAAGCACTAAATAGTTTTCCCGCAAACATTTGCCAAGTAGCCTTTGAATTTGTTTCTGAGCAAATATTTGCCTAGTGGGATCGCCCCTAAGCAAATTTGTTTGCGTGTTTGCGCGTTTGCTCTTATAGGCAATTTGTAAGAGCAAACATATTGAAATACCTGATTTGTCCATTGAACAGCTAACAGTGTCAACACTAAGTTAAATTGTTTGCGGCGGGGAAATATTTGCGCAAAATTTTGGAAGAGCAAATTTTTTTTTTTGCTCAAACTTTTACAACTCCAGGCTAACTTTGTTTGCACAATGTGTATCAATTTTGTATGCGTGTGGGACCTTAGCTTCAGTCGCCTTTAACTATAATTCAGAAGAAGACTTTGAAAAATATTAGAGAAGTGCTTCAGACGAGCACAATTCAATTCAACCAACACACATAATTGATTTTGTAAGTTCAGACCAGTAGCTTTATAAGCGTACCAAGGTTTTATGCGCTTTACATTTTTTCATTAGCTGGATTCGAATCTTAGGCCAGTCCGGTTCCAATTTCATAACCGTTACTCGTAGAGTAAAAATGGTATACTAAAGTCGTGCAAATGTATCTAATAGGCAGAAGAATAACCCCATAAACTATAAATATTCTTGGTCAGTATAAAATTTTAGCATATGGAGCTCAGATTGCGCAGTGTAGAGTATGTGGCCAACATCTACAATCTCACAATTTTTCATAAAGATCGGACAATAAATGGCAGAGCTATAAAAGTTATAGAAAACGTTGCATACTTATCTGAGCCGCTTGCGCAGTTTGCTTACATAATGTTGAAATGTTCAAATTGATGTTGATACTCTGTTTATCAACATAGGGATGTGTTATTAAACACTAATTCCCCTGAGTAACGGGTATATTGAAGTCGGACAGGGCCGAGTTTTAATTACGCTCTCGTTAACATCATAATCTCATACATCATCTCTCAAGTACTCTCAACATAGAAGGAAGCTGCATCAAATATGCATATAACTATTATTCTATCCAGCGAAAAGAAGGTGGGTGCCACTTATAACCTGCCTTAAAATAAATAAAACTTTTGTTTCAGTTGAGCTTACAATGTTCTAGAAACAACAGCCACATAAACTCAGATGAAGTTCTATGTTCATCAAAAAGGTGTTCGTGAAATGAGAACATTGTACTTAAATGAGAAAACCATTTTGTGCTCATATTGAGGTCAATGTTCTTGGTTTTTCCCTCTATGTAGGTTTCAGCTTTACGCTTTAAACAACCTATATTGATTCAACTTTGTGAGAATACTTAAGATCAAGCGGACTCCTCCCGGATTTCTTTCGTGAATTTGTGTTCACAAATTTTGCGGCAAAAGACAATATGATTAAGAATAAATACAATTCCAATTTCTTAAAGCAAGCAATTCCGTTCATAAACAATTTTTTATTTCTTATTTTTTGCTCACACTTAAAGCTTACCTTAAGCGAACAAGTGTTTCGAATTCCCAAGCAGTTATAGCCATGAAACCTCTGCTTCTGCTGGAGTCAAATGCACTTCTTCAGTATCTTCAAACTTATTTCACTGTGTTTTCCTACAATTCTATACGAGAATAAATACAAATCAGTTAATTGAACCAGCTAAAGTTTATTAAATATTTTGTATTGAATGAATATTTCCTTAAATACTAGAAAAAATTCTGATTCCAATGGAGAAATATCACAATATGAGAGTGACGTTTTTATGAGACGTCAAATCCAATAACCTATTAAAACCGCAATGTCCAAGAAAACTAAAACGATACAACGAAAAAGCAAGTGCAAGCGAGAATCGCAGCGCCAAGTAAAGTGCAGACCATTAAAGCGAGAGCGGTTAGACAAATGTGGCAGAATAAAAAAGTCGCGATTTCTGTGGTTTCAAAAATCCCAAAAATCCGGCACAAAAGCTATCAAACTGTAATGTAATATTCATTATTCATAACATGAAATTCGATTATTCAGGTAATGAAATCTTTTAATTACGATTATTTCAAAATGAAATTACTTTTAATTACATTAATGAGTAATTGTGCTTGAAAAGTTGATATAATTGACGTAATTCAAGTTGAAATATGTGAGTTTTTTTTACCTATGAATTGAAGGAAAAGAACCATCCAAATATTCTCAGTTCAATCAGCTGAAAATTGTTTGGCACAGCTTTAGTCAAAGCGACGCCTGCAGTCGTCTTCATAGCTAACGCTTTTCAATTTGCCAGCCACTGAAGTGCCTTTCAATTTTTCCAAGAATGTTTCAAGTTTCATTTAAATAAATTGTGCAGACTTATCAGTCTGACCTCGCCACAACCTCCACCCACGTCAGCAGTGGCGGCATCACCAGTAGCCACATTCCCACCCACTTTATCAGTAGCCAACATTTTTCTAGTGGCATTTGCGCTCAATAACCACTGGCATACGCATTATTTAGATACCAGATAAATGTTTGTCCATTCCCAAAGCTAATTAGGAAAAATGGCACTGGCCCGTTTCGAAGCCATTCCGCGGGGAATTAATCAATCACATAACAATAAGCAACAGACAGACTGTCGAGCTGTTGCTGCAAGTTTTATAATATTTGCATAATAAGTATTATCAATGCTACAGTGAGTGCCAACTGGCAGTGCAAATAAATCTAGATCAATAAATGCTGCCACGCTTCGACCAGGCTGAAGGGCAGGTGGCAAAATGAGGCAAATGCAAATGAGTGGACGGGAGGAGCCAGTCAGCACTGCCTGTTGAATAATTCAGCAGGATGCGC
Organism: Lordiphosa andalusiaca; assembly: GCA_035044965.1. NCBI lineage: Eukaryota > Metazoa > Arthropoda > Insecta > Diptera > Drosophilidae > Lordiphosa > Lordiphosa andalusiaca. The sequence continues at coordinate 1,702,697 of JAWNNM010000342.1, forward strand.
CCGAAAAGCAATGGCAAACAGCTGGCGCGGCTCGCTCTAATAGGCTTTGATTGAGACTTTCGGCATGTGCCAGTCATTGGTGCGTCTTGATTTGTTGACTGCACAACTTGTCGACAATGCGAAAAGTTGTTAGAAAGTTGCTCGTTACGAGGTAAACAGCGAGTGAATTAAGTGTTGCCATTAAAAGTGGTAAGCTCGTAAGCTCAACAAGTGTGTGCAACTGGGCAAACGCATCGTAAATTTTAATTAATTACCCCGAGTTTAGACTGCATTTGTCCGCATCTCTTCCTTTGCTGCCGCCAACTGGGTCAGTCAGTCAGTCAGTCAGTCAGATGTATGACGACCCGACACCCTTTATAATCACTTAAGGCGCTTTGCTATTTGGAGCAGCGACTACTTTGTCGTCGTCGTCAGCAACTGGCGTACATATAATTATCTAGCGCACTGTTGACATTGACATGCTGCGTATACGTGAGAGCTCTTAATAGGAGCAGCCAAGGCTAGCCAAACAGCTGGCTGGCTACTAATTAAATTTCACGATTTTATCTAATTTCAGGCCAAATGGAATTCATTCTTGACTTGTTTATCATCTGTCCACGAAAGTGGAAAGTGCAAAGTCTTATTCATTTTGTTGGTTACTGTTGACTTACAGCTTACAGCAGCTGTTTATAGTTGCATTTCAAATTAAACTGACTTTTGTGGAAAGCACATCCAACCAACTAAAAGTTAAGCCTTATCAAGGGAACTAATTGAAATGGTGGTTAACTTGGTTTCAGATTTGTATAATTTTCCCCTCCTCAAGGGGTGGTTTCCAGAACTCACGAATTTCACAGAATTTGAAACACTTTACAGATGAATGCGCGAATTTCTTATATCAGTAAAAAAATAGAGGAAAGTTAACTTCAGCTCGGCCGAAGTTTGTATACGTTTTTCTTACTTATTTGGAGGACATTACCACTGAAACCAAACAAGTTTTTCTCACCAAGACTACTTTTCTGACTCTACTTTTCTATGACAGCCATACTATATAGATATCCGATTTCGACTAAACTAAGTGGAATTATAGGAAAGCATAGCAAACTAAGATAAACAAAGTTCGGTGGCGTTTTCTTTGAAAACAAAAATGTTTTTCTCACTAAGAGTAGTTTCTCGACCGATCATTCCTATGGCAGCTATAACCTAAAGTCATCCGATTTTGACACAACTTTGAGAAATTGTGTAAAAGCTTATAAAAGAAATAAAGAAAAAAAATTAAAGAGGTTAACATTGAAAACAAAAAAGTTTTTCTAACTAAAACTGGTTTCACGACAGATCTTTCCTATTAGAGCTATAACCTATAATCATCCGATTTTGACAAAACCTTGAAGAATTGTGTGAAAGCTCATAAAATAAATATATGGCAATTTTAAAGTGGTTTACATAGAAAACAATAAAGTTTTTCTTACGAGGACTAATTTTCTAACCTTACTTTTCCATGGTAGCTATACTATATATATGTCCGATTGCGACCAAACTTGGCAGAATCATTGAGAAGTAGAGAAAACTAGCAAATACGTAATTTGGTGACGTTGGTGACTAGAACTAGTTTTTCGACCGATCGTTCCTATGGAAGCTATATGTTACAGTCATACGATACGGCTGGTTCCGACAAATGCATTTGTACCAGAAGACTTCGTGCAAAGTTTGGTCGCGATAGCTTTAAAATTGACGGGGGAGAAATCATAGCAACAGACGGACAAGAGCTAAATTAACTCATTTCGTCATGCTGATCAAGAATATATATACTTTATGTGGTGGGAAATGCTTTCTTTTATGCGTCGCAAACATCTGGACAATTTAAATATATATTTTAGTATAAAAAGAATGGCATTGGATACACAAATTGGCTTAGAATGAAAATGAAATCATTCCTTCGTCACCTTTAAGTTCCTCGATGTCAGAAGACGAAGAGCCTAGTTGATCGTCACAGCCACTTATAATAACGCAAGTTGAGTTATAGAATCTTATCCAGGACTTAGAATTGCCAGAAAACAAAGCTGAACTTCTAGGTTCAAGACATCAACAATGGAGCCTTTTTAAAAGTGGAACGACTATTTCATCTTTCCACCATAGACAAAATGATTTGACGCCATATATTTTGAAAGTGCTAAAAACGTTTGCTTATTGTAAAGATGTCGTGGGTTAATGGATATTATTACTATAATTTAAAGCTAGCTCTGGATAGATAGACCTTAGTTAAGCCTAAAAGCTGATTTGTAACATAGCAGAAAGCTGATTCACAAAAACTGTTACTTACACATTAATCTCGGGCTTATCCAAAATTTCGTATGCAAAAATTTTCAAAACTAAAAGAAGCAAAGCTCAAGTAAGTTATTTATGTCGTTCAATAAATTAGAAATTTATTAAATGATGCTATAATTTTACTCCGAAATCGAAGGTAAAGAAATTGGGATTATGCTAATCAGTTTTAAAGATAGGTGGGTTGTTCCTTCTAAATATATTTAGTAATAAGGATAACTTTTCGATCAGCCAAAGGAATGGTGAAGATTGGCTGAACGGTTTTCGAGTTATGATCAAAAGACTGTTCGCTGCTGCAGCGCAGAAGCAGTGCTGCTTTCAGCTGCTACTGCAGCATCAAAATTTATGCTGAGCGTATAATTTCGTTGGTACAGAGTATGCTATAGTCGGGCTTGACCGACTGTCTTTCTTGTTTTTTATCATTAAAAGAACACAACTATAAGAGTACCCAGTTCCACTTATTTTGGAACCAAATTAGTTGTGCAGACACTTTGTCCATTGTTTGCAATTCAATTGTGGCGTTCATTAGGTTGAGTACCAAAGTTAGTGTGCCAAAGTGTAAGCACTTTCATTAAGCTTTAAGAAATTAGTCAATTCTAAATGAGCCTACCCAGTCAATTGCCTGCTGGCAAGTCAATTTACAAGCTGTTGTATGCAAGGATGAATGAGGGACACCACTTTTTGGGTTTATTCAGTTGCCAAGTGCCGCGCATAAGTAAGCAACCGAACAACAAGGACAACAGCACCAAAGGACCATCAATCCATTGACAATTGTCACTCACCAGCCACTGGCATTTTGCCAATGTGACGTTCTTGTGCGCGGGGTCGGTACCCTCGCCTTTTATATTGATGTGGTGTTAATTGGTGCGCGATTTACTCGCTGGGTACGGCAACAGCTGGTAAGTCTTTTTGGTTATCCATACTTTAATGGACTTGGTTTGGGCGAAACACAACACAGCACACAAAACAATCAACGCGTAATGTATATAAATGTATACATATATAATATATATACTTCGATAGATAAGGAAAACATTGCGCATACGCACAGTGGGCGAGTGGGCAGATTGAGATACATACAGAAAATGAATGAAACTTAACTAATCCAGGCGGCCACATGCGGCTAAATTGCTAGCTCATATATATATATCCATATATATATATATATATTGAGATACATGTATAAATATATTTTTAGACTTACTTTTGTATAATTTGTGCATTATTCTTTATAAAGACACCATATGGAGTAGAAGAAAAGAACTATGAGTGGGGTTGAGCCACACAGAACTCAAAGCCACCGCTTAAGTGTGCGTGTGTGTCGGCTCGGCCATTATAAGTATAATATGTCACAACGGGTGATAACGCTAACAGCAGCTGGCTCGGACCAAAGAAAAGCCGAAGCAGACACTTCAAGGCATGTGGCGACGGTCTTCAACCTCTTTCCTTCTCCCAAATCACCCAGCCAGCTCAAGGCCTCACAACGCCCACGTAGTGTTGGGTGAAAGTTTTCTAGCATCTATAATTAGTTACCAGCAAAATTTTATTAATGAACTTTCAGCGCACACTTGTTGCTTCCAATCACAGCTCCAGCTTTGCATGCCAACAGCTGTGTAGTTACATCACAAGACACGTCCTCTATGTGTGGGCGTTTTTGCTGTTGTATCTATTCCATGAACATGACTGCAAAGGTATGTACGTTTGGTTGACACGTCATCTTTCATGTCAACGTCAAAAATTTATGGATTCTTGCGTCTGCCATGCTGAATAGATAAACTATCAAACAATGCTGCACTCCAATGTGAGAGGCAGCTGCAGTTTTGTGTAGGAAGCGGACGGGCATTTATGGGTATATGTTTCTGTATGGCATACTGGTTAATGCCTTAGTTGCAAAGTTTCAACCACCATTTAATCTATTTATTTTAATTTCAACCATCAAAAGTGGAGGTGTTAAGCAAACTTTGGTTTTATAATCCCATTTTAAGTGGTAATTAAATTAAATTCATTCAAATGTTATATTTACAATTAGCCATAATTTGAAGTAAATAATTTAATGCTGAAAAGTAGGCAACAATATTCAGCAGCCGTGCGTGTATTATTGGCTCCCTTAAAAAAAAACCCTACAAGCAACTGATTCCGTAAAAATCACACAAACTTTTCAGCTCAACTTTTATAACAACAAATCCTAGACTAAAGAAATAAACAGCTGAATTTGGCGTTCAGTTTTGAAATTTCCCAAAAAAGAGTCAAGCTAAAGACGAAATATTTTAGAATAATAGTTTCTTATAATACGACAAAGACTTTCTTAAATTACGAATATATTTAATATTAGCTAGAAAATATTTTCTTTATTGTAAAGCAAAACATTTTCTAGATTATCGAACAAAATTTCTAGAAATCTATCACAGATCTCTCTACATGTATGGGACAAAAACTTATCATACCTGCAAGCAGATCAAGAGTATTTACAATTTATGCCACGCCCGCTCCCGCGCTCGGATTTTGAAGAAAACGTCAAATATCACACAATTTTAATGATAGAAGGCTTGTACCTTCTGCACATGTTTAGTTACTAGTATTATTTATCGATCTGCCTAAAAAATGGTGAAGATCGGAGGAAGGATTGTCGAGTTATTGGGAAAACAAACATTTATGCTGGGTACCACCAGCTGAAGCAGTGTTGGGCAGCACTTACACACTTTTGGGAGGTACAGAGTAAGTTATGGCAGGGATTTTCTAGTTGATTTTGATAATTTTCTATCATTTTAGAAACTTAAGTATTCACACAACAATAAATTAGGAGATAGCTTTGAAAGTATGTAAAAAAGTACTTGAGACTGATAAAAATCTACCCTGTAAACACTTTGTCGAGTCACTAACTTATCTCTCTTGTTAAAAAGAGTGTTTGGCGATAGTTTGGCGATAGTTTGGCGACTTGCACAAACTAAATACATTAGCTATCACTTTTAATACTCTGTACACTAGGTAGATAGAGTATTATAAGTTTGTGCAAAAGTATGTAACAGCCAAAAGGAAGTATCTCCGACCCCATTATGTATATATTCTTGATCAGCATCAATAGCCGAGTCGATATTGCTATATCCCTCTGTCTGTCTGTCTTTCCGTCTGACTGTCCGTTTAAACGCACTGATCTCAGAGATGGTAAGAGATAGAAGTTTGACGTGTATGGGACAAAAACTTCTTATACCTGCAGGCAGATCAAGTTTATTTTCATTTTTGGCCACGCCCCCTCCAGCCCCCGCGATTCGGTAAAAGCGTCATATCTCCCACAGTTTTAAAGATAGATGGTTCGTAAATTTTAAACATATTTAGTAATCACGATAACCTATCGATCCCCCAAATGATCGGTATTATCTTTGAATTGGCTTAACATCGCTTAACAAGCAATAAGCAGACCATATTATATTGAGAGCGCACGGAATTCAGACTTGAGGCTTGCAAGGTGTTAAATCAATACTAATTCCAAGAAATTTTATGGTGGAATACTTTTTGGCAGATGATAGATTCATTTCGATATAAGCTAAATACTGAAGTAAGGCAACCAATGTATGCGATAAAGCGTCTGGTTGAGTCTGTGTTGAGTTCACATATTCAGAAAGAAATATATTATAATTCCCACAGAAGAGAGAAAATTTTGGTATTCCGGGACATAGACTTTTTTTTTTATCTCCATGGAGTATAGCCTTCTGAACACCTAAAAGAAAGCTTTTGTTATCTCTAGGAAGAATCGCTTTCTTATCTATTAGAAGTCTCTTCTAATATCTCTTTTCCCATCTCAGTTCCGCAGTGACGCAATTCCTGACTTCCGAAGTGCGATAAGTGCGACAGCAATGGGATATCTGTAGAGCGCAGTCACTAACACAAATAAAACAAATTTTTTGAATCAACAACAATCTCAAGTAAACGGAAGAGAAAACTGGTTATTGCCTAATGCTGTGTGCTTGTAGCTGTCTGAAGCATACGGCAACAACAAAATCAACGCTTTAACGAATTGTAGTAGTTTTTTATTTGGCATGGAAAGTAACGCTCGATGGACGAAATTTTGATTAGAGGCAACTGTTTTGAGTCACTTTTTGTGTATTTTGCGATATTTATCACATAAGTCAAAGCTGAAGCAACCAACAGTTGAGATTTTTAAAGAGTATTCGACACTTGTTCGACCCTTGAGAAAATTAAATATGGGCTAAAATGAATATGGACGGACAGCAAGAATATTCTGCTCAGCAAAAACAAACAAACGAACGAAATCGAATTGTTTTTTTTCTTCAGCTCAATGTTCCACCTCCCTCACTCCTCACCAAACGGAGGGCCAATAATTTGTATGCCAAAAGGCTTTCGTTCAAATTTAATATCGCTTTCGTTTTGCGACAACAGCGCAGCCTTATAAATGCCGCGTGGGCAAACTTTAGCATAAGCTCACGTTGATGAGATGCTGCCAGGATGCACACAATTACCGGCGCGTGCTAAACTCTTTGGCCACGTTAAACCTTTCAAGTTTCCATTCTGGGAAAACTCCTGGCCGGCTTCAGCGCCGAATAATGGGTCGCAGTTTAATAATAGATGCGTAGGCAGTTTCAAAAATTCTGCACATTTCTGACTTTGGCCTGAGTCATGCACTCAATACGACCAATTAATCAATGTGCGTAATCTACATTATGAAGCAAAATGCCAAAGTTAGGATAGCAGCTGGCAAGCCAGTTGCCAATGACAACTAGCAAAAATAGTTGAGCAACAGTTAGAGGGTCGCATGACCACAACAAGGAGGACTGCTCCCAAAGGGTTTTGGGGGGACAACTTTTACTGCTGTGGGCCGAGTGAAAGTATGGGAAACTGGATATGAAACGAGAGCAGAAATAGAAAATTACTGGGCCATGCTGCAGGCCCTCAATTTGCCAAAGTCAACTAATCATCATGATGTTGTTGTCGTTGTTGTTGTAATTATGAACGCAATTATGGGCACACACACACGCATAAGCTCTGGTCAGCGAACGGCTGAGAACAAAACTCAATTATATCGCAATTACGGGTCACGCTTCTAGGCGCTCGACAAGTGGGGAATAGAATAATGTGTTTGGCTCAATTAAAATGCGCCAGGGTCTAATGAAACGCTACTCCGGTTTGCTTGTTTCCTTACAGATGGTGGGCGCCGATGGACAGGAGTATCATTTCAAGCACAGGACTCTGCCGCACGCTCGCTCACGTCGCAGTCTGACGCACACGCGTGCCCTCAAGAGCCATCCATCGGTGAGTACAGCGCTTGTATGTATACAAAACTTACATAGAAATATAAGAGCCCAAAAAAAAAATAGAAAAACCGAGAGAAGAAAACAACTGTCGGGCTAGTCGTTTCTAAGAAATTACAGGTACATGTTCTGATTAATGAAAATATTTTTTAATGAGAGGCGTTTGCTTGGCCGAGCGAAGAAATTAGCTGTGAACATTCAGTTGAAATTGTTTTGTAAGGAAAATCCCACTAAAAGTAGTACACAGTTGGAAAAAATCCCACATTTCAGGGACTGAATCAAGTTCCAAAGGATGTCAGAGGTTGGTACTATAAGCAGGATTGACTTGAGCTTGAATTTTTTAATCCTCCTCCTTAATTTTACCTCGAGTCTCGACGTCCCTTAGTAGAATCATATCAGAAAGTCCAATACCGATCTGGATTTGATCTTGATATCGGCTTGGTTAAAGAATGACCCAGATGATATTTAGTTCGAAACTCAAACGGCACTCAATCCGAAAAGATATTCTTGAAAAATCGAGAGACTTAACGAGAGATCGAGATTGACCTAACTTTGGTATTCAGTCTTTATGTTTTCCGCAAAAAGCTTTCAACGTGAGATTTTTTAAATTTTAAAGCGACCTTTTTGAATTTGAAACCATTTTCGTAGTTTGTCTACCCCCGGCTCTATTCTTAATAGACTGCAGCTGCCTTCTCATTCCCATATTCAAGGCATTGCTATGACTGTTTGGGAATTTCAAGGCATCATAAGTGCAAAAAACGACAGATAAAACTAAGCGCTAAGTTGATAGAAGCCTTTGCGTAGAAATGTATACTAGAGCTGGGTGCGTAAGCAAATTTTCTGTCACCATACGAACGATTCACGATATAAAAATAGAGCAAAGGAAGCTTCGGTTCTGCCGAAGCTTGTAAGCACGTTTTTCCAACTAATTTGAAGGGCATTTCCACTAAAAACATACAAGTTTTTCTCACAAAGACTACTTTTCTGACTGTTCTGTTGTATGACAGCTATGCTATATAGATGTCCGATTTTGACCAATCAAAGTGGAATCATGGGAAAGCAAATCGAACTAAGAAATAGAAAGTGAGAAAAGTTTTTCTCACTACAACTGGTTTCTCAACTGATCATTCCTATGACAGCTATAACCTATAGTCATCCGATTTGGACAAAGCCTTGAAGAATTGTGTGAAAGCTTATAAAATGAATATATGCCAATTTTAAAGAAGCTTACATTGAAAACAAACAAGTTTTTCCTACTAAGATTGTATTTCTAACCTTACTTTTCTATGGCAGCTATACTATATAGATGTCCGAAATCGACCAAACTTGGCAGAATCTAGGAGAAGTTTAGAAAACTTGTAAATTCCGAGTTTGAACATGTTTGCTTTGAAAAAAAAATTATATGCTATATGTTATTGTCAACAGATCAGGCCGGTTCCGACAATTGTGCAGCTCATTTGTACTAATAGACTTAGTGCAAAGTTTGGTGAAGATAGCTTTTAAACTGACGAAGGATATAGCATAGAAATATAAGGACATGGCTAAATCAACTCAGCTCGTCGTGCTGACCAAGAAGATATTTACTTTATGTAGTCGAAACATCCGGAAAATTTTATAATTCACTCTGCAAGAGTATACAATTTTCGTGAATACTGCATTCCCGATGTTTCATCTTAATTCACTCACGAAAATCACACGGATCACGGATATTCTCGCACGAAGCTCTATGTTTGCTCACGATGACGTCGTGAGACTACGTGACACGGTCAAATTCACGTTACGGGTGCTACTCTAGTGTATACCCAGTTAACCCCATAGAATTGGTGAGAGAGATTTTCTTGCTATTGGATTATGTTGCTCTTTGGCTTTGAAATAAGACATTCGTACTCACTTAAAGATTATTTGATTTTTTGGTATGGATCCGAGTTTGAAGCTAGCCTTTTTGGACTGGGACAGGCTTTTCAGGATTGTCTCGAGCCTTTTTAGCTTGAATCAAGCTCGATCTAGTACGAATTCCAATCATGCATCTTCACAGAGACTCGAGATCAAATTAAACTTTTTTCTGAATCAGTTTCTGAACTCAGTAAAACCTTGCACCCTGGTTGATCCTCCCAAATTCGATGGCGTCACATACCGAGCCAGGAACCAAATTTTGAATTCAAGTCCCAAATCTCACATACATCGGCTCAAAGTAGCGACTTCTTTATATGCCCCGACGCAGTTGAAAATAATATCTGTTCTTAAAATTTACATTTTTATTCTGGGTGTTGGACTTTTCAAAATGAAAGCTTACAATTTCAAAGAGATCGGCGTAAAAATAGCTATTAAGCCCACCCCGAAACACAGTTTCCTAACTTATGAATGGTTTTCAGAGAATTCTATAATTATTTGGAGATTATTCCACGAACTTTGAGCAGATTGAATCCATTTATCATAATATTCAATTATTTAACTGATAGGTCATTCGAATTGTATGATTATTGTAGGATTACTGCAGTTATAAGCAAGTCTGGAAAACCCAGGGTTTGTTGGCTCACTTGAAACTGATCTTCCTTTGCTATTGCGCCTTGAAATAAGATTTGAATAGCGGTCAAATCGCTTTTCATTCCCATCAAAAAGTCAAATAATCAACGAAATGGCCCAAATTCTTTTGTGCAACAGCCAATCGAATCCGTTTGTCTTTCACTATTTACATTCCATTACCATTCAATTTCAATTGTCCAATCGAGTTCACAATTTGAGTCGAGCGTTGGAAAACATTGTTCATCTGTGGCAAATACTAGGAAAACTAAGCTTCATTTCCTGACAAAGGACTTGCCCAGGTACTTGAATTGGCATTTGTGTGGTCTCCTCCATGTTGTCGTCAGTTGTGCAAGCTGCATTTACATCCGATTGGAAAACGTGCCGTTTGGGCCCTTGTCGATAATTACTAGGCAAAATGCAATGGACAAACAATACGGGCGGTGAACAGAATGGAAATTATCATGCAAACTGTGTCGTTCGGTTCGGTTTGGTTCGGTTCGGTCGTATTGCTTCTTGTATTCCTCTTTGGTGGCTTTTTGTTGACAGCTGTTGTGTGTGTGTGTGGATGTGTGGGCGGCTGGAGGAGGACACGAAATTAACATTTCAGAATGACACGTACCTACGCATAACAATGACCCACATGGCAACACGATGTGACTCTCAAGACCACAGCCGTCGGCACTTGCCATTTAAGTTTTTGTACACACAGAAAATGTAAAAAATGTTCTGTTTGAATGTTTTAACAGATGTCAGGAACAGAGCTTAAGATATGAATCAGATTAAGGCGGTTCAAATGTAAATTATTTAAGCTAGACATTTAGTAAGAAAATATTGATCTTACACAGGTACACACAGCCGTGCAGCAGCCAGGATTTAAGCGCATGAAGAGGGGTCTACGACCCGCCGTACCCTCTATTCACGGCATGAATCTTGATACGATACTCGGTGAACCCAATCACATTGACGCCGAACCCACGGATCCCTATTTTCCCCTTCAATGGTACCTGAAGAATACTGGTCAAAATGGTGGTAAAGTGCGATTAGATCTCAATGTGCAGGCAGCCTGGGCACAGGGTATTACGGGCAAGAACGTGACAACCGCCATTATGGACGATGGTATGTATGAGTCTAAAAATGCATATATTCATTTGCTTATCAATGCGTTTTCCATTACAGGAGTTGACTACATGCATCCGGACTTAAAGTTTAATTATGTGAGTAAAATATTCCGATTTGTTGTGGGGGACGATTGCGTCTGCATTTGTGTCTGTGTGTGTGTGTGTGTGAACCACCGGCAGGCGTTTCCATTTGAATGATATCAAAGGCAACATGAAGCTGTGGGCTGCACTTTTGGACATGATATTTTATATCACTTTCCAGTTTAATTAAAATCATGCATCGATTCACATATGAACGAACTGACAGCACAGCAACTCCTCCTCATTTATGTATGCTACATTTTGTGTGGGAGCTGTCAATGGATGCTGAAAATAGAAAATGAAATTAAATACTCGTATCAGCTTTTAATAATCAAATTGTGCACTTAATTCACATTGAAATGCACTCACCGCTTACAACGTTTTCTTACGTGTGCCCTTCTCTCCCCCACAGAATGCCGAGGCTAGCTATGACTTTAGCAGCAATGATCCATTTCCTTATCCACGCTACACGGACGATTGGTTTAACAGGTGAGTTGGATTAACAAGTGCAAGTTTTTAACATGATTCAATTAGCCAAGAGTAATATAAAAACTTATTAATCATGCGGGTGCACAGCAAACATTTTGTAAAGCGGAAGATACAGATGCGATTCTTCCAGTAGGTATCGAGTAGTATCTGCTTCCTTCGGGCAGAAGACAGAAAGAAAGAATAAAAAAGTGCTACTTCTGGAAGATAAGTAAGCCATACTTCTGGAAGAAGGAAAAAAGTATCTTCTTAGAGATAAGAAATTGATTGTTCCTGAGCAATCTTTAAAGGTTAGGGTAGCTGTTCGGGCATACAAAAACTTCCCTTCTGTGGGACTAGTAGTCCAATTTTCTTCTTGAAGATACGATTTAGTTTACTTCTAGCTTAAGTTAAGAAAGGTGTGAAAAGTAACGATTTATATAAAATTATATTTTTAACTTGATACTTCAACTCCGTGAACTCTCAATCAGGGATCGCAAAAAGGGTTAAGGAATGGAAAAAAAAGTCAAAACAAACAATGTGCTCTATGTTTTACAGAAGAGAGGCAAACATACAATGTTCGAAAACAACGAAGAGTACTTCGGATCAGCCGAAGTTTCTGTACCCTTTCGGCTCGCTTTTCTAACTTATTTGAAGGACATTTCCTCTAAAAACAAACAAATTTTTGCCACTAAGAGTACTTTTCTGACTGTACTTTTCTATGACAGCTAAACTATATAGATGTCCGATTTCGAGCAAATTTAGTGGAATCATGGGAAAACATTTAAAACTAAGAAATACAAAGTAAGGCGTTTTCTTTGAAAACCAATCAGGTTTTCTTACAAAAACTAGTTTTTCGGCCGATTATTCTCATGGCACCTATAACCCATAGTGATCCGATTTTCACGAAACTTTGTAGAATTGTGTGAAAGCTTATAAAATAAGTATAGGCCAATTTTAAAAAGGTTTACATTAAAAACCAAAACGTTTTTCTTAGCAAGACTATTTTTCTAACCTCACTTTTCTATGGCAGCTATTCTATATAGATGTCTGATTTTGACCAAACTTGACAGCATCATGGAGAATCATAAATACTGAGTTTGGAGAAGTTTGCATTGAAAACAAAAAAGTTTTTCTCACTAAAACTTGTTCTTCGGCCGATGGTTCCAACGGCAGCTATAACCTATAGTCATCCGATTTTGGCAAAACTGTAAATTATTGTGTGAAAGCTTATAAAATAAGTATAGGCCAATTTTAAAGAGGTTTACATTGAAAAGAAAAAAGCTTTTCTTACTAAGACTTTTTTTCTAACCTCACTTTTGTATGGCAGCTATATTATATAGATGTCAGATTTCTACCAAACTTGGCAGAATCATAGAGAAGCATAGAAAACTAGTAAATACGGAGTATGAAGACGTTTGCATTGAAAACAAACAAGTTTTTCTCACCAAGACTACTGTACTTTTATATGACAGCTATTCCATATAGATGTCCGATTTCGACCAAACAAAGTGGAAATATGTGAAATCATAGCAAACTAAGAAATTCAAAGTTTGGAGGCGTTTTCTTTGAAAACAAAAAAGGTTTTCTCACCAAAACTAGTACCTCCACCGATCATTCCTATGGCAGCTATAACATATAGTCATTAGATTTTGACAGAACCTGAAATAATTGTGTGAAATCTTATAAAATAAATATATAGCAATTTTTAAGAGGCTTACAATGAAAACAAAACAGTTTTTCTTACTAAGACTATTTTTCTAACCTAACTTTTCAATGGCCGCTAAACTATATAGATGTCTGATTTTGACCAAACTTGACAGAATCATGGAGAAGCATGGAACACTAGAAACTATAAAGTTTGGAGACGTTTGCATTAAAAACAAAAAAGTTGTCTCACCAGAACTAGTTTTTCTACCGATTGTTCCCATGGCAGCTATATGTTATAGTCAGCCGATCAGGCCGGCTCCGACAAATGTGCAGCGTATTTGTACCAGAAGTCTTTGTGACGGTAGCTTCGACTCAGCTCCTCATGCTGATGAAGAATATATATCCTTTATATGGTCAGAGATGCTTTCTTCTATGTGTTACAAACATCCAAACAATTTTAAAATACCCTCTACAAAGTTTTAATAATGGATTATGTTGCAAAATGACATTACAAAATATCAATTTGATCTTAAAATAATAATTTTAATTGCTCAAAAATATCTGTTTGATCATTTCGATATCAGTTTGAAATTTTCGAACAGATCTTTTTCATTGTGTTTTTGTTGATATCAGAACACATAACATTAAACCCCAGATAATATCATACTTTTTTTTCTGTGCGGAGTTGTGAATTGCGTTGTGGTTACGGCTCCCGAGATTCTGAGATCAAATTTAACTTATGTTAAGTAGTTCGTACCAATCGGGTCAAGATTTTTATTTTTCTATTTAAATTAACTGATAATACAAGTTCCAGCTTATTAAAGATGCGGATAATTTATCCGATTTACAATGCAACCGCCACAAACGTCTTTCTTTCATCCAGAATCATACCCATTTTGGAGTGGTCAGCAATTATTCCGACCTTCCATCTCACTGGGGACTTCAAATTCAAATTGCACAAGCAACAAAAATAAAAGGACAGACAAAAGTTAAATACATTTATACTTATTTCCTTTGAGTTTTTATACTCACTTCCGGTGGTTGAATCGATACAATCAAATTCTGATTTAATACTCGTGCTTAAGTGCGTCCACTTTTGCTTATGCAACCAGCTGCCATTTATTTTTCAAAAAATTCCCTGTAATATTCTTTGAGCATTCAAATGAAAGTCAAAGCTTTGGCTGCACTTGTGCTCTTAGCCATTACTCGGATTGAGAGTTCTTTCTATTAAGCGGCTTATAAATTCCACAGCAGGATGTGTAGCTACCCAGGGCTGTTTTCCCTCTCACTCACTCATTCTCCCTATTTATTTGTCTCCTTCTCGTTTAACTTGCAGTCATGGAACACGATGTGCTGGTGAAGTGGCTGCCGCCCGAGATAATGGAATTTGCGGCGTTGGCGTTGCTTATGATAGCAAAATCGCAGGTAAGTGGCTTTTGGTGGCAGGAGGTAAAGGATTGATAGAGCCGCGAGTATACAAAAGTACTTTGAGTTGTTAGAGAGTTTGATAAATCGCATTACGCATACGCAGCGTAATCCGAATCACTTTGGTTGCCTTTAAATAATGACCCAGGGGCATGAGATTGATATTTGAATCCGGTCATGTTATCTGTCACCGTTTTTACGACACGTTTGGGGCAAATCATGCGAGGGAAACTTTTACGATTGCCATAAAGAGGCTCCTTTACTGATTTATAATTTCCGCACACTTATCGCCTCGTTCGCAGGCATACGCATGCTGGATCAGCCCTACATGACGGACCTAATCGAGGCCAATTCCATGGGCCATGAGCCGCACAAGATTCACATCTACAGCGCTTCCTGGGGACCCACGGACGATGGCAAGACGGTGGACGGGCCGCGCAATGCCACCATGCGCGCCATTGTCCAGGGCGTCAATGAGGTAATTGCAAATCCGAAAGCCTCCAACATATTTATTGTTAATCTCTCTCGGACACCCGCAGGGCCGCAACGGTCTGGGTAACATCTATGTCTGGGCCTCGGGCGATGGCGGCGAGGAGGATGACTGCAACTGTGATGGCTATGCCGCCTCCATGTGGACCATTTCGATTAACAGCGCCATTAACGATGGCCAGAACGCCCACTACGACGAGAGCTGCAGCTCCACGCTGGCATCGACATTTAGCAACGGTGCCAAGGATCCCAATACGGGCGTTGCCACCACCGACCTGTACGGCAAGTGCACGACCACACACTCGGGGACCAGCGCTGCGGCGCCCGAAGCAGCGGGAGTCTTTGCCCTGGCCTTGGAGGCTAAGTGAGTGTGGCCTCGTTTCGGGCATTATGAATTTATGCTAATCCATCCCATTCCCATCCATCCAACATCCAGCCCACAGCTGACTTGGCGCGACATCCAGCATCTCACGGTGCTGACGTCGAAGCGCAACTCACTGTTCGATGCCAAGAATCGCTTCTACTGGACCATGAATGGCGTTGGCCTCGAGTTCAATCACCTCTTTGGGTTCGGCGTGCTTGATGCGGGCGCCATGGTGACGCTGTCCAAGCAATGGCATGCGGTGCCACCGCGCTACCATTGCGAGGCGGGCGAGATAACGCAGGGCCAGTAAGTTGTAAATGGGCGGAGGATCTGAAAAGAAAAATTTGACTATATATTTGACTTTACTCCCTTAGACCAATTGTAATGGGTCGTTCGCTGTTTTGGGAAATCAAAACTGATGCCTGCAAGGGTACGGATACGGCGGTTAACTACTTGGAGCATGTACAGGCCGTTATCTCGGCCAATGCGTCGCGACGTGGTGATCTGGAGCTCTTCTTGACGTCACCCATGGGCACCAAGTGAGTGTATGATTCTGAGAACAAAACTGTATTTGGCTAATGCTAATTGTGGTTAACTAGATCCATGATTCTGTCACGACGCGCCAATGATGACGATCATCGCGATGGCTTCACCAAATGGCCATTCATGACCACACACTCCTGGGGCGAGTATCCGCAAGGCACTTGGAAATTGGAGGTTAGTTGGTTTCAAGTGTATGGTATGGGCTTATTATTATTGATAGGAGAAGAATCAGAGGGGATATCACAAGTGATTCTGTACGATTTTCTAAATTGTTAAAGATTACGGCCAATTGTAAGACTCGGTCTACTAAAACCTACCACATAACAAGAAGTCGCTAGGCAGCAGCTGAAATTTTTGAATTTCTATAGTTTATGTTGAGCCGAAACGAAATTTCAGGTATGGAACAGGTTTAGGTTCAGCTTTTATGTCTAAAAAGGTTCGGTTAACAATAAATTAAAAGTCGGAACTCCTGGTTCGAATCGGTTCGGTTGAATACCCTGTTGCTGCCACATTATTATAATTTCAAAAGACTTTCAAAGTCCCTAAGAAAGGCTAATTTATAAGCGAACTTATATAAATTATGTACTATAATTTTGCTCTTTAACTTTGCATCACATAAGCATTTGCGCATGGAAGGGTGTTGCTTGTTTGTCTCAGTAAACTGCAAATTTGCGTGCGTGCTACTGCAACAAAGGAGACACTTTCAGCTTACAACTGTTACGAGGTCTTCAGTTGCTTATGCTGAACTGCTGAACTAAATGATTACCTACAAGTTGTTTTCGTAAAATAGTTTTGTTCGTATGTTTTCGAAGGCACGAAAGAAGCCAAAACAAGTGTTCTTATACCTGTCCTTTTGCTGAGCAGACATCACAGAAAACATTGCTAGAACAAAGGAATTTTAATAAAGTACTAAAATCCACTCAATTTTTCCATTCCACAGGCTCGCTTCAATTCACCCCAGACGCGTCATGGACACTTGATGGAATGGTCGCTGGTGCTGCATGGGACTAGGGAGGCGCCCTATCGCACACTTCATCCCTCATCGCCACACTCAAAGCTGGCCATTGTTAAGAAGGCGCATGAGGACAAGAAGATGAAGTAAGGCCTCAACTGGGCTTACATCCAATGCCAGCCAGTGAAGTGGGAACATCCGTAGAGCAACGTCCATTAAACAGCATCAAGTGTGAAGAAAAGTGCTGGCTGTGTGTTTTTGTTTATGGTTTTTAATTGCCATTCTTTTTCGATTCCTTTCAAAGTTCCCGCTGAACTCAAAGTTCAGTGTGGAATAGGCGTTTCTTTTCTTCAATTTTATCCCTTTTGATTTGTTTGGACTTGCTAAGCGCACATGCAGTGCAGTATTTAAGTTTATTCGAATAACATAACTATCGTAGCGAATAGGAAAGACAAGCCACAAGTTGAATGAAAACAGGTATTGCATATGTACTATGTGTAAAGTAAATGAGTGTAAGAGCTCTATCTATAGCTAATACAAACCGCATGAAAACCCTAAGGTGAATGTATTATATCTCTGTGTAAACATACTATCCGCTCTTTAACTGTGTCCTATGATCTCTAGAGTCTAAAATGTATCTAGCATAAATATTATATATATATATATATATATATATATACACACACAAGCAAGCTACCTATTTTGATTTCCCTATTATTATGAATAATTATAATATATGTATACATATTATGTAATTAGCTGAAACATCCAATGTTAATCCGCAGAATGCAAGACATATTTGTTAGCTTTATCTCGTATAATCAACTACGTTGCAAGCTACATGCATTTACATACACATCGTTTTCTAATTTTCGTTTCTTTCGGGGGCCAAAAAAATAAACAACATAATAATACTAACGAGAAGTATAAATATTTATAAACGTTAAACGGAGCGAATGTTACACAAAATACAAAGTACAAGTGACAGATGAACAGTTTATTCTACATTTTAATAACTAAATGACAGCACATTGTTAAAGTTGTTGGAGAATGTGCAAATATATACATACAAACATATACTTATATAAATATACAAGAAGGAAAAACCAAAAAAAAAAAGAACAGCAAATATAATCCATAAAAAACAAAGAGCGAGGCATAAACTATTAGCAAACATATAACCATATATGCATAAATGTATAAACAATTATATACCACAGGCAAAATAAAAGCGAAGAGCTAACGTATATGGATGTCAAGTTATCTTTGATGTTGTAGATGATAAAGTTAACCAACAAAAAAAAAAAAACATAAAACAAAAAAACTTAAACAACACAAACCAAGAGGCAAACATCAATCCTAGTTTAGATGTTTAGCAAACAACCGATGACACCTACCCAGTACATTTAATAATTTTCCATTCGATTTCAATGCGTTTTCCGTTTTTTCCTTTCTTTTGATTTCATCATTTTGATTTTGGTTGTTTAGTCGAAACTCATGTTATGAAGAATACGGAAAAATTTTATTTTGTAAATAAAGTTTAAAAACGGCAGGATTTGTCTTACTGGACTTGGGGCTATGTGTAGGGGAAAGGAGCTGAGGTTACGTTTTACTCGCTATCTTTTTGCAGTCCATCAAACTCAAGCGATGCTTGATAATACTGCTCAATGCTGTTACATTTATCTAAGTGATTTTTGTTCTACTTTTCTCTCTCTCAAACAAGTTGCCTACCAACCATGTTCCAGCTTAGTAATTCTTTCTTATGTCACACAGATTCAATGAAATGCCAGCATTTTGCTAAATCGAGACATTGATATGAAAAGTAGATGTAAATGTGCTCCGACTTTCACTTATCTATGGGTGTGTGACTCTATACTCGTTACTCATGGCTCGGTTCTTGTGCGAGTGTTACTTTATATTCGTTACTCAGACCTCTATACTCATAGCTTGATATTCAGTACTCCATACTTCGAACTCTATACTCAGACCTCGATATTCAGCGCTCAATGTTCAGAGCTTGATTCTCGGTACTCGTTACTAAGTTTTCAATACTGAGACTCGCTAACTGGACTCGCTACTTAGCACTCGCTAGTCAGTGCTTGTTACTTGGTATTCGATACTAAGTACAGGAAACAGAGAAAGAAAGGAAGCTCAAAAATATGCAGTGGATGATGTCTGTATCCATTTGGACTGCATATGTGTTAAATATCCATTTAATCATCCATCGGAGCTGCATATCATACAAAAGATATGAAAAATTGGAATTTTTAAGATTTTCAACTCCGTTGGAAACTCTGATCATCCAAGGGATATAAAAAATTGTCTTCATTTGGATTATTTTCAGCTCCGTTGGATGTCTAAAAGTATATTATTATATCCGATCTAAATTCAACTTTTTGGAATCTGGAAAAGTATGTAAAAACCAGAAGGAAGCATCTGAAGTATATATACTTTTGATCAGCACCCACAGAATAGTCGATATAGCTATGTCCGTATGAACAATTCGATCTCAGAGATGGTAAAAGATGGAGGTTCGACATGTAATCTTACATTTTGCTCCCTTCCGCCCCCGCAATTTGGAAAAATCTTCATAGCTCCCATAATTTTATAGATAGAAGGCTCGTATTTTCTGTACCTATTTATTAATCAGAACTGTTTATCAATCGGCCGAAGAAATGGTGTTGATCGGATAACCGATTGTCAAGTTATGGGGAATAGAAGTACTAATGCTGGGCAGCAACGACTGAAACAGCGATGGGCAGCAATGTACAGTGTACACATTGTAACACTTTGGGAGATACAGATTAAGGAACCAAAGATATTGTTTCAAAGTGAATGTTTTTACAAGGAAACAATTTTTGAAGCGTACATTTTCGATGCAACTAAGATACGAGTAGAAATAAGGAAGATACGAATAGAAATTTTTCACCAGATCCGAAAGAAGAGACGATGTAGGTTTGGGTGGTGTCTTGTTTTGGAATAAATATGTATATATGCTGCTCCAAGGAAACCAAAAGCTCAGATTTAGATTGAAACAGTTTCAAAAATTGAGACTTCCTGTATCAAATCACATAATCAAATAATAGTGAACACTTTTATTTGGAGTAAATGTACCAACTTTCAGCAAAGTTTACAAATAGTTGAGCTCATTTCTATCTGAAACAAATAAGGCCAACAAATAGAAGGTATTAGGACTTAAACGGACAGCCTTCTAAGCAAGAGTAAGCGGCAGGTAAACTAGAGCATACGCCGAAGTGTCATAGACACATACAAAAGCTACAACAACAAGGCAAACAGACTTTGTGTGTGGCACTGTACTGTCCCGCATGGGTCTAGAACGAGCTCAACCATTCAGTAATATATAGCAATCGTCAATTTGGACACAGATCCACAATTTCTGGAATTAAATGCAGTTTGAATGTTGCAACATTGAAGAAATCGAAACCCCTTAATATATCCTAGCATTATTTTTGAGTGCACAAAATGCTTAAAGCTTTCTCCACTTAGCTGGGTTTCAGTCCACAATATTTTGAAAATATACAGCCAGCTTTTGTGTATAACAGTTCCCTTTAAAGCTTGCCAAAGCTTTCAGCTTAAATGAGAGAATATAAATAAGCATTTCGCTTAGTATTATTAATTAATTATGCACCACTATCTTAGCCACTTTCTGTTGTCGAAATTTTATTATAAATGAGCTCCAATTAGTAGAAGAGCAAAACAAGAATACACCATTCAGAGAGAGAGAGAGAGAGAGAGATTAAGAGCTAGCTAGATGTTTGTTTTCGTAGTATAAGTTAGTTTTGGGTACAAATTAATAACACGAATTGAAAGTTCCCAACTGCCATTTGTCTTGGGGCTTAGCTAAATTAAGTTTATCTCGCAAAACGGAACAACAAATTTGTTTTCTTGACTCACAATATTCTGGCAAAACTCTAGCGAGCGAGCATGTCTCGTGGTTTTTTGTTTTCTTTCGCCGAAAATATTTATTAACTAGAAATTGCATAGCACAAATGGCAACAGGCCTACACCGGAAGGACGGAAATGGGCAAACATGTGACGACGCCGTCGCCGCCGCCCACAAAAACAAATAAACGTTTGCCGTCACGAAGAAACACAAGTAAAATGTGCCCGGCCCCATAGGTCTCTCCTTCATAAATCATCCGGCTTCGAGCATATGATAAATTGTCATACTAATTGTTTTTAGCGTCCAAGACAAGGCACCGCGGTTGGTTGTGTGGCCACCAGCAAAGAATAGGAATAGAAATCGAAATGCGAGTCCCCGGCCTCGGCACACATTCGACCATTTAGGCCTTCAAATGCCAATGCACCAAAGGGAAAATGGACAGCTTTTGTATGATTAAGTAAATGCTTGTAAAATATTTTGCATTTAATTTGGAATACTGGTTCTGGAGCAAACTGTTTTCTTTAAATTAAAGGGAGCATTTCATCATCATTTAAAAGCTCAGGACTATCAGCTGTTTGCTTACTTTTCTGGTAGCCATTGATAAAGGCAATGGCCCATATCTCAAGCCTCAAAAAAGTATAATCATCAACCATCGTAAGGATATGTGAGAAAAATTCTTACTAGAAGTGAGCAAAAATGTCAGAGAAGTAAGTTTGGATAAATATTGAAATATTTTTTAAAACTTCGCCCACAAGCAAAAGAACTGGAATATATTGTAGGCACATTTTTATCTAATATTTTTTTATTCCAGCTTAGCTTAGTTTAAACTAGGGCTAAACTATTTTTGGTTGGCACTGGCTGCCACAGCAGCCACAAATATCTTCAGAAGCATTTCTACGATTTTTTGGTAACTTTAAGGTGACTGGCCTCGAAGCTCGAAGAAGCTACAGTAAAAGGTTTAAGGTGGCGCTTTAGTGCGAACTACCAAAACCGTCTCAATATATTGTTCATTTAACTGCACACAAACGTATTTCAAGTGTAAGTAACTATTAAATTTAAATTAGTATAACCTTGTTCAATTTTCTGTCCCTGGTAATTTATTTTACTTCTGCAGCTACTCTGGGGCCCGGGATATTGTCATTTAAAAGACGTTATAAAAACTTGAATTTCAGCGGGTTTCTTAAGGACATTGCAAAATAGAATCTCAATATTGGATGAGGCCAACAAGTTTGCTCTAAAAATAGCCCATACGCCCCGTTATCTAAGTCGAAATTTTATCAATGAGATCTGTGCCACATGGATCGAGTTGTCAATTTTCAAAAGTCTTGAAAGAAAATTCGATTTGGATAACAAAACTCTCAAATTTTGAACAAAAATGGAAAAGGAAGCAAAAGCCTAAATCATGGAGGTGTTCTTATATTTTTATACTCTGTACCGTAGGTACATAGAGTATTATAAGTTTGTGCAAAAGTATGTAACATCCAGAAGGAAGCATCTCCGACCCCATAAAGTATATATATTCTTGATCAGCATCAACAGCCGAGTCGATATAGCCATGTCCGTCTGTCCGTCTGTCCGTCTGTCTGTCTGTATGAACGCACAGATCTCAGAGATGGTAAGAGATAGAGGTTTGACATGTATGGGACATATGCTTCTAATGTCTGCAGGCAGATCAAGTTTATTTTCAATTTTGGCCACGCCCCCTGCCGCCCCCGCAATTTAGAAAAAACGTCATATCTCCCACAGTTTTGAAGATAGATGGCTTGTTCCTTCTGGACATATTTAGTTATTAGGATAATCGATCCGCCAAAAGAATGAAGAAGATCGGATGAACGGTTTTCGAGTTATGATCAAAAGAAAAATTTTCTTGGTACAGAGTATGTTATAGTCGGGCTTGACCGACTTTCTTTCTTGTTTTTAGTTTAGACTCTGAGTTACGCGGCTCAAAAAGAAGAAGGTAATCTTCGGCTGTTTTTTTGGTTGTAAGTTTTTGCTTTGCTTTATAACAAAACGCACATTAATATCATTATGGAAAAATATTTCCCGTGCAAAAGTGCTTAAAATCTAATTTTGAAAGATGACTACATAATTCATAAAGCGTCAATATAGATGTTTAAATTGTCGCCCGCTAAAACCACTTCCGTATTAGTTCTGCGCTTTTTACAATTATTTAATGTATGAAAAATTCCCCAAAAATGCTCAATGCTTTGCCAACTAAAGCTCAAATCAGATTATCCTTTATCCTACGAATACATTTTATTGGAAATCTACGCCAACTGCAAAATTATATAAATTTGAAAAGCAACTCTGCGTATGAGTAATATCATAAATATTAACACATAACTTTTGGAACTTTTTGTTGTTTTTTCGTTAAATACACACCATAAACTAGTCAATCAAGGTGCGGTAGTATGACCTTAAATTTTCCACACAAAAAAGTATATATGCGTGTACATATTTGTTTAAGATTGGTAAATATTATTAGCAATATCGTATATAATGAGACATGTATTACATATTTCTTTGTTAATATTTTGATGTGGCTTAACAGGCGTATGGGTAATTTATATACTCTGCACCCTTTAGGGAAAAATGAGAGGGATATATTTGTGACTCTATATAATATATTATATACATATATTCTTGATCAACATCAACAGTCGAGTCGATTTAGCCATGTCCGATTGTCTATATGAATGCTCAGATCTCAGAGGGGGATGATTACTTAATATGTGTAGATAAAACGAACCATCTGTCGCAATAAATGTGGGAGATATAACGATTTTTTCATAATGAGTGGGCGGGAAAGGGCGTGGCAGAAATAGAAAATATCATTTCTATTTCAATTTCAATAATTTGACTGCAACTAAAAGAAGTTGATGTCCCATACAGGTCGAAACTCTCTCTCGGCTGTTGATAATTCTTACTTTTGCAGAGTCGTAAAATTCTCTGCGTACCTTTGGTATAGTGTATTGTTAATGAAACCACACAATCTCAAGGTTTTGAAGAGGGGAAACTCGACTACAGCCTGCTTTCTTTTTTACTATTGTAAATATGGAGTTTGTTGTTGAAAAGGAAGACAACCTGGCAAGGTCCAATTCAGCGCAGGTATCCTAATCTTTCTGCTATTCTTTACTGACTAAATATATAAAAGACTTCTATATTCTTGTTTCTTCTTTGAAAGAGAGTTTCAGTTCTGCCGTTGTGCAAATCGAAATGCAAAAATGTGTTTTCTGTTCATTTTCATATCTGAGTTGATTCAACTTTGGCTGATATTTGTTTATCGGCAGCTGCTGTTCTGAACATTGCAATCAATCATAATTAGGCGGTGCAACAGGCAGTGCAACTCGGGGCAATTCATACACCCACTGCCCAGGGCTCAACTCAACTCGTTCGTTTCCATTAATGAATCTCAACATCATACTTATGCGTGTGGTATGTAAAACTCTTGGCAAATCTGTCAGTCAGCGGTTTTTTGATTTATGTTGCGTTAATAGTGACAGTTGCTTTGGTTTTCGGCAGCAACAGGTTTTTTTTCGTTTGTCACATCGGCTGGCAGCTCTCTTTGAGCAACATCTTGGAGCTTTTTGGAGACTTTAATGAACTGCCCGGGGGTCGCGTGCTTAGAGCAGTTCATTAATATTAATGATTGGCTTTTTACTCGGTTTGGTCTAGGCGAAAATTGGGAAACATATGTCAGCTGCCGGTGCCATTAGCTAATGTTTGGTAATTGTGATTTAATTGAGCTGCGACACATAAATACACACACACACACACACACACACACACACACACACCCTCTCACTTGCAGTCCATTCCTCGCTAATTGGCTGCTCTGGACACTGGATACTCGTACGTATAATTATAGTTTGCTGACCCTTGACCGCTGTTGATAGGACCCACTAATCTATTGTTGTGTTCATGATTTGTCTAATTACCATAATTATCTGGCGTTGCTCTGTTGCTCTGTTGATGTCATGATTTATTACTAAGCCCCCGCCACACGTGTCTCTCAAAAATTTTAATTAACATCGGCCACACGCCAACATCAATTACCCAGTCCAGCGCCGTATCGATGATGGCCAAGCAAAATTTGCACAGCCAATCACTGGGAATGGCCCCCTAAAAATAAATCTTATCATGGTGCCAACTTTTGACGTTGCTAGCGAACTGTTTGCTGTTGTTTTTGTCAGTTTTGTTTGTGTTTTGCCTAAAAGATAAACAGTAAACAAATGAATAGCAACTTGGTAACCTGGAAGGAGCCTGCTCCGCTTGGCCCCAGGACATTGTATTTACCTTTGGACAGGCTGCTTTCTGGCGGATGTCAATGTCTCTAAGCGTATTCCGAGGCGCCACCATTGAATGCCTGCCCGCCTGCCTGCCTGGCAACAAATTAAATGAATTTCCTTAATGCCAATGGGCAAAATGATTAAATTAAGCAGCATTTTGGTGAAATGCCCTCAAGGTGAGGCCGGGATTTCATTTTACTTTAACAAATTATGCATATTTATATGGTAAGTGTAAATACTGGCCCACTGGCCACTGGCCAGACTCTGATCTATGACTCCTCATTAAATACATAAATATATATGGTCGGGCCCTGTTGCTCCAGCTGATTCTAATTCCTTCCGGTGTTGCCTCCTAGACAGTTGTCTTGTATAAATAAATGGTCTTTGTTATTTAGATACATAAATCTAGGCACCTTCACTGTGAGTGTTATACACTGACAGAAAAGTGTGGTTGTATTATGGGGAAATAAACCTGAAAGAAGTACTTTTTAATCATCAAACAAAGGATAGAGAGGTAAAGGATGGTACAAGAGAGTTGTCAAAACGTTTGGGAAACAGGAAAATTACAAACTTTATCAGCCCATACAGTGATTTTCAAGCTTTTCGCTTATATAGCTTCTGAGATATGGCTCTAAGCCTTCTTTGAACCGGTTCGAAACCGTTTCTACACCAGATATATTCAACTCTTTGCTTACATAGTTTCTGAGATTTGGTTAGAAATCACAAAGAAGGTACCACTTTTGAGCCGGTTCAAACTCGGTTCAAGCCGGTAAAGTATCAACTTTCATCAGACAAACCAAATTTCAGGATATATTGAAATTCAGGAGATTTGGATATTTCTACTTTTATTTCAAGAAAAGTGCTGCAAGAAGGGGAACAAGCATGCTTGATTTTTACATATAGACGTTTGGAACTGGCTACTTGAATACCGTTGACAAGGAGCACAAAGGATGGCCAGAAAAGATTGGATGTTGGATGAAGAATAGTGCCAAACGGTACAAGAACTAACAAAAGCATTGGGATTGACTCAACAAGCCATATCTGTTTCCTTAAAGCAATTGGAATGACCCTTAAGGGAGCATATTATGTGCCGTATGCTTTCCACTTGTGAACAAAAGCAAACAGAAACTGATTTTTGCATGGTATTCTGACTGGTTATTCAAAATGGGCTGATTACGAAAGCCCTAAGCGCAAAAACTAAGTCGGGCCCTTTGCTCAAAGCGACGTCAAGGACGAATATTCAGGGTGGCAAGGTTATGCTCTGTATTTGTTGAGACCTATTGGGCGTGGTGTACTTTGAGCTGCTTCAACTAAACTTAATTGATGCTTTGGTGCTTAGCATTGAAGCAAAACCGACCAGGATACGAGCAAAGGCACTACAAGGTAATTTTCCAACATGACTACGTTCGGCGTAGCCAGTTAGCAAACACCTTGAAATGGTAAAATGGGCATCATATAGCCTAGATATAGCCTGCAAGCCAGGCTTATATCTGCAGAATCGCCTAAGCAGGCGAGCAATCGACGGCAGCAATTTGCTAGTCACACATAATTCCACAGAGCCACTTAGAATGCGAAACAATCACAATCGCGGCGTGATGAAGAAGCTCAGCAGCAGGCCAGGTTCAGCAGAAACGCCGGTGCAGAAGAGCAATCGACGTCAGCTACTTGCCAAGCAAATCACATCCCATAGAGCTGCTGAAAGAGCGTTGGTAGCAGATGCTCGGAGACAGGCTGTTGCTTAAAGGGTGGCAAAAGGTGGAGAGGTTTGAAGCGAGCTGCAATTCTAAAATTTTTCAATTATTCTAATCAAAATCAAAATTTTTCATCTTAGACTGCCATAAAGATTTGATAAATATCAATTGTACCTGCTTAAATTAAAGGTGTAAATCAAATTGTGAAAAAAAATGTCAATATTGAACAAATTATGAAGAATGAATTAATATGAATATTTTATAAGAGCTAAGATTACAATGAAGATAGTTGAAAGTTGGCAAAACGTTGAAAAGCTTCGCCTCTTTGTTTTGAGTTTAGCTTGATGAAGGAGTCGTAGCAATGCACGCAGGTTAACAGCTTGTTTTTAAGAAGCGATAGCCTAATTTAAAGTAGGTCCTGCCCAACTTTTACGATGGTAGAGTGTAGTGTGTGTGCCTTCATAAGCTGCTTTCTGAGTTTACACACTCAAAAAAAAGGCTACCGGCGTTTTGTACTTGAAATTTCAAGTATGATTCGTTCTTGAGTCTACTTAAATTGAGTACGAAACATTCTAAACTTGAAATATGACTGGTAATATTATGGAAATGAGAACAAACGTTCTTGAATCAGACCTTTTGTACTCACCGTAAGATGAAAAATTCTAGAAAAGCGAGATCTAATTTGAAGTACAACAAAACATGTTTTATTGAGTACAAAATAGAATCATAATCCTAGCTCCACAAAGTGGCCAACAAAAAATAAGAATTATTTTAAAGAAAGTCTGTTCTTAAAATTCCCAACTGGCTTTAACACTTTGGTTATGGAGTGATGGTAAATTTCTGATATTAAAATAATTTAAAACTGCAGGGAGATGACCAGAGCCAATATATGCCGCTCGCCAACTGTATTGTTGCTCGTCAGAGCGATCATTGTTAAGTTCGTACTTGACTTGACGAACTTGACGATGTATTTACAGTTACTTTTATTGCACAGTGGGTTAAGAATTTTGTAATTGAATAAATCGTACTTTATATACGAATATTGTACTTAAGACAAGTATTTTTGTACTTTCCGTACTATTGACACCGTTTGTACTTAATTCAAGTACAAAGTTCTTGGTTTTTTTTCTGAGTGTAGTCGTGATAGTGTGCTTCCACAACAATACCGACACTTTTAGCTAACATTTGGCTAGATTTGCGAAGACAGCCGAACGAAATGATCCCCCACAAACTGTTATTGTACGACAACTTCGTGTGTTTCTCTCATCGAGAACCATAAAACAGAAAACTCGAGCGAAACATATTCAAGTGTTCTGTGCAAAGAGCAAGCAACTGTGCTTACTTTATACCTGTTGTTTAGGTGAGCAGACAGCACAGAAAAAATTTGATTGTCTATATTTTGCGAGATGTAATCTTAACGATTTATTGCTATGATGAAAATTATTGTTTGTTGTGTAAACCCTTTTAAGTGACCGCCAATTGAATTCATTTAATGACAAAAAAGGTGATGTAGATGTAATCAACTCTCAGTGTACTTTAGTAAGTTTCGTGATGAATTTCATTTCATTCGGTAACAATTTGGCCTGCTTATCAATTAGACAGACTATTTGATGCCACACACCCACAGAGATTCGTACATCTAACCGAGATTTATATGCAGCAATTCCAGACAATTAACTGACGTAGACCGAGGAAGTGTGTATTCATGTGAGTCTGTGTGTGTGCCTATTTATTGTTAAATATTGTTTATGCCACACTGTTTATGTGCTGTGTGCATGTTTTGGGGTCTCTAAGGAGCCATTTATGTATACCTAATTTAAGGGCATTTGTTGTTTAGCCAGATTGCTCTTGTCGTTAACAGGCCACTGACAGACGATAGCAATGTGTGAAGATTACAGAGGCAGACAGCGTAGATGTTGTTGTTGTTGCTGTTGCTGTTGCTGTTGTTGCTGTTGTTGCTGTTGCTGTTGTTGTGTCTGGAAGCTCATAACCTGCCGCAAGAAATGCAAATCGTAATCGCTTTGTCTAATTAATTAATTATGCATATTTTGCTTAGTTGTGGTGGCAGAAAGTTACTTTGAAGTTGAACCGAACCGAACACGAGTCGTGTTCGCCCTGTTTTATGTAAGACAAGCAACAACGCCCTAAGATTGACCCCTTGCACAGTGGTCTCAGCCTGGGGACATGGCTATTTGATAGTTATGTAGATACGTTTGACCGCTAGCTTTAGGCAAGCGGCACCACTGTGCGGTGTCAGCGCTTAAAAGCTGCTCATTTATCGTTGATTAACTGCTGATGGCGTTTTTTTTTTTTTTTTTGAGTTGCAACAACCCGCCACGAGATGAAACCCAAGACAAATCAAGTGTGGCATCATTTGTCATATTTGAAATTTTCACTTTTAGCTTTAGGAAAGTGTATAAAAATCAGCAAATCTTGGACGCAGGGCGCCAGTTGGAAACAGACCCGCTCACACAACATCGAATCTAGATAAATACTGAAGATGCGTGGATTTGTGGTGAGTTTTATTGAAATGGATACGAAAACCAAATGCTGAGCCCGCCTTCTTCTTCCCTTTGGCAGTTGATATGTTGTTGTTTTTTTGTTGCGACGACAACGGCGATAAAAGTGGGCTACAATTACCAGGCAGCCGGGGGCGATCGTCGTTTCGCTGGTCTCATTGATGCCGAGGCAACCGGATTTAGTGCCGCAAGTAATCAGCAGCAGGACCAACTGCAGCAACAAGAACCACAGCCCTTGGCTGCTGCTGATGAATTCAGCAAGGAGTTCTACACGTACGCCGCCCCGGAGGAAGAATTTGCTGACCGAGATGCCACCGATCACATAGCCAGCATGTTGAAGCGCAACTTGCGTGTACTTTTCATCAAATCACCCGAACATCAGGGTTTAACCAATGCAGCACTGCAGCTGGCCAAACAGGCCAGTGAACAGCGCACCGCCATCTATGTCCTTACCAAGCAGGCGGATATTGGCCAACTGGCCGAGCGTGTGCAATCAGAGAAACAAAGTCAGTCGCATAAGCCAGAGGTGCATTTTGTTAAGTATCGCACACCGGAGGACGCTGTCCGGGCACAACAGCTCATCCAGCAACAGTTTGATGCCCTGGGCGGTAGTTCGCGCAGCTCTGATGAGGGCGTGGCGCCAGTGCTTGACTTTAGCTCAACTTCTGCGGGCACCACAGAGCCGGTGCAGAGCCAGATTGTGCCCCACTCCAAGTATTTACCGGCGGCGGCGTCGCTACGCAGCAGATAGTTGCTGTAGGTTGTCATAGAACTTAGGCTTTAGCTTAGTTATGCTTTAGAATTAAATCAAAATGAATATAAAGTGCGCTTTGGTATTTCATTTGCGATGGAAGGGCAGCTTAGTGCTAACCAAAGCAGTTCCATAATGAGCAGTATTACGCCTACAGAGGTTTATGTAAAACCACAAGTCCTGTGACGAACCTGTTACAACCATTTTCATCCAGTTAGAAACTAACAATAATATTGTGAATGATCTATTGTATGGACTATGGATATATGTGATTTTATCTACGACCGTTATGGTAAGTAAACCAGCCGTTTAAGCGTGCTCGAGGTCATGTTATACTTTGGCAGTACTTTAAACAACACCACAAAGGCAGCTGGAAGATCGTACAGCTGTTTCGGGAACAACGAACTTCTAAGATAAGCGATCTGGGCCTGTTGAATGTCAACCGTCTCTCCTTGCCAGCGATGCCATAACTGCTTGGGAATTTCATAGACGCCTTTGTGTGTGCGTGTGTGTCCCCATGGCCTTACCGTTATTGTATGGTAGATATACTCCCCGCTGTTAAAATGGTGACCAATATGTTGGAGTTCTTTGTTCGAGATTGAATTTAAGCATATTATCTATATTCTTAAGCAGCGTATGAAAGAAATACAAATTTAAAAAAATTGAGGAAAGTTAAGTTCGTTAAGTTCGAAGTTTCTAGCACGTTTTTTATACCCTTGCAGAAATTGTCCAGATGTTTGTAACGCATAGAAGGAAGCATTTCCGACCACATAAAGCATATATATTTGACGAGCATGACGATCTTTAAAGCTATCGCCACCAAACATTGCACGAAGTCTTCTGGTCGAAATACGCTGCACATTTGTCGGAACCGGCCGGATCGGATGACTAAAACATATTGCTGCCATAGGAACGATCGGTCGAAAAACTAGTTCTAGTGAAAAAACCCTTTTTGTTATCAATGCAAACGTTTTCAAACTCCGTATTTACATCCGACATTTCCACTGTATACAATCAAGTTTTTCTCACTAGACTCCTTTTCTGACTCTACTTCTGTATGACAGCTATACTGTGTAGAATTCTGATTTCGAGCAAACTAAGTGGAAACATGGAAAAGCATAGAAAACTAAGAAATACAAAGTTTGGAGGCGTTTTCTTTGAAACCAAGAAAGTTTTTCTCACTTAAACTATTTTTGTAACCTTACTTTTATATGGCAGCTATACTATAAAGAGGTCCGATTTGGACCAAACTTGGCAGAATGATGGAAAAGCATAAACATCTAGTAAATACGGAGTTTGGAGACGTTTGAATTGAAAACAAAAAAGGTTTTCTCACTGGAACTAGTTTCTCAACCGATCGTTCCTATGGCAGCTATAACCTATAGTCAGCCGACTTTGACAAAACTTTGTAGAGTAAACATATTAAATAAATAAAAAAAATTAAGAGACTTTTCCATTGAAAACAAAAAAGGTTTTCTTACTAAGACTTATTTTCAGACCCTACTTTTCTATGGGAGCTATACTATATAATTCTCCGATTTCGACCAAACTTTGTGAAAACATGGGAAATGCACAGTTTGGAGGCTTTTTTACTGAAAACAAAAAAGTTTTTCACACTTAAACTAGTTTTTCGACCGATCGTTCCTATGACAGCTAAATGCTATGGTCATCGGATGGGGTTGGTTCTGACAAATGTGCAGCGTATGTGTACTAAAAGACATCGTGCAAAGTTTGGTCAAAATAACCTTAAAAATAACGGAGGAAATAGCATAGATATAGAAGTAAGGACGGCGTGGGACAGACGAACATGGATATATAAGCCCAGCTCGTCATGTTGATCAAGAAAATATATACATTTTATGCGGTCGGAGATTCTTTCTTCTGTGCGTTATCTACGCTCTGCAGGGTATAAAGGATTTTTGTTTCTAATGCCTGTATTAGATGTTTGTAACACAATTCTACAAGCTTTCGTGCAAACGGATTACTATTGCAAGTGGCTGTCATATCCATCTTACTATGAACAAGTTTGAAGTTTGTTCAAGCTCCAATATAACGTACTTCTTAGAATGCCAAAGTTTGTAGTTATCACACTAAGGGTTGAGGTGGTGGCCATTACTGTTTCAGCCGATGTTTCCGATCTTCACTATTCATTCGACGTATGAATAACTAATCTTTATAGCTACATATGTTCAGATGGTACAAGCAAAGACTTTATAACTATAGCTATATAGTTAACTATAGTTAAAAGGTCTTTGGTACAAGCCCTCTATCTATAAAACTGTGGGGGGTATTACGTTTTTACCAAATTACGTGTGCTGGAGACCAAATTACGTGGCAAAAATTGAAAAGAAACTTGATCTGCTTGCAATTATAAGAAACATATGGACATTTCCACAGAAAGGTCATCCAAAACATCCTAAACAAAAATATAAATTAGTATAATAAATATTACATATTAATAAATAAATATAAATATTATCAATATTATTAAATTAATAGTACATAAAATCACTATATAATACTGATTCACTGTAATTATGAATTAAACAAGCTAATGGAAAAATATTAGTTATCCGGACTGAAATCAATCCCAAGCAAAGTCAAAAGGCGATCAATCCCGGATTTTCTCAAACTTAAGTCCCGACTTTATCTCAAAAGATCGTGATCCTATAGGATTTTTTTTCCAAAACAAACAGAATACATTTTAGCTTGTAGCTTGATTTCCACTTGATTCCTCAAGACAACTTACTGACCTAGAAATTTAACAAGGTCAAGAATGCTGGATAAAAAATACTACTCAAAATTCAAACAACATTCAAACATTCAATGTATTGCTTCAAATATGCCTGAGATATTTAAAATAAAAGGTTACTCTCGTCGAGTCATAAATACCATTCACAATTTAAATATTTTAAAAACCAATTTGAGAAAGCCAATTTTATACCACGCCTGCAGCTAAGCATTGCCACTTTGCTTTGCCATTCAAAAAACGGGCGAAAAATGAAAACCCATACCAGTTCAACTCATGTGTGTGTGTCCTTTTTGTACAAAACCCAGATTGGTTTCGGTTGCTTCTGCACTTATTTCACGTATTGCACACAGCTGGCCACATTTAACGTTTAATTAAATAAATGGAATTGAATTGAACTCGAACTGAAACTCAATCGGTCACAGTCATAACAGGTGCAAACAGTGAGAGTGTCTGGCCGGCAGCAACAAGTCAATAATTGCTTTATGAGTTAATGCAAGTGAAAAAACATTTAACACAATTCAGGCGTAATTGCTCACTTGAATCGCATTTCAATCGACTGGGCACTTAATTTGCCGTTCGGTTTTTTAAGTGCCAACATTTATGCCGTAATTAACCTGGCCCAACCGAATATCTGTGCTACACTTTAAGCCAACGCAAATAGAAATCCAATTGCCACAGCCGGCAACTGCTGCAGTTGCAGCTGCCGGCTGCCGGCTGCAGCAAAAGTGGATATGTGAGTGCACGCCTGAGTGCACTCAAACACTTTTTGCTGCTTGGACGATTTCAATAACGCAAGCGTTACAGCGTTGAGTTGCCCCTTTCAGCGCTTGCCATGGTCAGGGAAGACAATTGATGCTCCTCATGTTAAACGCTGCCAGTTGGCCAAACGTGACTCGCCGCTCCGTGTGGATATGAAGGGTAGAAAAGTCGATAAGTGCACACAATCAATTCGATATTCAAATTACTTTAAATCGCATTTGTCTCGCGCGTGCAGGTGAAGTCAGCACGTCCACAGGAGAGTGCACTTAATGCTAACCCACGTTGGCAAATCAAATTTGGTGAAAGACACACTCACACTCACACACACACACACACACTCACACACATGTGCATGTGCGCTGTGTCGATTCTGTCACAGACAGCACTGCCAGCTTGGCATTCAATTAAATTTATGGCTGGCCAAGAACCTTGCCTGGTCGCTCCACTTTAATGGCAACAGAAAACGACAGAACTGAACAGCACCAAGTACGGCAAAGTTCAATTCGGCGTAAAAGGACGAAAATCGATTAGATTCAAATCTTTTAATAAGTTTCATTTCCGTTTTGTGCCTGCCTTTCGTTTTATGTGCGGCTCTATATGCACTGGGGGAAAAAAGCATCAAGTTGGAACTTGAAACAAGTACTGAACTCTAAGGTTGAACCATTTCATTATTTTTGAAGGATATTACGAAATTTTGTATCCACAGTAAACCGAAGACATCATTGCACATGGGAGCAACACACCCTCATGTTTAGCCTGTGTGGTGGTACTTTGATCATATGGAAAACAGGAGAAATAGTCCAAACCCTGAAAATAAAAATCAATAAATCTACTATTTAGGGTCATCAAAGGACTTGTTAGACACCAGCACCACTTCAGCAACCGAAATTGCTTTAGAGAGCAACAGCATATGACCTTATGAATGGCAATAGCACCTAATGTTAGCGCAGTCACTAACACAAATGAAATAAATTTTCTTTAAACAACTTGAAGTTGAGAATGAGAAAACTGCTTATAGCTGTGTGAGTGCTTGTGGCTGTCTGATGCACACTGCAATAACAAAATCAAGGTTGCAGAAAGCGCACATACGCACTGTTGTTGCGCAAAATTTCGCATAGGAAGAGCAATACAAGTGGTTGCTGCAGAGATCCGTAGTCGCTCGACAAGAAACAAAGTCCTCAATCCCATTGGTGAAAGTAGTGGGGGAAATAAGAAGCAAATTATAATCGTGCAAGGTCCATGGTACAATACGTAGCCTTCAGCCGGGTCCATCCCGAATATCTCCATCAGAAATCGGAGACACTACAGGTTAGAAGTCACATCAAACCTCCTTTTTATACCCTTGCAGAGGGTATATTGAAATAGTCCAAATATTGGTAACGCATAGAAGGAAGCATTTTCGGCATTTTCCACAAAGTCGTATATATATTTTTGATCAGCATGACGAGCTGAGTCGATATAGCCATGTCCGTCTGTCCGTCTGTTTCTATACTATCTTCTCCTTCAGTTTTAAAGCTATCCCCACCAAACTTTGTACGAAGTCTTGTGGTGCAAATACGCTGCCCATTTGTCAGAACCGGCCGGATCGGATGACTATAACATATAGCTGCCATAGGAACGATCGTTCGAAAAACTAGTTCTAGTGAGAGCTAGTGAGAACTTTTAATGCAAACGTCTCCAAACTCCGTATTTATTAGTTTTTAATGCTTTTCCATGATTCTGCCAAATTTGGTCGAAATCGGACATCTATATAGCATAGCTGCCATGGAGAAGTAAGGTTAAAAAAAAAGTTTTAGTAAGAAAACTTTTTTGTTTTCAATGTAAACCTCTTTAAAGTTGGCAAATATTAATTCTATAAGCTTGTATACAATTCTTTAAAGTTTTGTCAAAATCGGATGACTTTATGTTATAGCTGCCGTAGGAATAATCGGTCGAGAAACTAGTCTTAGTGAGAAAAACTTTTTTGTTTTCAAAGAAAATGCCTCCACACTTTGTATTTCTTAGTTTGCTATGCTTTTCCATAATTCCACTAAGTTTGGTCGAAATCGGACATCTATATAGTATAGCTTGCATACAAAAGTGGAGTCAAAAAGTAGTCTTATTGGAAAAAACTTGTTTGTTTTCAGTGGAAGGGTCCTTCAAATTAGTATAAAAACGTTAGGCCGTGCCGAAGTTAACTTTCCTCTATTTTTCTTCTCTTAAAACATATCTTAACCTTGAGCTACAGAACGATCGTACCATAACTCTTAGCAGGTATTTTTTCTCAGTGTACCACTACACACACACACACTTGCTCTGCCATATGCAGCCACACCCATTTGCATTGCGAATGGTGCCTCGCCCTTGTCCTCGCCTCTCATTTGTCGTTTATTACGTGTATTAGGACGCGATTTGGAAATTGCGGTTCAATTGAGTTTGCCGCCAGTCAAGTGGTTGCAAAGCAAATTAGGCCAACATAATAATAAGGCGACACACAAACACACCCACATTTATGAATCAATTGTTGGTCAAACTGTATCGATTTGGCTAATGCGTCTACATTTCCCCCTCACATTCTGCATATTTAATCCGCCCTCACAGTCTGACCACAAATTTGGTTCAAAGTTGAGAACTAAATCGAAATCACATTTCAATATCAATTTGCTTAGCGCAAAACAAAAGGTATAATGGTTCACAGTTGGCATCAAAGAAGATTTATCCTTCCACGGGCTTCATGTGCATTGTGAGCTTCTCCCCCACCCCATAGGCCTCAAGCGGATATTGGCCAGTGTTTTTGGTTGTCTCCACCATTTCTTAGGTTTCAGGTGGCTTAATTGGCTGTGAGATGACAAAAGCACGCACAGTCACACGTACATTCATGCTCACTCGCAGTTAAAGTTGTCGCGCCCATAAAATCATTCACACCGTCCAAAAGTTAGCAAAGCCATATTCGTTTCGGCCGGGAACCTTATGACCATTTCTCATTACATTTTTGCCAACCAAAATGAATGATTTTGCAGCGCAGTCCTAGTCCAGGCTTAATTCTGTTCGGTTGGCTATTACAGATACGTTTCAGAAAGGTATTTGGATTTTGTGCTGTTGTTTGTACTTGGGTTACAGTTTTTTTTCTCTTAACCACTTCCATTGCGTAATTTTGTTGCTAAGATAGAGGGCGGCTTAAGAGCCCTCTAAGAGTTTATTAGAGACTTTAACTAAATTCCCAGATATCTGCAAGGCCATCTACAAAACATCAATACCATTGCACAGTCTAAATAAGCATTACGGTCTTTATGTTTGAATAATATTGAAAAAAGTTGTTTACTAATATTAAACAGGCAGAAGAAAGCTTTCCTACTTTTACCTACTCACGATTATTTATTATAGCTACACACTTGGATAAGATTCGTTTTTTAACCCAGACTGAAACTAAGATTGAAATATGAATAATAATCCTTAGTACCCGATTTAGAATCTCTCGACTTACAGCTTTCCGCTTACGGCTCTTTGCAAAGCTCCAACTGAAAAACTAGAAGTAGAACTAGAACGTTTCCAAATGATGAATATAGGACAATATGGTATAGCCAATGGCGTAGCCAGCTATTCAAAAAGGTAGGGGAGCTTTGTCAGAATAATTCTTAAATATTCCTGTAATGATCTATTTTAGCATTAAATAAAAAACGAAAAGCTAAGCTAACTTCATCAGTGCCGAAACTTTTAATAGTGATTGCTTAAATATTATAAAAGAAATAATCTTTTTCCCACAACGACTCATTTTCCGACCGATCGTTCGTATGGGAGCTATATGATATCATCCGATTTGGACCAAAATTTGCAGAATTGGGTGAAAGCATGCAAAACAAGCAAATACAAAATATCGAGATGCTACCACTAAAAACAAATAAGTTTTTCTTACTAAGACTGCTTGTCAGACCTATCCAGCTATACCATATAGTTGTCTGATTTTCATCAAACTTAACTAAATTTCAGAAGAGCATAGAAAACCTATGAATACAACGATTGGAGACGTTTCCATTGAAAAGAGAAAAGTTTTTCATACTAAAACGAGTTTTCCGACCGATTGTTCCTATTGGAGCTATGAAATATAGTCATCCGATCTAGTCGGTTGCGACATATTAGTAGCGTGCAGCAAAAGGACGACTCTGTGCAAAATTTCAGCTTGATAGATTGAAAACTGAGAGACTATTTCGCGTAGAAACAGACAGACCGACAGACGGACGGACACAGATCGACCCAGCTCGTCAGCCTGATCAAAAATATATATGGTTTATGGGATCGGAAATGAATATTTCTTTGCTTTGCAAACTTTTTGTCAGAATTATGATACCCTTTGTAAGGATATAAAAATTTAGGCACCTGCAGTGGGACTGAAACTCACAATCTTCACGTTGGGTGACTTTCTAACACATAAGCCACGAGGGTTGTTAACAGCTTAGAGCTTTAACTGACATTACGACATTACTAAGATTAAGGAAAATTGACCTTATATGCAGGTGATTAGTTTTTCTAGAATTAACTTACTAAAAATGTTAATTGTTAAAATGACTGGAATCTTTATGAACAATGTTAAGGCGCCATGTTATCCCAGTAATGTCATCCCAGTATAAAACTAAAACATAATAGTTTTCATAAGTTTTTCAGAAAAAGGATTATACCACAAAACAAACAATCCCACAGAAGGTATTTATCAATCAAAATTGAAAAATTTTTGTGTAATATTTAACATTACATATAGAAAGAAAATTTCAAACCGTTTTGACAGTTTTTTGTCTTATATCAAGGACAAACGAACAAAAGGTCAAAGAAAACCCTTTTCTAGGCTAAATTACTTTGATTTAAGGTTATTTTCGGGGGATTAAGGCAATTTATATTTGTGTGCGTTTTCGTCCAATTTTACAAATTTCAAGATAGAGTTCTACCAAAATCTAATCTTAGTACTCACTTTCAGCTGAAGTTAAACTACTTTGAAATCTCGGCTTACCTTTGCGGCAATCACTGGAGACGAAGTTCATTAGTTAAGTGAAACTCTTTTATACAAATGGTTTCCATAATTTGGTTTGGTTTAATCAGAAATTTACGATTTCAGTAAATCAGAACTCTTTAAGATTGATGAAACAGTAAAAGGACGCTCCTTCGAGCGTATTTAAGCTTCGGTGCTTTACACATTGGGTATTTCTTCATTTGTGAATTTTACTTTCAGTTTGTCTTTCATTAAGAACACAAAGCAATGGCAGGCAGGCAGGCAGGCGGTCGCAGGATATCAATTTGGCTTTAACTTAGCTGACTGTTTTCAGTTGTCATAAATGTAAACCGTAATTAAAATTAATCGATATGCAATGCCACCTCAATCCGAGACAATTAAGTTTGAAGTGCAGGTCCCAAAACAATAACAATTATTCACAAAGGATTTGAGCTGTCTGCACTTGACCACTTTTAGCTGTTGCTGCTGCAAAATACAATGAACAATTCCCCATGCTCAGCTCCAACCGCAATGCCAACTGTTTGTTTAATTAAATTGCCAAGGCAAACCAACTTCTGCTCCACTTCGATGGCCTGAATTATGGTCGCCCCCGTCCGCCCCCCCCCCCAACTCCAAATGGCAGTCATTTGTATTAATTGAATAAGAATTACATTTTAATCCAATAGAGACAATCTCCAGCGTGGGCCAAATGGTCGCCATTTTGTTGCCACTTCATTTTATATCCTGCAGCGTTTTATTTTTATCTCATTCGTGTCTTTGTCTTTCACCAGCATTTCATTTTATTTATTTACTTTTATTCCTCGTTTCGTTTAAATTACGCCCACAGCGTACATGTAGGCAGTGCGACGCCCAGTTTGTAGGTATTAAAGGAAGAGTAATTGGAATTGAAGTTGTGAAGGAAAGTAATCCGGCTGCCATTTACACCTTTGAATGTGAGCGGGCTATAAATAGGCCACCAAATGTTTTTTGGTATGCCTCAATTAGGCTAATCATACAGGCTACATACAGTTGATCAACCTTGAGGAACGAGGTTCCCATTAACATAGGCCACTCTAGCTGGTAATTGTATTCAATTGTTGTGATATTATTTAATTATTCATGAATGTGAATGGCGTTTGGCTGCCTGGAGTGCCCATAAAAATGAAATATGACAGACACATTTGAGATAGAAATCAATGCCGCAGTCGTTGTCATCCCTGTGCCATGACAGAGTGCTCGGGCACAGGGGCAAGTTGGCTCTTAACTCGTTCATTTCATTTTAAGGATATTACTTGTCAAGTGAAAAAATGTTCCCACTTTGACAAGTGCACACAGGCGTTAGCTCAAGGCAGTATTTTTAGAATCTACCAGCGGCCTGTGGAAAATTTTTCATTTAAGGTGGAGAAGCTCGTACTGAGTAGCTAGCCGGTTGACGGTGAACAATCACTTCATTCGGGTGCATGGCCTACTAGTGTGGTTACCAGTGTTTCCGACCACCACAACTTTTCGGCCCATATTCGAAATTCATGAAAATTTTATCACTTGGACGTGTTGCTTGTTCAAGTGACTAAATGAAGAAACTTAAAGCAATCTTAGAAATGAACCATACATTTTCGTCAACATTCCCTAGATTGATAAAGATATACAACCCATTTAAGAGACGTGCAGTAAAGTCTTTGGCTTGACTTGTTTATAAGTTTGTTGAAAGTTTTTAAAAAATTTGTAGAATATATTCTAAATATGCCAGATAATTGCCTTATTGAAACTCGATAGGTGAGTACAATTAGAGTAAAGAAGCGAAAAATAATCGAACTCCAGGGCTGAAATCACAATTCAATGTATTAAGACTAGCTGAATACTCGGTTTTGACCGGGTCGGCGAACCTCTTCCTCCTTCCTTCTTAGCGGTTTCATTTGCTCTGACAGTGAGAGCTCGAGTTCTGAGTCGTTGGAGACGTTCTTCTCGCTCCTCAGCTGCTTCACTTGCTCTGGCAGTGGACGCTCGAGTTCGAACTCCGCTAAGTCGGACATCTTGCTCCTCAGTGATTTCATTTGCTCTCACAGTAGAAGCTCGAGTTCTAAGACCTCGGAGACGTACCTCTCGCTCCTCAGCTGTTTCACTTGCTGTGACAGTGGACGCTCGAGTTTCGCGATTTTCTCGTTCTTCAGTCGTTTCATTTGCTATTTGAGTTTGCCGTTTCAAAGCTCTTGGAGCACGTTTTCAAAATTCTTTCTTTGCAGGCTTTTTTTACAGATTAATTGACAAATTTATCACAAATTTATTTGACAGAAATGGCAAAGTCACTATTTATAATCAACACAATCGGATGAACGGTTGAATTTTGCAATTTTAGCGGTTTTTGAACCAAGTCACAGACATGAGACATAGCCTATGACAGTTTCCTGATCAACATGAACATCCTGTGAAAAATTTGTGAAGATTGGTTAAGCGGCTTAGCCGCCATAAGGAACAAATATACAAACATACAAACATACTTTCAATTTTATATATATGTATAGAGTATAGATTGCAGCCTTGAAACATCGAGCCAAGACACATCGCCTGAGACACATGATTGAAATGTATCAAAGATGGTATTGTAAGTAGTTTCATGTGGCCAACGAGTCGTATGAGCAATATTTTTCAAAACTTAAATTTCAGAAAAAAAAACCGTCAACCTTAGCACTGCGGCAGTGCTCTCTGAGGCTCGCAGTTGACATTCACTTCCACCATAAGGCATAAAATTAGAAATCATTTCCAAGACTCCGCACATCTCCTGAACTTTAATTCCGGCTTTCAATTCACACTTCAGGGTACACAATGCACACCAATGTCTAATGAAAAGCAACACAAGTGTGGCCTCTTGCTCTGCCTGGGGGGAAAAGAGGAAAGTGGGTCTCAGTGTGGGTGGCAGGATCCCAGCTTCGTTGCATTAATCTCATTCAAAATGCACGTCTAAGCCGCTGGCTGTTCACAAGTAGTATCAAATTGTTGCTGAATTTTGGTGCTGGATTGGAAATGTCGTTGCCGTTTGGCAGTGTTAAACACGTTTTCAACACATGCTCGACATGTCGTCAGTGACTGGAGGATTCACATGTGACTTCCCACCAAATGGAAGCGCGAGTCTGTGTGTGTGTGTGTGTGTGTGGAAGTGAGTTTGTATAGCTAGAAATCATTCAGGCGCAGTTTACTCTCTCTTCTTTTTTTTTTTTTTTTGCCTGTCTCTTGATGTTTGGTATTCTGCAGTTCTATATTTTGGTCGATACCTTTTCAATTACTACAAATAATTTTTGTACATTTGCGCGGGTGTGGGTGTGCGTGTGTGTGTGTGTGTGTTCATGCTCCATCATAGTTTGCAATCGCTTTTGGGCTCTGTGACACTTGATTTTCATTGACTTTTGCACCTTCATGTCTCTATCTCCTACCCCCTTTGATTTTGCCCATGTTTGTTCATTGAAAATTGTACAAAAGCATTTTGTGTTACACACAACACACACGGCCAAGGCAGCGGCTTAATAAATTACCTGGAAGCAACTTGCTTACTTTTATGTTGAAAATAACAAACTTTTGTCCCTTTGCCCATTAGGTTCAATTGTGTGTGTGTGTGTGTGAGTGTGTGTGGCATCAAAAGTTGGCTATCCACATCGGTTATCTCTCTGTCACCCGCCGGCCCCTACTTTTTAATTATGTATCACTGTCCACAAAATACACACTCACACACACACGCTGCCAAAGTGGCCTGTCAACAGACGTTGACCAGTTGCCCGAACAAACAATCGACCGGCCATCGGCACAAACTTTTGATGAGGGTTGTCATCATCAGCGTCAAACAAATGAAAACATATGTAGCGGCAGCGGGCGCGGTAGTGAAAGAGAAGGAGCAGCAGCGTCTATATTAATATCAAATGAACTGGAACCATCATCATGATGATGTGGGCTCGGGCTTGGGCAAAAATTCATTTGTAACGCTTGGCTTCCATAGAATGGGAAACTTTTACTGCAATAGATTAAGATTAAGTGATCATCTAAATGGTCATTTAACTAAAAAGCTAATGTCTATTAAAAATGCCTCGGGGATCTGTGTGTATTCAGCTCGGTGATATGCAGGTTTGGAGTACCGCAAGAGGTTGGTGGGTTAATGTCGCTTTAAAAAAATGAACTATATTCTTGCTCTGAAATATAAAAAGTTGCGTGCCACAAAGTTTCTCAAGAAACTGCTACTAAACAGCTCCACCGCTGCGTATTTATTAGGTAAAAGACTAGGTTTTATAGTTGATTTCATACCTAGAGGTTATAAGCGTAGAAATTGCAGCTAAATTTGTTGAAAAACATACGAGATTTTTATACTCTGTACCGTAGGTACATAGAGTATTATAAGTTTGTGCAAAAGTATGTAACATCCAGAAGGAAGCATCTCCGACCCCATAAAGTATATATATTCTTGATCAGCATCAACAGCCGAGTCGATATAGCCATGTCCGTCTGTCCGTCTGTCTGTCCGTATGAACGCACAGATCTCAGAGATGGTAAGAGATAGAGGCTTGACATGTATGGGACATATGCTTCTTATGTCTGCAGGCAGATCAAGTTTATTTTCAATTTTGGCCACGCCCCCTGCCGCCCCCGCAATTTAGAAAAAACGTCATATCTCCCACAGTTTTGAAGATAGATGGCTTGTTCCTTCTGAACATATTTAGTTATTAGGATAACTTATCGATCTGCGAAAGGAATGAAGAAGATCGGATGAACGGTTTTCGAGTTATGATCAAAAGACAGATTTTCTTGGTACAGAGTATGTTATAGTCGGGCTTGACCGACTTTCTTTCTTGTTTTTTTTTAAATTTGTTTATTTGACACCCATTACCACCAATTTTTACCCTCCCACCACCTCCCTCACATATTTATATCGATATTTTTGTATTTCCACAAGATTAAGAGGTCGTAGCGCCATCTGTCATTCAACAGCATAAATAGTATCGTAATATTTGCCATACCAACGTGAATATTGTTCATACGTGTTTTATGATTGTAAAAAGTTGGCAAAATACTTAAAACAAATATATATTTTAATATGTTAGTACAAAAATTTGACCTATTTATGTGAAGAAGCCCCTTGCGTCTAGAAAGAACATTCATCCAAATCCAATAAGACATCACACTGTTCTTCCTATAAGCTGTTTTCAGACGACCTAGCTTGTCTAAGATCATCGACACTGTCCACTGTCCTTAAAACAAACATAACGTGTCCAACTGCTACAACATCCATCCGCTGACAAATGCTCCAACCAATTGTTAGATTTCTGGGATGGAAAACTTTCTGTGCATGAAAATACTCGATGCATAGAGTTGACCACTAATATCTGCATAATAGTTGATTCGCCAAATGCTCTATTTGACTACGTATTTCCCGATGTACTGTGCGTACAATACATAAATTATGCGTGGCCATTATGGGAGTAAAAATATGTGGACATCGTCGAGTTAAGTTTCAAGCTATAGCAGTCGCTACCCGGAGACTGAAATTGATCGATTTCTC
Organism: Lordiphosa andalusiaca; assembly: GCA_035044965.1. Classification (NCBI taxonomy): domain Eukaryota; kingdom Metazoa; phylum Arthropoda; class Insecta; order Diptera; family Drosophilidae; genus Lordiphosa; species Lordiphosa andalusiaca. Next base: position 1,747,027 of record JAWNNM010000342.1, read on the forward strand.
CTTGTGAAGACTGGCATAGATGTTTTAGCAATGGACAAGGACAACTAGCACGAAGAACAGCCATAAAATTAAGGGTTGCCGAAATGGAGGCTATATTAGATCAAGAAGAACTCGCAGGAGCATTGGAAGTGACTCAACAAGCCATTTTTGTTCACCTAAAGGTCATGTGAATAAACCATAAGGATGGTTAGTCGGTGCTGTATGAATTTAAGACGAGAGACGTCGAATTGTTACTCGAACGTCAAGAAAGAAAGGCATTTTTGCATCATAGCGTGAATGTTGATGAAAACTGGGCTTAATGCCATAACCTTAAGCTATATAAAATATTTGATATACGAATATTCACGGGCACGCTCTGTAATTAGTGGAACCAATTGGGCGTGGTGTACTATGAGCTGCTACAAACTGATGAAACCATCACACAGCAACTCCATCGTACTCAATTCATACATTAAAGCTGAGCTTGTAAGCAAAAACTGACAGAATACTAGCAAAGGCACTACACGATAATTTTGTAACATGATTTCGCTCGTGCACAAGTGGCACATCCGGTTAAAACATCTATTGAAAGGCTGAAATTTGAAGTTCCACAGAGATTGCCCCTTCCGACTGCTATTTGTTTTGCTTGATGAGTCATCTATTTTTGCTATTTTGAGAATCACCACAATTGTATTGATATGTGGATTATATCAGAAGATTGCATCGTTTTTTCAAGATGGCATTCGTTAATTTAAAAAAAAAAATGGGTGAAAGTAGGGGCTAGTCTACATAACTTTGTGAAACGAGTTTATGAAACTTGACAATGAATGCTTTAATGCTTTTCTGCACTCAGTGCTGGGAATGCCGATTAGTTTTCTTAGCAGTCTTCGATTAAATAAAAGTGAATATTTCTTATATTTTGATTCTGAAATTTTCCATCCGTTAAATTTTTAATTTTTAATACTTCACTTCAATTGTATTCAATTCAATTGGGATTTTTCACCAGTTGTAAATAAAAAAGTGTGTATTAAGTTTGTGCAAAAGAATGTATAAGACAGCAGGAAGCATATCCGACCCCATAAAGTATATACTCTTGATCCACATCAACAGCCGAGTCGATATAGCCAATTCTGTCGTTCTGTCTGTATGAAAGCACAGATCTCTGAGATGGTAAGAGGTAGAGGTTGGACTTGTATGGGATCAAAGCTTCTTATATTTGCAGGCAGATAAAATCGATTTTCAATATTGGCCACGCCCCTTCCAGCCCCCGATTTGAAGAAAAACGTGGTATCTTCTGCAAAGAAGCACCTCAAAGGAGCGTTGCCGGAGCATTCCGAAGCAGGAGTGACTCCAAAGCAGCACCTCTAAGGAGTCCTTTCCAAAAAAGTCATTGGCATGTAGAGGAGTCCGCACGGAGTCTTTGCGGGTTATCTGAGTGAGCATTCTGGGACGCCGAAATCACTCATTTCAGGAGTCCCTTAGGCACACTTTTTTCATATATTATATATTAAAAAGGTATTTTTCTCCAGCGGATATGTTCCATTGGGGCACTTTCGGAGCCTCCCTAGGAGGCTCAGCGCACCGTACAGGGAGTCCTAATAAAGCACCTTTCGGACTCCGCTGGTTGGCTGGGATCTAATAATATAAAATATCCGAGCGTTTCGAATCGCAGGACTATTTCTTGTAGCTGCCATAGAAACGATCGCTTTCGAGTGTATTAAAACTTCGCCCCAGACAAAGCTAGCGTTTCATTCTCGTTTATAAATCAATTCCAGTTGCAATCCGTACGCCTTTTTGGTTCGTTCAAAATATGATTTAGCTTTATAGCCGTCGTATACATATATCACAGTCCGGTTTGACCTACTTTCTCAACTGCTTCCATCTTGATAATCAGTTGGAAAGCAAAAATAATAAACTAGTTCCAAATTAAATTGGTTAAGTTTGATGTAATCTATGGGCTATTGCTTTCCCCAAACACAAATTGTGCGTGTGCAAATAAACTATAACATTTATGTGCATATAACCGTAATTACATTTAAACAAATATGCGTATGCATGCCAAAAACCAGTTAAAGTTATGCAAACAAATAAATTGAAAAAAAAAAAAAACACAAATAACTACAGTGCCAAACCGGAGCCAATTCTGAATGGAAATGCAGTTCAATTGCTTCGTCCCCTCCGGCTGGTGTAACAATAATTGCGGCTGGCTGCTCAATTTGCAGCTACAGAGCGAGAGGGGGAGAGAGAGGGCGGGACGGGGCGGGGGGGGGGGGGGGGGGGAGAGGTGGGTCATGTGCGTGCTCGAGTGCTTGTTTAGTGCACATAAATAAAACAAACACTCGGACACTTGCATACAGTTAATACACTCCCCCTCGGTTGGCTCCAGTTCTGATATAATCAAAGGCTATCGCCTGGGAGGCTCGAGCATTCCATTCCAGTTGGGGGGACTCATTCAACTGGTGCGTGTGTGTCGGCATCGAGTGCACACATGAACGCTTCGAGAAAGGACATTGAGGTGGCTGGCCGACTGACATGGCAATATGTTCAGCGCTTAGTTAGTCAACTCCGGTGGCTGCATGTAACTTAATTAGCACGAACCTCAAGTTGCTTTGACCATTCCATGACCATTCCTTCTTTCACTCATTTTTGGTGATTTTGTGTGGAAAATCACCACAAACTGTGTGTGCCATCATTCGTGGATATGAATATATACAAATCAGGCCATCCAGCCGGCATTTTGTTGTGGCGCTGTTGGCGCTAAACTATTTTACATTTTGAACAGCCAAAAGTTGGCATGCCAAAGCTACAAAGCCAAAGCCAAATCCACACTCGTGGCCCAGAGCCTGAACCAGAAACAAAAAGTTGCCACATGCATGCCTACTATGTGTGCCCATGCGCCTGTGTGTCGCCTCTGTGTGTGTGTGTGTGCGCTCACATGTTTTCACTTTGTGCTTAATTTGCATTTAAATGGTTTTTGCACTTAGGCTATTTCCCGTGTAAATGAGCTTTGTTTGTTGTTGTTCCTGTTGCTGCCATTATTTCGCCCGACTAAGCGAGAGCCACTGGAGGAAGCGACCAAGCTTCAGTTTAGCGCCGGCTTAACTTGCATTTTAGCAAAGGACGTGTGCCCCAAATCACGTGGTGCCTGCCAAGGCTGAGCTCAAGAACATGTGCACAAATTTGCCAATATTCCGACAGACGAATTTTAAAATAATAATTCGATTGTGAGCGTAGCAACAGTCTGTGACAAAGCCATCAAAGAAAATTTAAATAAAATTTAACCGGCTACGACAGGAAGTTACAAATTCGATTCATAGTATACCACTTGGAAAGATTTTTGGAAAGAAAACTGGCTGCAGCTGTCAAATGCTTGCTTATGAGCAACAACTTCTGTTGAATAAAATTTTCCATATTGGTTTTTGAATAGCCTTTTATTAGCACAGTTTTTAAAGCCAAATCTAGAAGTTGTAGAAAAAGAAAGTCCCAAAATACTGGCAGACCAAAAGGCATACGTGATGTGACAGAATATGGAAATATGGTATATGAAAAAGGGTTTTTTTTATGTGCAGCCGGTATTCATAACCGAACCTTTTAGGTTATAAAAGCTTTACCTGAACCTGTTCCAAGCCTAAAGCTGCGGTTCGGTTCAACAAAAATTTTGGAACTGCAGCTCTTAGCCGACTCGAGGTCATGTTATGCTTTCGCACAACTTTAAACATGACGCGGACGTTAAAATATTTGACCTTTATCTTAGCGACTTCTTCTGTTATCACGAAAGGTTCTGAAAGACTGAGTCTTATAGTTGAAAAGAACGTCTATAAAAATTGTTCCGAACTTTTATTAGAATCCCCACCATATTAGGCTCTGTTTTTTTTTAGATCTAAGACTACAAAGCTTATGAAATGATGCATAGAATAAGAACTTAACATTACTACGGAAACATTTTATGTACGTAAACAAAGAAAATGAATTTTACTTAAACGACTGCATTCCTGTACTTCGAAATTTTTAGTTCGTCAAAGTTCTTTATATCAATAGAATCTCTTTGTCATTGCTTTTATAATCATGAGCTGTATAAAAGTGTTTCTATTTATATAAAAAACTGTCTCGAAATAAAAATTCCAGTCTGCTGAAAAATGACCTAAACAGTAAATAATATTTTAAGTAATCCAATCACAACCCAATATCGACACAATTCCCTCACAGTTTATGTCATTTTGAGGTCGATTACTACATAAACTGGTGCAGAGCATGGGCTGAACTAAGGTTCGAACTAAAACCTGGTCCCGAAAAACCTGGAACCTCAAAATTCAGAACCTTAACCATTGTACAATTTTGTTTTGAACCCACGAACCGAAGCTTTTCTTCTTTCCGGTAAGACCTACGCACAATTATTGTATCATATAAATTAAAGAGAATACCATTTTTTCTACAAAACATTTATGTATAAAAGTGTTTCAAAACTACAGCTTCTCAATTCTTAAAACTCCGTAGAAATGTAGTATTTGTAGTAGTAATTGGATTTTTATCCACGCTGGAGTAGTTTTTTGCCTTGTGAGCTGAAAATGAGTCTTCTTGAAAGGTCTGTTGCATATAATGTGGGGTTGAGAGGTTTCTCATGCTTGGCCAAATCATTGGGTTGATACACGATGGAGTTTCGTAACCTTACCAGAGGGGACTCCCCGCCAAACCATCACATAAGATGGATGATAATCTTTCTAATCTCTGGGAATGAGTTAGGACGTTTGATTTGATGACTCAGCATACACCTTGTCGTTCTGCTTGTTGACTGATTTCTCTATGGTGAAACATTCTATGTCAGTAAATCGAATTTCGTCTGTGGGCATTGTTCGCTCACTGGCAATGATTTCAATTTTGTCTTTGGGCTTAGTTGCAATACTGCTGTGTGCACGTGACCGTTGTGGCCCTTGAAGCGTTGCAAAATATTTCAAAAATAGAATTACATCGATCATATTTTCGATGTTTAAAAAAAATAGCAATTTCGTTAGGATAAATGGTTCATTAGGGTAATTAAGATGTCAGGTTTGACACGTTTAAATAACTACATAATAGATGAGTTCAAAATCTAGGGATCAAAGCTCCAAAACACATCATAATATGAAGGCGTCAAAGCAACTGAAATTCTGGAGATGTTTCGGTTCAGGAGTTCGCAAGAAACCCTTAGAAAGACTAACGTTCAGTTCTCAAAGCTAAGGTTTTGGTGCGAAGTTTGATTCACGGAATCTTAAAAAAATAACAAAATGGACACATATTTTTAATGAAAAGGAAGTGTCCAGCTAAAGAAGCTGTGAAGACATTACCCCATTCATTATGGGTTTATTGGCTGACTGGGTTTATTGATAAAACTTCTCAACAATTTCCAGGATTATTAAAGTCTTAAACACATGGATTTTTGTTTGCTAAAACTTAGTTTAAGCTTTTTTTCTTTTCAATAGCTTTAAATGTTAAATTTGGACAGGGTTTTGATATTTTAATGTTCCGATTCAACACTATAAAACTATTTTTTTGTCCGGTCAAATTGAGATGGATTTATAAGATCTGAAAAAAAGTGACTAAAGTGTATTTTCCAATCAGAGAAGGTCTGTTTCGGCATGTTTCTAATTTAGAAGGACCGACTCCGGTTTGGTGGACCCCAAAATCTAAGCGGTTCTCGGGCGCTGCTTGCAGCACTAAAAATGTTGACTGAAATATACTGTTATTTGAAAAAATTGAAATACAATTACAAATTGTGTCCAATTGAAAAGCTACAGCAACATGGGCCTTAGGCTAGACTGAAATATATATATTTTTTTTTATAATAAATTAAAGTTTAAGCTTTTTCATGAACTTATATTCAAGGAAACTATGTTGAGTTCAAACTTTGAATGAAATTTTTGAAAATTTGTGTGATTTTAAGCACCTTTGTAGTTGTCAAATATCGATATAGCGCACAAAATCACTATATCATATCATATCATTCATTGTAGCTCAATTTATATAACCTAAAGATGTGTTTACTTTTGGAGCTCAGCATATTTGAATATAAAGTATTCGAAAAGCTGATTCAAAAATGTCACAAAAATATTCGACAACGATATATCGTATTTCTATTTGCTATTAACATCGATACTATTTCCGGCACCCCTAATCTAATCTAATCTTATAAGCACTGAGTCCCAAGTCATATTTTATCAGGCGCGACATGTTGTCCTTGCTGATAATCATCTCGCTACACTCGATTTTCTGCTTTGCGCAATGGATTTCGACGAAATCGAACTTTCACGGCTTTGAAGGCTTGTGGAGTATGCGGTTGGCGGCACTCCGGGCGGTTTTTTTATTCCAGTATTGTGGATGATTTTTGAGCGATGACTCTGTCAAAAAATTCTGATCGATGGCTTCAAAACAGAGACAGACAATAGACAAATAGACTAGCCAGCAATTGTTATGAAGTGCTTGGTGAACCTTAACGAATTATGTTCTAGTTCTGTGGTCAGCTTTGTTAATTGATACCGGCAAACTGAACTGACACTGTAGATGCAAGTTATTTCGCATTGGCCAAGGCTTAGCTCCCAAAAGCCCATCTGTTGACATTGTGGCCACTTAATTAGTCACCAAATGGGCTGCAGTTTAACTCAATGCACAAGCTTTTGCATCGTCTTTTGCTGCTTAATTAAGCATTTAATTTGCTCACACGTCTTCGTGCCTCTATCTGGCACGTGTTGATTTCGTGTGCGCGCTCACTTTTATTAGACTTCACTTTTCTTCGTTTTTTTTCTTATTTTTTTTTTTTAAATTAGCGACAGAGTCCGGTCATGGCGCATGGCCATAAAGTTTTATGCCCAGTTGAGCGCAGGATAGCGGCCAGTCGGTGGGTCTGCGTTCGTATATTCTCATTTAATTTTCCCAACGTCCGTCCACTTTTAATTACAAACAATCAAATCAGCTTGTTTTGGCGTCGCGACCGGGGCCCGCCAAGTCAGGGGCCCCACCATTGTCCGAACGGCAAGGTTTTCCTGGGCGTGGGTTTTCTGTGCACGGTGCAGTCTGCCGTCTGCCGTCTGCCGTCTGCTGTGCTGTCATCATTGCTGACCACAACACAAAAGTTGACAGTGCGCTAAATGGGAACATGCTCACCCGTCTGCCCCACTCTGTGTGCCCTCTGACACATTTTGCCCCAGCTATTAAGTCATAAAGGGCGTGGCTGTTGCTAATTCCCAACAGCGCCTCTAACTACTTCCTGTGTGCAATCGATAAACTTGACGCTATCACAAGTATCTGTCTATGGCCCAAATCTGGACGAGCCGACAGATCACAGATGGCAAATTGTACAAATATTGTTTTCCGCTTTATTTTTCCGGCAGCATTTTGCATGCACAAACAAAAATATTGCTGAATAGTCAAATATTTGCTGGTATTTGCCTATGCAAATGCGAAACGTTTTTGATAACATTTCGGCTGGCACGTAAACGGTTTTTGGCATGCAATTAAAAAGCAACTAAAATTAATTAAAGAAAAATAAACAACTGTTTATGGCTGCCAAACATAGATAGCTCATTAATTGTTGGCCAAACAAGTTACAAAATGCTTACAATATCATTTGGCCATAAAAATTACACAAGTTGGGTTATTAGTAAATCCGCATTCAATTAATTATCCTTGCTTTTACAATTAACAAAGCATTGACAGTATTTATGTCCACACATTCCCATTGAATGGGGTGTCCTTTTAGGGCCAAATCAATTACAGATTTATTGCAGCCATTTTATTTGTGTGTTTGCCAGGACGCTAATCAAATAATATTTGGAATATTTGTAGTTTTTTTTTAATGGTAATAAATATTTTTATTTAATTAATGTAGGCGATAGGGCTTTCCCTTATATTTATTGCGTTTTATCACCATGGGAAGTTTTTAGTTGGGCGCGTGTCACTAACACTTAGCACATGGTAGGCTAGTCGAGCTATTTCAAGAACCTCCCGGGCTTATCATCTGCTGACTATCAGTTAACATCTGCGCCTCCATGTTAGCATAGCTATAACTGCTTGGGAATTTCAGGATTTCTTTTTACCTTTTAATTTGTATACCCCTGCTGGGGGAATATTAAAATTGCTTAGATGTTTGTGCCGCGTAGATGGTAGTATCTTCTTGATTCTTGATCAGCAGTACGAGCTGAATTGATTTAAGTTGTCAGAGCTTTGCACCAAGATTTGTCATACATAAACGCTGCACATTTGCCGGAAACTGCCTTTTCGGATGTCAATTGCAAATAGATGTCATGGAAACCATCGGCCCAAAAACATGTTTCAGTGAGAAATACTTTTGATTTCGATCTAAGAGACTATTAAAGATAAAGCCACAAATATTTCCATTACCATTCCATTACCAAATGCAGATCAAGTTTGTTTCAGACTTGGAAAATTTTCAACACTCTTTCGGTTTGTTCAGTCAGTTTATTTGAGTTTATTTTAGTATTTCGATAGTACTGCGTTTAAGTGTTGCTGAAACTCGAACGAAATGCTTAAGGTTTGTCCAAAATCTGCTGTGATTTTAATATACGGAACACAAGGCAATAAAATTCGACTTTTACCAATATATTAAAGAATTTGTAGAGATTCTAGATTTTTTAATTGGTAAACTCCAATCTGCTTTCAGAAATTGCTCTTGATTTATGGTAATTTAAGAATAAACTTGCTAAAAACTAATATTGTGACTCTTTTTAGGCACTCTTAAAGGGGTTCCCCTGTTCTTTTGTTTAAACTCTCTTTAATATTTATGAAAAGTATCACCTCATAGCTTTCAAACCAATTATTTAAAACAATTTTTCAGCCAAAATAGATACCTTAATTTTAGCCCCATATATTTAGGATTTTTTATCTCTGCTTAAAAAAACGATGAAATATTTGGAATAGTTGATTTTAAAGCTAAGATAAAATCGAAGTGATCCCAATAAACCAGGGATGCAAACCGGTTCTGAGCTGAACCGGTTTTGAACCGAACCGAACCGAACCGCTCATTCCCGCTGGTGAACCGAACCGCAAACCGAACCGGCTTCCTTTCAGAATTTCTGAACCGAACCGAAAACCACAAATAAAAACGGTTCGGTTCGGTTCAGTTCTCTGTCGAGTTTTAACGGGAATTGCTTTCCTTTAGCCAATGATTTTGATTAATTAGGAAATTTGAATCGTTTCCCGAAGATAATTTTCAAACATTTCGTTCGACCCTATACATATTTAGCGTTGTCGGATCGATATAACTTTTAAGAATGACCTGAAGAGAATTTTACAAGTCTTCTGCAATTTCCCGCCGATCTCTTAATTTAATTGTCATCAATCTAAATTTGTCTTTTCATTATACAATATTTTCAATTTTCAGTGGTTCTTCTTAACCTTAATTCAATCTTAATCTGCCAATAAATAAGGACATTCCTCCAGGAACTGATAGACGAGTCCTGGGAATCCGACATAATAATCCTTGCAGATTGCTCTAAGGATTTTAAAGATATTCGAATGGATTATAGGAATCAAATTTCAAAAATGGTCCAATAGCCACTTCACCGAAATCATATTTAATAATGTGCCTTTGTGAACCACTGAACCGAACCGAAACCGCGGTTCATTTAACTCCAAAAACCATGTTATGAACCGAACCGGCGGTTTAGAAACTGTGCGAACCACTGAACCGAACCAGTACTTATTTTCGAGTGGTTTGCATCCCTGCAATAAACGCAAAAGTTTCCCAAATAACGAGTCTTTAAAATGTGAAAAATTTAAAGTCATCAAGAATAGCGACTAACTCTTCAATCAACTGGACCTTGTGGCTTGGTGTGATTTAATGAATTTTATTTTATAATATTATAGAATGCATAAAAAAATACAACATAATATCATACAATATTTTATGCTTATTGTCCTTGAAAGTATGCTACACTCTACGTTTTTTTATTTTGTGTTCGTCCTGTTTAAATTAAGCTGACCTAACCATGTGGGTGAGTATGCAATGCAGATTATCTATGAAACATAGTTATAGATGGCTTAGCAGACAGATCTAGAGCTGCCAACAAACATTTTTTATAGCGGAAGATTAGAATCATATTCTTTATCGCATCACTATAGTGATATCGCATTGCTGTCGCATTCTTATCTTCTATTGGAAAGAAATGTGAAACTCTTCGACACTTGTGCGCAATAAGAAGGCGATACGTCTAGGAGATGGGAAAGAGTAAAAGTCACTCCTGAGAGTTAACAAAGCGATACTTAATGAAGCTATTTTCCCTGGAGCCGAAAAAGTCTCTGTTCCGAAAAACAGAGAGAAAAGAAACTCGACAAAATGTTTTCACTGCTCGTTGCCGAAAGAGCGAATGAGATATTCATTACTTTTTTAAGTTTTTCGGTCTGAAAGCAGCCAATTCATCACGAATGTTGTTTTTAAATGCTCTCCAGTGTTACGTGGGTTATTGAACTAGGTTTGGAACATAAAAGAGAGTCCTGGAAGGGGTAAATTCGGTCGATTAAGGAGGCCTGTCAAAATCATGAGAACCAATGAACCCCATAAAGCGATGGTTGCACCTGCTGTGTCTAGTCTTGTCCGACCCCTTTTGATGATCACTTGAAAATGAATCAAGCAAATGCTAAAATTGAGTCCGACTCCAAAAACAACTCGCAGATGACTCGAATAAAAATCGAAACAAGATCAGTGTTCTACACTTATAAAAAATTTAGCCTGGAAATTAGAAATTCTCCTATAAAGTCCAGCCAGTCTTAACAAAAAATTTTTTCCATTTATGGAAAAATTTTCTGAAACTTCGAAAATTTTCTATTAATGAGAAAATATATTTCTTAATTTTAGGGTGAATCGCCTTAGGACGGATTTCATAGGTGAATTTTTAGATTTTGGAGAACGTATCTTCAAAAAGAGTCGCGGCTAGGTTACTAGTTTCTACCGACAGATGTATAATTTCTGATCAGAGAGCGAACACATTTGAGACTATTTGAATCAGACCTAAGACTCCAAATAGACTCGATTTTGATGTAAAATTTCATAAAGTGCTGGCTGGGTAGTGGCGCCATGGTACAAATTCGCTCTCCGTTTGTTAATCAAAATAGGATTTTTTAAAAAAAGTGTACTGTTTCATGGCAGAATTCTTTTCACCAAATCTATAAAAGAAAACTACATCTCAACCGTTTTCCCCAAAAATAAAGTGAAGCTCTGTGACATAGTTCTTTTTAATTTCTACTGTTCTTTCTATAAAAGCCAACCCTTGTAGTTTGTAGAACTTCTTGATAAATAAATAATGAGTTCACCACGTCAGCCCCACTCGCCAATGGCCCCGCAAATACGATAATCGCCTTTAACCTCACCATTTATATGTGATAATAGAACCGCAGCCATCAGCCAGTTTGATTCAACCCCCAGGTCCTGACCATTTCTTTATTTGTGGATAATAGAGAAGCTATTTAATGTAATTTGTGTCAGTTGTCGACGTTATAAAATGAGAATTGCATATACGTGTCGTTGCCAGGATTAACATTGGCCATGTCACATTTTGAATGCACTTTGAGCCTCCACTTTGGCTGATGGACACTCGAACCGCCTGTTGCTTCCGAGGAGTCGATGCCTGTGGAACTGTTGCTGCTGTTGCTGCTGTGGTGCAACAACTGGCCGGATAACTGAGAGTTAAAAGCTTTCACAAGCTTTTGCTCTCGTGTGCGCTCGTTTGGCGCTTCGTGCGGCCCACACTTCACTGGAACGGGCTTTACTCCCACGACGCCTGGTGTAGGTGTATCATTCTTGGTCGTCGATTTTCCAGGCAGCGCACTTCAGTCTAGGGTAAACGCTTGCGTCGAACACAACAAGTGCGGGCAAACGGTAACGGCCCAAGAAAAAAGTTCTGAGTCAGCCACTCAGTGAGTTCAGTGAGTCAGTCAGTCAGTTGTCAAGCCAATCAAGCCAGCAGCCGCCTGTAGTGTAGTGCAAAAGTGAAAGTGAAAGTGTTTAAATGCAGGGCAACCTGGCAGGACAACTGCCAATTCGCTGCGTTTGCGCGCGAATTACATTGTATAAGCTGCGCGCGTTTAAAATGTAACTGCCAATCGAAAATACTTGTGCAGTGTTTCCAAATTTGGTGCCAAAGAACCAACAATTTAGGAAAGTATTTTTGTCAGTGCATCTGTGCAGCTAAACGTTTTTCAATTGCGAATTGAAACCAAACAGCAGCAGCAGCAGCAGCGTCAGCAACAACTCTGGAAATATGCATAGCATTTGGATAATCGTTTTACTCTACGGATTATTAGAAACTAAGCCAACAAGTAAGTGGGGCTAAATTGCATTTCCGTTTGTGCACAAGAAGTTCAAACTCGAAATTGGCCATTTAAGCAAAATATGCATATGCGAGCCCTCTTGGGCTAATTGCAAATGTTGACCAGGCATGCCAACAGCCTGCCATCCGCACCCGGGACGGGACTCTTGGACTAGTGTTGATTCTGTTAAAAAACAAAAAAAACAAAAAAACAAGTCGAATGTCACGCACACACACACACACTCCTCCGTTTTCTTTTTTTCTTTTGCCTTTTTTCCATAAGACTCATGAATAATTCATGGTGCATGCTTCGATTATTTACTTCGTAAACATTCCTGTTGAAAACTTCGGACAGCCAACGGGCCAGTAGTTGGTCTGCGTGTGTGCGTGTGTGTGTGGCAAGTTTTTTTTAATTTTCATAAATTGTAAATTGTTGGCTAAGTAAACATTTACACTTGCTGCATGCCACTGCAATTATAAATCGAATCGACTGATTGCCCTTTTTGCATGGCAGCTGAGTTGATTGGATGTGTCACTGCTAATGGCAAATTTGATTTGATTAACGAACCAATAAGCGCCAAAAAGTAGGCCACAAAATTGAATTTCATTACAGCTTCATTTGGGTTGAGCGCAAACTTAATCAACCCCCGCCCCCAAAACGAGAAGCTCGTAAAAGACAAGCTTCTGCTGCCGCCCGCCCTTCGTCCCGGATCCATTACATGTTGTCGCTGGCAACGTAATCGCTGAAAAATTAATACGCCAAGAAGCAGCCTCAAGCAGCTCAAAGCACGTTTCTGCAATTTTACCCCAGCTTCTGGGTTTGTGGCTTGCGCCGATGCCACAGTAAAATCAATTTCAAGTCATTAAATGAAATGAATCTTTATGAAGACCCCGTGATGGAAGTGGTTGGAGTGCAACACCCAAAAAACCCATTCCCACATACCCGCACACATTAGCAGCTTTGGTTTTAAGAATTTAAGCACGTTGCCAAGTCTGAGAAGTGTAATCGAAACGGCCACTACACAGGGAAAAACTTATGTGCTAGTAAGACAGACTCCTGTGAAAGGGCGGGGATAAATCTCTGTTGTTTTAATTAAGAGTCAGAAGTCAAACTGTTGATGTTCCTGATCTCACAAAAGCAAATGTGGCTTGATATACCAAAGTTTCAAAACTAGAGAAGTCCTTAGAAGTGAGGGCAACTTCCAATAATGCTGGGGTCTGCCATCGATACTTAGTTTAACTTTTCTGCCTTCTTACTTCTACCTTCCTAAGAGACTGCTCCATTGGGAAGCTGCAAGTACTTTGGCATTTCCTGTAGCGAAAACTGTAAAGGAGCACTAAATGAGGGATGTTGAAATGCTAGCTTCAATGCAGAGGTGGCATCAGTTCAGGAAAAATTGTGCTAAAAATCAGACAACACTCACCGCTGCATTGGATCTTAATTGGACTTTTTCAGAAAAAAAAATACAAGAATTTTGTGCTACTTCTAGACTCAACAAATTTATACTTTTACAAATCCAAGCTCAATATATTCTTGTAATCAAATTAGGGATCACTTCGCAAAGGCTATGACTTACCTTATAAATTGGATGAGCTGGAAGACATTGTCAGCAAGCGTTTTTATATCGTCACACTAGGCGCCTGCATTGCAGTCGAATAGAGTCGAAGGGAGTAGATTCAAAGAACGTTACACAGTTTAGGAGCTCGGTACTATATTATTATCAGGGCTGCAATCCGGTTCGAACCCAAAATTCCGATTTCTAGTTTACTGTGAACCGAACCTTGAAATAAAAGCTGAACCCGAACCTGTTCCGAAACTAAAATATTGGTACGGTTAAACAAAAATAGTAGACATTCGATATTTCAGCTTCTGCCCATTGACATCATCTGTTATAAGGTTGGTTTAGTGCGGCTAACTCCTCAAGAGTTCAGGGAAGTGCAACTAAAAATCTATCAAATTGTTTAGAATTACTTATAAGATAACCACCCATAATAGCCTCTGTTTTTTAATCTCCTTGAAACTAAAGCTTTTTAAATAATTCTCAAAAGCAAGAGTCTAACATTACATTGGTCATATTTTACTCCATAAATTACGAAATGAAGCAAATTATACATTGAACATTCCCATGTGTTCTATTTACTAACCGATTCCGAACCAAAAAACCACGCGAATCCCATACGATTTGTGCAGTTTTATGGTCGAACGCGATCTTTAGAACACAAAAACCATTAGCATGGACTTAACCAAGGTTCGAAGAAAAACCATCTTCCAAAAACCTCGAACCTAAAATTTGCGAACCTTAACCATGGGTTCATTTGGGTTCAAACCAGTTAACCGGAGACCCGAGTCCTTTTTTTGGTTTGCAGTACTAATTATTATATAATATATAGAAACCTTTTTTTTACTTGAAAAAAGAGCGCAAATTTCTTTGATATTTCGGCTTGCCATAAGTAAGAAAAGTTCTTAGTAGAAAAACACCAGTCCTTGGTTTGGAATCGAGGTTAGGAAATCTACCATCAATTGTTAAGCCAAGTTTAAGATTTTTGAGAATTTCAAGCAAAGGTACGTTTTGAACGATACGTTAAGATGCGTTTAAGTCTGTATTCACAAATTAGGTTCTATTTGTTTTCCTGAACTTTTCTGCTCAGTGTAATTATGAAAAGTGCTCAATCTAAGAAAAAAACTGATGATTTCATTGAACTTTAGGAACACCGAACAAAACCAACTTGTCTCATGCAATGCCAGTCACTTTCATTAGTAAGTCCTGAAGAGTTTCCTATTTATAAAATAAAAAATATATTTGCTCAAACAGAACAGAAGGCCAAAGACAACAAGGTCAAACGCGAACTCTCATTATTTTGGCTTCACCCGAAAAAATTAATTGCTTAAAGTCGCCGGAAAATATTAATGGCACTAAACACAGCTTATCCTAACTTTAGGGTAGCTAATGACATTAAGTTTAACCCTGGGATAAGAGACAAAAATGTCCTAAATTTTAAAAAATTTGTCTACCAAACCTAAGGTCAAATAATTCTCAGAAATTGTACATTTATTCAAAATGTAAGCTAAGACAGCAAATGTGTTGGGTGGTGGTTATATTAGGAACGATTTGATGTGTTTTACAAAGAGCTATCTGTTAAATAAACTTACAAATAATAGAGTAAAATGTAAGTTTATCTGATACAAAGCAGCTTTCTAGAAAATGAGATCGGACCTTCTCTCTGAAAAAATTATTTAAAATTCTTCAATATTTCACTTTACTTTGATTGATACGGGGAACGTAGACTCGACCTAAAGAGCCCAGAATATTGTTAAGATAAAGAATTCAATTGTCATTTCGAACATTAAGGAAATGCTAGCTTCCTTATCACTGTTCGACACATGAGACATGATAATCTAGTAGGCCTCATGTTTCGCCTATGAATTTGAGAGATTTGTACATCTAAAGTCCGTTTTCTAATCTTCTACATAGAGCTATCTGTCACCTAATCCTGCAAATAACAGAGCAAAATCTGAGTTTACCTGACACATAGGAGCTATTTAGAAGATAAGCCAGCCCTTAAACAACTAACATGTATGTTAGGGGAGCCTAACTCTATACTAAGGTGACTATTTCCTTAAAAAACTTATTGAAAAGTTATATTTTGGGTCACAACGTGGCCACCTAGGTATGAAATTGCTGCAATTTGATATACCGTGTCACTATCGGGATACTGTCAAATTTAAAATAAGGTATTTAATTGCTTTTAAATTTGAACTAAAATCTATTTATTTTAGGAACTGCTTAACTTTAACTCTGAGTTATTCATCTTTTTAAAAATTCTGTTGTATTCTATTAACTTAAGAACTTAAGAACTCGGCGAAATGAAAAGAAAGTTAGGTCTGATGAAAAAAACCGGCTTTGTCCCACACATCACCTGTGCACCACTCAAGCTTGCAAAACAATCTTTCTATATAGTTAACCAATATCCAAAATATTATGAAAGTTCGAACAAACCGTACAGTTGTTGGTTTCAGTTTCTTCCATACATGTGTGCATACCTGTCATTATTCATATGTATTCTACTCAGTCTGAATGGGCCGACAGTTAACTAGCACCAAAAACAGGCGATCCGAAAGAGAAACGACAGTTCCACAATTTGATTAAGTAAGATTGATTTTTCCAAGTGTACACACTTGATCCAATTATTATTGATTTTGTTCAACTGATTGAATTATTTATTTTGTTGGAGCGGGAGTCCATTATGTAGTAGCTCTTAAGTCAATCGCTTTTTCCCCTGCAGCATAATTGAGTTGTGGGAAACTGTCAAGAATTTATTTACGCAACTAACAAAAGGCCCACGTGACTGGCATATCCAATTCGCGGTTCGCGTTTAACCCCTTTTGTTTGTTTCAATTTAATTTGGTTGAAGAAAACAAAACATAAATCAATTTGACTAACTAAACAGCCGACTGCATCATGAAATTTACATTTCAGCAAATATTATGCCAAGCCACCGGCTAACAGCCACTTCAGTAACGACGATGACAGCAACGCTCCAGGCCCGGCCCGGCACGGCCTTCGCATCGTATGCTTAATGTGGCCACATGTCCATACAAATGTAATAATTGTGAGAGCCCGCCACAACAGCCGAGTGTGTGTGTGTGTGTGTGTGTACTCGGTGCAACCTCACTGGCAGGTCCTGGCCCAGGGCCAAACGGAGATGTAG
This sequence comes from Lordiphosa andalusiaca, assembly GCA_035044965.1. Lineage (NCBI taxonomy): Eukaryota > Metazoa > Arthropoda > Insecta > Diptera > Drosophilidae > Lordiphosa > Lordiphosa andalusiaca. Next base: position 1,764,009 of record JAWNNM010000342.1, read on the forward strand.
ATGTGGACACACACAAGCGACAGGCAGAGACGGACGCCTGTAGCCTGCAACCGGTTGACTGACTGACTGACTGCCTGCCTGCCCGACTGACTGACTGACTAACTGCTTGTGCCTTGACAAAGTAAAAGTCTTGTGTGCAAAAGCGTTTCTTGCATATCTAATGAAAGTTTTACTTTTTTACTCAGTCCACCCGACGGCTGCCTGTGCTCTTTAAAGTTCTTCATAAAAATGAAGTTGACACGGCCAATACAAAGTATAAATATTGTGAACAGTCTATAAACTGTTGCCGAATGAGTAGAGCCCCGGGCAAAGTTTTCGCTTGCCTGCTGTCATTGTAAAGCGAAGTTGGGCGCCAGAAATCAGATTAGACCAAACATTGTACATTCAATATAGGCGCTATATATGTACGGCCTGTGCCTGTGGGGGCAGGTAAAAAGCATTTGCCACAGCAGACTTGAACCATTTTGCACAAATTTGGCGCAAAGACAATCAAAAAGTTAGAAAACATTGCCCGAGAGCCAATCCGGAAGTCCATGGCGAATACGTTGGCTGGCACAAATGAAGCTGTCAAATTTACTGTGGGGATATGAGGCTGATTTTTTAGGCAACTCTTCAAAGTGAAATACGTTTAAAATCGATGTTAAGCCTAAGCGAAATTTGCGTTATCAATCAAATGAGGAAATTTATTCTGTGCCAGTTTTTTTTTGTTTTGTTTTGACATTTCCCAAAATACTCTGCCAGTGAGTGGGTGTAGGCTGTCACTCAGGTTTTAAATAGACCATCTAAGCACATGTTCAGGCATTGATTAAAGCTTTTGATTAATTTCAGTATATTCTCCATGAGGATGAATTTACTTTTGCATTAATAAACTCAAATTATGAAAAATCGAAGGAATTTAAAGCGCGTTTTTTTGATTTGAGTCTTAGGGGAAAATAGACACCCCACTGATTTGACTGTGGAGTGCACAGACACTGTTCTGTTTGGCAGTCTTTCATGTAAAACCAAATATTTTAAAATAATAAAGGTTGCATACTTTTCGGCTTTTCATTAGAAAAAACCTAAGCACACAATGATTTCTACATTAAACACCATTCATTGTAGTCCCCAATACGCAAACTCCTCGCACTGTCGTTGTAAAAATAGGCCTGACTTGACTTGTGAAAGCAAACATTTTATAATCAAAACTGGTTATTAAAATGCTAACATATAAATCTAGAATCTTGCAAGTCCGGGCTGCAATCCTTCTATTCTAATTCTGAAGGGGTTCACTTCGGGACTTCAACCCCCGAAGTTTGGGTTAATGGACAAATCTACACGTTCAAACCATTTCTGCAGAATCGTTAAAAGAGTTACCTTTAAATTTACAGCAGTCGATGCCTGGAGACTTGGCATCATAAGAAGTTATCAATATAGCTTGCGATGCCCACGAACAGATTTGCCAGGCATGTCACAACACCTTCTACGACTGAAAGCTGTATTTCCAGTTATTTCATTTCGGAATTTCAAGCCACCATAGTTGTGCAATGGAAAGCGATTGATAATTAAAAAACTACTCATTATTAGAAGTATCCATTTTGAATGGCAAATACAGAGACAGAAAGTCAATTCAAACGCGTTCAATATCCTGCTAGATTGGCATTCGCCATGACAATCAATAAGCTGCAAGTACGACCTATGTCGTTTTGTGGTTTTGATTTGGTCACACTACGTTTTTCACACGAACAGTTATACGTGGTATGTTCTCGTGTGGGCAAACAGTAGAGCCTTTTTGTGCTGGAAAAATATCTAAATCTAAGACTGGTTTTAGTTAGTTGAAAAACAGCTCTGAATGTAACATTTGTTTCAGGAAATTACAATGTATGACTCCAAAATTACTTATCTCCTAGGATACTTAATAATATAACTTCCTTAAATTTTCAGAAATTTTGCGGAAAAACTTGTTTGTTACTTATTTAAGAAATAATAAGGATTTGATTGTCACATGAAGATTCCAAGTGATCACTTACCCTGTTTATACACAACAAAGTTATCATGATAAATGCTTTTTAAAGTACGCCATGTTTAATAAGTTTACTATTTCAGGAAAACAATTCTCTTATAGTTGGCTGACTACTTACTCATCTTGAATACTTTCAATTAGTCCGTCAATCTTAGTGAATGCAAAGTGTGGATTATGTATAACGCAGACATAACTGACTCTCAGTTACTTATTGAACTGCATACTTTTAGGGGCATTTATCATGATATTCGTTTGGTTTATAAACAGGGTATATGTATAGCAATTTCAGGAACATTCTGAACCTATTATCAGCACACATTACCGTACTATTAAGATTCAGATGCAGTTCCCTCCTCAACACTGTTTTTTTTTATCAAATTAAGATTTGGGATGTCGAGAACAAACTATTTCCACACTTCATGGTATGTAGAAGTTATTATTTTCGCCAATAATCCATTAAATCAGCGGTGGGCACAAAAATTGGAAAAAAAAAACAATCCAGCAACTAGAACAAAGAACAGCAAATACAATCCATATAAGCGAGGCTCCACCTCGAGCAACGATCCATGCAATGCAGAGTGGTTGCCCACTCTACACTTGTTGCGTCTTCTTCTCAGCTAAAGTAGTGGCTTTCAGTGGCGGATCTAGAAGCGGGTCTGTACGGGCTGAAGCCCGATCAGAGCCCAACTATCTTATTCAACAAATATTAGAAAAATATGCCATATACTTGCATTCATCAACATTTTTTCAGAACATGCTGGAAAGTCTCTGTAAGGTTGTAAGTGTAGACTAAACTCGAAATGGTATATCCAATTTGTAGCACAAAATGTTGTCAGTGAGTTTTCTTCCACATTTGCCGCCATCTGGACCACCGTGAACCCTGACACTGGGGCGTGTGTGTAGCGGGCTGTGAAAACTTTGCTTAACTTTTTCTGCGTTCCTTTGCTTTTCCGCTTTTGGGCTTCACCTGCCTACCTGACATTGCGCATACGCCTCGTGGTCTTATTATCAGCCGCATCAGCGGCGCCGTAAAGTAAATGCAAAGTGTGCAAAGTCTATAAACGAGCGACAAACTTAAAAGCCCCAAGGTGGCATCGCCTTGCCAAGGACATCAAGGACTTTTGCTTGATGTCTGTGTGTATTTGTTACTTATACACTCGCTTAGGGGAACGGAGCCGGTACACCAGGTTTATCGGCAGGCAAGACAATCGTATGGCATGGCCTATCAAAAAGTTGCTCACACAACAAATTGTCACAGCGGCGGTGGCGTGGAAAGCGAATTTTATATTTTCGTCGTTTCCTATTATTATTTGTATTATTTATGATGTTCCCCGGCAATGTCGTTAAACAGAAGCCATTAAAAAGGGCCTCCGTGTATGTGTGACAGCTGCCAGCCGCTGCCCCAAAGGCGGAACCCGGCAACAGCACAAAAAAATCAAAAAAAAAAAAAAAAAGCGAAGAGCTCATACAAAACAATTAGGTCTAAGTGCAGAGAGTCTGAAACATTCATGAAGCTGACATCGCACAATAAGTGTGTTAGCAAATGCAAATGGCAGCCCGCTCCACATTTAGACTGATTGCGTGCTCAGTGAAATGGCCAAAAGTCTTGGAAAACTATTAGAATGTCAGCAAATAATTATGCATGACAGCAACTGCATGGATTTGACTCTGGCTTTGCATTTGCCAAATCCACCACTAAATCGGACAGCGAAGCCATCGAGGCGTTTGTGCAGAGAAATGGCCATAATGCGACACTTGATGCAAAAGCGCTCCAAAGTTGTCTGGCCCTCGAATGGAAGCAGTTTATCAAAAGGGATTTGCAGCGCGGCGGCACTGTGGTCTCGCTGGTGTGGAGTCGGTGGCCAAACACTTAATTCTTGATTCACAAGTCAACTTTACGTTAGAAAAGCGTATTGCTTAGACCACTGTGCGTGGGTATTTTCCACTTGGCCCTGCCTTGATTTCGTGTGACAATTTAACGAACAGCCAAAAAAACCGCAAAAAAAACTAAGAGAAACCCTCGAACGAAATCGATTTACCATTTTTCACTAAATTTATGAGTTTCTTAAGCAGCATTTTCATATTTTTATTCTTTTATTTTTGCATAAAATATCTGGTGATGCTTGTGTTTTATGGCCTCTCTGTAGCTGATTCTAGGATTGCTGCCCTGCCTGCTTTGAAGTTGACTGTTTTAATGAGCCCTAATAAGGCGGCACGCGCACAACTGCAGCATAAATCTCAGCGCCAGCGAACCCAAATCACAAAACAGTGTACATGACCCAGACCCGAAATAAATCTAACAAATGGCCATAAATTGGCCAGCGGCATGCGATGGGTCAGCAAAATCGAAATGTAAATTGACTCTCAGCAAATGACAAAACAGCAGCGGCCGCCTTTGAGCGCTGTGCACCGAAGCGTTAATTATTCAGACCCATGCCGAGGCCCAGGCATTAGTTCGGAGCATTTTGCACCGCATTCATTATGATCCACAGTTTGATTCTTGCCTCAAAGTTTGTGGCCTCAAAACTTTTGACAAAGGTCGAGAGCATTTTAAAGTCAAACGCTGCCGGCAATTCCGGTGCAAGTTTTTCTGGGATTTTATGGGGATTTGTGTGGGTTGGCCAAGTCCAGGCCAGGTTCAAAGGCCAAATTGATGGTGCATAAATTTCTAGCCCACAAATCCGAAACAGCTTAAGCGTTGGTCAAAACCAAAACAAATGAAAACAAATACAAATCACTGACTTCGGCCACTTAGATAGTTATGGCTAAGCGTCGAGTCTAACCAAGCTGGTAAATCATTAAGTGTTGGCCTTAATGCGGTCAGCAGAGATTATACAGGCGAATGAATTCATTGTACAAACGATGTATGAAGCTTTTTAGGAGAATAAAGTTTAAGTCCTATTCGCCATCTAGGCCTTTGGCTAGTTTCCTCACATAATCACTTCTCCGATATGGTATATTTGATAGGTATGAGAATAGGTCCTAAAGTAAATTTCATGCCGCTATGTGCTGCAGTTTCGACAACGTGAATTCTTTTTGGAAGTGTCAAAATATATACTTATTTCGCTTATTCTTTTGGAAAAACCAACAAATAATGGCAATTTTATCAATTCGCCATGGATACAGTGCCAAATTCTCATCTGCGATAAGTGCTCTATGGCACACAATCATTTCCTTGAGGTTTCAAACAGATCACTCAAACATATAAGAAACAAAGACAATATATTCAGCGGCATTCTGTTGCTAACTTTAGACGAGTTCAGACGAACCCCTTCCGTTTATTCCAAATTCAAGGTTCGCTGATGGAGAAAGAGTGAAAGAGATGGAGAGAGTGAAGGTGGAGAAAGTGACAGAGTCTTAAATAAAGCGTGAACAACTTGTCTAGAATCCATATATCATTTCTCATTGAAGCTCCCGTGCTTGAGAATATATGACTTTTTTCACACTTTGTAAAAACAATTTCTCTACACTTAAAAAGAGAGACTTAAATTGTTTTGTAAATCTTAAAATGTTACGTTTTTGTGCTTCTAGTTCTAAGAACCATAAAGAATCAGCATGAAATAAATACACAATTTAACCATTTAAAGAAAGCTTCTTTTGGTGCAAAATATGTGAAGCATGTGAGATTTTTTCATGTTTAAAAACACTTTCTTTACATTCCGTATATTCATGGTCAGCCAAGTCATTATCTTCGTGTCACAGACAATCACGAGACAATATGAAGTGTGCGTGTAAGCTCGGATTTCGTGAGCACATGTGCGTGTCAGTTTTCAGCGACAAGACACGTCATAAGCCGGCACTAGTTAGCTCCAGTTTGATAATTCAAAGAAACACTGAAATTCATATTTATGTTTTAAATCAGGGCTGCAACCCGGTTTTTAACCGAACCGGTTCGAACCCGGAATTCCGACTTTTATTTTACTATGAACCGAACCTGAAACCGAAGCTCTTTAGAAATTAAAGCTGAACCCGAACCTGTTCCGAACCCAAAATTTCGGTTCGGTTCAACATAACTGACACACATATTTGACCTGTTTACCGACTTCATCTGTTAATAAGTGCGACTGACTCCTAAAATGGACGAAGAGTGGAAAAAAAATCTGGCAAAATGACTAGATTTCTTTATAAAATCCCTACCCACAACAGTCTCTGTTTTTAAAGCTCCTCTTAAACTCTAAAGCTCATTGAATAATACTCAAAAGCAAGAGTCTAACATTATTTTGGTAAAATTTTTCTATGAAAAACACGAAATAGATTTTCACCAAACTGTAAATTATATATTGAATATTTTCATGTTTTCTATCGACCAATTCCGACCCAAAAACCACTCGGTTCCCATACAATTTGGGCAGTTTCCAGATCGAATGCTGTTTTAAAACACATAGAAGACAAAAACTAGTAATGTTGTATGAAGCATGGACTGAACCAAGGTTCGAACCAGAACCTTCTTCCAAAAACCTCGAACCTTAAATTTCCGAACCTTAACCATTCGATAATTCGGGTTCGAACCAGTGTACCGGAGATCCGAATAATTTGTTTGGTTTGCAGCTCTGTTTTAAATAACAGCCCACAAACATCAAGCATTGCACACTGAAATTGCAGGGCTTCCGTTATATTTCCAAGTTTAAAACACGACCTCTCAACTCTTATCGAAAAGTGTACCATACCCACTGATCTTCACTATGGAGGTTTGTTTTATAGTTGTTGGGTTTTAAATAAATAAGAATAAGTTGTTTTGTCTTAGCCGGCTCCAGATCCTGTTTAGGTAGTGTGTGTAAGTGTAAACAATTAAAACGCCACAATTTTTAAATATTTTCATCTCCGATATTTTTCGGGTTCCTTCGGAATCCGTCTTCAGGGCTATATAAAACAATAATACAAAAAGAACTAAATTTCCTATCAGCTGTGGAGTTTGAAACTAATTTTTGGTTTTGCTTGTCTCCAACAGATGACAATACAAATGGGCACAGTTATCTGTGTCTGTCTTGAAACTTAGTCTAGCATGTCTAATAATATGAAGCATTTCTAATGTAAATCGAATATTGTAGTGCTGCTTTTTTTCCAATATGCTCACCGCTGCAAAGTCTGGGGAATGTTCGCTCACAGCACAGTGGGCCGCGAGCGCTGATTTTTGTATTGTGATTTTATTTCGTCGTTTTATGTCAGATTTGTCGTGCCAACAAATACTTTTTCGCACAAGCACATGGCATCTAGTATTCTACGTTCTTTGGTCTAGTGGTCTAGTAGTTGTATTTTGCTCTTTGTTGGCTTATGAGCCATGGCTACCTGATCTTAATTGTAACAATTTGATCTGATGATTTGATGCCAGTCTATCAAAGGGTTTTGGAACATATGCCACTGATTTATATATTTATTTTATACTTATCATGCAATATTATAAGTGTAGAAATAATGGAGATCGGAAAATAATTATTTTTAAGGATACGCAAAATGTGCCTCTTGTTGGTCGGATGGAAAATCGAATCACTTGTGTCTAAAACCTTTCTTATAACATTTTTGGCAGAGTTGATTTTCATGTTAAGTGGATGTTTTGAATTGTAGCTGATCATCCTACCCGACGCCATTGGTTTTTGGTACCAATTTAATATCCAAACAAACAAAATGTAGTGTTCAATTGTTATATACCTTTGGGCGGATTATTCCAGCTAACACATGAGAAAACTCCAAGAAAATAAAGAATGAAAGAAATAAAGTCTTCACGTGCTGTGCTATGTTCAGAAAAAGCTTTGAAAGTGGCTTTGATGTGAGAGGGTGAAATATTCCATTCGTGTTAGAGTTGTCGTGTGGTCAGACGAACAGACAGACGGACATGGCTTTATCGACTCGGCTGTTGTTGCTGATTAAGAATGTATTTACTTTATGGGGTCGGAGATTGCTGTTACATACTTTTGCACAAACTTATAATACTCCTTGTACCTACGGTACAGAGTATAAAAATTTATCAAAATTACAAAACAATCCAATAAAGACTCAGGCAAGCAAATAGTAAACAGAAATTGGTCTTAAATGCTCCAAACAGTTAAACACTGGCAGTTAAGGAACATTGTTAAAGTTAAACAAGGTCAAAAACCTACTGCCCATTAGGTAATGAATTGCTTGGAAAATAAACAACTTCATTTTTTTTTTTGAAATGCCCAGCTCAATCAGCCGTAATTCAATCCCATTGGAAATCTGTTAAGTGATGTGGAGCTGAAAATTGGTCGATGATGGGGCAGGTAATGCAAAATGTGTGCAAATGTTTTATAGAACAAAACTTTATGTGTATAAATGTGGATGTACCGAGGCTTCTTTTTTTAATTTTGCATATTTTCCTTGGCATGATAATTCCTAGATTCCTGGAGTGTGGCATATTTAAAAAGCTTAGCACATTACAACGAGTAAGCAGTGTGTTGTAGTGATTTCTAGGAAGTCATAACAATTTAATCACTGGCAAAAGCTTAGAACAACTTCCTGGCAGCAGCAGCTCAGCCAGCATTTGCATTTATTTTATTGCCCTCACACACACACACACACACACCCTCTCACCGACCCACAAACAAATCCAGCCGCATGCTACCCATCAAAACAATGCGACGACAGTAGGCAAAATTAATTAAAAAAGCCTCGGTGTGAGTAACACAAAAGCATGTCTAGGCACTAAAAACTTTATTAAGCTCTCGACTTGGAAGCGGAGTAAAAAAAATGGCACATAAAATGTCCACCAAAGCACAAAGTCTCGACGAAAGAGTAGAGCCTGCTGAATGGAAAATTAAACAGAGGCGGAAATGTCACACATACAGAACCCACCCAAACGCGGAGACATAAGCAGGAGGCAAACAAACAAACAAACAATAACGACGGCAAATGCTGGGCAAAAAAAAAGGGCTAGCAAAAGTTGGTCGACTGAGTTTGAAGGCGAAAAAAGTAAACTACACATTTTTATTATGCAAAGGGGACACAAATGAAAGGCAAATGTTTTGTTTCCAAATGTGTGTGTGTGTTTGTGTGCGCTCACTTGAAAGTATTGTTAACGGGTGGCACAAAGGGCGGGGGGCGCCCCAAAGTAGGCAATAAAACACTAGCTGAAATCTAGGCACGCATACAAACGCATGACAAACAATAAGCAGCCTGCCTCATCAGACTCCCAGACCGTGTCTGATTTGGGCTAAGCTTCTGTTGTTTTCTTTTATGAACACACCGAAATGAGCCAAATAAAGTGTGATTACTGCAAATTGAGTGAGTCGAGTGAATTGTGTGACAAATAACCAAATAACTCGCTTCAACGTCTGTTCCATATGCAAATCACAATACGCCAAAAGAGAACGCTAAACGGCAATTAAGGTAACATCAACCAGCACTCAAAACTAAATCCATAAGGGGAAAGTGTACAAAAAACCTCGCAGCACTTATCAAAACCTGTTCCACTGCTTTTAGGATAATTAAACGGAATAATTCCGTCTGCAGTCCAAAAGCAATCGTCCTTTTATGTTGACTTAGTCTTCAAGCGCTACCCAACTGCTTGGACTGTTCCTTGTCATCTTGTGTGTGTGTGTGTGTGTGTGCGCGCGCCTGGTGATGAATTCATATTTTATGCATAGCCTCGGAAAGACTCAACAATTCCATTTTAATGTGGGTAGAAATCGACAAATAAACGTTTGAAATGGCTACCCATTTGCATTTGCTTTAGATATTTCCAAGCTGATTGTCTGAGAAGCCACAATTACCATAGACCTTATCGTTGGCAGTCGCTATTCAAAATGCTTGGTACATCATAAAATATTTAATGGTTGATAACGTTGCCAAAGCCAATGATCTTGGCCTGCATCCATTTAGCTGGTAGTTAGCTCCTAAGCTATTTAAAAGTATCACATATATTTCCTTAATTGCAGAGTCCCCCCCCCCCACAATCCGCAACTACAGTTTTCAAACAAATCCGATTAATTTATTCTGTAGTCAGGCAATGCAAATTTTCCCCCTTTGGCTGGGCTTAGTAAGTGGAAAACATAGAGAAAGACAGATAGCTGCTGCCTAATTAATTGGTCTTGACTCCTACTTCAAGTGCAGACAATGTTTAGTTACACAGCAAGAAAAAAAGCGTACTTTAGCTACGTTTCACACAACTAGAAAAATAATTCGGAGAAACAAACTTGTGGTGGCATCACGGTTTACATAATTGAACATTTATATTTTAAACATATCTGCAAATAATATTTTCCCTTGACACACAGCTACTCCCTACTTTTGGTCTCTGTAAGTGGATTTTTCAAAATTTATCCATCCCATTTTTCCATTTCTCATCTTCTGTTTAATTTTTCCAGTCTTCGAAATGAAATTCCTTCAAATCGGCTTTAGAAAATTCTCAAAATCCCAAAACATCCAAATTCAAATATTTCAATAAAGCTTTTTGATATATCAGGTCGTAAGTACATAAAAAACGAGAAAGGCGAAAGCTAGTTTCGTCTGTGCCGAAGTTTTTATACCCTTGCAAGTGCTCGCTTAAATACTTTCAAAAAAATACTCTTTTTCCCATTTTCCGAACGATTGTTCGTATGGGAGCTATATGATATGGTCATCCGATTTCGCGAAAAATTTGTAAAATTATGTGAAAGCATGTGAAACAAACAAATAAAAAATTGCAGGATGCTACCATTAAAAACAAAAAAGTTTTTCAAACTAGGACTGTTTTTCAGCCATATCTTTTGTATGGCAGCTATACCATATAGTTGTCGGATTTTAATAAAACTTGGTAGAATTACAAAAAAATATAGAAAACCTCCGACTACAAAGTTTGGAGACGTTTCCATTGAAAAGAAAAAAGTTTATCTAACTGAAACTAGTTTTCCGACCGATTGTTCCTATGAGAGTTATGAGATATAGTCATCCGATTTGGTTGGTTTCGACATATTAGTAGTGTGCAGCAAAAAGAAGACTCTATGCAAAATTTCAGCTCCATAGCATTAAAACTGATAGACTAGTTCGCGTAGAAACAGACAGACAAACGGGCAGACAGACGGACAAAGCTCAATCGACTCATCTCGTCACCCTGATCAAGAATATGTATAGTTTATAGTTTCGGAAATGAATATTTCTATGCGTTGCAAACTTCTGGGCTAAATTATAATACCCTTTGGAAGGGTATACAAATTGTTATTACCGTGGGTGTATAAAGCTTATACAAAAACTGTAAAAGAGTGTCTAAAGAACGACACGTTCTCAGATCTACAAAAATTATCTAACAAAAATATTGCTGTATCGGCAAAAAAAATGTCATATTTCACTTCAAATATCGATATCGATCGATTTATTCTTGATCAGCTTCAACAGCCGAGTCATGTCCGTATGAACAAACAGATCTCTGAGTTGTTGTTGCGGGGTTATGAGCAAAAAACTGTTCGCTGCAGCAGGGCAATAGCAGCGCTGCTATGCAACTGTATGCTCATAATGAGCATACACTTTCGTTGGTACAGAGTTTATAATATAGTCCCTTAGCTAGTGTGCTTCTCAATTTCACCAAGAGAAAGGGACCTTCAGCTTAATGTCAAATCCGACCCGCAAAATTTGAGAGCCTTATTCATGGCTAGTCAATGCAAAGCTGGCGTCAATAGCTTGTCAAGGTGAACAATTATTAATCATTATATAAGTTCTTAAGGAAACAACTTTTTCGTTAAATTTCCGAGGCGTGGACCATTTGCACCACACAAGAAAAAAAAAGATATGAAAAAGATCCATTTGGAATGGAAATGTCTTTAATATCCTTTTAATCTTCCAGCGGAGCTGAGAAATCATCCAAACCATCATTAGTTTGCATATCGCTTGATTGATTTTTAGCTCCGTTGGAACACTCTGCGGATAGAGTTTCCTACATCGGAAAGTGAAAATTATATCGCATCATTATTTCAAAACTAGATTTTGGCATGTCAAATAATCCGGCCATTATCCTTGTGGACGGTCTTTATGTAGTCGTGAAAATAGGTGTCTATTTATTTCGTATTTGCATACAAACCGAGTTTCGTGTCATGCACTTGAACAAAAAAGCATCTTCATATCCTTTGGATGACATTCAGCTCTAATGGATGATAATTTTAGATCCATTTAACATTAAAAGGATATTTTGATATCCAAAAATGGATATTACACAATATGCATTACAAACGAATACCGAAATCATGTAATGTATATTTTTACACATCAATTTTCTTCTCGGTGCGGAAATTGTACTTCACGTTCTTGTTTTTCTCTCTCTGTGTGCTGCTGCTGCTGCTGTTGTTGCTGTTAGCTAATGATGTGGCTCATCAGCGAGTGTTTGCCTTTGCGTGTGTGCGTCTGTGTGGTGCGAAAAGGCAATTATTTATCCCACAGTCAGGAATCAACCGTTTTAGCGTGTGTTGACTGTAATTATTTTCCGGCTGCTCTGCTGTTAATATGCGGCAGGTGACTCAACGCAAAGCCAGTTAATGAGCACGAAAGTCGCCGATGATGAAGTTGCTCTTCAGTTACACGTATGCATACAATATTTCATGCGTTAAATTAAATTAATAATATTAATGTGGCTAGCTTATGAGTTTGCCTCCTGTTTCAAATTAAAGCCAAGAGCTTCACGGTGCTGCTGCTCCCACTTTTCTGCCACTTTTCTTGCATTTTAAATTCAAAGCCAGCCCCTCGGCTAAGCTGCTTATTATTCCTGAAGCTGATGTTACTCTTCACGCCACAATTGCCACAGCTCAAGAGTTGGCAATCACAGCGCTCCTCAATAATTGTGTATTATATAAGGGACCCAGAGGAGAGGAAAAAATGGAGCAGGCGGTGGCTAAGCACAAAGCCAAATATGCGTCAATTGGCAGCCACATGCGCACTCAAGTAAACACAATCCTTAAGGAATTACCAGCTGAATAATAGGACAACAACAACACCAGCAAATCATGGGTGCTTAGTTAGTAATGGGATTTGGGCAAACAGTGAAAAAAGCGCACAGGAATAATGGAAATTGGAAGAAGGAGGGCAAAAGCAAGCAGAAATTAAATATAAATAAATAATAAACAAACATGTGCAAATTAACACCGAAGGAAATTTAAGCAAACGTGGCCGAGAGCCGAACAAAAAATGGCTCGCTTTCCCAACTAAAATTGGCACAAATAAGTTTATGCAGCGACGAGTTGAAAAAAAGCCAGCGGGGAATAAACCGGACGAGACGAGACAAAGGATAACCAACGAAAAAGGCAAATCCTGATACACATACTTGAATGGCTTCTTCTGTCCTGGTAATTGCCGACCCAATGCTAATGCCTAACTGGGACTGAGGCGGAATGAAAATGCGTAAATTATTGATTACAATCGCAGCCAGAAATCATGCAGTCCAAACAAAAGCCAATCTTACATATAGATTTTGTTTAACACCAAGCTGATTGTAACGCCTTCGGAGCGTATGTATGTATCCTTGGTATATTTCTTCATTTTTTTTTTTTTGGGACAGAATACAATTGTGTAGTACGACAGAATTTATACCCTTGATAAGAAGTGAAACTTATTATCGAAAAAAGGGTGGAAGGGAGTAGAAAGTAACTCCAAAGGACTTTTTCATTAGTTTTTTTTATTTTATTAGCAATCAATCAATCCAGCATCACCTGGTGGTGACTGAAGCTTTTTAAAATCATTTAAGTTGATGCCGATACTGTGATATTTGGATCATTTTTAAGCACAGTTACGATGTGTCGATCCCGCCTGGGAAAATCTAATAAAAAACTTTGATTTAAACCTTTTTCATAAACAGACACCTTCACTAGCTATTGGAGACAACAGTAAAGAGGCTAGCCTAGGTAAAACTAAAACCAACGAAGCTGCTCTTGTGGGTAAATTAGAAGCACACAAGCTGAGAAGAATCTTTAAAGCAAACATTATTAGAATCGCTCCAACTGTCAAAGCTTAGTTAGATAAAAACTACCAACATTCTAAGGGCCGTTTACTAATCTACGACATAGAGCTATCTTTCACATAAACCTACAAATAGTGTAAGGTTTGCAAAACCTTAGGTTATCTGACAAATATCAGCTATGAAGGAGATGAGAAATCGTCCCTAAAACTGTAGTTTTGTCACAAATAGCAAGAGCCATGAGTGTAATGTAAAGTCAAGAAACTTCTTCTCAAGCGGAATGGCTAAAATCTTTGGAACCGCAGGAGCAGGAGAGCCATCGACGCCAGCAATTTGCCATACACAATGCACAAGCTGTTGCTGAAAGGGTGGCAGAACAGTCCTAAGTTTTGAGTTTTGATTACGCAGTAAGACAAAATAAAACTTTTGGAAAAAACCCAGGATTAGACACTTAATTTCTGATAAAAGCATTCTGATGTAAGCACCGCCTTTTGGAATTTTATTGGCTTAATTGAATGAAAATCTGGTTGAAAATATGCAAAATCCGTTGTGTACTTATGTAAGAAGGCTAACAGATGTGTCCCTTATTTTAGGGCTGTTAGGTAGGTAATATATTCTTGGAGGCCTCGGGCACTTGCATTCCAAAGAAGTCTCCGGTGAAACGGACTTGAGAAGAACCAGATCAGCATCAGCCATTGCTTTTGTGTGAATATATATAATTTTTCAGATACTTTTGAGACTCTTCGTGATATTTCGAGACATAAATAAAAATTGTAAAAACTATATAGACTAATTTTATTCTTTTATAAACTGAAAAGGAAGACTAGATTCCCTTCTCTACACCTCTTTGCTGCAAGCAAGAGTTATTTCAATTTGTTTTTCTTTTCACACCTTTCCAACACACAAAATTTGACTATGTTTTCGCATTCATTTCTTGATATATTCAGTGCGTTGCCCACTTTTTACCCAAAACTAACATATATTCTGCCCTCAAAGGGTATTAAATTATTCCAGCCCCGGAGGGCATTGGGCCAGGGTCCGGTCGCATAATGAAGGCACTTTTTGCGTGCCTTCGCCTGGGCGTTGATTTTTTAATGGCGCCTCAGGCGGGGCGGCAATTGGTAACGGAATTGGAAAGCAAACAAAGGGCCAGTTGGCATTGATTGTGCAAGGACTTTTTGTTTCTATGCGCTTTGTTTTACCAAGTTATTTGCACAGTTCCTCGCTTAGTGCACACAACTAACGGCATTTTCAGCCAGCTGGATACTGCATACTTGGAAATCAGTCAAAATGGCCACAGACAGCTGACAGAGAAAAAGGAAAGAGGGGAAACCCAAGTTGTCAGCCAGGTGCGACCGAGTGTCAACACAATTCGGAGCCTGGTCAAAATGTGAAAGCTAACAGAAAAATTCGCTTTGCTGTGGGCCAAACATAAATGTCAATATCATCAGCAGGCCAAAAAAAAAACAAAGAAGGAACCCTGCAGGTAGTCCGGGCCCATGTTTATGTCACTGGCTTAATGCTTGTGTAGATTAGAGATTAGCGCAGACTCAGCCATGTGCCAGCAATATGCTTACGGCCTTAGCTGTGGAATTGAAATTTGTGCAATTTTCAAAATTTAATTGTCTGTGACGGGATTGAAAAACT
Source organism: Lordiphosa andalusiaca (assembly GCA_035044965.1). Lineage (NCBI taxonomy): Eukaryota > Metazoa > Arthropoda > Insecta > Diptera > Drosophilidae > Lordiphosa > Lordiphosa andalusiaca. Next base: position 1,779,521 of record JAWNNM010000342.1, read on the forward strand.
TCGACCAAAAACATTGACCAACTCGTTTTGGTATTTTGGTGTTTTGCTTCCCCGTGGGTGGCAAATGTTTTGTCAGCTGTCATGAATGATTTAAATGCATTTGCCAAACTGATTTGCGGAATGTTTTTGTGGCAGATAAATAAATGTAGCCAGAGCCGGAAATGAGCGTTTCCCAGATTTGTGGGCCATGAATACCAAATGGCGCAGGTTGCCTGCGAAATGGAAATTTTGGAAATATAAATTTAATTGCGCACACGCCGCATTGACCATGGACCCAAACCCGATATTGAAACCGAAACCAAAATCGTCTGGCCCTCTAATTTGCGTGGCTGCCCCACGCATTAATAAAACATAATTTCGCTTAAAAGTAATTTGGGCGTTTTTATGTATTTACCCGTGGCCGTTGTCGCGTTTGCTTTTCATTTCTTTAATGGTCTGCATCCTTACGAGGCCAGGTCCAGGTCGCGCTCACTGGAGCGGTAAGTGTTGGCCAGCCAGGCACACACACACACACACACACACACACACACACACACCCACACAAATTCATTGCTCCGTGGCGCATGTCTAACACTCGTTATGAGATTCATGGCCTACATGTGTTTGCTCCATGGCCTTGTAAATGGGCGCAGGGCCTGTTGTATGTACTTCACGTGCGGGGCGGGGCGGGCGACTGGTCGGGGCTGGTAGTTGGTTGTGCAGCCGGCAGCATGAGGTGTCCTTGAAGCCATTTTATTATATATATAAACGGATTTTTGTTTCTTCCTTCTTTTTTTTTTTGGTCGCTGCCAGATAAAATTTTCAACCAGGAAGTTGGCTTCCTGTTCTGGCTGGGGCTCTGGCTGGTGCGCAATTTTCTTTCATATTTTGTTTTGACCATTACATTGGCTACATTTTGTCGGGCACGGACCATGAATATCTGTTTGTGTGTGTGTGTGTGTGAGTGTGTGTGTGTGAGTGTGTGTGTGTGTGTGTGGGCAAGAGACTCGTTTTGGTCATATTCCTTTGATTTCGATTCCATTCAAACTGCGTTCGTCTGTGATTTCATTTGAAAATGTGACTAAAATATAAAAGTGCAAATTAAAGGTTGGCTTTAGCAAACAAAAAATATTCCATTGAATTGAAAAGTGCTAAATGTAGACTTGAGGGAATAACGAACTTAGCTAATAACAAGGTTTAGTAATTTACTTAATCTAGTTCTCGCCTTAGTTGGGTTCACTAAAAAAAACTAAAGGGAGCTGCATACCAATTTTCAGCTGAACTATAAATAAGTTGGTATAACAAATATTTCGGTAGACTTTTTGAGGGAAACCAGAAAGGATAACTATTTTAATTACTGACACTCGACCACTTTGAGGACTATATACCAGTTTTAGCTCTGTTAAGTATGGAGTACAGCTTTAAAACAATGTTGAGCCAAGAAATTCGGGAGCTAAACTTTAAACATGGTTCAACAAACTCACTCATGCTACAATATTTTGCATTCTGTCCGTACTTTGAAATTCGAAAATATGTAAGGCACTTTTATGAAGTGGTCGGGTATGATAGGTCTCTAAAAAGAAATACATACCCGGCCACCTTCACAAGCTATTGTAGCAAGCCTTGACATGAAACTAGACATCAAAATGCTTCTATAGGAAGCTTCCATATGAGATTGAGAGAAACTCTTTTGGGGCTCTGTAAAGCCAGAAGGTATTTCTTCCCTGTGTGTATCCAAATATCTCTTTTCATCTCTCCTGACTTCACACCTACACTCAGGGAAATAAGCTCTGACATTTTAACATATACTATATTTTCACCATTGATATCATACTCAGAAGTCTAAAGTGTGCACACTTCAAGTTGAAAATGATAAAACGCTAAATTTTTTTTTTTTTTTTTAATATTTTGCCAGCCAACCCAGTCCTAAATTATTTTGTAATTATTCAAGGAGCAGAATTCTATGCAATTTGGTACTGAAAATTTTAAATTTATTTACATTCTTTTAGGACTTACTTACTCTAGGAGGATTGGAACTCTGGCCTTATACACAATTAGAATGCCGTCTCAGCCAGACGACAAAATAAAAGTACTTATATTAAATTGCCTCAAAGTTGGCTGACTGAATCAGACCGCAATGTTTTCTTGCCAGAGGTCTATGATAATTGCCTCGGTCTTAGGGCCGATTTCTCATCTTATTAATAGCTGCTATGTGTCAGATAAGCTTCGATTTAGCTTTGTTATTTGTTGGTTTATGTGACAGATAGCTCTATGTACATAGAAGATTATAAAACGGGCCTTATTCAGTTTGTTTGTGGCAAATATTTACATCATGTATAGATGTTCATTAGAGCGCACTTTTTTGTACGGAAAATTTAAGGTCATACTAGCGCTCCTGGAAGACAAAAAGCACAAAAAGTTTTGTTTTAGTGGACGCGTCGGAGCTTCAAAGTTTTTGATATTACTCATACGCAGAGTTGCCATTTAACTTTACATAATTTTCTAGTTGGCATTGATTTCTAACAAAATTATTTAGTACTTTTTAAAGGATTCTCTGATTTGACCTTGGCAAAGCATTGGGCGATTTTGGTGGAATTTGTATCTTTAAAATAATTGTAAAACACCCCGAAACAAATACTGATGTGGTCGACCATTCAAACACCGATATTGCCGCATTATAAGTCAATGACTAATTTTGAAATGTTGTGCATGGATGACTCCTTAAAACGGTTTAGTTTTTATCACAGAATTATGAATTCTTTTTCAAAATTGCATTTTTAACACTTTTGCACGGGAAATATTTTTGCATCATGATATTGATGTGGGTTTTGTTAATATGCAAAGCAAATATTTACACCCAAAAAAATGAGTTGCCTCCGAAAATAAGCATAAATAAGGCGTACTTATTATTTAAAATTTAACTTTTGATTCTGTAGCTTTTTTTGTGGAATCTTTATTAATAAGTTTATATTTAATAATATATGACCTCACATCTAAACTGTGCCTCATTCTAGAGTGCCGCTTTGTACAATCGGGAGGGAGACCCAAGTGCATTGTTAAGAAATAAACTCATTAAAAAAGCACCACCACCAAAAAAAAGAAGTGAAAAGAACAAACTAAACATAAAGTAAAGAAAAAACAAAACTCTTAAAATATTTACGCTTGCAGTGGGACTCAAACTCACAACCTCCACGTTCTGACATCTGAGCCATGGGGTTATTGTGCCGCGTCCATTTTTGTTAAAAATTTGAGAAAATTGAAATTGCTTGTAAGACTTTCGAAAATTGACAAGTCGACAAGTCGGTGATTAAGGGGCGTATGGGTTATTTTTAGAACAAACTTTTTGGTTTTTTTTTTTCTTGTTTTTTCTTTTAAAATATTACTATCTATAATGCAAAAGGAATATATGAAGGTGCGGCCTTGACAAATTTCAATATTGGCCTTAAAAAGAGCGCCCAAAATGTAGCAGGCGAACATAGAAAATGTACGCACTCTCAAAAAACCATTCTAGATTGTTGATATGTTGTTAGATATGAGCGAATAACTTCGACAAAAGGTAAACAAATCGATTGGGATTGTATTTGAACAAAGCAGAATTTAATGGGCTTTTATAATCAATCTTTAAAAAACTTACCTAGAATAATTTAGTTAAAAAAGTGGTGGGCAAAGTAGAAATTTCAAGAAAATATCTGGTTAAGTCTATAACAACATTGATTCTAGTATATTAGATTACTCTGGTCGCTATCGGAGTTTGAAAAATTTAAATTTCAATGAAATAAACGAAAGAGTTATTTACATTTAAATGAGTAAAACAAGCAAATGCCGACTTTGGGGCCCCTTGATTTTGGGGGTGTTTAAGAAATTCAAATAAGCGGGAATGCTATAACTGCTCAACCTGCTCAACAGCGTATGAAAGATGATTTCGCTTCAGCTATGAGTTAACATTACCGAACATTTGGGTTAAGTAACTTCAAATGGAACATACAACTACGACCAGAATATAATGCAGAATAGAATAGAATAACCTATTCTTTTTATGGTTTTCGGTTCAGCGAATTCAAAAGCCTTTCGGCTAACAAGCATCAATTTTCGGTCTTAAACATAATTCTGAAATTACTGGATACACTTCGCTACAAGGTTTCCAGCCTGTTGCAAAATTAGCTCTCATATTGGCTCTGTTTTAAAAGAGACCAATTGTTTGACTCGGTAAATTGACAGAATATTCCTGATTCATTTGAATTTCGCTGTTAAAATGCAATTGAAACTGTTCCATCGAAAATCCCTTTTGCTTTCATTATTGAAAGTGACCCAAGTGAGCAGTTACAGAGTTTAATTCACAGAATCTTACAGTCAATTCGTTGAATTTCAAGTGATTCCGTTGCAAATTTGAATACAACTAATTGAGTAATCAATTTCATAAATGAAACGATTTGATGTTTCTGAAAGGTAACTTCATCCTCAGCTTTGGGTAGTGATTAAAGTTAAGTGAAAATGGAAACAATGATTAAATTTATACAGTTCTGACTGACATACGAACCAAATGTAAATAAATGTCATGATTAATGGCTTTCCCTATAGTTAAATCGCTTATTATTTATTTACTTATGGCTAATTTGGGAGCAATAACTTAACTAGTGATTGATTACCCAGGGGTCGCTCCAATTAAAGTTTTCGTTCACTCAGACACCTCGGATGGCTGGGAACTGTTTACCCATCGGTCGGCTCCGTCTGCCACTAATTGCAGCACATACAAACAATACGAAACGAAGAAACCATCATAAACAGCATTTGCTGGGCAATTGTATTCATATTTCAATTGATTGCTAAATCAATATTTGCACTTTGGCAGCTGCTCGACGCTAAGCCACGGGCCTGGAGCCAAATCGACTACGAAAAAGGAATATGTCAGATAGTCATCAGTCGGTCGATAGTCTGGGTCTGGGTCTGGGTCTGGCTCGCCTGTTGCAGTGACAACGCAGAACGCAATTATATCAACTTGAGGCGGAGCCACCGACGTGTGTGTGTGCGCAAATATGTGAGTCCTGTATTGTGGTGTCCGACCGGTTGGCTTGTCCAGCTGTCACTCAGAGTGTTGAACACTCCCCGGCGCCAGGACGCTGTTGCTTGAATCATTACGGTTGATTGGCAGCCGAGCGAGGCACAATGCGCAGCACATTTCGCAATGTTCATTAGTTAGAGCCAACTGCCAGTCGATTCCTTTGAAAGCCCACTTCCTGCTCATTATTGTGGGTTTGCTCGCCCATCCAAGAACCATTCAAAAATGCCTCAATAATTTTCCACTTTCAATCTGAACGTCATCGACACTACCATTTTCTAATTGATTTGTGGCCATGTGGTTTCGTCCAATTATAGTTATGCCTGTCGAAGATTATGAACGACACTTCTCTGGGCTGTGCAAGTTCTACACAGGCGGCAGTGGGTGATGTTGACCGCAGGAAAGGCAAACTTTCTGATTTCCTAGCCCACACACACACACACACGCAGTGGGAAAATTGCTATGGGCTTTTGGTTCAACAAACTTAAAGGATAAGGGGCCGGCGTAAGCGTCACGTCCAACGCGTCGGAGGCATAAAGTAATTTTATAGAACAAATCACAGGCTTTAGCGGCCCTAAATCCCGCTTATCCCTGCGCGTGAAATTTAAATATACATACAACGGATGTGGTAGCCGGCCAAGGAAACATGCAGAACAATGAAGGGCCAGAATGTGGCCCTAAGCCTGTTGAGAATGTAAGAGAAACCAAGGATTCGGGCTCCGTTTGGCTCCCTGTTGTTGCCAGTGCTGGTGCAGTTCAATCGATAACTAACTAACCGTTGACTCTTGAAGTCGAAACAATTTAATGTAGATTGTACTCAGCGTTCATACAGACTGAAAGGCGGTCTCGGCTGTTGAGCTGGAAGAATTTATATACATACATTGTTTTGTTGGAAAAGTTGCATTAACCCGCAACATCTACACGATACACGAGCCAAATTAGGGCAATTAAATTTTAATGTCAATCAAAGATCGCCCGTTATTTTGTGTTACCCACAAGGTTTCACCTTGAAAGCTCAAATCGGATGAGTGTTACGGATCGGACCAAGGGTGATCCTTGGTAAGATATAAGGTCACTTTTCCTAAACGTTCGTAATGTCATAATGTCAGTTTAGGCTTTGAGCTGCCGGGTGTTTGAACGTTGCATCACAGACAAAATAGTGAGCAAAATATAGTTTCAAGTGCTTTTCGAATCAGATCGATACAAATGCGAAAGGCTTGAAACAATTTTCGAAGGAGCAAGAAAATCTCTCTCATCAATACAGTGTGGCTAGTATATCTTAGAAATCGATTAACACTTATGCTGCCTTGCAACTCCCAAACAGTCAAAGCAATTTCGAGCTAAATTTTCTCTCTTAGCATATATCGAGCTTAAATCAAACTCCATCCGAGCTAAAGACGGGATCAAGACAAGAATTCTGGGACTTAGATATCACTTCTCAAGACAATCCTGCTAGTAGTTGGATCGATAATATCTGGGATTGATCGACTTGTGACATCCTTGGGGATTGTAAAGATGTTCAAAAGGAACAAAATATTGGGTGTTGCAAATCAAGCAAAGATGGGATGACATGTTCCTCCAACTATATGAGTGTGTCGTGCGCTAAGAGATTTATAACCTCGCTCCAGTAACATATCCGCTTTGTACTAATGTAATGTTTATAAGCTTTGTTTAGCCTTTGATGTCTTGCATCAGATATGAACTCTAAACCAGTGTTTGAAAGTGCTTTACTATTTCGTAGATTCTGCTCTGAATGTGATAGGAGTACTATTGCATTGCTCCGAGCTGACAGTTTTTTCAGCACTATCAAAGTAGCATAAATAACTAGTTTCAAAATACTATCTTATGTTATAGCCATAGCAAAAGAAATCGAAGCAACCGGAGCAAAGCAGGCATTGACTTTTCAAATGACATGCTCCTAATAGTTGCTGTAGCTGCTCCACGTAGTTCTATCAAACCTTTGGCTGAAAATTCAATACAGCTTTCAACAGAATGGCTCAATTTTGATTTTTCCAGTCTCATTAGTACATCATGGGGAATCGCAGGTCTTAAATTGATGTACGATGGGCCTATTTTTGATATAAGGGTAGCAAAAGCACAAGAGTGAAGAGATGGCCTGGTTACTAGGAGCTAAGAAGAATTCGCGATATCCGCTTCGCGAATTTTTATCGCTGATTATAGGCCAATGAACATTAGTTCTTTCCAAATAAATCGGTTAGTTTCTCAGGGTATTCTTAATTTTGTTGGCTCTAATTATAAAACTTACAAAAACTTCATCGCGTTCAGAATTGTGCTGCCCAACATTACCATCTGGTACAGAATTCTTTATCTAAGACCCATTTAACGCCGCTAATATAAAGACCTTAAAGCCACGATAGCTTTAGTACAATATAATTATGCAGGGTTCGGGTTCAGCGTTTAGTTCTAAAGAGGTTCGGTTCAAGGTCCGGTTCACAGTAAAATAAAATTTGAAATTCCGAGTTCGAACCGGTTCGGTTCAAAACCGGTTTGCAGCCCTGATTATGAGTAAGTTGGTTCAAAAATATGTTCAAGAAAACAATACTCATATTATTCAGGAATCAATTTGAGACAACTACGAGGCAGCTATTCGTAACACTGTTATGAGCAGAATGAGCTGCTCTAAATGACTGCTTTAGCAAAAATTTAAAATCTATGCCTGCTTTGCTCCGATTGCTCCGTTTTGTTTGCTATTGCTATAGCGCAAGATAGTTTGTTTATGCTATTTCTATAGTGCTGAAAAAATTGTCAGTTTGGAGCAAAGCAAAAGTGCTCCAGATAAAATTTGATGCTCAGAGCAGTAGCAGAGCACGACAAATGCAGTTGAAACTTGGTGAATTTAATAGCAAGAACCAGAATAGTTTACAGTTTTAAGCCGTTCCGCCCATATGGTCCCACGTGGCGGATGAGTAATGCAATTTTATATTTTCTGTTTTTCATTAGTTTTTTCTTGTTTCATATTATTCTTTGTTTTGGAGCTTTAAAAAGTTTCGCTTTTCTCGATTATTGATCAGCCATACATCGAACATACATTCTAGGCTAAGCTCAATCTTTCCTACAAGTCGGAGAACGGGCAAAATCGTACAACAAGTGTTGATAACAAGTTTGAAATGCATAAGAACGCTTTAATAAAATTACAATTTAGAAGAAAGTGGGCGAATGTTAGTTTTAAGTTCACAGGGGAAAGGTGTTTTGAACCAAGAACGGATCACAGAACAAAATTGAACATAGATTTGGGCATTTACTTTCAAATCAGACAATGTGGCCTGTAAAGTGGTAGTAGGCAAGTGTAGGCTGAATACCAATGTATCGTCACTTGTTGTTCTTAAATCAAATCCTCAATTTTTTGATTAAACCTAATCCTAGATTGATGGAAAATTAAAAACAAAAAATTATATATATATTCTCCCAGCTGGCCGTTTCAATTGTCCTGCCAGCTGTCATTGCTAATCGAGTTGTTTAGGTTAGACCTCGCCTCCTTCAGTTCAGTAAACAGTTGAAAATTGCTGCCCATTTGGTTGTCCTGGGACCATGGACCCGCCCCACACTCTGCGCTGATTAATGTTGATTGATTGATTATTTGCGTTTTTCTGACATGATGCACGCTTTATTGTCGCTCAGCCCATGGAAAATCATCAATTTCCGCTTGTAAAAAAGTACAACACGTACGGCAAAACGTCGTTGCTGTCAGAGCAAGCTCGTTTTTTCCATTCATCCATTTGGGCAACGAGTAAAGCCTGCTTCCAGTCAGGCTCGGAGCTAGCTTGTTGCACACACACACACACAGAGATGGAACACATTTTCTTTAGAGTAATGAATATTTTTTCGAGGCACATAATTGCCATCGGTGGGTGAGTTCAAACTGTTGGCCAGTTGCCAGGCATAAAAAATCACGCGACATTAATGCCAAGAGTTCGACATGATTATAAAGCCAGATGGCAGCCGAAAGTCAGCTGGGTCTTGCCTCGACTTGAGTTTGTGGCTGGGCGGCCTGTCAGCCTCTGACTGCCTTGCCCCTGCGGCTGCTGGCTGCGGTTGTCGGCTGTCGGCGATGGGGCTGGTGTCTTGCTTCTGGGCAGCCTGGGCTATGATTGAATTTTCGTGAATTTCGGCTCGTTAGCGTGCGGCATGAGCACGTACCCACATACATACATCATGCTGGGAATTACGGCACCAAGACCAATGAAGGTTTGCCATGTTCCTGCCATGTCTGGCAACAAGTTGCCAAACAGCCCGAAAACAACACCATCGTCGTCCGACCCTCCCTTCCCTCCACCACTCTATGGGCCGCCACACACTCAAACTCGTACCGCACACTTGACACGCTTCATTTCATTCGGTTTTGTTCTTTTCGTTTCATTTGGCGTTATCCGTTTATTTCCATATTTTGCGCGCAGGCGGACACGTTTTTTATACTTACTCAGCCGTTGACATTTTGCGTGACTGACGATGGAAGCGTGGTGTGAATAAATGAAAATGGAAATTGGCGCCAATGGGGCCATGTGTTCGACTATTGCCACTTTATGTCTTAATTATGATTGCGACTGGGGAAAGTTTTGCAAATTAATTTATTGATTTTCATTGCAAAATGATGAGAAAGTATTAATTACATTATGCTATTAGCTGTGGAAGGAAGCGCTATCTGCCACTCAAAGCGGTCGAGTGTCCTGTTGTATGAATTATTTGCTCAAAACACACACACACACACACACATACGCACACACACGCTGAATGTCATCATCATCTGCAATGCAAAGCTGCCGTTGATATCACGTATGTGATATGTGTGAGAAGTGTGGAAAAATGTAAAATTTCTCAAATTTAAAGCTCAATTTAGTATAAACACCGGCCAGAGCTGCAGACTGCTGGGTATCGCCTTGCCAAATGGGTGTGGAAAAAAACTGCAGCTTAAATGCCAGCCCCCACACGCACTCACACACTGGGATACACTCTGAAAAAATGTTGGAGTGATATTGATACATACACGCAGGACCAAAAAGTGATCAGTTCTAAGAGCTAAAATGGATCTTGGAAAATGTCACTTATGTTGGATAGAGTAGTGGAAAGTGTGGTATTCTTGGTCCACTGAGAGGATGTCGCCCTTCCGAAATTTTGATGATGGTTTGTTCCACTTTTAGTTTCAAATAAGAGTCCGATACCCAAGATTACAGATTGCTGGAGTTCGAACAGCTATAAAAACTTAACTAAAAACTTGAAGAAGTTATTGACTTCTTGAAGCGCAAGATGTATTCAGATGTCATCTTGAGGCAAGATAATGCTGCCAAATACATGTAGACAATTGACATGTTCAGAGTACTTCAGCTTGAGAAATATCAATCTATCTCAATCTTAAAATGGGCAGCGCTCTCTCCGGGCTTGAATCCCATTGAGAACATGTGGGGCTGCATTGAACGTTGTATTTTTAGTCAAAAAACCCATATATCAAATTTTTTGATCTTTACTGCCCACCTGGGAGTCTGTATAATAATGTAAAGAAAAAGAAAAACTTTAACCATTCAACCTTCAACTTCTTGTTTTTCCGTCAAGAGTTGTCATCTCTTAAGTCTTCATTATATCATTCGTCTAAAAACTCAACTGTATTTTTTGTGAACTTCGCGTTTTTTTTGGACAATTTGGTCTTCATCTTCTATTGAAGAGGGAAAAATTCAATTTTATCGATCAGCATAACAATCTTATCTCAAAATTGGCAAATTGCAGCTCTTTAAAAAGCACTCAAAGTATTTCGAGGAAGCAATTGTCACCCTTTCCGCCAGTTTCTGTCTCCACCCCTATTAAAGCGATGTGATGAGCAAAGCACAATGCTGGCATCGATTGCTCGTCTGCTCTGGCCTTTCAACAGATTTCAAACTGGCCTCGCAAACTGGCTGTTCAACTTGATTATCCAGCTGCATTACCTTTTTTCCCGAGTCTCAATGTGTTCAAGAAGTTACTGTCGTCGATTGCTCGCCTGTTCAAACAATTGGGCGTCTCTCCAACCCGCTTGAAGACTTACCTGCTGCATTCTCCTGACTTCCGACTTCAAAGAAGTTTCTCGACTACTTATAACACTTATCCAACACATTTAAGACTTCTTCTAAATTTTGCATATGAGATTGTTTCTATGTTATATCTTTTCGTTTACAGTTCCAGTTGGAGTAACAGTTGTATCTTTGCCTGCTATGCTCTTATAAAAAGTTCACTCTGTAAAAATCGCACTACTATATCTTGAAGATATCAATAGAATGATTGGTTTTAAGTGATTTCGGCACTAATGCAGTTAGCTTTGCTTTGAGAAGCATTGTAAATTTAATGTCAAAAATGTAATGTTTTGATTATTATGCAAAAAGTCTCTTATGATAATTGATACATGGAATTAAAATCCAATGATTGAACCAATTACTCAGGCTTATGAACCTGCTCCGCGAACCGAACCTCCGACTGAAATGATATGCTCGAACTTCCTGACCCATCTCTATGTATTATCTTAGAAGTTTGAAACCTAGCTTAAAATAAACCTAGAAGTACTTAAATACCACACGGGATTCTATAAAGCTTTTCAAAGTTACCCTGAAATTTTAAATATATTTTATACATGGTCTTTTCCCCAAGTGCATTAGAGTGAAGAGGACTCGCTTACACTTTTATGCATGGCCTGAATTCAGGCGAAAAATATCCCATGTGCACTTTGGCAAACAAATTAAGATTTATTGAGCTAGGGCGAGGAGTTCAGAGAGACAGGGAGAGTCCATGCCCTGTGATCTGGCAGGTCGCAGTTTCACGTTGTGGGCGGCTGTCGCATTTTAAAGTGGTCTACATTTTTGGAATCTCTTTCAATCGATTTTCAATTAAGCCGCAATTGAGCGAGAATTACTTTTTGCCACTGCGATAATTGTGTTTTTCTTCTGTTTTTTACCACTATCCACAGATGGACAATCGGATCTGGATGTGCAATTAGTGGTGCCCAGATATGTGGAGCGCGGATCCAGTGCCACCTTCAAGTGCAGGCACAATGTGCAGCCGGAAATACTTTTCAAGGTAAATTATTATTAAGTTTAAATTGCTAAATGAAAACGAAACTTTGCTATGCGAAACTTTGTTACCACAAATTCCTTTTGATGAGGCGGAAAAAATCGTTCAAGTTTTGTGGTAGTTGAAAGGAATCCGTCGCTGTGTGGACAACTGCAGGGAGGCACTCAGCCATCAGCCCGGCCACGTCCGCCGTTTCGTTTTCAGTTTCGGTTCCGGCTTGCCAGACGCGACAATTAATTTCACTTCAGTTTACTTATTAGTGTCACGAAACGTCAACGGGCACGCAGGCCGCATGTTGTCCGACTTGGCCGAATCAACGCCCGCCTTGAAATTTATGGCAAATGAGTTGCCTACTTCTGTGGGCCCGGTGACCAACTGACCTGGTCGTTTCCCCTGTGCAAGTTGTAAACAACAATTTGTACCAATTCAAGGCCGCCCACATTCAGATTGTCGTTTTTGTTCACTCCAAGTAGCGAGAAAAAGAACGTACCATTTTTTATGGCCCACAAAAATGTCTGTAGGAGAGTTAACACAGTATTGATTTTATATTTTTTTTTATTGGAACCAGGAGAGGCGTTTTCGGTAGAAACATCGTTCAAAGGATATACATAAAAGCTGTGACATTTCTTGAAAACAAAAAAAAATGTTATACATTCTCAGGCAAATCTGGTGCTAATCCTTCGAAGAGTTTTCCATCTGGGAAAGAAAATTTGCAAACTGAAATTTCTTTGTTTTTTTCGTGTCGTGTCTGTCGGTCGGTTCTCCGTCTGATTTGCATGGACATTCGTGGGAATTCAACGGAAGGGTCCTATTTCATTTACCGACAAAGTATCAGACTAACAAATTTCATGCGCGGTTGAACCGCACGAATGCGAGAATCAAACTGGGAGCAGGAATGGGAACATGTTCACAATTAGCCGCCGGTTGGGCAAAGTCTAACTGCAGCCTGTTGCCTTGTTGTGGGAAGGTTTTTTTTTTTTTTATATAGCCAACTGGCCGGGTTGCGGCTAATTAGTATAATTAACTATATAAGCGAGTGCGATGGGCTCTTGGTCCGCTGGCCGATGGCATTCGAATTGTGGGACGAAGCGTGGCAAATTGTGTGGAAGTGGCACTAAAAAGGCAATTAAAACGCAAATGCGAGCCTGCGGTACAAAATGAATGGCACGGGCACTGGTTTACACATGTAAAAACACACACTCTATTTTAGGATATACGAAAGCAAAGTTGCCAACAAAATATATGGAAATTAAATAAACTAATTACTGGGGCAGCGCCATTAATGAGCTCTGCATTCCGCGGCTTTGGTCCGACAGTTTTTTACCGTTTTTCTTTTATTATTATGTTTTTTTTTTTGTATATGATTAAGGGAGAGAACAAAAGCCACAAAGTGTGCTGGCAAACAAAACAGGAACCGCAACAAAAGCAGCGAAAGGGCATAACCAACTTTGCCTGTGCCGAAGTTTTGACACCCTTCATCGAAGTATTGCTTAGAATTATACTTGAGAAGTTGACAAATGGCGATCGAGCCGGTATGTTTATGACCTGCAGTAAACTTATTTGAGAGGAGAGGAGATTAGACTCAGGAGCATTCATCGATTACTCATCTGGGCTTGAAGCACCGCCAAGCGATTTGAAGATCTAATTAGGTTTCATTAAAGCAGCGAGACAAGTGCCAAATTCTCATCTTCTAAATAGCTGCTACGTGTTAGATAAACTTCGATTTTATTCAGTTACTTGTTTGTTTATGTAACAGACAGAAAGCTCTATGCAGTAGATGAGATGCCGGTCCCTAAGAAACCTATGATAACATTCCCCACTCACTGCATACTTACGAGTTATCTAAAATTTGACCATTCCTGACACACATTCTTTAAAAGTTATATCGTAGCTTAAACAGTTCGTTGAATTATTTGGGAAAATTAAGTTTAAAGCTACATATTAGTTCTATATGACTCTATGATGGAAAGTGTCACAATGTTCAAATGAATAAGTCTTATTGACATCAGTATATTTCTAAATAAATCTGCGATTTTTTAAACGCAAATATTACTCACTTAGGGCCGTTTTCTTATCTGCTACATAGAGATAGCTGTCACATAAACCTACAAATATCAGAGCAAAATGTAAAATGTAAATGAAAATGTAATCACACAATTATTCTTACTTTTGGTCCTTGTTTTGTGCATTCTTTTTGATATAGTTTGTTCACGGTTTTGGTAACTGTGTTGGTCACTTTTTTGGTCACTTCTTTGGTCATTATTTGGTCACTGTTCGGTCACTTTTTGGTCACTGTTGTCGTGGCTGTTTTGGTTCCTGTTTCGGTCACTGTTTTGGTTCCCATTATGGTCACCGATTTGGTCCCTGTTTTGACCACTGTTTGATGACAGTTTTTGGTCTCCTTTCTTTGTCTCTGTTTTTAACAAAGCTAAACAGCTTTTTACCAAAACTGGTAACTGTATCGAGCTATGTTTTGGTCACTGTTTCAGTCACTGATTTGATCAAGGTATTCGTCCTAGTTCGGTCACTATTTCGGACACTGTGTTTGTTACTCTTTTGGTCACTGTTCGGTCACTGTTCGGTCACTTTTTGATCACTGTTTTTGTCACTGTTTTTGTAACTGTTGTCGACGATGCCTAGGTCGCTCCTTTGGTCGCTCTTTTGGTCACTGTTTTAGTTACTGTTTTAGTTACTGTTTTGGTCACTGTTTGATTACCATTTCATCACTGTTTTGGTCACTGTTTGAGCACTGTTTTGGACACTGTGTTTGTCACTCTTTTGGTCACTGTCTTCGCTGTCTCAGTTGCTGTTTTAGTCACTGTTTTAGTCACTGTTTTAGTTACTGTTTTGGTCACTGTTTGTTCACTGTTTCATTACTATTTTGTTCACTGCTTAGGCACTGCTCGGTAACATTTTTGGGCACTGTTGTGTTCGCTGTTTTAGTCACTGATTTGGTTCATGTTTTGGTCACTGTTTGTTCACTATCTTAGTCACAGTTTTGGTCACTGTTAAATCACTATTTTGGTCACCGTTCCGCCTCCTCTCTCAAACCTCTGACCAGCCAGGTGGGTTCTATCAACGCTGCCATGGCAATTTTACCGCTCACTTACCGCTTCTGACTTTGCAAGTCAACCAGACAAAGATCTCCATGCAAAGACTAAGTACAGTTCTCATTTGGATCCACCCTTTAATCGACCGTAATACAGCTTCGCTCTAAACGATCAACTTTGTTAATACGGGGACTGGAACCCACGAACCAGACGTTCTAGTGCAATAGTCCTTCCCCTGAGCTACAGGGCTTCTCGCTCAATTAGTGCCTTACTAATAAATGGTTAAGGTTACACTCTGCACTATCGCTTTTGTCGCTGACTCTCGCGATCGCTTGATAGTCTTGTGAGTTAAGATGCCGATGTCCGTCTGTTCTGTTTTCAAAGTCCTGTGTTAGACTCCTAGATAAAGTTTTTCAAAATTAAGTTCGATTACAGAAATTAGTGAGAAGTCGGTGGACGACTAATCCCACTACTGTCGCTGGTTATTCCTTAATGAGAAATCACCAGACTTTAGTATTCATTTGTTATAGATGTCTAACATTGACATATAGTTCTTTTTGTAGTTTCCGTTTGAGACGAATTAAAAACTTACTATCATATTGAAGGATCAGAGACTTCTGCTCCTGCCCGGTGAAGCGTCTTTTTAAGACGTGAAGTCCACAAGAAGTCCCGGGACCTGGTACTTAACACTTAACTCATCATTTCAGCTCAGCTGACTGACTGACTCGCGAGTAAAAACAGTTAAGAATTTAATCAAGAGTCTGTTCCCAAACTCCAATTCAGTGCCCACCGCTGCTTTGGAGCAACCACTTCTGTCACAGTGGTACAATGACAGCAATATATAAATGAATTGTACATTTTAGTTACCCACCACCCCTACCGAGCATTCAAATTAATAAAGTAATGCATTTTCGATGTGCGAATGAAACTCTCCTTTTGGCCACGGTATAACAAACTGAGACACGCCAAAATAAACACACTCCCCCAAGTCCTCCCCCCCTCACCCATCATCATGCTTTCCCGGTCATCGGGCGCAGGAGCAGGAGCCGGGAATGTGGAAAGCAAATATTTGGAATGGTTGGCTTTTTTCATTACTTTGAGATACATGGCCATTATTATTATGATACCGCCGGCTCCCAAATGTTGCATGTCAAATCAACGAGAAATGCTTGAAATTGCCACAAGTGGCTGATAAAATTTGATGCGTGTCTGACGGCCCTAGCGAGCGGTAATGACCGGTCATTCTGTCCGGCCGCAGACTGTGTGTTTGCCCTCTCATTATTGTATGTATTGTGCGGCTGGTGCGTGTGCCCTATCGATTGGGCCGTGCAAACAACCGCGAGTGCGCGCCGCGGCGACATTTGTGCCGCAAATTACGCATACGCCTCGCCTGACGCCGGCACATTCAATAGACAGATTAATACTTATTATTAAGCGGCATGCAATCAATGCAATTTGTGTTGGAAGCGTGTCAATCGGGCAATCAGCCCGACGCCCGACATCAAGCACTGGAGCCGGTGAATCGAAATAAATTACTTTCGGCACTTTAATCTGTGATTATTAAAAATTAAACATAACTCGCATAATAAATAAACGCTGTGCTTAATTAAAAACTGTCGACAAACACCGCACATCCGGCTGTGCCCCGCGACCCGCCACCAGCTAGTTGTAAGTTGTTTGTTTGTGCGGAAAACTTGCGCATGGAAATTAATTTTCATTCTCATTATTCATATTTGTCGTTGTCGCCGCTTTAAGCCCTGCTCTCTGGCAATAACTTTTCGTGCCCATGCAGTTCCAAGTTGCGTTTTGCAGATTTTGTTTTTAATTACTCGTGCGTCATACAAACGCCGCCCCGCCCCCTCACCACTGGCGCCCACCGCCTGTGGCGTTTCAATAAAAAATAAAAATGTGCAAATATATTTTTTGTTATTCACAGTTTTACAGCTTAACGCGCCAACAATTTGCATTGAAACATTTGGTTTTGTGGCAACTTGTGTGCAAAGTTTAATTGCATCAAATGGCAACGGAATTGAAGCGCCGGCATTTATGCAGTTGAATAATTTACTTTCGCCCACCGAGGGGGACGCTTGACATAGTCAATCACTGTCAGCGCCAGATGGGGACCAGCAGCCAGTCCAAAACCCCAAATCGATTGACTTGATTTGACTCTGGGGCACATCTGTTAATATGGTTAAATGTTCTTTGTCTTGCAGGTAACCTGGCTGAAGGTTGACAAGGGCAAGTTCTTCGAGTTCATAAACGGACGCAATCCGCCATTTCGTAATTCCAGCATCGAAGGAGCTGAAATTGATGTAAGTACAAAGCAATTGAAACTGACAGAATAATGACAGACAATCGGCTGGCAATGCTGTCACTGACTGCCTGCAGCCTAATCATTATGGGCGGGGAGGGGGGTTAGAGAACTGGCAATCAGACATATTCATATCATATCACATGTCAGTGTAAAGTATGGGTGTACGTAAGGATATTCTTGGTAGACGAGTGGGACAACTATTTCGTAGAAAAATGGGAGTGGCCTGATGACTTAAAGCCCGCCCACACCCAATCGACACTTGAGCATGATTTATTGGGTCAGCAGTGTGAATTAATGTTGTATGAACGAAAGGTGGATGTCCGAAGCATAGCCATATTTTGTTATACTTTAATCGAAGAGTGCGAAGGGTATGTAACAGACGTGCTGTCTGTCAGTATGAACAGCCGAGTCCACATAGCCATATCCTTGTATCTGTATGAACACCAAGCTATCGGAGGCTAGAAAAGCGAGAGCAATCAAAGGTAGATTCCTATTGACGGAGGGCACTTTAAGTTTGCTTCTTATTTTTGGCTTAATAGCTTCAACATAAGTATTTGGCTCGATATAGGCTACTAAGCAGTACTAGCCCACCATCAGTAATTTTTGAAATTTTCATACAGATCGGACAACAAATGACAGAACTATTAAGATAATAAAAACCATTGCATACCTTTCGGCGCATTATTCGCTGATAATGATGATTAGCTTACATAAATGATCATCCTCTGTTAAGAAGAAGAAATATATTCCTGAACAGAGGAACATTAAAGCCGACTTCAACTTATGCTTTTTTTATTTATTCACACTTTTTTAACACAAAATGTAAGCAAGATTTGATGCGCAATTGTCGTAAATAATATAGAATAGGATACTTCGAAGTCCATCTTTAACCATCACATGGAAATTCTATGGTTTTGCCCACCCGGGAACATGCCACGTCTAAAAATCTGTGAGAAAGCCTAATGTGCCCATATGTACATCATTTGGCCTTGCAAATTATCGATTGTCATTGCGAATGCCAATTTTATATGGAATTGAAATCTATGAGAATCATTGAAATGTGCTTTGAGAATGGTGGCTTTGATTACACTAGGCACTAGTCAAGCTTCAATTTATTGAAGAGTTATTAGTGTTTATAGATGATTTTCCTGTGCATAGGCACGACTAAGTTTCAGAAAGGACCCTCCATGTCTAGAGTGCCTACTTTAAACGTTTTTAGGCACTTTTTCGGGGGGTATAGCATGGATTCCCCAAAAATCTGGCCCAAAGGGGTCGAAAGAGCCACTTAAAGCAACTGTAAGCTGAAACTACATCAAATCTGGACGTGATGCAGCATTTCTGATAACAGAGTCGAGCTAAGCACACGAAAATCAACTAGAATCACTACCAACCCCTTAAAAATACGGGAAAAGTATAATTTTGTTGTATTGTGTAATGTTTTTTAGAAGTAAAATAAGTGGAGAAGTGGAACTAGCGTTCAATTGCAGAAGGGTGATGACAAGTCTAGTGAGATCAAAAACACTGTTGGGTAGTTTACAAGAGTATTTCAAAAGCAACAACAAACACAAGAAAACGAAAGAGAAAACTGATTATTGCCTTTTCGCAATCATTCGACGCACAACAACAACAAATTTTTTTATACAACCCTATGATAATTTGTGGTTGTGTTCAATTCTATCAGATGCATAGAAGAGAAAGAGTAGCGAGACACATAATTTTGCTATGCGCAAAACCGCTTTACGAGCACACCAAATGCGTCCGATGGTTATAGCTTGCGGGCACCCCTAGCTTACAGCAACGCAAGATGTATCGATCGATTGGTATGATATCAAGTCGCCTGGCAATGCCTGCTGAAAATATTCTATCAACGACGCCACATGTTTTGCTTTCTAAACTGCTTGGTTGTGCCAGCCACGCATTAGTTATGTATTGTGTGCCTTGAGCTGTATATATGAGAACACAGTGGCAGTTTAATTGCTGAATGAGCTGTTCTGTGTTCATTCTATAAAGCTGCTATATTGCGGGGACAAACCCTTGTAGTTATATCCAACTATGTCTAGTAGGATGAGGTACTTGGCATAGCATAAATTGTTTATTTGACTGATGAACCTCAGTTTTAACATGTGGTACACACATTTACTTCCCTCTTCTTTGTTTTTACACACAAAGAAAAGAAACAAGATCTATAACAATTTGATTTGGGCTGGTTAGTTTGATATTTTGGCAAACAGTATTATGCTCCTTTACTACCAAACTACATCATTTTATTTTGACATTGAAGAGAAACGGAAGTATAGAAAATGTGAAGATGGATAGAGACAAGACGAGTGACCACACGCGTGTCCGATGGTGGAGTACGATAAGAAACCCTTCCATTCCAGACCTGATTTCGATAACCAATAAAGTAGAAGTAAAGTATGTGTTGTAAAGTCAACACATAATAAGAATTATTAATTGGCAAGCAGATTGCAAGTTTTATGTGTTTGATTAACATTAAAATGACATTACAAAATATCAATTTGATCTTAAAATATTAATTTTATATGCTCGAAATATAAGCTTGATATGTGATATGTTTCATAAGTGTATAATATTGGCATTCTATTGATATGATAAAATATATCATTATTTGTTATTAACCTAGAAATTGGAACAATATTAAGGAGATTTCTCTGCTTACAAAGAGTACGAATCACATAGAAAGTGATTTTAGGCAGGACTGATTTCATGCCAGAGTTCAATTGAAGTGAATTACTTAGAGTTGCGATTAAGGTAGATCAACAGAGTAGGGTTCTTGATTTGGATTTCTTAAGATTCAATCAGAATCCAATACGGGTGAAGGCCTGCTAGTCTAGTTAAAAGCCCAGTATCACCACAACGCGACAAAATCCCACTCTCTCTCGCTCTCAAAGTGACTGGGTAATCACATTTGCATTAGGCAATCGCCATTCCGTTTGGCAATTGCGCGCCAATTGATTTGCTAATGAACTTTTTATGTAATCCACTTAAATTCCCCTCTCCGCCCTTCCGTATT